>CM037879.1:9171903-9833251 GCA_021292165.1 Shinisaurus crocodilurus
AACTGAATCTCTTTCCACACT
Organism: Shinisaurus crocodilurus; assembly: GCA_021292165.1. Taxonomy (NCBI): domain Eukaryota; kingdom Metazoa; phylum Chordata; class Lepidosauria; order Squamata; family Shinisauridae; genus Shinisaurus; species Shinisaurus crocodilurus. The sequence goes on from CM037879.1 coordinate 9,171,925, forward strand.
CCAAGCACTGATATGGTTCCTCCCCTATGTGAGTTCTTTGATGAGAAGTGAGAAGTTGCTTCCGACTGAAGCTCTTTCCACACGCCAAGCATTGATATGGTTTCTCCCCTTTGTGGATTCTTTGATGAGAAATCAGATGTGCCTTCTGACTGAAGCTCTTTCCACACTCCAAGCATTGATATGGTTTCTCCCCTGTGTGAATTCTTTGATGAGAAGTGAGATGGGGCTTCTGACTGAAGCTCTTTCTGCACTGCAGGCATTGATATGGTTTCTCCCCTGTGTGGATTTTGCAATGAGCATTAAGGTTTGATTTAGACGTGGAGGTTTTCCCACAAAGAGAGCACACATAGTTTTCTTGTTTTTTAGCCAATTCTTCTTCCATTGAGATATCATTGTAGTCACTGCCCTGAGAAGCAAAGGATTTATTCCTCCTCTTTGGATTTACTTCGGTTTCCTTTCTCCACCTTTCTCTATTTTTACATCTGTTTGTTTTCAGAGACATCCCAGATGGTTCTCTCTTATTCTCCAGTTCACACCTGTCACTTTCTACAATGAAAACAAGAAATCGGTAACTGCCTGAATTAGAAATAGAGCTTCAAATCATTGAATGACTTCAGTTGACTATTGTGAATAGAGAAAGAACTCTCAACACCGGGACTGGAGGCAGTTCTTACTATGTGTCAAACTGCCTCTTTTGACTGGCATAGACTTAGAGCTGGTGTAAGTCAAGAGCAATGGATTGGGACCAGAGAGCCCTGGGCTCTGCTCCCAGCTCAGACATGAATTTTTTCAGGGTGCTATGGGGCCGGTTACTCACACCCTCGCCTACCCCACAGGATTGTTGTGAACGTAAGTGGACAATCTGATGCATGATATTATGAGCTGTTTGGAGCAACAGTAGGATGCAAATACAGATAACAAGAGAAAGGAGAAGAGCCAGCAAAAAGTGGCAGAGAACCTTTTCTTATTGGGTGCCCCATAAATTATGTACTTAAGTTAAAAATGCTCATTTTAAGGTCTGAGATATGGTGGTGTTGGTGGCAAAGAGAGCATATTTCTCTCCTACCATTATGGACTCAGCACCATCCAGTGGAGCCTGTGGTATCCAAACCCACCATGGGACCTGAGGAATGAAGGTACCCTCCCCACTGGAGCCCCCTCCCCACTGGGATCAACTTGCTCAGCATTTTACGGATCAAGTTGCTCCCGTCCATTCTAATCTGGTTGCCACGTTAATCACACGTCGGGTCTACGGCTCCCAGCCTTTCCTGACCCAACCGAAAGGGCTGAAGTTCAACAGTCACTTTTGATGCTGCCCAGGGTGCATTACTTATTGGGCATGCATATTCCCAGAGACATATCTCACATGACCAAGTTAAACTTCAATAAGTTGATCACTGAATATCACGGGATATAGGTTTTTGCATCTATGCCGGAATCGTCAATGGATTTGCTGTGAGTTCTTGACTTAAATTTATTGTATTTTTTTTTCTTTTCTTTTTCCTTTTCTGGTTTTGCTTTGTTGGAATTCACAATACAAACAATAATTTTAAAAAGCTTGCTCACACTTTATGGATAATGTTGATCCCGTCCATTCCAACTTTGTTCTGACACTAATGACAGCTTCTTGCTCCTGCTCCACCCACCATCAGCAGCTGCCCCCAATCAACTTCCCCTGTGGGTCAACGGACGTTCACGGGAAAAGGTTTCCTCACCCCTGGCCCTAAAGGAGCTGCATTCCCGATACAGGAAGGGCCAGTCCCAGGTGAGCCTCTCAACATGTGAACATCTTGCTTGGCTTTCCAGCTCTGCTTTTTCACTCTGTGTATGACAGGGGTTCTCAACCAGGGGGGGAATTTTAGGGTTTCAGGGGGGGAATTGGCACCACAGACCCAAACTGTTGGAATACTGATCTTTCTACAAATTACAATTCTGCAGATTATGCACAATCTATAGGACATCACACCTTATTGTATGACACAATGAGTGGCGAGAGTGTTGGACTGGGATTCTAGAGATCCAGGTTCTAGTCTCCGCTTGGCATGAAACTCACTGGGTGACTTTGGGCCAGTCACTGACTCTCAGCCTAACCTACCTCACAGGGTTGTTGTGAAGATAAAATGGAGAGGAGGAGGATTATGTAAGCCGCCTTGGGTTCCATACAGGAAAAAAGGCGGGGTATAAATATAATAAATAAAATAAAGAAAGAAATGACACAGATTAAGTCAGACAATCTTGGAAAGGGGGGAATGACATTCTGACATATGGTGAAAAGGGTGTATGGGGCAGAAAAAGTTGAGAACCACTGGTGCATGATAGGTGGCACGGGACCTTCTCAGTAGCGGTGCCAATGCTGTGCAACACCCTCCGTAGGGACATCTGAACAGCCCGATCGCGTCTGATCTCGGAAGCTAAGCAGGGTTGGGCCTAGTCAGTACTTGGGTGGGTGACCGCATCGGAATACCAGGTGCTTTAGAGACGGACCAGAGCTCAGTGGGATAGAGCACCCGCTTTGCATGCGGAAGGTCCCAGGTTCGATCCCCGGCTTCTCCAGGTCGGGCTGGGAAAGAATCCTGCAAGAAACCCCGGAGAGCTACTGCTGCCAGTCAGTGTCGACAATACTGGGCTAGAGGGACCAAGGGCCTGACTCAGTGTAAGGCAGCTTCCGATGTTCCTATGACACATGCCTCACTCCTCCTTCATTGTCACCTTTTGGGTTGCAGGCCACGACAGTGCTGCGTCATCAGGTTGTGCGCAGGCACATGGGCTCATGTCAGTCTTTGCACTCACTGCAGCTCTTACTATTTCCTGACGTTTTCAGGACCTGATGCTCATTGTTTTGATTACGTTCTGTGTCTTTTTTACCATTTTGTATTGATGTCTAACACTGTTCACTCCTTTGCAATTTTTTGTTTAATGGAAAGGCAGGATTATAAATGTTTTAATGAATAAAAGTGGGCAAATCCTGCTAGACCGAAAAGGAGGGATCCCGAGAGGCTGGGATACACCATCGAATTGCACACGGGCCCCTCCACCGCAGGCCTTCCAGTGTTGCTTAAAAGCTTGCCTGTCCTCAGCTGCCTTTCCCTAATCACGGTGGTTGTGCTGCTGGTTTTTGAGACTCCTGAGCTGTCTGAATGCGCCCCCTGGAAATGTTTCTGGTATGGCTGAGCCCGGTGTCTTGAAGCTCCTGTTGTAACAGTGTATAATGACTGGCTTATTTTAATGCATCCTCCTTTGCTTGCGTATGCCACTTGCGAGGGGGATGCCCACAAGGTAGCCCAGAAATACTTCAATGAATATAGAGAATGGGGAAAACATTACTAACATTCCTACTACTACTACTACCATCATTGCATTTGTAAAGAGATATTATCGTCAGCCTGGGAAAGAGGGAGCCTTACCGAGAGAGGCCACGATCCCACAATTCTCCTCCATGATTTGCCTGTGCAGGGCTCTCTGGTCAGAATCCAGCAGCGCCCACTCCTCCTTGCTGAAGGACACAGCGATATCATCAAAGGGCACCAGACCCTGGATGGGAAAAACATCAACATTTCCTCCTCACACCTAATGTAAATATAATCTAGTAACAAAATCCAAAAGGCTGCTTCAAGTGAGTTGGCTGGGCATTTATTTAAGCATCCAGGAGTGCCATTTGCAGCCTTCCTTTTGGAGGACAAAGCTACCAAAGGGCTACTAGTCCTGATGGTGATCTCCAGGATCTGGGGAAGCACGCCTCTCAAGACCAATTACAGGGGAAGAACAGCGTCCGAGGGCTATTGCCCAGCGAGGTGAGCGGGGGACAGGGGCACCCAAGGGATCCTTCTCCCGACCTGATCCGCTCCCACGTCATCACAAAGAATAAGCGGTGACTGAGGATTGATTCCTGGCATCACTCCATCCCCTCTGAGAGAGAAAGGAAACCGGGAGTGCATGCTCGTCTTGGAGATTAAGATGACAGTCCTAAGAACGTATGACCATAAGGAGGGCCATTCTGGATCAGGCCAAATATCCATCTAGTCCACTCTTCTGTTTACACACTGGTCAACCAACTGCCCACGGAAACTCACAAGCAGGACATGAGTGCAGCAACACCCTCCCGCCCATGTTCCCCAGCAACTGGTGTACATAGGCATACTGCCTCTGATACTGGAGATCGTGTTTAATTATATATGCCCAGCACAAACACAGCTGTCTATGTGTCTAAGGATCACATTTCCCAATACCACGAGCCCCCCGGCCCCTGAATATATGATTTATTATTTGCATTTATTTATCGCCCATCTGTCCAGCAAACCGGCCACCCTGGGCGATGTACATAAGATAAAAACACACTTACTATGTAGTTAGCCCCTTTGAACCCAACAGGACTTCCTTCTCAGGAAAATACACAGGACCGCAGCTTAAGTGATGCAAGTGTAAGAACACAGGCATGTCAGGAGATGTCTTATCCCTTATTTGCAGTTTGGATGCTTTAGGACAATTGGGTGAAAATGCATCTCTCCCCAGTTGGGCTCCTGGCCAGAATTCAAAGTGCAGATTTCCTTGTCTAACATCTTCAGTTATTGAATATGATTCTTTTAACTGAGAAAAAGGCTGGAGACAGGTTTCTTCCCCCCACCCTCCAAATGACTTGGGGGGGGGGGAATAAAAGCAGCCCAAGGATTTCTTGCACGCTCCCCAACCCCACAGCTAATCCTTACCCTGTGAGGCGGCACCTCCATCACTCTCCTGCTTGATGCCCGTTCGCGGGGGACTCTGCAGGGGGCGGGGAAATCAGGCCCCACTTCTGCACACAGATTCTCTACCTGAAACGTAATGTGGATCCAAGACATGCAATGAGAAAAGAATACAGAAATGATACACTCTTGGGGCAGGGGGCAGGGGTATGGGTCATCCCTCCTCAGAGGATTTCAGAAAGGGTTGAGTAATTCATAGACTGAGTTTTGGGATGTCCCCCCTCACATGCTTGACCCCGTGGAGCTCCCAGGATGCAATGCTCTCACCCGCTGCTCCTCCTGCTTCTTCTCCTCCTCCCGGCTCAGGAGGAAGCCTTCTGCCAGGGCCACCGCCTGGGAACTGGTCTCCGCCCCACATTCCCTCACCCAGCTCGACATCTCCAGGGGCAGGATGCTCAGGAACTGCTCCAGGATTACCAGGTCCACCATCTGAGTTTTGGTGTGTCGGTCTGGCTTCAGCCACTGACGGGAGAGATGGTGGAGCTGGGTGCACACCTCTCGGGGGCCCTGAGCTGCCCGGTAGCGGAGCTGCCTGAAACGCTGTTGCCACACATCTGAGCTGACCATTTCCTGGCGCACGATATTCTGTCCCGTAGTTTCCCAGGTTTCACTGGCACTCCCAGTCCTGATGGCATCGCGGCCTCTTCCTGCTTCAGGGGTAGCAAAGTCCTGTTCGTCCATCTTTGATCCAGGCAGGAAAGAGCAGTGCTAATGAAGCTCTGCAAAGCCAAGACCTGTAAAAGAATCATTACCCTGTCAGGGCAAGAAGGAATGGCAAGGACTCCAGGTAGAAACCAGAAGGAAAGGCAGGCACATGCCAGGACTCAAAGAGAAACCAGAGACTAGGTTGGGAGGTTCTTTGCATGGGAGCAAAGTCAGAGGATGCAGCATCCTCCGTGCACCAAAACGTTCCTCCCCGTCCAAACCAGCTCCCACTCTCAGCCTTCGCTTGCGCCCCCTGCCCATTCTTCTTCCAAAGCCCCCACCACACCCCTCCCCATCAGGCATCCTGCTACTGCCGTATTCTCCTTCAGCCTCTCTTAGGCAAAACTACCTGGAAATTGTTTTAAAAACCAAATTTAAATAGGACTCAAATGACTAAAAACAAGTTAGTACAACGTGAAATGTTGAACAAGTTGACATCACCACCACCACCCATGTGCTATTTAGAGTTGTTCAATGCTTCTACATACAGGGTAGTTTTAACCTGGCGCTGAAAGGATAGTAGAGCTGGCGCCAGGCGGGCCTGTGAGGGGAGCTTATTCCACAGTTGGGGGGCAACCACAGAAAAGGCCCTCCCTCTTGTTGCCATCCTCCAGGCCTCCCTCGGAGGTGGCAGTCAGGGGAAGGCCCCAGATGTCGACCGTGGTGTCTGGGGAGATTGCAGTTGGGAGAGGCGTTGGGTCAAGTATTGCAGTCCCAAGTCATGCAGGGCTTTATAGGTTTAGATCAGCACCTGGAATCAGGCTCAGAGGTATCGAGGCAGCCAGTTCAAGCGGGCCAGAACTGGTGTTATGTGTATAGACCTACTGGTCCTGGTTATTAGTCTGGCTGCTGCATTTTGGAGAAGCTGCAGCTTCTGAATAGTCTTCAAGGGCAGTTCCACGTAGAGTGCATTGCAGTAGTCTAATTTAGATTACCAGAGCATAGATTACAGAAACCAGACTATCCCTTTCCAAATACGGGCAAGCAGGGATCCCAGCCGGAGCTGACAGAAGGCACTCTGTGCCACTGAGGCCACTTGAGCCTCAAGTGACAAAGATGGCTCAAGGAGGACAAGGAGCTATGAACTTGCTCCTTCAAGGGGAGTGCAACCCCATCCAGAACAGGTTGAACACCGTCCATCCGGTCAGGGGAACTCCCCACTAACAGCATCTCAGTCTTGTCTGGATTGAGCCTCAGTTTGTTAGCCCTCATCCAGTCCATTGTCGTGGCCAGGCACTGGTTTAGCACATCCACGGCCTCAGCTGCTGAAGGTGAAAAGGAGAGATAGGGCTGCGTGTCATCAGCACCCACAGCCACCCCAGAAGGATGCCAAGGGATCCAGGAGTATCTTCACCCCCACATTAAGTTTTGTATATTTTCTTAATATTAAAAACAAAAACCAACACCACAAAACATACAAAGGTGAACAAACAAACAAAAACCTAAAATGGGCTTCCATTTTTTTCTACAGCAAATATAACTACAGTAACAATATTTTCTCTTACTCCATAATTACATAGACAATTCTCTTTTTTCTGTTATCTCAAAAAAAACAACAACTTCTTATTCACCAAACTCACAAATAAGTCATTTTTTTCCTCCTCCCTGCAAGAAATCAAGTAAAGGTTTCCACTCCATAAACGTAGATACTGTCTTTTCTTTTATTAATGACATCAGTTTAGCCATACAGGCCTGTGGCTCAGGCTGGCTCAACTCCCACAAGGAAAAAACAGTAAGACAATTCCCACAAGGAAAAAAGGCAGACAATTCCCACAAGGAAAAAAGGCAGAGGGCAACAGAAGAAGCCAATGTGGCTTCACAATAAACTCAAAGATGACCTGAAAACAAAAAAGGACACGTATAGGAAGTGGAAGGAAGGACAGGCTACAAGGGAAGAGTACAGGCAGGTAGCACAGAACTGCAGGAATAGTGTCAGGAAGGCTAAAGCTGAGAATGAGCTGAGGCTAGCGAGGAATGCTAAAAGCAACAAAAAAGCTTTCTTCAGATACATGCACAGTAAAAGACAGAAGAAAGAACTAGTGGTTCAACTACGCAATGAGGATGGCAAATTGATAACAGAAGACAAAGAAAAGGCAGAAGTGTTCAATTCCTACTTCGGCTCGGTCTTCTCCCAAAAGAGCGTCTATGACCCCCCTGGCAAACCTGAAGAGCAGATTGAAGGGGCAGGATTGCATCTTGAGATTGACAGGCAAATGGTCAAGGAACACCTGATTACTCTGAACGAGTTTAAATCTCCAGGGCCTGACGAGCTGCATCCTAGAGTAATAAAGGAACAGGCAGAAGAACTCTCAGAACCACTGTCTATTATCTTTGAGAAATCATGGAGGACAGGTGAAGTGCCAGATGACTGGAGGAGGGCAAATGTTGTTCCCATCTTCAAAAAGGGCAAGAAGGAAGAACCTGGGAACTATAGGCCAGTCAGTCTGACATCAATCCCTGGGAAAATTTTGGAGTAGATTATAAAGAAGTCAGTCTGCAAGCACCTTGAAAACAATGCAGTGATTACTAGAAGCCAGCATGGATTTGTCAAGAACAAATCCTGTCAGACTAATCTGATCTCATTTTTTGATCGGGTAACCTCCCTTGTGGACTGTGGGAATGCTGTGGACATTATATATCTGGACTTCAGCAAAGCTTTCGACAAAGTGCCTCATGATATCCTGATTAGTAAGCTAGCTAAGAGTGGGCTAGATGGAACAACTATCAGGTGGATCCACAATTGGCTAAAGAATCGGACTCAAAGAGTGCTTATCAATGGTTCCTTCTCAAACTGGGGAGAGGTAACGAGCGGGGTACCACAGGGCTCAGTCCTGGGCCCGGTGCTCTTCAACATTTTTATTAATGACTTGGATGAGGAGGTACAGGGAATGCTTATCAAATTTGCAGATGACACAAAGTTGGGTGGAACAGCTAATACTCTGGAAGACAGAAACAAAATCCAAAGTGACCTCGATAGGCTGGAGCGCTGGGCCGAAAACAACAGAATGAAATTTAATAGGGATAAATGCCAAGTGCTGCACCTAGGGAGAGGAAACCAAATGCAGAGTTACAGAATGGGGGACACTTGGCTCAACAATACTACAAGTGAGAAGGATCTTGGAATTGTGGTAGATCACAAACTGAATATGAGCCAGCAATGCGATGTGGCTGCAAAGAAGGCAAATGCAATTTTGGGCTGTATTAATAGAAGTATAGCTTCCAAATCGCGGGAAGTGATAATTCCCCTTTACTCGGCACTGGTTAGGCCTCATCTTGAGTACTGCGTCCAGTTCTGGGCACCTCACTTTAAGAAGGACATAGACAAACTGGAGAGGGTTCAGAGGAGGGCAACAAGGATGATAAAGGGACTGGAAACAAGGCCCTATGAGGAGAGACTGAAAGAACTGGGCATGTTTAGCCTTCAGAAGAGGAGACTGAGGGGAGATATGATCGCACTCTTCCAGTATTTGAAGGGATGTCACACAGAGGAGGGCAAAGATCTCTTCTCGGTCATCCCAGTTTGCAGGACACGGAATAATGGGCTCAAGTTACAGGAACCTAGATTCCACCTAAACATCAGGAAAAATTTCCTGACTGTCAGAGCAATAAGACAATGGAATCAACTACCTAGGGAGGTTGTGGGCTCTCCCACTCTGGAGGCATTCAAGGTGCAGCTGGACAGACATCTGTCAGAGATGCTTTGACCTGGATTCCTGCATTGAGCAGGGGGTTGGACTCGATGGCCTTGTAGGCCCCTTCCAACTCTACTTTTCTATGATTCTATGATTCTATGCAGTGATCACTAGAAGACAGCATGGATTTGTCAAGAACAAATCCTGCCAGACTAATCTGATCTCATTTTTTGATTGGGTAACCTCCCTTGTGGACAGTGGGAATGCGGTGGACATAGTATACCTGGACTTCAGCAAAGCTTTCGACAAAGTGCCTTATGATATCCTGATTAGCAAGCTAGCTAAAAGTGGGCTAGATGGAACAACTATCAGGTGGATCCACAATTGGCTACAGAATCGGACTCAAAGAGTGCTTATCAATGGTTCCTTCTCAAACTGGGGAGAGGTAACGTGCGGGGTACCACAGGGCTCGGTCCTGGGCCCAGTGCTCTTCAACATTTTTATTAATGACTTGGATGAGGAGGTACAGGGAATGCTTATCAAATTTGCAGATGACACAAAGTTGGGTGGAATAGCTAATACTCTGGAAGACAGAAACAAAATTCAAAGTGATCTCGATAGGCTGGAGCGCTGGGCCGAAAACAACAGAATGAAATTTAATAGGGATAAATGCCAAGTGCTGCACCTAGGGAGAGGAAACCAAATCAGCAGAGTTACAGAATGGGGGACACTTGGCTCAACAATACCACAAGTGAGAAGGATCTTGGAACTGTGGTAGATCACAAACTGAATATGAGCCAGCAATGCGATGTGGCTGCAAAGAAGGCAAATGCTATTTTGGGCTGCATTAATAGAAGTATAGCTTCCAAATCGCGTGAAGTGATTACTCTGCACTGGTTAGGCCTCATCTTGAGTACTGCATCCAGTTCTGGGCACCACACTTTAAGAAGGACATAGACAAACTGGAGAGGGTTCAGAGGAGGGCAACAAGGATGATAAAGGGACTGGAAACAAGGCCCTATGAGGAGAGACTGAAAGAACTGGGCATGTTTAGCCTTCAGAAGAGGAGACTGAGGGGAGATATGATCGCACTCTTCCAGTATTTGAAAGGATGTCACACAGAGGAGGGCCAGGATCTCTTCCCGATCATCCCAGTTTGCAGGACACGGAATAATGGGCTGAAGTGACAAGAACCCAGATTTCACCTAAACATCAAGAAAAATTTCCCGACTGTCAGAGCAGTAAGACAATGGAATCAACTACCTAGGGAGGTGGTCAGCTCTCCCACTCTGGAGGCATTCAAGGTGCAGCCGGACGGCCATTTGTCAGGGATGCTTTGTCCTGGATTCGTGCACTGAGCAGGGGGGGGGGGGGTTGGAATCGATGGCCTTGTAGGACCCTTCCAACTCTACTTTTCTATGATTCTATGAACCGGAAAGAGCTAAACATGTTGCTCCCGCCCTGCCAAAGCGCTGAGTGCCCAAGGCTGGTCCAGTCATTCCGGCACCAGAACAGAGCGCGTCTCCCCACATCCCCGGCAGGAGAGGAGCCAGAAGAGGGTGGGAAATACTCAGTCACTGGACTTTCAGGGCACCCCGAATCAGCTGCCGGAGGCGACACCTCCCTCTGCCCAATGGTGGGGCCAGCCCTGGGCGGGGGTGGGGGGCACCTCATCCGCCCCCCTCGGCCCAATTGGGTTTGCTTTGGACGGTCCAGCCAAGCCAGCCCAGAACCAGGGGAGCATCTCGGCCACGCGCAGAAACCCCTCGGGGGAGCCGCGTTGGGGAGCCCGGAGCCACAGGGGCCGATTCGGGGGTGGGTGGGCGGGGGGGGGCAATGACTTTAGCCGGTGTCCGGGTGCAGAGTCCACGAACCTGCTGGATTCCTCGCAGACCTCCTTTAATCCCCCCCCCCAAAGCAAAAGGTTATCCTGGCTTTGCGGAGGAGAGAAAGAAAGAAGCGCCCGAGCTTGTGGGGAAACCCCAAACGGATCAGCTGCGGAGCTGTGGGGTGAAATGGGGAGGGTGTTCCAGCTTGCCCCCCCCAATCAGCAGATGCTTCGCCCCCCCCCCCTTCCAACGCTTTGTCCTGCAGAGTCGGGAGCGACCAGCTACTTCAAGCTGCTTTATAATCTGACACCAGCCCAAATATGTACTCTTCTCTCCTTCCGCGGGCTGGTCTTTGAGGCTGGTCCCCGTCGCCCCCCAACCGGGCTCCCCCTACCCAAATTCACAAGGGGGGGGTCTCACCGGATCGTAGGGGGGAGGGAGGGAGGCGCCAAGGCAGTCGGTGGGAAAGAGCAGAGTCGCCGGGCAGGAAAAGGCAGGAGCAGAGTCTGCAGTTGCCACGAAAATGGCGCGACCCGCAGCAAAACCCATCAGCCAGCGGGGCTTCTCCTCACTTTGTCGTTCAAGCTGCTTTTAAAGGGGCCACGGGCAGTTGCAGGTCCCCTTGCAGTTTTAGCTTAACTGCTACTGGATTTTGCCCACGGCCCCTTTAAGAGTAGAGAGGCGCCGTTACGCTGGAAGGGGGAGGCGAGGGGTGCGCGTGTCTGTGCGTGCGCGTACACGTGCACGGGTGGGCGCCCGCAAGGGGAAGGGATAAGCTGAATGGAAAGGGGGAAACAGGGAACTGATCAGATGATTCCTATCTTTCTATTGCCAAAGATTTCCTTTCCTGACACAGCAGACTCTGTGCCTATTAACAGGTGAGATACAGTGTCAGAAGGAAAGGCAAGAACCTTCTCTGAAGCTCAATCCTGACAATTTTAAAACGAAAAGAAAAAGATTGCCTTGCAAGCACTGACACACACCCCCATGAAAAACACCAGATATCCAAAGTTAAGAGTTTAAGTAAGGTTTAAAAAAAAATTACAAAAGCCACTTATGAAATATTATAAAAGAATATAAAATCTAATAATGTAATAATTATAATATATCAGATATTATATAATAATATAATTCTGGAAAAGTCATCCTAGCACTGGCACTGCTGCTGCTGCTGCTTCCTCTTCTTCTAGCAAGGAGCAGCATTTCACAATTATCCCTCAGTTACAAGATCCTTCTTCACACAGTGCATAATCAATTTGCTGCCACCAGATGCAATGGTCAGTGTTGTAGATTGCTTGAAAACATGGCGCTTCAGTGTTTAATACTGGATATATGTGCTCAAATGCAAGATATATGCATTGTGGGAAGGACAAATATTTATTAACCTCTTACCATGAATTTTTAAAATAAGAATAAAGGTTGAAATATTTTGTCCTAGAATACATTTACATTTAAGGCATACCCTTTCTCCTTAATTTTTTTTTTTTTTTTTTAAATAAAGCTAGTTAAGCCTTCTGAGTCTTTTAACAAAGCATAGTCAATACCGGTGGCCCTCCTTGACCATTTATTACTGAATTTACCCAAATCTAATAGTGTGATTCAATGGTACACTTACTTGGGAGTAAGCCCTGTTGAATTCCGTGGGACATACTTCTGAGTGATCTTGCCTAGGATTGTGCTCAGTTAACCGGCACTGAGTTACAGCCCGTACAAGCACAGGAGACCGCCTGGGAGGTCCGTACACACAAGAGGAAACTAGAGCCCTTTAAATGACCAAATAAGGCTTTATTTGTTTACACAAGATACGGAGCGGAACTACGGTAACAGCTTTCTAGGAATACTACAATGTCAACACAACCTCAGTTGACCTCTACGTTTGTCAATGAAACAGGCTCCCAGGCTAGCGCGTTGGGATTAGTCAGTTACCTTAGACTAAAGACTTTACGCTAGTCGGTTTCAGCCTGGCTCCGGGTCGGCCGATCCGGGAATGAGAACAGCTTACTCCTGCCGCTGCTTGGGGGATGAATCTTGTTCCAAAGCACCCTATGTTCCCAACAACCCTTACCGGAAGGGAGAGGGGTTTTCTACCCCTGAGTTCCCGCTCTCCCCACCCTCCAGGTCAGGTGGGGGCTTATGCCTGCCCCTTTGTGTCAGGTGGGCTTATTCCTGCCCGGGAAGAAGGTGACGTACTGGGTACTTTACAGCTCTTTGAGACTGCCCTGATAGTTTGATGGTTCTTGATGGTCCTTCCTTGGGTTTTGTGGAATTCCACCGAGACTCTCCATTGTCGGGGATGCTGGTCTGTCTGGCTGCTTCCCCTGTAACTCAATCCCCCCTCCTCGCCCCCTTCCCTTGGACGGAGACTGTGTGTGTGAGCATGCAGACTCGTGTCAGGCTTTCTCCACAGACACACATGGATCTCATCACACTCCAATGGCCACAGATGAGGCAAGTTTCCCCAGACATCAATAAGCAGGTTACTCTGTGGCACAATGGGAGAAGAGGCTGGAAAACAGTATCTGCCATCCACAGGAAAATGCTCAGCCTGTCAGGATAATGTTGGAGAAGGCCAGAGTGACACCCCCTCGTCTCATCCCAAACTCAAGGTGGGATGCGCGTCACATGCGCTGCTGCTAGTCAACCTAGCCGTGCTGCATATTCTCCAAGCCCGACCCAGACACACAAACACACACACACACACACACACATAGAGGGAGCATCCTTTAAAGGATGGGTGCCCGCCACTCTTGGCTCCTGGAAAGGACCGTGGAATGGAGGTGGAGGCAGAAATAGGCCTCCTGGAATGTGCTGGCTCTGAGGCCAATCCAACCCCCCTTAGATGACAACATTTGACACGAGCCCCAACTTCTCATGGTATAGTTATGCTCATATATCTGTCTGCATGTGTTTAACCTGAAAAACTATTGACTGGTCAGGGGAGAAGAAAAAGTCCCAACATGTCACAAACAATACCAACCACATTTTAAATTTCAATTCCATCAACTGTGCTTTGAACTTTGCCAAATCCACCACTTCAAAGGGAGAAGCCTGGCCGCCTCCGGAAGTCCTACCTTGTGCTGTCCATTGGGTGGGTGGGTGGGTCTGTGCATGGCTGATGGGAGAGAGTCCCAGCCAGGGTGCAGGAAGAAATGAGAAGCACACATTTGGAAAAGACCTGCTTTGAAAGGAAGAGCATGTCATCCTCAGATGCTCTTTTCAGGAACGTGCATGGACATGTGAGCCTACAGCAGCACCCAGGGGCCAATGCAGGAAATCAGGTAGCTTCTCCAGCAATGTCTAATTTGAATGGAAGACAAGCGTGTCCTTTGGTGCTCCACCCCACAAAGCATTCCTGCACAAAGCCAGGCCAAGCATCAAGGCAGCCATGGCTGGCTGAGCTAGTCTCCAGGGCAGGGCTGGCTGAACTAGTCTCCAGTTGTTCTTGGTGCTTTATCATAGAATCATAGAAAAGCAGAGTTGGAAGGAGCCTACAAGGCCATCGAGTCCAACCCCCCGCTCAATGCAGGAATCCAGGTCAAAGCATCCCTGACAGATGGCTGTCCAGCTGCACCTTGAATGCCTCCAGAGTGGGAGAGCCCACCACCTCCCTAGGTAGTTGATTCCATTGTCTTATTGCTCTGACAGTCAGGACATTTTTCCAGATGTTTAGGTGGAATCTGGGTTCCTGTAACTTGAGCCCATTATTCCGTGTCCTGCAAACTGGGATGATCGAGAAGAGATCCTGGCCCTCCTCTGTGTGACAACCCTATGTTTCTATGACACACACACGCAGAAGGGACAGAGAGCGTATATCTTGTGGAAGTGAATGCCATAGTATAACTATGCGCTGTGTGAAGATGTCCTTTTATCTGTCCTGTATCTCCCACCAATTAGCTTCATGGGATGACCCCTTTGGATTCTAGTATTATGAGAAAGGGAGAAAAATGTCTCTCTATCCACTTTCTCTACACCATGCATTATTCTGTACATCTTTATTTATTTATTTTATTTATTTATTATATTTATGAATCGCCCATCTGGCCAGACATCCGGCCACTCTGAGCGATTTACAATCCAATAAAATACAGGGGGGGGGACACACACACACACAGTATAAAACACAATTAAAAACAGAACAAAACTTAAAAATCCTAACCCACCCCATATTCCCGCCTGAAAAGCCATGTTTTTAATGCACGGCGGAAGCTAATCAAGGAAGGGGCATGGCGGAGGTCACTAGGGAGAGAGTTCCATAAATTGGGGGCTGCCACAGAAAAGGCCCTCCTCCTAGTCCCCACCAGCCTGGTGTCTCTGGCTGATGGGACAGGGAGAAGGCCATCTGTGGCAGATCTTGTTGAGCGGCCTACTTGATGTTGCTGGAGGCGCTCCTTGAGATATATTGGACGGGAACCGTACAGGGTTTTAAAGGTCAACGCCAACACCTTGAATTCGGCTCAGCAAACAACTGGTAGCCAGTGCAACTCTTTGAGCACCGGAGTGATGTGATCACGCCGGCGGCAGCCTTTAATCAGG
The DNA here is from genome assembly GCA_021292165.1 of Shinisaurus crocodilurus. Lineage (NCBI taxonomy): Eukaryota > Metazoa > Chordata > Lepidosauria > Squamata > Shinisauridae > Shinisaurus > Shinisaurus crocodilurus. The sequence goes on from CM037879.1 coordinate 9,187,363, forward strand.
CGAGCGGCTGCATTCTGTACCAGCTGCAACTTCCGAACCGTCTTCCAGGGTAACCTGGGTTTGTATATAAGGACTGGGCTTGCATCTTCCTGTAAGAGAAGGTGTTCATGCCTTCCTCTCTGTGCTAGGTTAAGTCCATAAAAAGAGCCCTACTGGTCCAGCATCCTGGTTCCCACAGTGACCAACCAGAGGCTCCGGAAATCTCTCCAGCAGGACATGAGGGTAACAGTGCGCTCCCACTCATGTTCCCCAGCAAGTGGTCTTCAGAGGCATGGTGTCTCCAATCCTGGAGGTACTATGTAGCCATCTTGACTAGTCCATTGATAGCCTTACCAGTAATAGAATGCCTCGAGAAGGGGAACTAGATCCTAACCTCCATGAATTTGTCTACTCCAAGTTGGCAGCCATGGCTACATCTTGTGGCAGTGAATCCCACAGTTCAACTATGCACTATGCAAATAAATATTTCATTTTGTTTGTCCCAAATGTGCCACCATTTAGCTTTAGTGGATAACCCCAGGTTCTAGGAGAGAGGGAGAAAATACTGCAGTTTTGTGTGTTTCCTCGGATCACCTTCATGTTGCTTAACCATACCTCTAACAAATTCACAGGTGTGCCCCTATTTCCATCTGTGAAATGTTGGAGGGTTTACAGGAGAGGAAGAAAAGACGTGGGGTGGGGGGCAGGGACATTTTATGACTTTGAGGAGGGGTGGAGGGAGGTGCCGTTGCCATGGAGACCGGGCCCCGCCCTGCCCCCCCGAATTCCCTTCCATACCAGGAAGGTGTCTGCGTTTCTTTTCGGGGGGGGGGACCAGCAGAACCAGGGGACCGGGCTCAGGCTGGGCTCCTCCGGGACGGGCTAGTTCGAGCCCATCCGCCTGCGGCTTCATTAGTAATAATGCTTCTTGGTGCCTATGTATCTCGCTCCAGTCATTCAAAAGTTACGCTTTATATATATATATATATATATATATATGTGTGTGTGTGTGTGTGTGTGTGTATGTGTATATATATATATCCTTAGTAGAACTACCCTGAAAGGTAGGCCATATTATTATTTATCCTCTAACTGAAGTGAGATTGGAACTGGAAGGAAGCTGCCCAGCTCACATATGTGCAGCCACGAGGACAGCCACTGTGTTCCCAAGAGATATGTTGGACTACAAGCCCCAGCATTCCTGACCATTGGCCATGCTGGCTAGGGCTGATGGGAGATGAAGTCCAAAATATCTAGAAGACACCGGGTTAGGGAAGGCTGCTTTCAGGGCTGACTTCCAGACTAGATTTATGTATTATTATTATTATTATTATTATTATTACATTTATATCCATGTTTTTTCCCCTCTTGCCAGGGCCCCCAAGGCAGCTTACATGGTCCTCCTCCTCCCCCTCCTCTCCATTTTATCCTCACAACAACCCTGTGAGGTAGCTTAGGCTGAGAGTCAGGGACTAGCCCAAAGTCACCCAGTGAGCTTCATGGCTGAACCCAGGTCTCCTGGGCCCCAGTCCAGCACTCTCACCACTACGCCACACTGTCTGGATTGTGGACCACACCTTCCATTTTAGATATTATGCTCAGGTTGGTTCTGAGCCTTCATCGGGCACTCCTGTTCCATCAACTGCTGCTGGCGAAGGGGAATGTGCTCCCCCGAAGAGCTACTGTTGCCCCCCGCCCCTCCTGGAGCTTTTACAAAGGGTGTCTTTTCCATTTAGCCTTTTAAAATGCGTAGTTTTAATGCTTTCCTGTTTTTAATGTTGTTTTTTTTAATGATTTTAAGGTTTTACTTATTTATTATATTTATATCCCGCCTTTTTTCCTCTGGCAAGGAACCCAAGGTGGCTTACATAATAATCCTCCTCCTCCCCATTTTATCCTCACAACAACCCTGTGAGGTAGGTTAGGCAGGGAGTCGGCAACTGGTGCAAAGTCACCCAGTGAGCTTCATGGCTGAGTGGGGACTAGAACTCGGATCTCCAGAGCCCCAACCCAGCACTCTCACCGCTACACCACACTGGCTCTCCCTGGTTTTATTGTTTTAAATTGTTGTACACTGCCTTGATGGCTTTTTAGCAAATAAAGCAGTATCTTCTTCTTCATCTTCATCATCCCACCAGACATTATCAGCACTACTACTGGTACTGCAGCGCCTGGGAAAGGGAAGGAGGGGGCGATCCCACCCTCTTTCTCTGGGCCGCTTGGAGAGGTAACCCTTTCCATACCGAGCCACTATCCTCCTGGCTGAGGCTGCCCGGAGTTTCTCCTATCACGGAGTTACCACGGGTAGAAGATGCCCGGGGCATCCCGGCTTGCCCAGTGCCCAAAGTGACAGTGATTTTCCCCAGCCCTACCTGGACTTGCCACCCGGGGACTGAACTTGGGACCTTCTGCAGGCAAAGCAGGGGCTCTCCCACTGTGTGAGGGCCCCTGAGGGGCCGCGCCACATGGAAGATGGAGCAGACTGGTCACCTGTGACTCCAGAGGGCAGGACTGGAACCAGTGGGTGGAAGTTTTAGGGAAGCAACTTCTGGTGAAACATTAGCTGACGCCTCCTAACCCCGAGAGCTCCGAGACTGACTCAGGAGGTGGTGGGTTCTCCTTCGCTGACGGCACAATCCTATGCAAGTTTAGACAGGGGGAAAAAGGTCAACTCCCAGCATACCCCAGCCAGCATGCTTGGAGTTGTAGGCCCTTCCCTCCCCTGTCTAAACTTGCATAGGATTGGGTCCTAACAGTACTTCAGCAGAGGCTGGATGGTCCAAGATGCTGCAGTTGTAAGATTCCTGCAGTGAGCAAGAGCTTGGACTAGATTTATTCATTTAAGGCGAAACATGGACTATCTATAAACGTCATTTCCACCTCCTTGAAAGGTGTCATCAACGTTGCCTCCGGAAAATCCTGCAAATTACTTGGGAAGATAGGCGAACAAATGTCAGTGTACTGGAAGAAGCAAAAACTACTAGCGTTGAAAAAATGATCCTTCTACGCCAACTTCAGTGGACCGGTTATGTTGTTCGAATGTCTGACTGCCATCTCCCAAAGCAGCTACTTTACTCCCAACTCAAGGATGGAAAGCGTGATATCGGTGGTCAATATAAACGGTTTAAAGATGTTCATGAAGCTAATCTAAAAAATGCAATATAAACATCGAAAACTGGGAAGCTCTGGCCCATGAACGATCTAACTGGAGGTTGGCCTTTCACAAAGGTTCTATGGACTTTGAAGAAGCCCGAATGCAAGGTGAAAGGGAAAAACGTGCTAGGCGAAAAGCACGTCAAACGAATCCTTACAGGACCATCTTCCATCTGGTAACCTGTGTCCTCACTGTGGGAAGCTGTGTGGATCTAGAATTGACCTCCACAGTCACTTACGGACACATCGCTAGAGTCTACACAATTTTCTTTAGAATTTCCTCCTTTAGAATTTCCTTTTTGTAATTTTTTTAATCCTGGAAGACAATCTTACTCGGTCACGAGTGATCGCCTGATGATATATGATTGTCTTGGTTTAGCCAAATGGAAATATGTGTTCAATATAGAAATAAATTATTTTTTCTTCTTTTTAACCCTTTCCAAAAATAGGAAAGTGTTAAAAAAGCAAATTAAAATATCTTGAATTTGTTAAAGGGATCTGCAACTCAGGAACACTTAACTGAGAAAATCAAACCAGCCCTGTAATCTAGGAAGATGATATCTAGCTCAATATTTCTCACTATGTATTAATTTATGTGAAGGACTGCCAACCGGTCTTTTCTTCAAGATGAGAGATCAAGGTTGCAAAACTGCCAGCCTTAGCTCTGCCGTCTTGACCGGATTCTCTCAGGGCCTTGCCCTTGGTCTATACACTGGATTTAGCACTGAACCACAGAGGAACCACACACACCGTGTGGGGTAGAACCAGGAAAGTTTATTTAAGGTAAACAGATTACAATAAAAGGTGGGGAATGAGGGAAGGGGAAAAAGGTGGGGAGACACTTTGGTATACACAGGCAGAGCTCCAAAACAACAAAACTAGTTCCTTTACTTACTATATAAATACCCAGCCACTTACTCCTTGCCTGGGGGTGGGTCTTCTTAGGGCTTGCCTCAGCAAGAAGCCCTACTCCTCGCTCGTTCACGTCCAGACAACAACTCAAACCAGAAGCCACAGCTGGCAGTATAGATTCCCCGCCCACCCCTCCTTTCCTAGCTTGGCTGTCCAATCGGGATGAACTTCCTCTGGGCTAGGCAGAATTAGGGTGCCTAATGACTAGAGGGCTTGGGCCACATTTGCATGCGAATACCTGAGGCACAGGGAGATCAAAGAGAAACTAGGCATATTTGCAAGAGACTCTTGAGGCCTAGAGTCTTCAGAGGAACTATGTACATTTTGCATGAGACTCTCAACCTCCAGGTGGGATTACACTTATTTACACGTGTGTGTGTGTGTGTGTGTGTGTGTGTGTGGTTGGTGCAGGAGACTGACGCTTTTCTACACAATTTATGAGATACAAAGCTTAACTACGTTTATATTTCTTTGTTGCTTTAGCTTCTGCACATAAACATGGCTCCATGCCAGCATTCATTTATAGAGTGCACCGAATACATGGGTTTTTCAGTATGAAATAGGAGTTAAATTGTGATCAAGCATTGATATAATACCACACCCGGGTTAGTTCTTTGATATTATGTGCAGCTTTTCCTCAAATCAAAGTTCTTTTCATGATCCAAGCATTTATATGGTTTTCTCCCGTGTGTGAGTTCTTTGATGGTACACGAAGCTTTCCCTCCAATGAAAGTTCTTTCCACACTCCAAGCACTGATATGGTTTCTCCCCTGTGTGAATTCTTTGATGAGAAGTGAGGTGTGTCTTCTGAATGAATCTCTTTCTACACTCCAAACATTGATATGGTTTCTCCCCTGTGTGAATTCTTTGATGAGAAGTGAGCTCTCTCTTCCAAATGAATCTCTTTCCACACTCCAAGCATTCATGTGGTTTCTCCCCTGTGTGAATTCTTTCATGAGAAGTGAGATGTTCCTTCCGAATGAAGCTCCTTCCGCACTCCAGACATTGATATGGTTTCTCCCGTATGAATTCTTTGATGAGAAGTAAGCACTCTCTTCCGAATGAATCTCTTTCCACACTCCAAGCATTGATATGGTTTCTCCCGTGTGTGAATTCTTTCATGAGAAGTGAGCTGTGTCTTCCGACTGAAGCTCTTTCCACACTCCAAGCATTCATATGGTTTCTTACCTGTGTGAATACTTCGATGAGAAGTGAGCTGTGTGTACCAACTGAAGCTCTTTCCACACTCCAAGCATCGATATGGTTTCGTCCCTGTGTGAGTTCTTTGATGAGAAGTGAGCTGTGTCTTCTGACTGAAGCTCTTTCCACACCCCAAGCATTGATAAGGTTTCTCCCCGGTGTGAGTTCTTTGATGAGAAGTGAGCTGTGTCTTCTGATTGAAGCTCTTTCCACACTCCAAGCATTGAAAAGGTTTCTCCCCGGTGTGAATTCTTTGATGAGAAGTGAGATTCATCTGTTGACTGAATCTCTTTCCACACTCCAAGCATTGATATGGTTTCTCACCTGTGTGAATTCTATGATGAGAAGTGAGCTGTGTCTTCTGACGGAAGCTCTTTCCACACTCCAAGCATTGATAAGGTTTCTCCCCGGTGTGAATTCTTTGATGAGAAGTGAGATTCATCTGTTGACTGAATCTCTTTCCACACTCCAAGCATTGATATGGTTTCTCTCCTGTGTGAGTTCTTTGATGAGAATTGAGATTTGTCTTGTGAATGTAGCTCTTTCCACACTCCAAGCACTGATACGGTTTCTCCCCTGTGTGAAATCTTTGATGAGAATTCAGATGTACCTTCTGACTGAAGCTCTTTCCACACTCCAAGCACTGATATGGTTTCTCACCTGTGTGAATTCTATGATGAGAAGTGAGCTGTGTCTTCCAACTGAATCTCTTTCCACACTCCAAGCACTGATATGGTTTCTCACCTGTGTGAATTCTATGATGAGAAGTGAGATGTGGCTTCTGACTGAAGCTCTTTCCACACTCCAAGCATTGATATGGTTTCTCCCCGGTGTGAGTTCTTTGATGAGAAGTGAGATTCATCTGTTGACTGAATCGCTTTCCACACTCCAAGCATTGATATGGTTTCTCTCCTGTGTGAGTTCTTTGATGAGAATTGAGATTTGTCTTGTGAATGTAGCTCTTTCCACACTCCAAGCACTGATACGGTTTCTCCCCTGTGTGAAATCTTTGATGAGAATTCAGATGTACCTTCTGACTGAAGCTCTTTCCACACTCCAAGCACTGATATGGTTTCTCACCTGTGTGAATTCTATGATGAGAAGTGAGCCGTGTCTTCCAACGGAATCTCTTTCCACACTCCAAGCACTGATATGGTTTCTCACCTGTGTGAATTCTATGATGAGAAGTGAGCTGTGTCTTCCAACTGAATCCCTTTCCACACTCCAAGCATTCATACGGTTTTTCCCCTGTGTGAGTACTTTGATGAGAACTGAGATGTGGCTTCTGACTGAAGCTCTTTCCACACTCCAAGCATTGATAAGGTTTCTCCCCTGTGTGAGTTCTTTGATGACGAGTGAGCTCTGTCTTCTGACTGAATCTCTTTCCGCACTCCAAGCATTGGTGTGGTTTCTCTCCTGTGTGGATTTTGCAATGAGCATTAAGGTTTGATTTGGATGTGGAGGTTTTCCCACACACAGAGCACACATAGTTTTCCTGTGTTTTAGCCATTTTTTCTTCCATTGAGATATCATTGTAGTCACTGCCCTGAGAAGCAAAGCATTTATTCCTCCTCCTCCGATTTAGTTCACTTTCTCTTCTCTGAGGTTCCCTATTTTTAAATATGTTTGTTTTCGGGGACATCCCAGATGGTTCTCCCTTATTCTCCATTTCACACCTGTCACTGTCTAGAATGAAGACAAGAAATTGGTAAAAGCCTGAGTTAGAAATAGAAATTCAAATCATTGAATGACTTCAGGTGACTATTGTGATAAAAGGAAGAACTCTCAACACCGAGACTGGAGGCAGTTCTTACTATGTGCCTAACCGCCTCTTTTGACTGGCATTGACTTAGAGCTGGGGTTGTCAAGAGCAATGGATTGGGACCAGAGAGTCCTGGGCTCTGCTCCCAGCTCAGACATGAATTTTTTCAGGGTGCTATGGGGCCGGTTACTCTCTCACACCCTCGCCTGCCCCACAGGATTGTTGTGAACGTAAATGGACAATCTGATACATGATATTATGAGCTCTTTGGAGCAACAGTAGGATGCAAATACAGATAACAAGAGAAAGGAGAAGAGCCATCAAGAAGTGGCAGAGAACCTTTTCCTATTGGGTGCCCTATATATTATGTATATAAGTTAAATATGTTCTTGGTATGCAGAAAGTCCCAAGTTCAATCTCCACCACCTCCAGTTAAAGATCTCAAAAGGAGCCCTTGGATGTCCTGAGCATGAGACCTCAGAGAGAGGCTGTGAGCAGATGATACCAGTCTAGGAGGGCCACTGGTTGTTTGAAATGTTCATATTGCAGCGGGATCGAGGGCTCATGGAGCCAGATATACTGCTGAGACTCAGGGCTGGCGCTACCGCTAGGCAGACCCAGGCGGCTGCCTAGAGCGCGTGGCGGAAGAGGGGCGCAGAAACGCTCCTTCCTCGCCGCCGGCGTGCTCCTGCCCGCCGCCTCCCCGCCCGCCGCTGCCGCCTCTGCTGCACCTCCCCCCCCCGCCCGCGCGCGCCCGCCACCTACCTACCTAGCTACCTTTGCATCGTTTCCGGAGCCCCGCCGGCGTTGTTTTGGCGGAGGAACCAGGGCAACAGGGCTTAAACAGCCCTGTTGCCCTGGTTTCCCCGGCAAAAAAAAAAAAAGCGCTCTGCTCGGGCGGAGGCTCGCCAGGCGGAATGGAAAGTGAAACTCACCTCCGGAGCGGCTCGAGGGGGGGGGAGGAGGAGGAGGAGGAGGTGGCAGCCCAAAAGGGGAGGCGTGGGTCTGGCTAGAGACCAGCGGGGCACAAAGAAGGGGGCGCCTCTCTCCCGCGGGGGGGGGGCTAGGGCTTTCGCACCGCTTGTTTACTCTGGAGTGCCACTCTTTGTTCACTCACTTTTTATTTATTTATTATTAATTTTAAACGTTGAATTTTCCAAAAGAAGAAAAAAAAAACGTCGCAGGCGGCGCCGGCAGCAGCAGCCAGCAGCAGGGGGGGGGGAGGTAGGTGGTGGCGGCGGCGGCGGAGCCACGGGGGGGTGGGTTGCAGAGCAGTGCTGCTTTGCTCCGGAGCCCACCCCACGGCACGAGAGGGGGGGCGCTAAATATAATTTGGCCTAGGGCGCCAAACAGCCCTGCACCGGTCCTGCTGGGACTCCTGGAATAGGCCTGTCAAGAGTTCGATATTTTATAAATTTGTGTAAGAAAACAAGTGTGTATGTTTGAAATAGAAAAACTTGACTCTTACCATTTTTAAGAAAATGTTTTTAAACCATTTCTATATGTATAGAGTACAGAGTTATTACTGTACACGGAGAAGGCATTTTTATTATGTGTTGTACCCACCATGTTTTACAACATGTATTTACTAGATGTATTTTAAATATTTACAGCCCCCTGAGGAAGGCCTTAAAAAAAGCCAGAGGCCGAAACGCGTCGGGCTCCTCCACCTGAAAACAAATAATAAAGAATTTGCACCCTGAGAACTCACTGCCCTATAATTATTAAAATCCAGGGGATCAAAGGAGGGCTTTTTCAAAAATGGTCTAATAATAGCTTCTTTCAAGCATGTAGGGAGAAAGCCCTCTTTTAGGGAAGCGTTAATAATATTCAACAAAAGTTGTCTTACTGTCTCCCCTCCCTGGGCTATAAGCCAGGATGGGCAAGGGTCAAGAGGGCAAGTAGTCTTATTGACCAAACCAAGAAGCTTGTCCACGTCATCAGGAGTCACCAACTGAAAGTGACCCAATTTAATCAGGCAAGAAGAGTTGCTGGACACCCCACTGTTGACTTCTGTATCCACAATGCCGTCTAGGTTGGCACGAATCCGAGAAATTTTATCTGCGAAAAACTCATTAAAAGCCTAACAGCGAGCCACTGAAGGTTCTAAAATCTGATCTTGAATAGGGGGAGCCTGGCTCAGCTCCCTAGCCACTCTGAACAGCTCAGCTGGACGCGAGTTCACAGACGCGATACATGCAGAGCAGAAAGCTCTCTTCGCTGCACGTATCGCCACTCCATAGCTCTACAGATGATCTCTATGGAGTGTTTTGTCGGATTCAAGTCGAGTTCTCCGCCATCGGCGCTCTAGTCGTCTTCCTCTCCGCTTCAGCTTCCTCAGTTCTTCAGAAAACCACGGAGCTCGTTTAGAAGTGGGTCGGAGAGGACATCTAGGAGCGATCGTGTTGATGACCCTAACCAGGTCCTCATTCCATTTGGAGACCAAGGACACAACAGGATTACTGGCGGAACCATCCAAAAGACCCCCCAAGGCATTCTGGAAACGTATTGGATCCATCAGCCTTCGGGGATGTACCGTTTTAACTGGTCCACCACCCCTGCAGAGGCGGGCAGCAGCCTTAATGCCAGTCCTGGCCAGATGGTGATCCATCCAAGACAACGGAGAGACCACTGCGACCTCTACCCATGGATCATTATTGAGGCTGATCTGATATTTCAACCCACAATTCAAGTTTATAAATACTTATTATCTGTGAATATGTGTGAGATAAGATACACAGGGCCATAAACAGGAATAGAATACGCAAGTGGATTATTCCATTTTACCCAGTCAATGAATTGCCGTTTTTGCGTCTATGCCAGAATAATCAATGGATATATTATAAGTGATTTATTGAAATTTATATAGGAACTATGTATTCCCCCCCCTTTTCTTTCTTTTTCTTTTTCCTTTTATTGTGTGTGTTTTAATTCACATTAAAAAATTAATTTAAAAAAACTTGCTCACACTTCATGAATAAAGTTGATCCCATCCATTCCAACTTTGTTCTGACACTAATGACAGCTTCTTGCTCCTGCCCCACCTAAAAATACTTCAATGAATATAGAGAATGGGGAATAAATTACTAACATTCCCGCTGCTGCTGCTGCTGCTGCTACTACTACTCACCAGCATTGCATTTGTAAAGAGACATTATCACCAGTCAGGGAAAGAGGGCGCCTTACCGACAGAGGCCACGATCCCACAATTCTCCTCCATGATCTGCCTGTGTAGGGCTTTCTGGTCAGGATCCAGCAGTGCCCACTCCTCCTGGCTGAAGGACACAGCGATCTCCTCAAAGGGCACCAGACCCTGGACAGAAGAAACATCAACATTTCCTCCTCACACCTAACGCAAATATAATCTAGTAACAAAATCCAAAAGGCTGCTTCAAGTGAGTTGGCTGGGCATTTATAGTGGACGATTTAAGCATCCACGAGTGGCATTTGCAGCCTTCATTTTGGAGGACAAGACTTCCAGAAGGGCTACTAGTCCTGATGGCGACCTCCAGGATCTGGGGAAGCACGCCTCTCAAGACCAATCACAGGGGAAGAACAGCATCCGAGGTCCACTGCGCTCATGCACTGCTTGTGAGCTACACAGGTATTTTCTGGCTGGCCAGTGTGGGAAACGGGATGCTGGACTAGATGGGCCATTGGCCTGACCCAGCAGGGTGCTGCTTGTGTTCTTAGCCTTGCTGGAAGCAAACAGGAGGAGAGAGTTCTGTTCAGGCCCAGCGAGGTGAGCGGGGGACAGGGGCACCCAAGGGATCCTTCTCCCGACCTGATCCGCTCCAACGCCATCACAAAGAAGAAGCGGTGGCTGAGGATTGATTCCTGGCATCACTCCATCCCCTCTGAGAAAGGAAATCGGGAGTGTATGCTTGTCTTGGAGATTAAGATGACAGTCCTAAGAACATAAGACCATAAGAAGGGCCATTCTGGATCAGGCCCAATGTCCATCTAGTCCACTCTGTCTACACAATGGTCAACCAACTGCCAACGGAAACTCACAAGCTGGACATGAGTGCAACAACACCCTCCCGCCCATGTTCCCCAGCAACTGGTGTACATAGGCATGCTGCCTCTGATACTGGAGATCGTGTATAGCTATGTATGCCCATCACAAACACAGCTGTCTATGTGTCTACGGATCACATTTCCCACTAACAGGAGCTCCCCAGCCCCTGGATATATTGAATGCACTTACTAGGTAGTTAGCCCCTTTGAACACAACACGACTTCCTTCTCAGGAAAATACACAGGACTGCAGCTTAAGTGATGCAATTGTAAGAACACAGGCATGTCAGGAAATGTCTTATCCTTTATTTGCAGTTTGGATGCTTTAGGACAATTGGGTGAAAATGCATCTCTCCCCAGTTGGGCTCTTGGCCACAATTCAAAGTGCAGATTTCCTTGTCTAACGTATTCAGTTATTGAATATGATTTTTTTAACTGAGAAAAAGGCTGGAGACAGGTTTCTTCCCCCCATCCTCCAAATGACTCAAGTGGGGAATAAAAGCAGCCCAAGGATTTCTTGCACGCTCCCCAACCCCGCAGCTAATCCTTACCCTGTGAGGCGGCACCTCCATCACTCTCCTGCTCGATGCCTGTTCGCGGGGGACTCTGCAGGGGGCAGGGAAATCAGGCCCCACTTCGGCACACAGATTCTCTACCTGAAACGTAATGTGGATCCAAGACATGCCATGAGAAGAGAATACAGAAATGAAACACTCTTGGGGCAGGGGGCATGGGAGATCCCTCCTCAGAGGATTTCCAGAAAGGGTTGAGTAATTCATAGACTGAGTTTTGGGATGTCCCCCCTCACATGCTTGACCCCTTGGAGCTCCCAGGATGCAATGCTCTCACCCGCTGCTCCTCCTGCTTCTTCTCCTCCTCCCAGCTCAGGAGGAAGCCTTCTCCCAGGGCCACCGCCTGGGAACTGGTCTCCGCCCCACATTCCCTCACCCAGCTCGACATCTCCAGGGGCAGGATGCTCAGGAACTGCTCCAGGATTACCAGGTCCACGATCTGAGTTTTGGTGTGTCGCTCTGGCTTCAGCCACCGACGGGAGAGATGGTGGAGCTGGGTGCAGACCTCTCGGGGGCCCTGAGCCGCCCAGTAGCGGAGCTGCCTGAAATGCTGGTGCCGCACATCTGAGCTGACCATTTCCTGGCTCACGATATTCTGTCCCGTAGTTTCCCAGGTTTCACTGGCACTCCCAGTCCTGATGGCATCGTGGCCTCTTCCTGCATCAGCGGTAGCAGAGTCCTGCTCGTCCATCTTTGATCCGTGCAGCAAAGAGCGGTGCTAATGAAGCTCTGCAAAGCCAAGACCTGTAAAAGAATCATACCCTGTCAGGGCAAGAAGGAATGGCAAGGACTCCAGGTGGCAACCAGATCCCGTTCCAGAAGGGAAGACAGGCACATGCCAGGACTCAAAGAGAAACCAGAGACTAGGTTGGGAGGTTCTTTGCATGGGAGCAAAGTCAGAGGATGCAGCATCCTCCGTGCACCCCAACGTTCCTCCCCGTCCAAACCAGCTCCCACTCTCAGCCTCCCGTTGAGCCCCCTGCCCATTCTTCTTCCAAAGCTCCCACCACACCCCTCCCCATCAGGCATCCTGCTACTGCCGTATTCTCCTTCAGCCCCTCTTAGGCAAAACTACCTGGAAATTGTTTTAAAAACCAAATTTAAATAGGACTCAAATGACTAAAAACAAGTTAGTACAACGTGAAATGTTGAACAAGTTGACATCACCACCACCACCCATGTGCTACTTAAGAGTTGTTCAATGCCTCTACATAGAGGGCAGTTTTAACCTGGAGCTGAAAAGATAGTAGAGCTGGCGCCAGGCAGGCCTGTGAAGGGAGCTTATTCCACAGTTGGGGGGCAACCACAGAAAAGGCCCTCCCTCTTATTGCCATCCTCCAGGCCTCCCTCAGAGGTGGCAGTCGTGGGAAGGCCCCAGATGTCGACCGTGGTGTCTGGGGAGATTGCAGTTGGGAGAGGCATTGGGTCAAGTATTGCACTCCCAAGTCATGCAAGGCTTTATAGGTTTAGATCAGCACCTGGAATCAGGCTCAGAAGTATCTAGGCAGCCAGTTCAAGCGGGCCAGAACTGGTGTTATGTGTATAGACCTACTGGTCCTGGTTATTAGTCTGGCTGCTGCATTTTGGAGAAGCTGCAGCTTCTGAATAGTCTTCAAGGGCAGCTCCACGTAGAGTGCATTGCAGTAGTCTAATTTAGAGATTACCAGAGCATAGATTACAGAAACCAGACTATCCCTTTCCAAATTTTGGAGCAGATTATAAAGAAGTCAGTCTGCAAGCACCTTGAAAACAATGCAGTGACTACTAGAAGCCAGGATGGATTTGTCAAGAACAAATCCTGCCAGACTAATCTGATCTCATTTTTTGATCGGGTAACCTCCCTTGTGGACTTTGGGAATGCTGTGGACATCATATATCTGGACTTCAGCAAAGCTTTCGACAAAGTGCCTCATGATATCCTGATTAGCAAGCTAGCTAAAAGTGGGCTAGATGGAACAACTATCAGGTGGATCCACAATTGGCTACAGAATCAGACTCAAAGAGTGCTTATCAATGGTTCCTTCTCAAACTGGGGAGAGGTAACGAGTGGGCTACCGCAGGGCTCGGTCCTGGGCCCAGTGCTCTTCAACATTTTTATTAATGACTTGGATGAGGAGGTGCAGGGAATGCTTATCAAATTTGCAGATGACACAAAGTTGGGTGGAATAGCTAATACTCTGGAAGACAGAAACAAAATTCAAAGTGACCTCGATAGGCTGCAGCGCTGGGCTGAAAACAACACAATGAAATTTAATAGGGATAAATGCCAAGTACTGCACCTAGGGAGAGGAATCGAAATCAGCAGAGTTACAGAATGGGGGACACTTGGCTCAACAATACACCACAAGTGAGAAGGATCTTGGAATTGTGGTAGATCACAAACTGTATATGAGCCAGCAATGCGATGTGGCTGCAAAGAAGGCAAATGCTATTTTGGGCTGCATTAATAGAAGTATAGCTTCCAAATCACGTGAAGTGATAATTCCCCTTTACTCGGCACTGGTTAGGCCTCATCTTGAGTGCCGCGTCCAGTTCTGGGCACCACACTTTAAGAAGGACATATACAAACTGGAGAGGGTTCAGAGGAGGGCAACAAGGATGATAAAGGGACTGGAAACAAAGCCCTATGAGGAGAGACTGAAAGAACTGGGCATGTTTTGTTGTGATATGTATCACATTCACAAGCTGGAGCACATTGTTTACACATGGAAGGGACAGAATGGCGGGTAAACAAGTTTGTTGTGTCTTTTTAGAATCTCATGTTGTCACAGGGGTTACTAAAGTGTGAGAACAATATGAGCTGGTCACATGGTTTGTATGTTCTGGTGACGTACTGACTTGTTTTTCTGTCTGAAGCCATTTTAGAGAGGAGCAGGACTGTTCTCTCTCTTCACTTTTTTCTTCTGACTATTGCTTGCTGGACTTATGCAACAATGTAGTGTCTTTGCTGAGGTGGGGTAAAGCTCAACTTGCTCCACTGGAATAAATGCTTGCTATGCATTGTACTCTGTACATGGACTGTAACTAGGAAATGTATACTCTGTAGAATATTACTTTGCTAAGTAAATAAACAGGTAGATTAGACCCTATCTGCAAACGGGGGAGCTGGCTGCTGGAGTCGGATTACAGGCTGGAATGCTGGCTGCCTGATTGCAACTGAAAGGCTGCACGCTGCGCAGAGAGAGGGGGAGAAAGATCTGGATTTCTGTGTGTGGATAAATGGGCCTCTACACACGAACAGGATTTTTAATCTCCCATCTCGCACACACGAGGGGCTCTGCTGTCACTCACTCGCCATCATGTTTAGCCTTCAGAAGAGGAGACTGAGGGGAGATATGATCGCACCCTTCAGTACTTGAAGGGATGTCACACAGAGGAGGGCCAGGATCTCTTCTCGATCATCCCAGTTTGCAGGACACGGAATAATGGGCTCAAGTTACAGGAACCCAGATTCCACCTAAACATCAGGAAAAATGTCCTGACTGTCAGAGCAATTAGACAATGGAATCAACTACCTAGGGAGGTGGTGGGCTCTCCCAATCTGGAGGCATTCAAGGTGCAGCTGGATGGCCATCTGTCAGGGATGCTTTGACCTGGATTCCTGCATTGAGCAGGGGGTTGGACTCGATGGCCTTGTAGGCCCCTTCCAACTCTACTTTTCTATGATTCTATGATTCCCCTTTACTCGGCACTGGTTAGGCCTCATCTTGAGTACTGCGTCTAGTTCTGGGCACCACACTTTCAGAAGGATGTAGACAAACTGGAGGGTTCACAGGAGGGCAACAAGGATGATAAAGGGACTGGAAGCAAGGCCCTATGAGGAGAGACTGAAAGAACTGGGTATGTTTAGCCTTCAGAAGAGGAGACTGAGGGGAGATATGATAGCATTCTTCCAGTACTTGAAGGTATGTCACACAGAGGAGGGCCAGGATCTCTTCTCGATCATCTCAGTTTGCAGGAAACGGAATAATGGGCTCAAGTTACAGGAACCCAGATTCCACCTAAACATCAGGAAAAAATTCCTGACTGTCAGAGCAATAAGACAATGGAATCAACTACCTAGGGAGGTGGTGGGCTCTCCCAATCTGGAGGCATTCAAGGTGCAGCTGGACCGCCATCTGTCAGGGATGCTTTGACCTGGATTCCTGCATTGAGCAGGGAGTTGGACTCGATGGTCTTGTAGGCCCCTTCCAGCTCTACTTTTCTATGATTCTATGAACCTGCTCCTTCAAGGGGAGTGCAACCCCATCCAGAACAGGCTGAACACCCTCCATCCAGTCAGGGGAACCACCCACTAACAGCATCTCAGATAGAGTTTCAGTTTGTTAGCCCTCATCCAGTCCATTGTCGTGGCCAGGCACCGGTTTAGCACATCCACAGCTTCAGCTGCTGAAGATGAAAAGGAGAAATAGGGCTGTGCATCAGCACCATATCGATGGCAACGCACTGCAAAACTCCGGATGACCCCACTCAGCGGCTGCATGTAGTTGTTAAATAGCATGGGGGATAAGACCGACCCCTGAGGGACCCCATACTGGAGAGTCCACGGGGGGCCACACAGCATTCCCCAAGCACCACCTTCTGGACCTGGCCATCCAAGTAGGAGCAGATACAGTACCCCCCACTGGCATCCCAGACAGCCACCCCAGAAGGGTGAGAGTGTTGGACTGGGACTCAGGAGATCCGGGTTCTAGTCCCCGCTCGGCCATGAAACTCACTGGGTGACTTTGGGCCAGTCACTGCCTCTCAGCCTAACCTACCTCACAGGGTTGTTGTGAGGATCAAATGGAGAGGAGGAGGAGGATTATGTAAGCCACCTTGGGTTCCTTGTAGGGAAAAAGGCGGGGTATAAATATAATATAATATAATATATAATATGGTCGATGGTATCAAAAGCCGCCAAGAGATCCAGGAGTATTTCCCCAACCCCCATAAAGTTTTATTAATACAGTCATGCCTTGGATTGAGAGCATAATTCGTTCCGGAAACATGCTTGTAATCCCAAACTTATTAAATCAAAACGAAATTCTCCCCAAGAAATTTGTACAGAGATTTTTAATTTAAGCCCTAGTACAGCACTTGTATTGCAAGACGTCCCTTGTATATAAAGTCAATTTTAAAAAAATAAATTTAATAAATAACAATATTTTCTCTTATTCTATAATTACATAGAAAATTCTCTTTTTTCTGTTATCTAAAAACAAAAACCCTTCTTTGTTCACCAACCTCACAAATGAACAAGTCATTTTTTTCATTGATCACCTCCCTGGCCCAGCCGGCTGTTCTTTCCCTGCTAAAATTAATAAGCCAAGAAGGGCAAGGATCCAATGCGCATGCGGTTGCACGAACCTGCCCAAGCACTTTGTCAACATCCTTGAGCTGTGCCAACTGAAACTCATGCAAGAAAATTTGACCAGGCTGAGCTCTGGGTACTTCGCCTGATTCAACTGCTATAACAACTGGAGTCCAAGTCCCGGCGGATGTAAGAGATTTTTCCTGGAAGTGACAAGCAACTATACTGTATTCTAGCGGGCCTCAGAGGGGTCCAGGATGTGCCTGGGGTCAGCATATAATAGGCCCCGGACAACCCAAAAGAGGCCTAAACATGTTGCTCCCGCCCTGCCAAAGCACCGAGTGCCCAAGGCTGGTCCAGTCATTCCGGCACCAGAACAGAGCGCGTCTCCCCACATCCCCGGCAGGAGGAGAGCCAGAAGAGGGTGGGGAATACTCAGTCACTGGACTTTCAGGGCACCCCGAATCAGCTGCCGGGGGCGACACCTCCCTCGGCCCAACGGTGGGGCCAGCCCTGGGCGGGGGTGGGGGGCACCTCATCCGCCCCCCTCGGGCCAATTGGGTTTGCTTTGGTTGGTCCAGCCAGGCCAGCCCAGAACCAGGGGAGCATCTCGGCCACGCGCAGAAATCCCTCGGAGGAGCCGCGTTGGGGAGCCCGGAGCCACAGGGCCCGATTCGGGGGTGGGCGGGGGGGGGGCAATGAATTTAGCCGATGTCCGGGTGCAGAGTCCACGAACCTGCTGCATTCCTCGCAGACCTCCTTCAATCACCCCCCCCAAAGCAAAAGGTTCTCCTGGCTTTACGGAGGTGGAGAAAGAAAGAAGCGCCCGAGCTTGTGGGGGAAACCCCAAACGGATCAGCCTGTGGGTTGAAATGGGGGGTGGGTGATCCAGCTTGCACCTTCCCCTCCCCCTCTTCACAAGGGGGGGTCTCACCGGATCGCCGGTGGGAAAGAGCAGAGTCCCCACTTGCCAGGAAAATGGCGCGGCCCTCAGGAAAACCCATAATAAGCCATCACGGCTTCTCCTCACGTTGTCCTTCAAGCTGCTTTTAAAGGGGCCACGTGGGAGGTTGCAGCTCGGCTTGCAGTTTTAGCTTCGCTGCAACTGGATTTTGCCCGCGGCCCCTTTAAGAGGAGAGAGACGCCGCTCAACTGGGAGGTGGAGGCGAGGGGTGCGCGTGCCTGTGCGTGCCTGTGCGTGCGCGTGCACGGGTGGGCGCCCCACGGGGAAGGGATTAGCTGGGTGGAAAGAGGAGGAGGAGGAGGAGGAGGAGGAGGTGGGGGCTGCACCGGTTAGGGAGGAGAGAAGAGAACGAGGGAATCGATCACATGATTCCTATCTTTATATTGCCAAAGATGTCCTTTCCTTTCAGAGCTGACTCGGTGCCTCTTAACAGGTGAGATGCAGCGTCAGAAGGAAATGCAGGAACCTTCTCTGAAGCTCAATCCTGACAATTTGAAAACAAAAAGAAAAAGATTGCCTTGCAAGCACTGACACACACCCCCATGAAAAACACCAGATATCCAAAATTAAGGATTTAAGTAAGGTTTTAAAAAAATTACAAAAGCCACTTATGAAACATTATAAAAGAATATAAAATCTAATAATGTAATACCGGTAATTATAATATATCAGATATTATATAATAATATAATTCTGGAAAAGTCATCCTAGCACTGGCACTGCTGCTTCCTCTTCTTCTAGCAAGGAGCAGCATTTCACAATTATCCCTCAGTTACAAGATACTTCTTCACACAGTGCATAATCAATTTGCTGCCACCAGATGCAATGGTCAGTGTTGTAGATTGCTTGAAAACATGGCGCTTCAGTGTTTAATACTGGATATATGTGCTCAAATGCAAGATATATGCATTGTGGGAAGGACAAATATTTATTAACCTCTTACCATGAAATTTAAAAATAAGAATAAAGGTTGAAATATTTTGTCCCAGAATACATTTACATTTAAGGCATACCCTTTCTCCTTAATTTTTTTTTTTTTTTAAATTCTGAGTCTTTTAACAAAGCATATTCAATCCCAGTGGCCCTCCTTGACCATTTATTAATGAATTTACCTAAATGGAATAGTGTGATTCAATGGTACACTTACTTGGGAGTAAGCCCTGTTAATTCCATGGGACATACTTCTGAGTGATCATGCTAGGATTGTGCTATAAGGCAGCAGTATTCTGGCCACTTCCTTGAGAGTAAAGCCCCATGGAAAGATGTGGGAGTAGCTTTTGAATGAACATTTATCCCATCAGGCTGTAAAACTAGACTTTGCTCCTATCGGAGCTCCAGGAATAGCCCTTGATGGTCCGAGACGAATAATGGGCAGCTTCTCATGAACTTATTCTGAAGACTGACACAATTTGTGCTCTTCAAAGGCTTGTGCTCTGAACTTGGCTGTCAAACAGTAACCTCCAGATTGCCTTATTCAACCCAGAAGTCTAACAGACAAAAGGAAGGACATCTTCATGTGCAAACCAAGTCCCCGCAGACACTGAAGCAACCTGGGTTTGTATATAGGGACTGGACTTGCATCTTCCTGTAAGAGAAGGTGTTCATGCCTTCCTCTCTGTGCTAGGTTAAGTCCATAAAAAGAGCCCTACTGGTCCAGCATCCTGGTTCCCACAGTGACCAATCAGAGGCTCTGGAAAGCTCTCCAGCAGGACATGAGGGTAACAGTGCGCTCCCACTCATGTTCCCCAGCAAGTGGTCTTCAGAGGCATGGTGTCTCCAATCCTGGAGGTGCTATGTAGCCATCTTGACTAGTCCATTGCAGGGATGTTGAAGAGTCCTTGGTCCAAAATGGTGGCTCACGAGTCACGAGTCCTGAGTCACTCCCAAAACTGACTCCATGAGTCCCTATTAAAATCAATGGGGTTTCCCCCCAACAAAATAAGGCTACTTCAGACGTGTGGCTTAAATAAATTCTTGGCACAAGTGTGCCTTTTTATTTCAAAACTCTGCAACTGATTTTGGCAAGAACAGACCAGGCAGACAAACCCAAAATAACCAGGCAGACAGAGGAGGCAGGGAACCCCAAAGCAGGCAGGCAGAGACCTTTGTCTTGGACAATTCAACTGCTGAACAGGTCAAGAAGAGACCAGTCAGGCAGAGGAGGCTGGGAACCCCAAACAGGCAGGCAGAGGCAGCCAAACCCAAAATGTCTGACCCTAACCCAAACCCCCCACAACAACACATCAATCAAAATAAATCTCAACACATCGTTGGGGCTGCGCTCCTGGTAGCTGTCCATAGTGGCTGAGCAGCGGCGCGCCTCGCTTCCATGCGTTCTTCACCGGTGATCGCGCTCCTTCTGGCACAGCCAGAAGACTCGTCAACAGCCCAGGGATGTTGACGAGTCCTTGGTCTCGAGTCCCGAGTCGAGTCTCGAGTCCCATTAAAAATATTGGGACTCGAGTCCGAGTCGAGTCAGAGGGGGGACTCAGTCCGACTCACGAGTCGAGTCCTCGAGTCCGAGTCCCCATCCCTGGTCCATTGATAGCCTTATCAGTAATAGAATGCCCCGAGAAGGGAAACTAGATCCTAACCTCCATGAATTTGTCTACTCCAAGTTGGCAGCCATGGCTACATCTTGTGGCAGTGAATCCCACAGTTCAACTATGCACTATGCAAATAAATATTTCATTTTGTTTGTGCCAAATGTGCCACCGTTTAGCTTTAGTGGATAACCCCAGGTTCTAGGAGAGAGGGAGAAAATACTGCAGTTTTGTGTGTTTCCTCTGATCACTTTTGTACTTGACCATGCCCTTGGTTGCCTGGGCCTACCCTTGGCCACGCCCTCGTGCTGCCTGGCAACACCCTCTTGATCACACCTTCATGTTGCTTAACCATACCTCTAACAAATTCACATGTGTGCCCCTATTTCCATCTGTGAAAAGTTGGAGGGTCTGCAGGAGAGGAAGGAGGGACGTGGGGTGGGGGGCAGGGACATTTTATGACTTTGAGGAGGGGTGGAGGAAGGTGCCGTTGCCATGGAGACAGGGACCCGCCCAGCCTCCCCAAATTGCCTTCCTCTCTAGGATTCCAGCTCACTTCCTTTGCAGGGGAGCACGCAGCAGGATCCTTCCTTCGGACCCCCCAAGCAGAACCAGCGGACTGGGTCAGGCGCAGCACCCCTGCTAGGCTGGACTCCTCTGGGCCGGCTGGGTGGGGATGGGCTAGTTTGTGCACGTGTCTGGTGGGCGGTAAACTTTTGCTTCCTCTTTTTTTTTTTTTTTTTTTTTTTACTTTTTACAAAGAAAATAACATACACACATAACTAATATTGTGCTCCCATCACCATGGGACCAAACAATCCAATAACTCTATAATTGTTCATTATTCCAAAAATACAATATATCTTGACAGGGTAAACTCCCTTTCCCCCTTTTAAACACATATTCCAAAAATAAACCCCAAATATCCTTAAAATTATTTTTCTTTAATTGACCCCTTTTGCATTTAATATTACAAGTCAACATATCATTCAAAGCCATATCCCATACTTCCTTATACCATTCAGTAATAGTGAAAACTTGCTGGATTTTCCATTTCCTTGCTATCATTAGTCTACCTGCCGTTAACAAATTTATGATTAATTCTTTAACATTTTGAGAACCGATCACCTTTTCCGTTATTGTTAGCAAAGCTAGTTTAGGGCATACCTCTAAATCAACTCCAACAATTTCTGATATTTCCTCAAAAATCATTTTCCAAAAATCCATTACATTTTTACAACTCCACCACATATGAGCATATGTACCCAATTCCTCACATCCTCGCCAACACATTGGAGAACCTTTATTATCTATTCTATTTAATCTCACTGGGGTCAAATACCATCTCCAAATTAGCTTATAAAAATTCTCTTTAATTCTTATAGACATATTTTTCAATATTCGCCTATCCCAAATCTTATTCATAGAATCATAGAAAAGTAGAGTTGGAAGGGGCCTACAAGGCCATCGAGTCCAACCCCCTGCTCAATGCAGGAATCCAGGTCAAAGCATCTCTGACAGATGTCTGTCCAGCTGCACCTTGAATGCCTCCAGACTGGGAGAGCCCACCACCTCCCTAGGTAGTTGATTCCATTGTCTTATTGCTCTGACAGTCAGGAAATTTTTCCTGATGTTTAGGTGGAATCTGGGTTCCTGTAATTTGAGCCCATTATTCCGTGTCCTGCAAACTGGGATGAACGAGAAGAGATCTTTGCCCTCCTCTGTGTGACATCCCTTCAAATACTGGAAGAGTGCGATCATATCTCCCCTCAGTCTCCTCTTCTGAAGGCTAAACATGCCCAGTTCTTTCAGTCTCTCCTCATAGGGCCTTGTTTCCAGTCCCTTTATCATCCTTGTTGCCCTCCTCTGAACCCTCTCCAGTTTGTCTATGTCCTTCTTAAAGTGAGGTGCCCAGAACTGGACGCAGTACTCAAGATGAGGCCTAACCAGTGCCGAGTATGAACATAAATATGAACGAAAATGAACATAACCCAGTTCCTCTCCCTAGGTGCAGCACTTGGCATTTATCCCTATTAAATTTCATTCTGTTGTTTTCGGCCCAGCGCTCCAGCCTATCGAGGTCACTTTGAATTTTGTTTCTGTCTTCCAGAGTATTAGCTGTTCCACCCAACTTTGTGTCATCTGCAAATTTGATAAGCATTCCCTGTACCTCCTCATCCAAGTCATTAATAAAAATGTTGAAGAGCACCGGGCCCAGGACCGAGCCCTGTGGTACCCCGCTCGTTACCTCTCCCCAGTTTGAGAAGGAACCATTGATAAGCACTCTTTGAGTCCGATTCTGTAGCCAATTGTGGATCCACCTGATAGTTGTTCCATCTAGCCCACTCTTAGCTAGCTTACTAATCAGGATATCATGAGGCACTTTGTCGAAAGCTTTGCTGAAGTCCAGATATATAATGTCCACAGCATTCCCACAGTCCACTCATCCTTTGATATTTCCTCTTCAAACTCTGTATCCCAAACTATTTTAAGATTTTCTGCTTGCTCTTCTGATTTCTGCAACATTTTATATAACATCTTTGTAAGACCCCTAGCTGATGCATTTCCTTCTACAAGTTCTCTAGACATAACCACCTGCTCAAATGCAGTGAAATCCCTTTCATGCTCATGTCTCCTCTTCCATTTCTTACCCCATTGTACTAATTGAATTAAATTTAACCAAGAAATTCTTCCTGCCCCAACCCTATCAATTATTTGCTGTCTTGTCTCCATTTTTTCCAGCCAATCCATTAAAGTTATCACCTTTTTCTCTCTAAAAATTCGTTCTAAATGTCTAACATTCTCGGGAAAATCTTCCATAACCACCACTGGAGTAAGCGGGGATATACCTGGTAAAAATATTTCCTTATTTCTACCCCAAATTTCTAACATATTTTTTAAAAAGGGATTTTCTAATCTTTTTGTCATAATATGTCCTTGTTTTGTAAATAAGAATTTATCCACCCTATTACCCAATTCAAATGCTTCTATTTCCCACCACATAAAATCTTTTCTAACAATAATATCCATGATATATCTAAGTTGATTAGCTATATAATACCATTTTAAATTAGGGAGACCAAGTCCCCCTATTTTTTGAGCTTTATACCATCTATTCTTAGTAATCCTTGATTTTTTTTCCCCCCATTACAATAGCTATTTAACATTACTTGCCACTCTTTAATTTCTTTCTCTGATATCTTATATGGTATCATTCTAAATAAAAAATTAAACTTCGGTAAAATCTTCATTTTAATCAAAGCTATCCTACCAAACCACGATAATCCCAATTTTTTATAATCCTCTATTTGATTTTTAACTTCATCTTTTAGTTTTTTAAAATTACATTCCCCTATTTTATCCAAATCTTTTAATATATCAATACCTAAATATTTAATTATATTTTTTATCTTTATATCCACTCCCCTTTGTTTAAATCCCCTTTCCTCCAGTTTACTATAATTAAATGTCATTATCTCCGATTTATCCCAATTAACTTTTAACCCTGTTACTTCTCTAAATTCATCTAAATGTTTCTCTATCCAATCCCAATTTTCTATAGGCCATTCTAATGTTAACAAGATATCATCTGCAAAAAGGTTTATCTTACATTTGGTCTCTATTCCTATCCCCAATAATTTCTTCTCCTGTCTTATCGAATTCGCTAACAATTCCATAACTAACACAAATAATACTGGGGAAAGGGGACAACCCTGTCTAGTTCCCCGGCCTAGGCTAATAGTTTCTGTTATTCCATCGTTTACAATTACCGACGTGACATTATGAGTATATAATTGGTTAGTAATACCTATAAATTTTTCTCCAAACCCCATAGTTTTTATTAACATCTTTAATGCAGGCCATTCCACACAATCAAAGGCTTTAAAAATATCCAATGCAAGAACCCCCGCTTTCAAATTATTTTTCTTTATTAAATAAATTATATTCAGAACCCTTCTTGTTAAATCTGCCATTTGTCTTCCTTGAATAAACCCACATTGATCTATCCCTATATACTTATTTAGAAAACTATTCATTCTTCTAGCTAAAATTGCTGTCAATAGTTTAGCATCTTGATTAATTAATGATATTGGTCTATAAGAACCTGGTTCTGCTAAATCCTTCCTTGGTTTCGGGATTAAAATGGTCAAGGACTGTTTCCATGACGGGGGGATCTCTCCCCCCTGTAAAATATCATTAAACAACCGTTTTAACTTCGGAATTAACATTTTTTTAAAGACTTTATAATATTCCGCCCCCCAGACCATCCAGTCCTGGCGTTTTCCCCTGTTTTAATTTATTTATAGCACTTTCTATTTCAATTTCTGTGAATGGTTGCTCCATTTTCTCTCTATCTTCATCCTGGATTTTATTTTTAAATTTTTCTCGATATATCTTCTACTCTCAGCTTCCGACCATTTTCCTGCCTTATATAACTCCGTGTAATATTCATGAAAAATTTTCAATTTATCCTTTACTAGATTATATTCTTTACCCCTCTTATCTTTAATCATCCCCACTAAGCTTTTTTCTTTTTTTTTTGTGCTAATCTAGCCAACATTTTAGAGTTTTTATTACTATTCTCAAAATACTCCCTTTTTGTGTAAATCAAATTCCTTTGTACCCTGTCCAGTTCTTTATTCTCCAATTCTTTCCTTTTACCCTGTAATTCTGCAAAAATCTTTTTATCCCTCTTCTCTAAATACTTCTTTTCCAAATCCCTAATCTTCCCCTCTAGCTTTTGATAAAAAACTTTTGCTTCCTCTTTGGACCAGCCTGCCCCACCCCCAGGTGGGCAATTAGCCATGCTGGCTGGGAATGATGGGAATTGTAGTCCATCGCCTCTGGAGGGCACAAAGGCTCTACATCAGCCTTATGAACATAATCTCCTCCATGAACTGGTCCCACCCGCTTTTAAAGCCCTCCAAATTGGTGGCCGTCACTCCATCTTGTGGAGGTGGATTCCATAGCCACCTATAGGCTGGGGCATGCTGGGAGTTGTAGCCCAAAAACATCTGGGGACCCAAGGTTGGAGAACACTGTTCTAAATAATAATCTCGACCAGACTGCTCTCTCTCTCTCTCTCTCTCTCTCTCTGTTCAGGCGTGCATTAGGGCTGACACAAGACACTTTCCTGCTGTTTGCAATCTCGCCCTGCCCAAGCGCCCAGTGCCCAAGGCGGGTCCAGTCATTCCGGCACCAGAACAGAGCGCGTCTCCCCACATCCCCGGCAGGAGAAGAGCCAGAAGAGGGTGGGAAATACTCAGTCACTGGACTTTCAGGGCACCCCGAATCCGCTGCCGGGGGCGACACCTCCCTCTGCCCAATGGCGGGGCCGGCCCTGGGCGGGGGTGGGGGGCACCTCATCCGCCCCCCTCGGCCCAACTGGGCTTGCTTTGGACGGTCCAGCCAAGCCAGCCCAGAACTAGGGGAGCATCTCGGCCACGCGCAGAAATCCCTCGGAGGAGCCCCGATGGGGAGCCCGGAGCCCCAGCAGAGGCGTAGCGTGGGGGGTGCAGGGGGGGCCGGCCGCACCGGGCGCAACATCTGGGGGGGCGCGCTCGCAGCTCTCTGCCCCTGCCTGGCTCACGGTGCCATAGCGTTCCGCGACACGGAAAAGAATCGGACGCGGAGGGCTTACACAGAGGTGACTCCGCTGTGTCCGCTCGCCGTCTTCAATCAGCCCGCAGCCCTGCTCAGAGCCCGCCCCCGCGTCGGCATTTGGCCCTCTGCTTCCGGGCGCCGTTGCTCCTGGAACGTCGGCGTGTCGGAACCGGCTCTATTGTGGAACATCGGGACGCGGCTGCACCATTCCACCCACGCGCGCGCGCGCCCGCTCGCACGCTTCTCCCAAAAGCCGCAGCGCCGGCTCTCTCTCTCCCTTTTTCGCGCGCACACACAGCAAAGCGGCAGTCGGAGCTCTCCGGCTTTCAGTAGCCAGCGAAGGTCATATAAATTGTGAGTTAGTCACCATGCCTTCCAGAGGGTGGCATAAGTGGGGCTTCCAACACAAACAAGTGATACAAGTGATAATATCTGCTAACAAAAGTACATTTCTCTGTTTGTGTTATATGTAATACAATCTTTTAATCAATGTTCTCTCCCCCCCCTCCCCATTTATATACTCTTTGGTACTTTCTATTCTGGACATCTCAAATTGTGGAGTATATTTTACTCCACATCTCTATTACATATATTTAATCCAAAATTAAAAGCAAGTTATAAACTATACTCAACATGCAGCATTACATGCACGGAGCACAGACCCCAATAACATAAACACCAAACATGCACATTATTGTTTAAGGAGACAAGTCGATCCTTCATATTTTATCCTGCTTTTATCAATGAGCACTTTCTCAAAGTTATTGCAAACTCAAGTTGCAGCTGGTAGAGCTATCTAGTACACAATTCTTGTAGAATTATGCTAGGCCACTTCTCTCTCTGATTATACAGGATTGGTTAACTAAGGCTGCAATGCTATACTCACTTATCTGAGAGTAAGTCCAATTGAACTCAATCAGACTTACTTCTGAGCAGACATGCATAGGATTGTGCTATTAATGTCTAGTCAACTTGCTTCATTAACCAATACAAACTGCTACTACATTTTTTATAAACTCACAATTATAGTACAAACTTGTATTTAGGCTTAAAAGATACACTATACATTCATCCCATCAGGCTGGCCCTGTTTCTGTCAAACTTCTTTATCCAACATATGTCTTCTGTGGAATACTGAAATGCAGAAGAAAATCTGTCAGATTACGGTGGGTTTTGTTGTTATTCTTCTTTAGCCATGTGAGTGGAAAAAACATACCTCACTGTTATCCATGTAAGGAATTTTTTCATATACCTCTTATTTTTTAATGGCATTTCAACTAAGTCTTCCAGCTGAGTTGCTGGGCAGACATTTGCATGTAAAAACAACAACATTAGCATTTTTCAAGGATTTTATGTATACTTCCATTGCATTTGATCTTCCAGTCTGCCCAGGCTTTATGGTACCATTGAGAGAGACTTTAATGTAGATTTCAATTCCGTTGTTGAAAAATTTGCGCTAATTAAAAGCAGGCGAATTTAAATTAATCTGTATATTATATACAGATTGATATCTTGCACTTCTATTAAAGAATTACAATTAGAGGTACAGGATTGAGGAAGTTGGCTCCATCTAGCCCAGTCTTGGATCATCTCCAGGGTATGGTTCCATTTTGATGTTTAGTTTTTGTTCTTGATATTTTTTGTCGTTTACGATGGTTGTGAGACGACATATAATAGCATGGCCCATGCTAGGTTACTACATTTGTAGATTTGTATTCATAGACCTGCTGAAAATGTGGAGAATGTGTAATGCATGTTCGCACTCAATAAAGTGTTTGAAAATAAACTTGTATTTAGATGCATTTTACTTTAATTACATCAGTATTTTCATAACAAACAATACATGTGCTTAGGGGGTAAGGGTTTCTTTAACTAATCTAGTGGAAGAGACTCGAGTGCTAAAATCCACGGGTTAGGGGGCGCAAATTACTTGCCTTGCCCCGGGTGCTGACAACCCACGCTACGCCACTGAGCCCCAGGGCACGATTTGGGGGTGGGGTGGGGTGGGGTGGGGGGCAATCATTTTAGCCGATGTTCGGGTGCATAGTCCACGAACGAACCTGCTGGATCCCACGCAGACCTCCTTTAATCCCCCCCCAAAACAAAAGTTTCTTCCCGGCTTTACGGAGGAGAGAAAGAAAGAAGCGCCCGAGCTCGTGGGGTGAAATGGGGGGGGGTTCCAGCTTGCCCCTCCCAGCCCCTCTGACACCAGCCCAAATCAGCAGACTTCCGACTTTTCCCCCATCGCCCCCTAACCTGGTCCTCCCCCTGATGCAGCCTAGTACCGCCCCCGCACCCAAATTCCCAAGGGGGGGTCTCACCTGATCGCAGGAGGGAGGGAGCGAGCGAGGCACCCGGGCAGTCGGAGGGAAAGAGTCCGGAGTCGCCGGGCAGGAAAAGTCAGGAGGGGAGGCGGGACGCGGGGGGGGGGGGAGTGCCGCTGCTATGGAGACCGGGCCCCGCCCTTCCCCCCCATTCTCTACCACTCCAGGAAGGCGTGTGCGTTCCTTTTCGCGGGGGGGGGGGGACCAGCAGAACCAGGGCATTGGGCTCAGGCGCGGCACCCCCGCGAGGCTGGGCTCCTCCGGGACGGGCTAGTTCAGTGATGGTGAACCTTTTTGAGCCCGAGTGCCCAAACTGCAACACAAAACCAACTTATTTATTTCAAAGTGCCAACACTGCAATTAAACCTGAATACCAAGGTTTTAGTTTTAGAAAAACAACTCATACAGTTGTCCGAACTAATTAACATCTTTTGTCTTAAAAGAAAAACACAATAACAGAGCTTTCAATTATACAAACAGTTTTTTGTTGGAAAAAAAATCAACTCAAAAAATTATTATAGTACTACATTGTGCACATAGCCTGAAGGGAATTTATACAAACTTTTTAAATAATTAGGCACATGTATTTTTGGATAAGGGATTCTCAACTTTTAATATGATTATATGCCAGACTGAAATTGTATGGGGCAAGCTTTACCCCTGGTCCTTTCCCTGCTTCTACAGGGGTCGGATTAGTAAAAGTAAAAGTCAACCTGTACTAGGATGAGCAAGATAAACAAGAAAACTAAACGTGCTTAACACATTTTAAGCACTTTATGTCTTGGACTGCAAACACTGCATTAGGTAAAAGTTTGCATTGGGCATGCTTTTGCACAATTAATGTGATTTTTGCTATTGCATGCATGCTGATAATTTGTCAAACCTTGGCTCATACTCCATTAGTTTGAGAGCAACACATGCAGCACTCAGGTCAACTGTTAGGGCTTTACATCCAAGCCATGCTCTGTGCATCATTCTTCAAAATCTTTTAAATGTGATAACAATGTAGAAAAGAATTCTGTAACAGGAATTCTAGAATAAAATCATTCTGTTCCACACTGTGAGAAAGAACAAAATCATTAGTGTTTTGCAGAAGGGGACAGTCCTTTCGCGATCTGGTGACCAATGGCTCGAGTGCCCACAGAGAGGTCCCTGCGTGCCAGCTTTGGCACCCGTGCCATAGGTTCGCCATCACTGGGCTAGTTCAAGCCCATCCGCCTGCGGCTTCATTAGTAATAATGCTTCTTGGTATCTACATAGCTCGCTCCAAGTATTCAAAAGTTACGCTTTATATATATATATATATATATATCATCATCATCAGGCGATCACTCGTGACCGAGTAAGATTGTCTTCCGGGATAAAAGGAGGAAATTCTAAAGAAGATTGTGTAGACTCTAGCGATGGGTCCGTAAGTGACTGTGGAGGCCAATTCTAGATCCACACAGCTTCCCACAGTGAGGACACAGGTTACCAGATAGAAGATGGTCCTGTAAAGGATTCATTTGACGTGCTTTTCGCTTAGCACGTTTCTCCCTTTCACCTTGCACTCGGGCTTCTTCAAAGTCCATGGAACCTTTGTGAAAGGCCAACCTCCATTTAGATCGTTCATGGGCCAGAGCTTCCCAGTTTTCGATGTTTATATTGCATTTTTTTAGATTAGCCTTATGAACATCTTTAAACCTCTTATATTGACCACCGATATTCCGCTTTCCATCCTTGAGTTGGGAGTAAAGTAACTGCTTTGGGAGACGGCAGTCAGGCATTCGAACAACATGACCGGTCCACTGAAGTTGGCGTTGAAGGATCATTTTTTCAATGCTAGTAGTCTTTGCTTCTTCCAGTACACTGACATTTGTTCGCCTATCTTCCCAAGTAATTTGCAGGATTTTCCGGAGGCAACGTTGATGAAACCTTTCAAGGAGGTGGAAGTGACGTTTATAGATAGTCCATGTTTCGCAGGCATACAATAAAGTTGGTAATACAATGGCTTCATAAACCAGTGTTTTGGTCTTCTTACAAATATCCCGATCCTCGAACACTCTATGTTTCATTCGAGAAAATGCGGCACTTGCGGAGCTCAGACGATGCTGGATTTCACTGTCGATGTTAGCTGTAACAGAAAGATAGCTGCCAAGATAGAGGAAATGATCGACATTTTCCAGTATTGTCCCGCCAAGCTGGATAGATGGCATCACCAAAGGATTGGCTTGCACTTGCTGATGAAGCACTTTGGTTTTTTTGATGTTAAGTGAGAGACCAAGTTTTTCGTATGCTTCTGCAAAAGCATTTAGGATAGTTTGGAGATCATCCTCTGAATGTGCGGAGACCATCGGTATATATATAACCTCAGTAGAACAACCCTGTAAGGTAGGCCAATATTATTATTTATCCTTCAACCTGAAGTGAGATTGGAACTGGAAGCTGCCCAGCTCACATATGTGCAGCCACGAGGCCAGCCACTGTGTTCCCAAGAGATATGTTGGACTACAAGCCCCAGCATTCCTGACCATTGGCCATGCTGGCTACAGCTGATGGGAGTTGGTCCAAAATATCTAGAAGGCACCAGGTTAGGGAAGGCTGCTTTCAGGGCTGACTTCCGGACTAGATTTATTTATCTATTATTATTATTATTATTATTGTTACTTTTATATCCTGGCTTTTTTCCTCTTGCCAGGGACCTAAAAGCAGCTTACATGGTCCTCCTCCTCCTCCTCCTCCTCTCCATTTTATCCTCACAACAACCCTGTGAGGTAGGTTAGGCTGAGAGAGACTAGCCCAAAGTCACCTAGTGAGCTTCATGGCCGCGTGGGGGCTAGAACCCAGATCTCCTGGGCCCCAGTCCAGCACTCTGACCACTACACCACACTGTCTGGATTGTGGACCACACCTTCCATTTTAAATATTACGCTCAGGTTGGTTCTGAGCCTTCATCGGGCACTCCTGTTCCATCAACTGCTGCTGGCGAAGGGGAATGTGCTCCCCCCAAGAGCTACTGTTGCCCCCCCGCCCCTCCTGTAGCTTTTACAAAGGGTGTCTTTTCCATTTAGCCTTTTAAAAAGGCGTAGTTTTAATGCTTTCCTATATTTAATGTTGTTTTTTAGTCATTTTAAGGTTTTACTTATTTATTATATTTACGGTATATCCCGCCTTTTTTCCTCTGGCAAGGAACCCAAGGTGGCTTACATAATAATCCTCCTCCTCCTCTCCATTTTATCCGCACAACAACCCTGTGAGGTAGGTTAGGCAGGGAGTCGGCAACTGGTGCAAAGTCACCCAGTGAGCTTCATGGCCGAGTGGGGACTAGAACCCGGATCTCCCGAGCCCCAACCCAGCACTCTCACCACTACGCCACACTGGCTCTCCCTGGTTCTATTGTTTTAAATTGTTGTACACTGCCTTGATGGCTTTTTAGCAAATAAAGCAGTATCTTCATCATCTTCATCATCATCCCACCAGACATTTTCAGCACTACTCCTGGTACTGCAGCGCCTGGGAAAGGGAAGGAGGGGGCGATCCCACCCTCTTTCTCTGGGCCGCTTGGAGAGGTAACCCTCTCCATACCGAGCCACCATCCTCCTGGCTGAGGCTGCCCGGAGTTTCTCCTATCACGGAGTTACCACGGGTAGAAGATGCCCGGGGCTATCCCGGCTTGCCCAGTGCCCAAGGTGGCAGTGATCAAAACCGGCAGAGAGGGGAAGGCACTTTGTACATGTCCAGAAGCACTCTTTACTAGCATATCACGTGTGTTTAGGGCTCTGAATGTCTGAGGGCCAGTGTGGCCCAGTAGCCAGAATGTTACAGGTCTGAGCCTAGAAGAGAGAGATCCAATTCCCCCACTCCACACAGGATTCATAGGATGGTGGCGTCTGGCGAGGCAATACGCCTTGACCTCAGTTTCCCCACCTGTAAAATGGGAACCTCGAGGACCTGCAAGGAGGAAAGTCTACTGGAAAGTAGCACTGATGTTCAGGATTCGGCTTTTGCCATGCCACCGCTATAAACACCCCGAAAGCAGCCATCTGTCTAGGATGCTTTGACTTGGATTCCTGCGTCGCACAGGGGGTTGGACTTGATGGCCTTATAGGCCCCTTTCAACTCTACTTTTTTCTATGATTCTATGATTTTTAGTGCCATGTAAGAAAGCAAGTTCCACACATTGTGTATTCACATGACCATCTTAACTGCATAAACAAATGTAATACCATTTGACCGCAATTTAAAATGGGGAGTGGGTTAACTACTGTAATTCACTGCTTCAGTTACACAATTATACTTTTGTAAGTGTTCATTTGAATGCATAGGCCCAAACCTCCAGCACTGGGCTGTTGTTTTTTTTAAAAAAATCTACCTCACACGGTTGTTGTGAGGATTGCAACTATAGAACGCATGTGCAGTGCTGTATGAAAGTGCTATACAAATGTTAAGTGTTGTTCTTGTTGACGGTGTCGACTGTATTTCTTTCTCTAGCTATGAGGAAATCAAACACTGGCCAGCCAAGTAGAAGCAGGGTTTTTTTCCTGCAAGGGTTCGCACTGCCATTTCAATCCAGTTTAAAATGAGGAAATAAAATCTAGTGGACCTGGGTTGCAGCCAAATAGTAAGTCCATAATTGGGAGGCGTAGAATAAGTGACATGGCATTGGCTAAGCACATTGACAAACCAGAGAGCGTCCAGAAAAGGGCATCCAGGATGGGGAGGAGGAATTGACCCAGACACTACCTCCATCATCTAAGGCCCTTCTCCAGGTGCCGCCTCTGAGGGAGGCTCGGAAGGCAGCCAGCAACAAGGGAGAGGACCTTCTCTGTGGTGGCCCCCCAATTCCGGAGCGATCTCCCCGAGGCCTGCCTAGCACCAACATTGTTATCTTTTCTGCACCACATTAAGACCTTCTTCTCTCAGGCATGTGGCCGCATACGATGAGGTTTTAAGCAGGTCTTTTTCTTGCTGTTGACGGTTTAACTTTGTTTTTCGATATATCTGTATGTCTCTCGCTGTGCCATATGTTTGTATGCACACGGTCTTCATAATGTATTTCTAAGGTTTTGATCTTTGTAAGCTGCCCAGAGAGCTTCGGCAATAATAATGTAAGAAATGAAATGAAGTAAGTGGAAACCACGTCTTTGAGGAATGGTTGAAAGAACTACTTCCGTTGACACGGAGAAGAGCAGAATAAGGGGGAGGGAAGAGAGCAGGAAACACTGGCAGCTGCCTTATCCAGAGTCAGACCCTTGGTCCGTCTAGCCCAGTATTGCCGACACGGACTGGCAGCCGCCGCCCTCCAGCATTTCAGGCAGGATTTTCCCCAGCCCTACCTGGAGTTGCCACCCGACCCGGGGACTGAACTTGGGACCTTCTGCAGGCAAAGCAGGGGCTCTCCCACTGTGTGAGGGCCCGCGTCACATGGGAGATGGAGCAGACTGGTCACCTGTTACTCCAGAGGGCAGGACTGGAACCAGTGGGTGGACGTTTTAGGGAAGCAACTTCTGGTGAAACATTAGGTGAAGACTCCTAACCCCGAGAGCTCCGAGACTGACTCAGGAGGTGGTGGGTTCTCCTTCGCTGACGGCACAATCCTATGCAAGTTTAGACAGGGGGGAAAGGGTCAACTCCCAGCATGCCCCAGCCAGCATGCTGAGAGATGTAGGCCTTTTTTTTTCCTGTCTAAACTTGCATAGGATTAGGACCTAAAAGTACTTCAGCAGAGGCTGGATGGTCCAAGATGCTGCAGTTGTTAAGATTCCTGCAGTGAGCAAGAGCTTGGACTAGGTTTATTCATTTAAGGCATTATTCTTTGCATGTTTCGACAGGGGGGGGGGGGAGGCCTACAACTCCCAGCATGCCCCAGCCAGCATGGCTGGCAGGGGCATGCTGGGAGTTATAGGCCTTTTTTCTGTCAAAACATGCACAGCCCCATAAGCTGAAGGTGGCAAGGGGTCCAAGTGAACATGATTCATGCGATTTGGCATGATTCTTTTGTTTATATGAATATGATGAAAAATCAACATACCGTAATATTCCTTCATGATATAAAACGCTGTGGATACTATAAAGAATACTGACAGGAAAAATGTACTTATTTTATATAATTGTTTAATTAAACAATTTAGGCCAAAAGCAGGCCCTTAATAACCTTATGCTCAGTACCTACCTAAAATATTTTCTACTACTTAAACTGATGTAACACGGATGTAAAATTATTATTTGTTTTAGTGGAAGACCGACAACCTGGTCTTCTGCGCGGGTTCAATGCTAGGGGGGTAGCGAGTCCTGGGGGCGGGCCTTCTCCGAGATCTCCAGCGACTATCACCCTTAGCCCCGAACAAAGGGATAACTTATAGCCACAAAAGTATCTTTCAGAAAACAAGTTTATTTACAAAATTACTTTCACAAACTCAGACACACGCCAGCAATACAGCTTATCAGTACAGTACAAAGTAGCAAGCAAGAAGTCTCAAGGCCACCATGATTTCAGGGCTCTCAGCTAGTCTGTTCAGCTCGGGTCCCGGCAGAGGCCCGGTCAACCGCACGCTGCTAGCTGGGCTCCCGGCGGAGGCCCGGTCAACCGCACACTGCTAGCTGGGCTCCCGGCGGAGGCCCGGTCTACCCAAGCGGCTAGCTGGGCTCCCGGCGGAGGCCCGGTCTACCCAAGCGGCTAGCTGGGTTCCCGGCGGAGGCCCGGTCTACCCAAGCGGCTAGCTGGGTTCCCGGCGGAGGCCCGGTCTACCCAAGCGGCTAGCTGGGTTCCCGGCGGAGGCCCGGTCTACCCAAGCGGCTAGCTGGGTTCCCGGCGGAGGCCCGGTCTACCCAAGCGGCTAGTGAGTGATTTCAGCTTGGTTTCCCAGGGGTTCGGTCAACCCAAGCGGCCAGTGATTCCAGCTAGCTGGAGCGCGCCGGATTCTGCTACCCGGGGTTGCTGATCCTTTGTTCCCTTACCCCAGGCATGGGCAAGATTGCTGATCAGGTCCAAAAAACAAGTTCCCTTGTGCAGGGTGTTTTATACCTTGGTGTTTCAGGTAGCCCTTCCCTCCGTGATCAGGTGGGTTGACACCCTCCCTGAGGGGCGGCCTTTTGGGTCAGGTGGGGTGACGCCCCCCACCCCCGTGGGATGGGGTCCCTTTGAAGCCACTTGCTTAATGGTCCCATCCTGTGGTGTTGAGTGGCCCTTTCTTATGGGTGCCGCTGCTCTGGAGAGGAATTCCAGTCTTATGTAGATGGGGCTGATATGCGAGAGCATTGACAAACCTGGCGATGCTTCCTGCCTTCCCCCCTGGGGTGATTCTATGCAGATGTTGTTTGTCCCCTTTGGCATCTGTGGAGACTGGCTGTCTCCCCCCCCTGGGTCTCCTTCCCCCCTCCTTGGTGAGTGTGTGTGTGTCAGGCAGGGGGCTTAGGTTGGCTTTCTCCACAGTTTTCCTTTTTTAGTTATATTTATTTATATTTGCTTAATTTTTGTAATAAAAAAAGAATAAAGTATCAATGAAAAAAAAAACATGCATAGGATTGCACCCTTCCTTAGTAAAGCTGGTATTTATATAGCTGCTTCCGGACACAACCTCTCTGGACAGTTCACAAAATACAGCGTTAAAATTCAATATAAAACGATTTAAAAAAAACTATTAAAACTTAAACACAATTCAAACACAGATTATTTAAACAGAGGCCCAGACTTGAGACATACGTTATTTATAGGCCTGGGTGAGCTGTAAAAAGATCTTCACTTGGCAGCTGAAGGACCATAAAGATGAACACGCAGGTGAGCAGCTCTGGGGAGTCTCTTCCATAACCAGGCACGGAAACAGACCGAGAGTCAGCGCAGATGAGGAAGCACAGGCCTGACGTGGCCAGAATGGCTTTCGTGGCTTAATCACAGCAGGCGTGGCAGCCACGAGGGGCGTGTCGAAGACTTCTCGGTCAACATGGGTTTTGAGGGAAGGCTTGAGTGGAGTGAGAGAGCTGGCACCACGCAGGCATTCTGGGAAGCAGGTTCAGGAAGACGAGGAAGCAGAGGAGAAATGTGTCCCGATTACCGACATCAAAATCTGATGGCATATCGACTGCCAGACTGACCTGGCCTCTGTCCTGCTCTCATCCACATCACCCCACGCTGCCTGCGTCCTGGACTTCTTTGCAATACAAAGAATATTTGTATCGGTCAGAGTGAAAATATTATCGATTTACCAGCCGCGGAAAGCCTGGCCATTGTCACACCCCACCCCTTAGACGGCCCTCATAGATCATAGAGTTGGAAGGGGCCTACAAGGCCATCAAGTCCAACCCTCTGCTTAATGCAGGAAACTAGAGGAGAGGGTCTCCCATCCAAGTAACAACCAGGCTTGACCCTGCTTAGCTTTCCACACTCAAGACAAGCTGAGCCAGCATAAGCCACACGACAAGCTTACCTGTGGCACAGGGAGATCAAAGAGAAACTAGGCATATTTGCAAGAAACTCTTGAGGCCTAGAGTCTTCAGAGGAACTATGTACATTTTGCATGAGACTCTCAACCTCCAGGTGGGATTACACTTATTTACAGGTAGGTGTGTGTGTGAGGTGCAGGAGACTGACGCTTTTCTTCACAATTTAAGAGAAACAAAGTTTAACTACGTTTATATTTCTTTGTTGCTTTAGCTTCAGCACATAAACATGGCTCCATGCCGGCATTCATTTATAGAGTGCACCGAATACATGGGTTTTTCAACATGAAATAGGAGTTAAACTGTGATCAAGCATTGATATAATATCACACCCGGGTTGGTTCTTTGATATTATGTGCAGCTTTTCCTCAAATCAAAGTTCTTTTCATGACCCAAGCATTTATATGGTTTTCTCCCGTGTGTGAGTTCTTTGATGGTACATGAAGCTTTCCCTCCAATGAAAGTTCTTTCCACACTCCAAGCATTGATAGGGTTTCTCCCCTGTGTGAATTCTTTGATGAGAAGTGAGGTGTGTCTTCCGAATGAATTTCTTTCCACACTCCAGACATTGATATGGTTTCTCCCCTGTGTGAATTCTTTGATGAGAAGTGAGCTCTCTCTTCCGAATGAATCTCTTTCCACACTCCAAGCATTCGTGTGGTTTCTCACCTGTGTGAATTCTATGATGAGAAGTGAGCAGTTTCTTCCAACTGAAGCTCTTTCCACACTCCAAACATTGATATGGTTTCTCCCCTGTGTGAATTCTTTGATGAGAAGTGAGCTCCCTCCTCCAAATGAATTTCTTTCCACACTCCAAGCATTCATGTGGTTTCTCCCCTGTGTGAATTCTTTCATGAGAAGTGAGATGTTCCTTCCGAATGAAGCTCTTTCCGCACTCTAGACATTGATACGGTTTCTCCCCTGTGTGAATTCTTTGATGAGAAGTGAGCACTCTCTTCCGAATGAATCTCTTTCCACACACCAAGCATTGATATGGTTTCTCCCCTGTGTGAATACTTAAATGAGAAGTGAGCTGTGTGTTCCAACTGAAGCTCTTTCCACACTCCAAGCATTGATATGGTTTCTCCCCTGAGTGAATTCTTTCATGAGAAGTGAGATGTTCCTTCCGACTAAAGCTCTTTCCACACTCCAAGCATTGATACGGTTTCTCCCCAGTGTGAATTCTTTGATGAGAAGTGAGCTCTCTCTTCCGAATGAATCTCTTTCCACACTCCAAGCATTCATGTGGTTTCTCACCTGTGTGAATACTATGATGAGCAGTGAGCTGTGTCTTCCAACTGAAGCTCTTTCCACACTCCAAGCATTCATATGGTTTCTTACCTGTGTGAATACTTCGATGAGAAGTGAGCTGTGTGTTCCAACTGAAGCTCTTTCCACACTCCAAGCATCGATATGGTTTCTCCCCTGTGTGAATTCTTTCATGAGAAGTGAGATTTCTCTTCTGACTGAAGCTCTTTCCACACTCCAAGCATTCATATGGTTTCTCCCCTGTGTGAGTTCTTTGATGAGAAGTGAGATTTGTCTTTCTCCTGAATCTCTTTCCACACTCCAAGCATTGATGTGGCTTTTCCCCTGTGTGGACTTTGCAATGAACATTAAGGTTTGATTTAGACTTGAAGGCTTCCCCACACACATAGTTTTCCTGTTTTTTAGTCATTTTTTCTTCCATTGAGACATCATTGTAGTCACTGCCCTGAGAAGCAAAGGATTCATCACTCCTCTTCTGACTTAGTTCACTTTCCCTTCTCTGAGCTTCCCTATTTTTACATCTGTCTGTTTTCGGTGGCATCCCACATGGTTCTCTCTTATTCTCCATTGCACTCCTTTCACTTTCTAGAATGAAGACAAGAAATCGGTAAAAGCCTGAGTTAGAAATAGATCTTCAAATCATTGAATGACTTCAGTTGACTATTGTGATAAAAGGAAGAACTATCAACACCGAGACTGGAGACAGTTCTTACTACGTGCCTAACAGCTCTTTTGGCTGGCATTGACTGAGAGCTGGTGTAGTCAAGAGCGATGGATTGGGACCAGAGAGTCCTGGGCTCTTCTCCCAGCTCAGACATGAAAAAGAGAAAGGAGAAGAGCCATCAAAAAGTGGCCGTGAACCTTTTCTTATTGGGTGCCCTATAAATTATGTACATAAGTTAAATACGCTCATTTTAACGTCTGAGCTCTGGTGGTGTTGGCAGCAAAGAGAGCATATTTCTCTCCTACCTTTATGGACTCAGCACCATCCAGTGGAGCCTGTGGTATCCAAACCCACCATGGGGCCTGAGGAATGAAGGTACCCTCCCCAGTGGAGCCCACTCCCCACTGAGATCAACATTTTACGGATAAACCTGCTCCCGTCCATTCTAACCTTGTTGCCACGTTAATCACAGGTTGAGTCTACGGCTCCCGGCCTTTCCTGACCCAACCGAAAGGCCTGATGTTCCACAGTCAATTTTGATGCTGCCCAGAGTGTATTACCACTTATTTGGGAATGCATATTCCCAGAGACATATCTCACATGACCAAGTTAACCTTGAATATGCTGATCAATGAATCTCACAGGATGTAGGTCTTCGCGTCTATGCCAGAATCCTCAATGGATTTGCTGTGAGTGCTTCATTTAAATTTACCGTATATGAGAACATTGTATCTTTTTTCTTTCTTTCCTTTCATGGTTTTGCTTTGTTGAAATTCACAATAACAAATTAATTTTAAAAAAAAAACTTGCACACACTATGGGTAAAGTTGATCTTGCTTCTTCCTCCTGCTCCACCCACCATCAGCAGCTGCCCCCAATCGACTTCCCCTGTGGGTCAACGGACATTCACGGGAAAAGTTTCCTCACCCCTGACCCTAATTCCTGATACAGGAAGGACCAGTCCCAGGTTAGCCTCTCAACAAGTGAACATCTTCCTTGCCTGCCCAGCTCTGCTTTCTCACTGTCTATGACAGGGGTTCTCAACCAGAGGGGAATTCTAGGGTTTGGGGGGGGGGGGGAATTGGCACCAGACTCAAACTGTTGGAATACTGATCTTTCTACAAAGATTGTGCATAATCTATAGGGCATCACACCTTATTGTATGGCACAGATTAAATCAGACAATAATGGAAAGGGGGGAATGACATTCTGACATATGGTGAAAATGGTGTATGTGGCAAAAAAGGTTGAGAACCACTGGTGCATGATAGGTGGCACGGGACCTTCTCAGTAGTGGTGCCAATGCTGTGCAACGCCCTCCGTAGGGACATCTGAACAGCCCGATCTTGTCTGATCTCGGAAGCTAAGCAGGGTTGGGCCTAGTCAGTACTTGGGTGGGTGACCGCATTGGAATACCAGATGCTGTGGGGAAGGAACAGAGCTCAGTGGGAGAGAGCACCTGCTTTGCATGCAGAAGGTCCCAGGTTTGATCCCTGGCTTCTCCAGGTAGGGCTGGGAAAGAATCCTGCAAGAAATGCCAGAGAGCGGCTGCTGCCAGTCAGTATCGACAATACTGGGCTAGAGGGACCAAGGGCCTGACTCAGTGTAAGGCAGCTTCCGATGTTCCTATGACACATGCCTCACTCCTCCTTCCTTGTCACCTTTTGGGTTGCAGGCTATGACAGTGCTGCGTCATCAGGTTTTGTGCAGGCACATGGGCTCATGTCAGTCTTTGCACTCACTGCAGCTCTTACTATTTCCTGACGTTTTCAGGACCTGATGCTCATTGTTTTGATTATGTTCTGTGTCTTTTTTACCATTTTGTATTGATGTCTAACACTGTTCACTCCTTTGCAATTTTTTGTTTAATGGAAAGGCAGGATTATAAACGTTTTAATGCATAAAAGTGGGCAAATCCTGCTAGTCCAAAAAGAAGGGATCCTGAGAGGCTGGGATACACCATCGAATTGCACACGGGCCCCTCCACTGCAGGCCTTCCAGTGTTGCTTAAAAGCTTGCCTGTCCTCGGCTGCCTTTCCCTAATCACGGTGGTTGTGCTGCTGGTTTTTGAGACTCCTGAGCTGTCTGAATGTGCCCCCTGGAAATGTTTCTGGTATGGCAGAGAGTCTTGAAGCTCCTGTTGTAACAGTGATAAGGACTGGATTACTCTAATGCAGGGGTCTTCAAACTAAGGCCTGCGGGCCACATCCGGCCCAGCAAGTCTTTTCATCCGGCCCGGCGGCCGATCTAGAGGCTCCCTGCCCGCTGGGAATCCGCCCCGCCAGAGTAAGCCGCTGGGAAGA
This sequence comes from Shinisaurus crocodilurus, assembly GCA_021292165.1. Taxonomy (NCBI): domain Eukaryota; kingdom Metazoa; phylum Chordata; class Lepidosauria; order Squamata; family Shinisauridae; genus Shinisaurus; species Shinisaurus crocodilurus. The sequence continues at coordinate 9,228,340 of CM037879.1, forward strand.
AAGGCGTGGGGGAAAACCCCAGAGCGGCGCACCCGCCAAGCCACTGAAGTGCGCCCGCTTCTCCTGGGGAATAAACAGCTGTTCGGCGCGGCCGCCAAACAGCTGAGAGGCGGACCGGAAGCAGGGGCCGGGAAGGAACACGTGTGCCGGCCGCAGCAAACTCTGCCCTTCCCGGAGGAGTCGCGCCAGGTAACGCCAGGGCGGGGGCCTCCAGCGGTATCGCACTCCTCGCCCCCGTGCGGGTGCACCTGGCCGGAGCCCCTGCAGGGCCAGCCGCACGCCCAGGCCTCGCTCTGCGCTTGCTCAGCAGCACCATCAGCGCGTTGCCAGGCAACCCTGCGGCAAGTGTTTGTGATGCGGCGCACCGGCCAGCCGGCGACAGGCCGCGCGCCGAGGCCGTTGAGCCGCCGCTGCCACTGCCCCCCCCCGTCGTCTCAGAATGATCCTCCGGCCGCTCCGCATCAACGTGGTGATGCGGCGGCGCGACTCCTCCGGGAAGGGGCAGCAGAGCGTCCACCCACCGGGCCGGGAGGGGTCCGAAGGGCAGAGTTTGCTGCGACCGGCACACCCTGGCCCCTGCTTCCGGTCCGCCTCTCAGCTGTTTGGCGGCCATGCCGGGGAGCGGAGTCCTTGCCGTCGGGCATTGGCCGGCCTAGCCCCGGGCTGCCCATCCTGGAGGGGGCGCGGAGCAGGGAGCCGCCGGCTGGCCTTCCCTCCGTGCGGAGAACAATGAGCAATGAGCAACGGGCCCCCCTCTATCACAACCCACAACAACAATCAGCCAAGCCAAGCAACACAACACCAAAGTAGCAAATTTAAACCACATCAAACACACACACGCTCACAGCCACAAACTCTCTCACAACCGGAACGATACCACGAGGGACGACAATTCAATCGGGCACTCCCTCCTCCAGGTAAGCAGGTATTGTTTTTTCCTGTTTTATTAAATTTTAAAAAGGTATAGAAAGGCTTGATTTGCACACTGCACATATCTTATTTGTAGTGCAAAAAAACAGGAAAAAACAATACAATATTTAAAATTGTATATGTATATAATATTTTAATGTATTTCAATTTTAGACAGCAAATTAATTTATAATTAATTTATTATTAATTAATAATAACTTTCCATTTAATCAAGTAAAAAAAAAGGACCCGGGTCCTTTTTTTTCCTTGATCCATTCGTTCATATTTTTTTCAAACTATAGTCCGGCCCCCCAACAGCCTGAGGGACAATGAACGGGCCCTCTGTTTAAAAAGTTTGAGGACCCCTGCTCTAATGCATCCTCCTTTGCTTGCGTATGCCACTTGCGAGGGGGATGCCCAAAAGGTAGCCTAGAAATACTTCAATGAATACAGAGAATGGGGAAAACATTACTAACATTCCTACTACTACCAGCATTGCATTTGTAAAGATATATTATCGCCAACCACAGAAAGAGGGAGACTTACTGAGAGAGGCCACGATCCCACAATTCTCCTCCATGATTTGCCTGTGCAGGGCTCTCTGGTCAGGATCCAGCAGTGCCCACTCCTCCTGGCTGAAGGACACAGCGATCTCCTCAAAGGGAACCAGACCCTGGATGGGAAAAACATCAACATTTCCTCCTCACGCCTAACGTAAATATAATCTAGTAACAAAATCCAAAAGGCTGCTTCAAGTGAGTTGGCTGGGCATTTATAGTGGACGATTTAAGCATCCAGGAGTGGCATTTGCAGCCTTCCTTTTGGAGGACAAGGCTACCAAAGAGCTACTAGTCCTGATGGTGACCTCCAGGATGTGGGGAAGCATACCTCTCAAGACCAATTACAGGGGAAGAACAGCGTCTGGGGGCTATTGCCCAGCGAGGTGAGCAGGGGACAGAGGCACCCAAGGGATCCTTTTCCCGACCTGATCCGCTCCCATGCCATCACAAAGAAGAAGCGGTGACTGAGGATTCATTCCTAGCATCACTCCATCCTCTCTGAGAGAGAAAGGAAACTGGGAGCGTATGCTTGGCTTGGAGATTAAGATGAGTCGTAAGAACGTATGACCATAAGAAGGGCCATTCTGGATCAGGCCCAATGTCAATCTAGTCCACTCTTCTGTCTACACACTGGTCAACCAACTGCCCATGGAAACTCACAAGCAGGACATGAGTGCAACAACACCCTCCCGCCCATGTTCCCCAGCAACTGGTATACTGCCTCTGATACTGGAGATCGTGTTTAATTATATATGCCCAGCACAAACACAGCTGTCTATGTGTCTAAAGATCACATTTCCCACTACCACGAGCCCCCCGGCCCCTGGATATATTATTTATTTATTTATTTATTTATTATTTGCATTTATTTATCGCCCTTCTGTCCGGCAAACCGGCCACCCTGGGCGATGTTCATAAGATAAAAACACACTTACTAGCTAGTAAGCCCCTTTGAACACAACAGGACTTCCTTCTCAGGAAAATACACAGGACTGCAGCTTAAGTGATGTAAGTGTAAGAACACAGGCCTGTCCGGAGATGTCTTATCCCTTATTTGCAGTTTGGATGATTTAGGACGACTGTGTGAAAATGCATCTCTCCCCAGTTGGGCTCTTGGCCAGAATTCAAAGTGCAGATTTCCTTGTCTAACGTCTTCAGTTATTGAATATGATTCTTTTAACTGAGAAAAAGGCTGGAGACAGGTTTCTTCCCCCCACCCTCCAAACAACTTGGGGGGGGGGGGGAATAAAAGCAGCCCAAGGATTTCTTGCACGCTCCCAACCCCGCAGCTAATCCTTACCCTGTGAGGCGGCACCTCCATCACTCTCCTGCTCGATGCCCGTTCGCGGGGGACTCTACAGGGGGCGGGGAAATCGGGCCCCACTTCGGCACACAGATGCTCTACCTGAGACGTAACATGGATCCAAGACATGCAATGAGAAGAGAATTTAAAAATGATAGACTCTTGGGGCAGGGGGCATGGGAGATCCCTCCTCAGAGGATTTCCAGAAAGGGTTGAGTAATTCATAGACTGAGTTTTGGGATGTCCCCCCTCACATGCTTGACCCCTTGGAGCTCCCAGGATGCAGTGCTCTCACCCGGTGCTCCTCCTGCTTCTTCTCCTCCTCCCGGCTCAGGAGGAAGCCTTCTGCCAGGGCCACCGCCTGGGAACTGGTCTCTGCCCCACATTCCCTCACCCAGCTCGACATCTCCAGGGGCAGGATGCTCAGGAACTGCTCCAGGATTACCAGGTCCACGATCTGATTTTTGGTGTGTTGCTCTGGCTTCAGCCACTGACGGGAGAGATGGTGGAGCTGGGTGCAGACCTCTCGGGGGCCCTGAGCCGCCCGGTAGCAGAGCTGCCTGAAACGTTGGCACTGCACATCTGAGCTGACCATTTCCTGGCCCAGCATCTTCTGTCCAGTAGTTTCCCAGGTTTCACTGGCACTCCCAGTCCTGATGGCATCGCGACCTCTTCCTGCATCAGCGGTAGCAGAGTCCTGCTCGTCCATCTTTGATCCGTGCAGCAAAGAGCGGTGCCAATGAAGCTCTGCAAAGCCAAGACCTGTAAAAGAATCATTACCCTGTCAGGGCAAGAAGGAATGGCAAGGACTCCAGGTGGCAACCAGGTCCCGTTCCAGAAGGGAAGGCAGGCACATGCCAAGACTCAAAGAGAATAATAGAAAAGTAGAGTTGGAAGGGGCCTACAAGGCCATCGAGAAACCAGAGACTAGGTTGGGGAGGTGTCTTTGCCTGGGAGCCACGAACCAAAACTCCTTTCATGGGCTTGCAAGTCAGAGGATGCAGCATCCTCCGCGCACCCCAACGCTCCTCCCCGTCCAAAGCAGCTCCCACTCTCAGCCTCCCGTTGAGCCCCCTGCCCATTCTTCTTCCAGAGCCCCCAACACACCCCTCCCCATCAGGCATCCTGCTACTGCTGTATTCTCTTTCAGCCTCTCTTAGGCAAAACTACCTGGAAATTGTTTTAAAAACCAAATTTAACTATGACTCAAATGACTAAAAACAAGTTAGTACAACGTGAACTGTTGAACAAGTTGACATCACCACTACCACCCATGTGCTATTTAGAGTTGTTCAATGCCTCTACATAGAGGGCAGTTTTAACCTGGCGCTGAAAGGATAGTAGAGCTGGCGCCAGGCGGGCCTGTGAGGGGAGCTTGTTCCACAGTTGGGGGGCAGCCACAGAAAAGGCCCTCCCTCTTATTGCCATCCTCCAGGCCTCCCTCGGAGGTGGCAGTCGGGGGAAGGCCCCAGATGTCGACCATGGTGTCCGGGGAGATTGCAGTTGGGAGAGGCGTTGGGTCAAGTATTGTAGTCCCAAGTCATGCAGGGCTTTATAGGTTGAGACCAGCACCTGGAATCAGGCTCAGAAGCATCGAGGCAGACAGTTCAAGCGGGCCAGAACTGGTTTTATTGGTATAGACCAGTGATGGCGAACCTTTTTGAGCTCAAGTGCCCAAACTGCAACACAAAACCAACTTATTTATTTCAAAGTGCCAACACTGCAATTAAACCTGAATACCAAGGTTTTAGTTTTAGAAAAACAACTCATACAGTTGTCCGAACTAATTAACATCTTTTGTCTTAAAAGAAAAACACAATAACAGAGCTTTCAATGATACAAACAGTTTTTTGTTGAAAAAAAATTCAACTCAAAAAATTATTATAGTACTACATTGTACACATAGCCTGAAGGGAATTTATACAAACTTTTAAAATAATTAGGCACATGCATTTTTGGATAAGGGATTCTCAACTTGTAATATGATTATATGCCAGACTGAAATTGTATGGGGCAAGCTTTACCCCGGGGCCTTTCCCTGCTTCTACAGGGGTCGGATTAGTAAAAGTAAAAGTCAACCTGTACTAGGATGAGCAAGATAAACAAGAAAACTAAACGTGCTTAACACATTTTAAACACTTTATGTCTTGGACTGCAAACACTGCATTAGGTAAAAGTTTGCATTGGGCATGCTTTTGCACAATTAATGTGATTTTTGCTATTGCATGCATGCTGATAATTTGTCAAACCTTGGCTCATACTCCGTTAGTTTGAGAGCAACACATGCAGCACTCAGGTCAACTGTTAGGGCTTTACATCCAAGCCGTGCTCTGTGCGTCATTCTTCAAAATCTTTTAAATGTGATAACAATGTAGAAAAGAATTCTGTAACAGGAATTCTAGAATAAAATCATTCTGTTCCACACTGTGAGAAAGAACAAGATCATTAGTGTTTTGGAGAAGGGGATGGTCTTTTTGGAGATGGGTGGGTGGGTGGGTGGGGGGCAATGATTTTAGCCGATGTCCAGATGCAGAGTCCACGAACCTGCTGGATCCCGCGCAGATCTCCTTTAATCCCCCCCCCCAAACCAAAAGGTTCTCCTGAATTTACGGAGGAGGAGAGAAAGGAAGAAGCGCCCGAGCTTGTGGGGAAACCCCAAACGGATCACCTGTGGGGTGAAATGGGGTGGTGGTGTTCCAGCTTGCACCTTCCCCCCCCGCCATGCCCCCTCCCCTACTGCAGCCCAGGGCCTCCCCCTACCCAAATTCACAAGGGGGGGTCCTCACCCGATCGCGGGAGGGAGGGAGGCACCGAGGCAGTCAGTGGGAAAGCGCAGAGTCGCCGGGCAGGAAAAGGCAGGAGCAAAGTCTCCAGTTGCCGTGAAAATGGGGCGACCCTCAGGAAAACCCATCAGCCACCGGGGCTTCTTCTGCTTTGTCCTGCAGAGTCGGGAACTCCCAGCGACTTCAAGCTGCTTTTAAAGGGGCCACGTGGGCAGTGGCGGCTCAGCTTGCCGTTCTAGCTGAGCTGCAATTGAATTTTACCCACGGCCCCTTTAAGAGTAGAGGGACGCCGCTCAAATGGGAGGTGGAGGTGAGGGGTGCGCGTGCCTGTGCGTGCGCGTGCACGGGTGGGCGCCACATGGGGAAGGGATCAGCTGGGGGGAAAGAGGAGGAGGAGGGGGCTGCCCCGGGTGGCCTGGACGGAGGGAGGGAGAGGAGAAACAGGGAACTGATCGCGTGAATCCTATCTTTAAATTGCCAAAGATTTCCTTTCCTAACAGAGCTGACTACTGTGTGCCTCTAACAGGTGAGATGCAGCATCAGAAGGAAAGGCAAGAGCCTTCCCTGAAGCTCAATCCCGACAATTTTAAAAGAAAAAGAAAAAGATTGCCTTGCGAGCCCTGACACCGCCCCCATGAAAAACACCAGATATCCAAAATTAAGGGTTTCAGTAAGGTTTTTTAAAAAAATAATACAAAAGCCACTTATAAAATATTATAAAATAATATAAAATGTAATAATGTAATAATTATAATATATCAAGTGGAAGACCGACAACCTGGTCTTCTGCGCGGGTTCAATACTAAGGGGGTAGCGAGTCCTGGGGGCGGGCCTTCTCCGAGGTCCCCCAGCGACTATCACCCTTAGCCCAGAACAAAGGGATAACTTATAGCCACAAAAGTATCTTTTATAAAACAAGTTTTTTACAAAATTACCTTCACCAACCCAGACACACGCCAGCAATACAGCTTATCAGTACGGTACAAAGTAGCAAGCAAGAGGTCTCAAGGACACCGTGATTTCAGGGCTCTCAGCTAGTTAGTTCAGCTCGGGCTCCAGCAGAGGCCCGGTCAACCGCATGCTGCTAGCTGGGTTCCCGGCGGAGGTCCGGTCTACCCAAGCGGCTAGCTGGGTTCCCGGCGGAGGTCCGGTCTACCCAAGCGGCTCGTGAGCGATTTCAGCTTGGTTTCCGGTCAACCCAAGCGGCCAGTGATTTCAGCTTGGTTTCCCGGGGGTCCGGTCAACCCAAGCGGCCCGTGATTTCAGCTAGCTGGAGCACGCCGGGTGCTGCTACCTGGGGTTGCCGATCCCTTCGTCCCTTACCCCAAGCATGGGGCAAGATTGCTGGTCAGGTCCAACAACTCAGTTCCCTTGCGCAGGGTGTTTTATACCTTGGGTTTCAGGTAGCCCTTCCCTCTGCAATCAGGTGGGTGGCCAATCAGGTGGGTTGCCACCCTCCTCAGGTGGGCGGCCAATCAGGTGGGTTGCCACCCTCCTCAGGTGGGTGACCAATCAGGTGGGTTGCCACCCTCCTCAGGTGGGCGGCCAATCAGGTGGGTTACCACCTTCCCCCTGTGGGGTGGGGTCCCTTTGAAGCCACTTGCTTAATGGTCCCATCCTATGGTGTTGAATGGCCCTTTCTTATGGGTGCCGAAGTGTCTGCTCTGGCAAGGCATTCAAGTCTTATGTAGATGGGGCTGATATACGAGAGCATTGACGAACCTGGGGATGCTTCCTGCCTTCCCCCCTGGGGTGATTCTATGCGGATGTTGTTTGTCCCCTTTGGTCTCTGTGGAGACTGGCTGTCTCCCCCCCTGGGTCTCCTTCCCCACTCCTTGGTGAGTGTGTGTGTGTCAGAAAGGGGTTTTAGGTTGGCTTTCTCCACATCTCCCCCCCGGGGAAAAGATGGCATTGGGGTCCCACACCCCAATTTCCCATCGACTTGCCCATCACCTGAGAAAGCCCGGGAGAGTGCATCAGCCAAAACATTGTCCTTACCCTTGATGTGCTCAATTTCGTAGTCAAAGTCTTGCAACGCCAGACTCCACCGTAGGAGTTTTTGGTTGTTGCCCTTGACTCTATCTAACCAGCACAGGGGGGAATGGTCAGTCTGCAGGCGGAACCGCCTCCCCCAGAGGTAGGGGCGCAACTTGGTGATGGCCCACACCACAGCCAGGCACTCCTTCTCAATGGTGGCAAGACTACGTTCTCTGGGCAGGAGCTTCTTGCTCAGGTATGCAACGGGGCGCAGCCCTTCTCCCACTTTCTCCTGTAACAACACCGCCCCCATCCCGGCCTCAGAGGCATCCGTCTGTAGAACGAAGGGGGATTCGAAGTCTGGGGCTTGCAGAATGGGAGCTGCCGTGAGGCAGGTTTTTAACCCGTTGAAAGCGGTCTGGCAAGCCGCGGTCCACTGGACCCTGTTCGGTTGGCGCTTCTTACAAAGATCAGTCAGAGGGGCTGCTAGCTGACTGAAGTGTGGCACAAACTTCCGATAGTACCCTGCAAGTCCCAGAAAAGCCTGCACCTGTTTTTTGGTTGCGGGTTGGGGCCATTTCTGAACCGACTCGATCTTAGCTTCCATGGGTTTGATGCTCCCCCCTCCGACACGATGTCCAAGGTACTCAACCTCCCCTAGCCCCACCTGGCACTTCTTTGCTTTCACTGTCAACCCAGCGTCCCGGATCCGCTGGAAGACCTGCCGGACATGCTGCAGATGCTGCTCCCAAGTGGAGCTAAAGATAGCTATGTCGTCCAGATAGGCACAGGCAAATTCTCCCAACCCGTTCAGCATTCCATTCACCAGTCTCTGAAAGGTTGCCGGACCATTCCGGACTCCGAAGGGAAGAGTGGTGAACTGGAATAAACCCAGGTGTGTGACAAAGGCAGACTTGAGCGCAGCATCCGCGTCCAGCGGAACTTGCCAGTAGCCCTTGGTGAGGTCTAGGGTGGTAATGTACTTGGCCCTCCCTAGCTTCTCCAGCAAGACATCCATGTTGGGGATGGGGTAGGGGTCAGGGACGGTCACCTTGTTGATTTTCCGATAGTCCACACAGAACCGCACCCCCCCATCCTTTTTGGCCACCAGGACAATCGGGGAGGACCATGGGCTAGAACTAGGGACGATCACCCCTAGGTCTAGCATGGCTTTGACCTCCTCAGCAATGACTTGAGCATGGGGTCCCACCGCCCGGTATGGCAGAGATTGCAGAGGGGGGCTGTCACCCGTTTGAATGGTGTGCTGGATGAGTGGGGTCCGCCCGGGGCGGTCTGAGAACATGGTCCCAAATTCATCCAGCACCCGCTTCATTTGCTCCCGCTGAGCCTCGGACAGGGCGGGTGACAGTGAGATTGCTTCCATTCCCCCACCCTCCCCCCATTCTCCCAACAGATCCCCATCAGCAAAATCCTTATCATTATGTTCCTTCACACAGCCCAGTCCCGCACCCCGGTCCACATACAATTTCAACATATTCACATGAAACACTTTACATTTTCCAGGAGTCCCAGCAAAGAGTATTTTGTAGTTGACTGGTCCAAGTTTCTCAACCACAGTCCCCGGACCCTCCCACTTAAGACACAGTTTGTCCGTTTTGAGGGTACGCAGAACCAACACTTTGTCACCCACCTCAAAAGTCCGGGCTACTGCGGTTTTATCATACAGCTCCTTTTGCCGCTGCTGAGCTGCTTTCAGATGCTGTTGGGCGGCTTCTCGAACGCTGTGGAGGGTGTCCCGTAGTCGCCGCAGAAAAGTGTGAACCGGCACGGGCGAACTGCCGGCAGCCCCCTCCCATTCTTCCCGCAACAAAGCCAAGGGCCCCCGTAGTTCTCTGCCAAACATCAGTTCATTCGGGAAAAACCCAAGGCTTCCCTGCGGAGCATCTCGGTAGGCAAAGAGGAGGTAGGGTAGGGCTTGGTCCCAAGTTCCCGGGTGACGGCTAGCATACGCCCGGATCATTTCCCCCAAAGTCTGGTTGAAGCGTTCAACCAGTCCATTGGTCTCGTGGTGGTAAGGCACCGAAGTTACATGGTCAACCCCCCCCCCAGGTCCCACATCTTCTGGAACAGTTTAGACATGAACCCGGTGCCGCAGTCCGACACGACCGTGCGGGGCATTCCTAAGCGGGCAAAGAGAGAGAGCAGAGTCTTAGCCAGGCTGGCTGCAGAGATGGAGGCGAGCGCAAAAGCCTCCGCGTAGTGGGTGGCAAAGTCCACTACCGTCAGTACAAACTTTTTCCCCGTCTTGGTGGGCGGGTTCAGGGGACCCACTATGTCCATAGCAATCCGTTCAAAAGGGATCCCCACCACCGGAAAAGGCTGAAGGGGAGCTCTTGGGTGATCGCGATTGTGTCCCACTCGCTGGCACACATCGCAGGACCGACAGTAAGCCTTAATGTCGGAGGCGATCATGGGCCAGTAGAACCCCTCTGTAATTCGAGCTTGGGTCCGCTTTTGCCCCAGGTGTCCTCCCCATGCTACGTCGTGGGCGAGGTGCAACACGGCGCGGCGGTACCGTTGGGGAACCACCAGTTGCCTCTGCTTGCGCCCCGGTGCCACTTCCCCCTTTGGCTCAAACTCCCGGTACAAAGTTCCATTGTCCCAGACAAATCTTTCTGTGGCAAGGGATACCCCGGGGTCTTGGTTGGCCAGAGCGCGACACTCTCGCAAGGACGGGTCCAGTCGCTGGGCTTCCTTGAATTGGGCTTGTATCCCAAAGTCTTTAGCCATCTGAGCAAACCCTTCGTTCTTCGGGGGCTCCGCTATGGCCTGGTTTTCCCCGGGGTGCCCCGCAGGGGATGGGGTCACCCCGGGTGGTGGAGGGGGCACGGGCTTAGGCTTTGGGACCGGTGCGGTTACGGGCGGCCCCCCTCGCCTTGCCTGTCCCCGGGTGACAACCCCCATCTTAGCTTTGGCCACCCGGAACGCGAGGTCGTTCCCAATGATGATGCCCCACTCCTTTTGGCGATGGATGATTACGTCCATCTCTCCTTCCCATCCCTGGTACTTGATCCGGACCCGGGCGATGGGGACGGTGATGTCGGGGGAGTTATAGGGTTTGATCGTACACGTACGTCCTGACAAAAGTTGGGACCTCTCTACGCGGTCCCGGGGTAGAGCCGTTACATCTGCCCCAGTGTCCCTATACCCCACCCTGGGAACATTATTGATATAGATGGACTCACAGAATTGCTTGCGGCTCCATCTCAGCTGGTCCGGGGAGGCGATGTGATACAGCGATGCACGGGGTTCAGGATGGTAGGAATCCCACTCCTGGAGGTCCTCCTCGGCACCGCGGTCCTCGGGGATGCTTGCATGGAGGGAGAGGACCGACCGTCGCTCGTCGTCGCTGTGGTCGTCCTGAGCGGCTGCAGCACCCGCAACGCGTCCTACTTTCTTCGGCGAGGGACGGGCATCCCGGTTCTTGGGTTGGAGCTTGGGGCAATCCCGCCGCAGGTGTCCCATCTCGTTACAGTGGAAGCAGGCCCCAGACCGAGGGTTTTGGTTCCCCTTGATCCGAGGGGCCTCCCCGCACCGTCGGGGCAGGCCCTTTTCCGGCTCCGGGTTCTTCTCGGCCACGGCCGCGGAACTTCCCTTGGTGGATGGGGCCGTCCGGTATAGCCCCATCTCGTCGGCCATGATCCCCGCCGCCTCACAGGTACGGGGCTTCTGATCCCTCACGACAGCAGCCAGCTCTTTCGGGATGGTGGTGAAGAACTGCTCCATGGCGAACAGCTCGACAACTTCCTTCAGGGTGGAGGCCCGGGAAGCCTCCACCCAGGACTCGCAGACGTGCATCACCTGGGCTGCCCATGCCACGTGGGTGGTCCCAGGGGAAGGTCTACCCTCTCGAAATCTTCGTCGGCAATGTTCGGCGGAGAGGGCGAAGTGTTGCCTGACCGCTGCCTTGAACGCCTCGTAGCTTGCCGGGGTCCTCCGCAGATGAGCCCCGAGGAGGTCAGCCAGGTCCCCACTGACTTGGGTTCGCAGGGCGGACAACCGCAAGTGGTCGGGGACCTGCTGCTCCTGGCACGCCATTTCAAAAATGTAGAAAAACATCAGGGCATCCTGCCCTGGCTTGTAGTAGGGGAACGCCTTGCGGTCCCACGACGGAGGGGGAGGAGCGGAGGGGACAGTCGGGGGAGTTTTCCCCGCCTCAAGCTGCATCTTGGCCAGCTCCATCTGCATCCGGATCATTTCGCGCTCGTGTGCCATCCTCTCCCGCTCGTGTGCCATCCATTCTGAGGGAAGCTCGAGGGGCTCCAGGGGCTCCAGGGGAGCGGGGTCCTCGGTCACCGCATCCTCTCTCCCCTCTGTCGGAACTGGGATAGGGCGGCCCCTGGGTCGGGCACCCGGGCCCAGACTTGCCAGCAGCTCCCTCTGCAGCTCCGTCTGCCGGATCAGCGCCGCCAACCCCGGGGTGATGGGGGTTGCGGGCAGGGGCCGCCGTGGTTCGGCTCCCCCAGTCGCTCCGTCAAACTCTGGGTCGCCCATGGTGATCCTTAGGCTCTTGCTACTTTGGGTCTGGGAGATACTCTGAGCTAATAAGTTATCCCACCACTGCCACCAAGTGGAAGACCGACAACCTGGTCTTCTGCGCGGGTTCAATACTAAGGGGGTAGCGAGTCCTGGGGGCGGGCCTTCTCTGAGGTCCCCCAGCGACTATCACCCTTAGCCCAGAACAAAGGGATAACTTATAGCCACAAAAGCAGCAGGCAGATGGGCTCGAACTAGCCCGTCCCGGAGCAGCCCAGCCTCGGAGGGGGGGGGGTGCCGCCGCTGACCCCGGTCGGTCCCCTGGTTCTGCTAGAAGGCAATTTGGGGGGGGCAGGGCGGGGCCCGGTCTCCATGGCAGCGGCACTTCCCCGCCCCACGTCCCGCCTCCCCTCCTGACTTCCTCCCCGGCGACTCCGGACTCTTTCCCACGGACTGCCCGGGTGCCTCGCTCTCTCCCTCCCTCCTGCGATCAGGTGAGACCCCCCCCCTTGGGAATTTGGGTGGGGGGCGGCACTGGGCTGCATCAGGGGAGGGGTGCACGGCAGGGGGGAGGACCAGGTCGGGGGGCGATGGGGGAAAAGTCGGAAGTCTGCTGATTTGGGCTGGTGTCAGAGGGGCTGGGAGGGGCAAGCTGGAACACCCTCCCCATTTCACCCCTGATCCATTTGGGGTTTCCCCACAAGCTCGGGCACTTCTTTCTTTCTCTCCTCCTCTGTAAAACCGTAAAACCTCCAAGAAGAACCTTTTGGTTTTGGGGGGGGATTAAAGGAGGTCTGCGCGGGATCCAGCAGGTTCGTGGACTCTGCACCCGGACACCAGCTAAATTCATTGCCCCCCACCCGCCCACCCCCAAATCGGGCCCTGTGGCTCCGGGCTCCCCAATGCGGCTCCTCCGAGGGATTTCTGCGCGTGGCCGAGATGCTCCCCTGGTTCTGGGCTGGCTTGGCTGGACCATCCAAAGCAAACCCAATTGGGCCGAGGGGGGCGGATGAGGTGCCCCCCACCCCCGCCCAGGGCTGGCCCCACCGCTGGGCAGAGGGAGGTGTCGCCCCCGGCAGCTGATTCGGGGTGCCCTGAAAGTCCAGTGACTGAGTATTTCCCACCCTCTTCTTGCTCTTCTCCTGCCGGGGATGTTCTGGTGCCTGAATGACTGGACCAGCCTTGGGCACTGGGCGCTTTGGCAGGGCGGGGATGGCAAACAGCAGAAAAATGTCTTGTGTCAGCCCTAATGCGCTCCTGAGACAGAGTAGTCTGGTCGAGATTATTATCAAGATTATTATTCTTGCAAAGAGGGATATTTAAAAAAGGATATTTGTCGCGGTTACATACAGAGCTGCTCTTGGCGACTGACAGGATTGCTCTGGATTTATGCAACAAAACAAAAACAGGAGACAGCTTGAGTGCAGATGGAGAGGAACTCCTAGTAGTGGATGCAATGAAACCCTTTTATGTGCCTACAGTCAGGTGTATTTAGGGGCAGTGAGGGAGGCAAAGAAACAACATCTCACTGCCTCTATTCAGTCTTCCATTTGCTGCCCAGCGGCGCTTTAATTAGGGTTGTCCGGGGCCTATTCTATGCTGGCCCCAAGTACATTCTGGAGCCCTCTGGGGCCCGCTGTGATATGTTTGCTAGGCACTTCCAGGAAGAAATCTCTTGCATCTGCCGGGACTTAGACTCCAATGTTATGGCAGTTGACTCAGGTGAGGTTCCCAGAGCACAGTCTGGCCAGTTTTTCTGGGGTGAGTTTCAGTTGGTACAGCTTGAGGATCTTGACAAGGTGCTTTGACAGGTTCGTGCAACTGAACTTAGAGCACGGCCATTAGGCCAACTAGGCGACTGCCTAGGGGGCCGGGCTAAAGGCAGCGCCAGGAGCATAGGGCTGGAGGGAGGGAGGGCTCAAGTGGGAAGGGGGCGCGCGAAATATCTGATCTTGCCTAGGGCACCAAACTGCCTTGCACTGGCCCTGACTTAGAGTATACTATAAATAAATTGAAATGAGGTAAAACGCCAGGATTAGATGGGTTAGGGGCTGAAAATTATACGGTCTTTAAGAAAATGTTGTTCCCTAAGTTAAAATTGTTGTTTAATGATATTTTACAGGGGGGGAGATATCCCTCCCTTTCGTGGAAGCAGTCTTTGACTATTTTAATCCCAAAACCAAAGAAGGATCCATCCAATCCGGGATCTTATGGACCAATTTCATTAATCAATCAAGATGCAAAATTAATGCCTGCAATATTAACGAGAAAAATGAATAGGTTTGTTAGTAAGTATGTAGGGCTAGATCAATGTGGTTTCATACAAGGTACAAATGGTAGACCTAACTAGAAGAGTATTAAATATAATATATGTGTGGAGAAAGCCTGACACGAGTATGCATGCACGCACACACGCGCACACACAGCCTCCGTCAAGGGGAGGGGGCCGAGGAGGGGGGCTTGAGTTACAGGGAAGCAGCCAGACAGACCGGCATCCCCAACAATGGAGAGTCTCGTCTCGGTTGAATTCCACAAAACCCAAGAAAGGACCATCAAGACCATCAAACTATCAGGGCAGTCTCAAAGAGCTGTAAAGTACCCAGTACGTCACCTTCTTCCCGGGCAGGAATAAGCCCACCTGATACAAAGGGGCAGGCATAAGCCCCCACCTGACCTGGAGGGTGGGGAGAGCGGGAACTCAGGGGTAGAAAACCCCTCTCCCTTCCGGTAAGGGTTGTTGGGAACACAGGGTGCTTTGGAACAAGGTTTGTCCTCCAGTGGTGGCTGGAATGAGCTGTTCTCATCCCCGGATCGGCCGACCCGGAGCCAGGCTGAAATTGACTAGCGTAAAGTCTTTAGTCTAAGGTAACTGACTAATCCCAAAGTGCTAGCCTGGGAGCCTGTTTCATTGACAAACGTAGAGGTCACCTCAGGTTGTGTTGATATTATAGTATTCCTAGAAAGCTGTTAGTTCTGCTCCGTATCTTGTGTAAATAAATAAAGCCTTATTTGGTCATTTAAAGGGCTCTAGTTTCCTCTTGTGTACGCGAACCTCCTAGTCGGGTTCACTTGCTTGTACGGGCTGTAACGCAGTGCCGGTTAACCCGTTAAGCGCCGAACTCATGCATAGGACCCGGGTGCTGGTCCTTCACAATATGTAATAAAGAAAAATAATTTGAAAGCTGGGGTTCTAGCATTAGATATTTTTTAAGATTTTGATTGCGTGGAATGGCCAGCATTAAAGATGATAACAAAAACTAAGGGGTTTGGTGAGAGGTTTATAGGAGTTATTCAGCTGGTCCAAAATAGGGCAGCGAGATTGTTAATGGGGACTGGCTGACATGAACATATTATGCCAGTGCTTTCTCATCTGCACTGGCTGCCAGTCCGTTTCCAGGCCCGATTCAAAGTGCTGGTACTAACATTCAAAGCCCTAAACGGCTTGGGGCCAGGGTACCTGAAGGATCGTCCCATCCCATATGTACCTGCCCGGACACTAAGATCTTCATCAGCGGTCCTTCTCCGAGAGCCCCTGCCAAATGAAGTGAGGCAGGTGGTTACCAGGAGGAGGGCCTTTTCTGCTGTGGCACCCCGGTTATGGAATGAGCTCCCCAAAGAGGTTTGCCTGGCGCCTACTTTGTATTCTTTCCGGCGCCAGGTGAAGACCTTTCTACTCTCCCAGGCATGTAAATCATTTTAATCATCTTAATCATTTTAATCTTGTAGTTGTTTTTAACTCTGTTATTGTAACTGTTGCTGCTAGCTCTGCTGTTAGTTTTAATCTGTGGTTTTAAAGTTTATATTTATATTATATTGTATCATCAGGCGATCACTCGTGACAGAGTAAGATTGTCTTCCGGGATAAAAGGAGGAAATTCTAAAGAAGATTGTGTAGACTCTAGCGATGGGTCCGTAAGTGACTGTGGAGGCCAATTCTAGATCCACACAGCTTCCCACAGTGAGGACACAGCTATCTTTCTGTTACAGCTAACATCGACAGTGAAATCCAGCATCGTCTGAGCTCCGCAAGTGCCGCATTTTCTCAAATGAAACATAGAGTGTTCGAGGATCGGGATATTTGTAAGAAGACCAAAACACTGGTTTATGAAACCATTGTATTACCAACTTTATTGTATGCCTGCGAAACATGGACTATCTATAAACGTCACTTCCACCTCCTTGAAAGCTTTCATCAACGTTGCCTCCGGAAAATCCTGCAAATTACTTGGGAAGATAGGCGAACAAATGTCAGTGTACTGGAAGAAGCAAAGACTACTAGCATTGAAAAAATGATCCTTCAGCGCCAACTTCAGTGGACCGGTCATGTTGTTCGAATGCCTGACTGCCGTCTCCCAAAGCAGTTACTTTATTCCCAACTCAAGGATGGAAAGCGGAATATCGGTGGTCAATATAAGAGGTTTAAAGATGTTCATAAGGCTAATCTGAAAAAATGCAATATAAACATCGAAAACTAACTGTTGTAAACCGCCGAGAGAGCTTCAACTATTGGGCGGTATAAAAATGTATTAAATAAATAAATAAAAGATCCTTCTTGCCCTGACAGGGTAATAATTCTTTTACAGGTCTTGGCTTTGCAGAGTTTCATAAGCACCACTCTTTGCTGCACGGATCAAAGATGGACAAGCAGGACTCGGCTACCCCTGAAGCAGGAAGAGGCCGCGATGCCATCAGGACTGGGAGTGCCAGGGAAACCTGGAAACTACAGGACAGGAGATGCTGGGCCAGGAAATGGTCAGCTCAGATGTGCGGCGTCAGCATTTCAGGCAGCTCCACTACCAGGCGGCTCAGGGCCCCCGAGAGGTCTGCACCCAGCTCCACCATCTCTCCCGTCAGTGGCTGAAGCCAGAGCGACACACCAAAAATCAGATCGTGGACCTGGTAATCCTGGAGCAGTTCCAGAGCATCCTGCCCCTGGGGATGTCGAGCTGGGTGAGGGAATGTGGGGCAGAGACCAGTTCCCAGGCAGTGGCCCTGGCAGAAGGCTTCTTCCTGAGCTGGGAGGAGGAGAAGAAGCAGGAGGAGCAGCGGGTGAGAGCATTGCATCCTGGGAGCTCCAAGGGGTCAAGCATGTGAGCGAGGACATCCCAAAACTCTCTGCGAATAGCATGACCTTTTTTGGAAATCCTCTGAGGAAGGATCTCCCATACCCACGCCCCCTGCCCCAGGAGTCTATCATTTCTGTATTCTCTTCTCATTGCATGTCTTGGATCCACATTATGTTTCAGGTAGAGAATCTGTGTGCCGAAGTGGGGCCTGCACCTAGGGAAAGGAAACCAAATACAGAGTTACAGAATGGGGGACACTTGGCTCAACAATACCACAAGTGAGAAGGATCTTGGAATTGTGGTAGATCATAAACTGAATATGAGCCAGCAATGCGATGTGGCTGCAAAGAAAGCAAATGCTGTTTTGGGCTGCATTAATATAAGTATAGCTTCCAAATCGCGTGAAGTGATAATTCCCCTTTATTCAGCACTGGTTAGGCCTCATCTTGAGTACTGCATCCAGTTCTGGGCACCACACTTTAAGAAGGACATAGACAAACTGGAGAGGGTTCAGAGGAGGGCAACAAGGATGATAAAGGGACTGGAAACAAGGCCCTATGAGGAGAGACTGAAAGAACTGGGCATGTTTAGCCTTCAGAAGAGGAGACTGAGGGGAGATATGATAGCGCTCTTCCAGTACTTGAAAGGGTTGTCACACAGAGGAGGGCCAGGATCTCTTCTCGATCATCCCAGTTTGCAGGACACGGAATAATGGGCTCAAGTTACAGGAACCCAGATTCCACCTAAACATCAGGAAAAATGTCCTGACTGTCAGAGCAATAAGACAATGGAACCAATTACCTAGGGAGGTGGTGGGCTCTCCCACTCTGGAGGCATTCAAGGTGCAGCTGGACAGACATCTGTCAGAGATGCTTTGACCTGGATTCCTGCATTGAGCAGGGGGTTGGACTCAATGGCCTTGTAGGGCCCTTCCAACTCTACGTTTCTATGATTCTATGATTCTCCCTCTCTCCTACAACCTGGGGTTATCTACTAAAGCTAAATGGTGGCACATTTGGCACAAACAAAATGAAATATTTCTTTGCATAGTGCATAGTTGAACTGTGGGATTCACTGCCACAAGATGTAGCCATGGCTGCCAACTTGGAGTAGACAAATTCATGGAGGTTAGGATCTAGTTTCCCTTCTCAAGGTATTCTATTACTGATAAGGCTATCAATGGACTAGTCAAGATGGCTACATCGCACCTCCAGGATTGGAGACACCATGGCTCTGAAGACCGCTTGCTGGGGAACATGAGTGGGAGCGCACTGTTACCCTCATGTCCTGCTGGAGAGCTTTCCAGAGCCTCTGGTTGGTCACTGTGGGGACCAGGATGCTGGACCAGTAGGGCTCTTTTTATGGACTTAGCCTAGCACAGAGAGGAAGGCATGAACACCTTCTCTTACAGGAAGATGCAAGCCCAGTCCCAATATACAAACCCAGGTTGCTGCAGTGTCTGCGGGGACTTGGTTTGCATGAAGATGTCCTTCCTTTTGTCTGTTAGACTTATGGGTTGAATAAGACAAATCTGGAGGTTATTGTTTGACAGCCAAGTTCAGAGCACAAGCCTGTGAAGAGCACAAATTGTGTTAAGCAGGGGTGAGGGACCTATTAGGATGGTCCACCCCAGGCGTCTTATGGATCCGGATGGGATATAAGGTAATAAGATCGCTTCTAAAGAAGCCCTCCTTGGATCCCCAGGATTTAAACAACTTTCGCCCAGTCTCCAATTTACCATTTCTGGGCAACGTGATCGAGCGGGTGGTGGGTGCTCAGTTGAAGGCACACTTGGATGAAGCCGATTATTTAGATCCGTGCCAGTCGGGCTTCAGGTCTGGACATGGGACGGAGACGGTCTTGGTCGCCTTGATGGATGATATGAGGAGGGCTTTGGATAGGGGCGAATGCTCCTTTCTAGTCCTCCTCGATCTCTCAGCAGCTTTTGATACCGTTGACCACGGTATCCTCCTGGACCGTCTGGAGGGCTTGGGAGGCACTGTATTGCAGTGGTTCCGGTCCTTCCTCTCTGGAAGGTATCAGAGGGTAGTTCTCGGGGAGGAGGCTTCGGACCCTCGGCTGCTCACTTGTGGAGTGCCGCAGGGTTCCATCCTCTCCCCGATGTTATTCAACATCTACCTCAAGCCGCTGGGAGCTATCATCAGGAGGTTTGGGGTGCAGTGTCATCAGTATGCGGATGACACGCAGCTCTACCTCTGTTTCAAGTCCTCACCGAGGTTGGCCGTTGAGACCCTGTCCAAGTGCCTGGAGTCAGTGGCTGGCTGGATGGGAAGGAACATGCTGAAACTGAACCCCGACAAAACCGAGGTACTTCTGGTGGGGGACAAGGGAAGGTTAGGGGATGTTGACCTGGTGCTGAATGGGGTACATCTACCCCTGAAGGACCAGGTCCGCAGCTTGGGGGTCATTCTAGACTCCCAGCTGTCCATGGAGGCTCAGGTGGCAGCTGTGAGCCGGGCGGCGCTGTATCAACTCCATCTGATACGGCAGCTGCGCCCCTACCTTCCTAATCACCTGCTCCCATCAGTGGTTCATGCCTTGGTCTCCTCTCGCCTAGACTACTGTAATGCGCTCTACGTGGGGTTACCCTTGAAGACGGTCCGGAAGCTTCAGCTGGTACAGAACGCGGCGGCTCGCCTGATTAAGGGCTGCCGCCGGCGTGATCACATCACGCCAGTGCTTAATGAGTTGCACTGGCTACCAGTTGCTTGCTGAGCCGAATTCAAGGTGTTGGTTTTGACCTTTAAAACGCTACACGGCTCCGGCCCAGCTTATCTCAAGGAGCGCCTCCAGCAACATCAAGTAGGCCACTCAACAAGGTCTGCCACGGACGGCCTTCTCCTTATCCCATCAGTCAGAGCAGCCAGGCTGGTGGGGACTAGGAAGAGGGCCTTCTCTGTGGCGGCCCCCACATTATGGAACTCCCTCCCTAGTGACCTTCGCCATGCCCCCTCTGTGATGAGCTTCTGCCGTGCATTAAAAACATGGCTGTTCAGGCGGGAATATGGGGTGGGTTAGGTTTTTAATAAGAATTTTTTATATTGTTTTAATTATTATATTTTATTGTGTTGTTTTGTTGTATTTTGGTTGTACATCGCCCAGGGTGGCCGGCCAGATGGGCGATTGATAAATATAATAAATAAATAAATAAATAAAATAAAGTCTTCAGAATTAATTCATGAGAAGCTGCCCATTATAAGTCTCTGACCATCAAGGGCTATTCCTGGAGCTCCAATAGGAGCAAAGTCTAGTTTTACAGCCTGATGCGATAAATGTTCATTCAAAAACTACTCCCACTTCTTTCAATGGGGCTTTACTCTCAAGGAAGTGGCCAGAATACTGCTGCCTTGTAGCACAATCCTAGGCATGATCACTCAGAAGTATGTCCCACGGAATTCAACAGGGCTTACTCCCAAGTAAGTGTACCATTGAATCACCCTATTAGATTTAGGTAAATTCATTAATAAATGGTCAAGGAGGGCCACCGGTATTGACTATGCTTTGTTAAAAGACTCAGAAGGTTTAACAGATTAAAAAAAAAAAAAATTAAGGAGAAAGGGTATGCCTTAAATGTAAATGTATTCTGGGACAAAATATTTCAACCTTTATTCTTTTTTAAAAATTCATGGTAAGGGGTTAATAAATATTTGTCCTTCCCACAATGCATATATCTTGCATTTGAGCACATATATCCAGTATTAAACACTGAAGCGCCATGTTTTCAAGCAATCTACAACACTGACATTGCATCTGGTGGCAGCAAATTGATTATGCACTGTGTGAAGAAGGATCTTGTAATTGAGGGATAATTGTGAAATGCTGCTCCTTGCTAGAAGAAGAGGAAGCAGCAGCAGCAGTGCCAGTGCTAGGAAGACTTTTCCAGAAATATATTATTATATAATATCTGATATATTATAATTATTACATTATTAGATTTTATATTCTTTTATAATATTTCATAAGTGGGTTTTGTAATTTTTTTTTAACCTTACTTAAACCCTTAATTTTGGATCTCTGGTGTTTTTCATGGGGGGGGGTCAGTGCTTGCAAGGCAATCTTTTTCGTTTTGTTTTAAAATTGTCAGGATTGAGCTTCAGAGAAGGTTCTTGCATTTTCTTCTGACACTGTATCTCACCTGTTAAGAGGCAGAGATGAAGATAGGAATCGTGATCGATTCCCTCGTTCTCTTCTCCCTCCCTCGGTCCGGGACACCCGGTGCAGCCCCCACCTCCTCCTCCCTCCTCCTCCTCTTTCCACCCAGCTGATCCCTTCCCCATGGGGCGCCCACCCGTGCACGCGCACGCGCAGGCACGCGCACCCCTCGCCTCCGCCTCCCAGTTGAGCGGCGTCTCTCTACTCTTTAAGGGGCCGTGGGCAAAATTCAATTGCAGCGAAGCTAAAACTGCAAGCCGAGCTGCAACCTCCCACGTGGTCCCTTTAAAAGCAGCTTGAAGAACAAAGTGAGAAGAAGCCGTGATGGCTTATTATGGGTTTTCCTGAGGGCCGCGCCATTTTCCTGGCAAGTGGGGACTCTGCTCCTGCCTTTTCCTGCCCGGCGACTCTGCTCTTTCCCACCGACTGCCTCGGTGCCTCCCTCCCTCGCTCCCGCGATCAGGTGAGACCCCCCCTTGTGAATGTGGGGAGGGGGAGGGGGAGGGGGAGGGGGAGGGGGCATGGTGGGGGGGAAGGTGCAAGCTGGAACCCCCCCCCCCCATTTCACCCCACAGGTGATCCGTTTGGGGTTTCCCCCACAAGCTCGGGCGCTTCTTTCTCTCCTCCGTAAAGCCAGGAGAATCCTTTGGTTTTGGGGGGGGGGGATTAAAGGAGGTCTGCGAAGAATCCAGCAGGTTCGTGGACTCTGCACCCGGGCATCGGCTAAAGTCATTGCCCCCCGCCCGCACACACCCCAATCGGGCCCTGTGGCTCCGGGCTCCCCCCCCCAACGCGGCTCCTCCGAGGAATTTCTGCGCGTGGCCGAGATGCTCCCCTGGTTCTGGGCTGGCTTGGCTGGACAGTCCAAAGCAAACCCAATTGGGCCGAGGGGGGCGGATGAGGTGCCCCCCGCCCATTGGGCAGAGGGAGGTGTCGCCTCCGGCAGCTGATTCGGGGTGCCCTGTATGCTGACCTGTGTTGGGAGAGAGACGGGGAGTGTGACCTTGTTGATACTCCTGGATCTCCTCAACATTGCCCACAACAGAAGAATGGTTGCTGATTTATTTTGTTTGTTTGTTTGTATCCTGCCTTTTCCCCCAACACAAGGCGGCTCCCAACCTTTAAAACTCATGCAATGAAAACAGAAATAGAAAAATACAAAACTTAAAAATGGAATTAAACCATCAATAATGTTAAAATTTTTAACATATATATATATAAATATACAGTAATAGCTTGGATTGCAAGTAACTTGATTTGAGAGCATTTTGCAAGACATGCAAATTTTTAAATATTTTTTAAAAAATTACTTGATATACTACCTTTTTTTTACCCGGCTTTGTTCGGGTCCTCATTTTCCTATAGGCACTCTTTGTTCCAAATTCCTTAAGGTAGCTGTCCGCTGTGAAATTCCTGCTCTCCCCCCCCCACTACACAACAATGGATTCCCTGCCCCCCCCCACTATGCAACAATGCCCCCCTCCCAGTACTACACAATGAAATCCCGGCTGTGGTTCATGTGAACATTCTGTTTGGAGGTAGGAGAGATTTGCATATCCGCCTCTGATTGGGCCCCTGTGGAGGCAGTGCATACCAACATTCTATGTGTATTCTATGAGTTACTTGCATAACGCCTCCTGAATGGCCCCTGCGAGCATTCCAAGTGACGCCATTGGCTCTCATCTATTTTGGGCCGTACAGGCGCAGCGAGGGTTTTTCGGAGATTTTAACCCACCAGTCTTTGTCCTTGGGTGATGGGGAGTATGCGTGCCAAGTTTGGGGCGGGTCCGTCCAACTGGGTAGGAGCCAAGGCGACGCAAACCCACCACGCGGACCCACGTATGTACAAACAAACAAACGGACAAACATTCACATTTATATAGTAGACAAGCGACGTCTTGCAATACAAGTACTGTAGTACGGCTTAAATTAAAAATCTCTGTACAAATTTTTTTGGGGGGATTTCGTTTTGATATAAGAGTGTTTTGGATTACAAGCACGTTTCCGGAACAAATTATGCTCTCAATCCAAGGCATGACTGTGTGTGTGTGTGTGTGTGTGTATATAATTAAAAACTGCAATATAAATAATGTGCTGGTGAAGATGCTTGAGCTGGCAGAGATGGCTAAACTTACGTCATTAATCAAAGAAAAGACTATCTACGTTTATTGAGCGGAAACCTTTACTTTGATTTCTTGCAGGGATTAGGAAAAAATGACTTGTTTATTTGTGAGTTTGGTGAATAAGAAGTTTTTTTGTTTTTTTTGAGATAACAGAAAAAAGAGAATTGTCTATGTAATTATGGAGTAAGAGAAAATATTGTTAGTTATATTTGCTGTAGAAAAAATTGGAAGCCCATTTTAGGTTTTTGTTTGTTTGTTCAGCTTTGTATGTTTTGTGGTGTTGGTTTTTGTTTTTAATATTAAGAAAATATACAAAACTTTATGTGGGTGGGAAGATACTCCTGGATCCCTTGGCATCCTTCTGGGGTGGCTGTCTGAGTTGCCAGTGGGGGGTACTGCCTTGCTGTGGTTCTGCTCCTACTTGCATGGACAGCTCCAGAAGGTGGTGCTTGGGAATGCTGCCCGGCCCGGTGGACTCTCCAGTATGGGTTCTGTGGTGGAATTACTCCTTGTCCGATCTGGAGGTCCACTGGAAAGATAAACCACTCTGCTTTCAGTAAACCAAGTACTTTATTATTAGTCTGATCAGAGGTAAAATTCCTGGCACAGATACAAGGAAAGTACAAATTCACAAACGCAGCTCTGGGGTTTTTATAGGGGGGAGCATATACCCATGCAAAGAAGGAATCTGTAATTGGAAGAAACCAATAACCTTATTTGGGGTATCCGGTCATACACACGCACACAAAAGAAAATATGAAATTCTATGTTGTCAGCACAGGAACAACGCATGATCTATCCTTATAAGGGAGTGCTTCCGAATGGTATGTTTACATAGACATGTGTTATGTTAACTTTTGCTCTACAGACATTCTGACTTCGTTCTTTATCTTACTTTCAACAATCCTTCACCACATACTTTCACTCCACAGCTTCCACTCTACATGGGTGAAAGGTGGCTACTTCCTTTAAAATTTCCACATCAGTTCCCTCAGGGGTCGGTCTCATCCCCCATGCTATTCATGTGGCTTACTGGCTCAGCTTGTCTGAGTGTGGCAAGCTAAGCAGGGTCAAGCCTGGTTATTACTTGGATGGGAGACCCCTCCTGTAGTTCCCTGCATTGAGCAGGGGGTTGGACTCGATAGCCTTGTAGGCTCCTTCCAACTCTATGAAATCTATGAAACATCTACATGAAACCTCTGAGTGGGGTCATCCAGAGTTTTGCAGTGCGTTGCCATCAATACGCTGATGACACACAGCCCTATCTCTCCTTTTCCTCTTCAGCAGCTGAGGCCGTGGATGTGCTAAACCGGTGCCTGGCCGTGACAATGGACTCGATGAGGGCTAACAAACTGAGGCTCAATCCAGACAAGACTGAGATGCTGTTAGTGGGTGGTTCCCCTGACCGGATGGAGGGTGTTCAACCTGTTCTGGATGGGGTTGCACTCCCCTTGAAGGAGCAGGTTTGTTGCTTGGGGGTCCTCCTTGAGCCATCTTTGTCACTTGAGGCTCAAGTGGCCTCAGTGGCACAGGAGTGCCTTCTACCAGCTCTGGCTGGGATCCCTGGTTGCCGGTATTTGGAAAGGGATAGTCCGGTTTCTGTAATCTATGCTCTGGTAATCTCTAAATTAGACTACTGCAATGCACTCTACGTGGAGCTGCCCTTGAAGACTATTCAGAAGCTGCAGCTTCTCCAAAATGCAGCAGCCAGACTAATAACCAGGACCAGTAGGTCTATACACATAACACCAGTTCTGGCCCGCTTGAACTGGCTGCCTAGATACTTCTGAGCCTGATTCCAGGTGCTGATCATAGAATCATAGAAAAGTAGAGTTGGAAGGGGCCTACAAGGCCATCGAGTCCAACCCCCTGCTCAATGCAGGAATCCAGGTCAAAGCATCTCTGACAGATGTCTGTCCAGCTGCACCTTGAATGCCTCCAGACTGGGAGAGCCCACCACCTCCCTAGGTAGTTGATTCCATTGTCTTATTGCTCTGACAGTCAGGAAATTTTTCCTGATGTTTAGGTGGAATCTAGGTTCCTGTAACTTGAGCCCATTATTCCGTGTCCTGCAAACTGGGATGATCGAGAAGAGATTCTGGCCCTCTCCTGTGTGACAACCCTTCAAATACTGGAAGAGTGCGATCATATCTCCCCTCAGTCTCCTCTTCTGAAGGCTAAACATGCCCAGTTCTTTTAGTCTCTCCTCATAGGGCCTTGTTTCCAGTCCCTTTATCATCCTTGTTGCCCTCCTCTGAACCCTCTCCAGTTTGTCTATGTCCTTCTTAAAGTGAGGTGCCCAGAACTGGACGCAGTACTCAAGATGAGGCCTAACCAGTGCCGAGTAAAGGGGAACTATCACTTCCCGCGATTTGGAAGCTATACTTCTATTAATACAGCCCAAAATAGCATTTGCCTTCTTTGCAGCCACATCGCATTGCTGGCTCATATTCAGTTTGTGATCTACCACAATTCCAAGATCCTTCTCACTTGTAGTATTGTTGAGCCAAGTGTCCCCCATTCTGTAACTCTAAACCTATAAAGCCCTGCATGACTTGGGACCGCAATACTTGACCCAACGCCTCTCCCAACTGCAATCTCCCCGGACACCACGGTTGACATCTGGCGCCTTCCCTCGACTGCCACCTCCGAGGGAGGCCTGGAGGATGGCAACAAGAGGGAGGGCCTTTTCTGTGGCTGCCCCCCAACTGTGGAATAAGCTCCCCTCACAGGCCCACCTGGCACCAGCTCTACTATCCTTTCAGCGACAGGTTAAACCTGCCCTCTATGTAGAGGCATTGAACAACTCTAATATAGCACATGGGTAGTGGTGGTGATCTCAACTTGTTAAACAGTTCATGTTGTACTAACTTGTTTTTAGCTATTTAAATTCAGTTTTTAAAACAATTTCCAGGTAGTTTTGCCTAAGAGAGGCTGAAGGAGAACAGAGCAGTAGCAGGATGCCTGATGGGGAGGGGTGTGGTGGGGGCTTTGGAAGAAGAATGGGCAGGGGGCTCAAGGGAAGGCTGAGAGTGGGAGGTGGTTTGGACAGGGAGGAACGTTGGGGTGCGCGGAGGATGCTGCATCCTCTGACTTTGCTCCCATGCAAAGAACCTCCCAACCTAGTCTCTGGTTTCTCTTTGAGTCTTGGCATGTGCCTGTCTTCCCTTCTGGAACAGGGCCTGGTTGCCACCTGGAGTCCTCACTGTTCCTTCTTGCCCTGACAGGGTAATGATTCTTTTACATGTCTTGGCTTTGCAGAGCTTCATTAGCACCGCTCTTTGCTGCACGGATCAAAGATGGACGAGCAGGACTCTGCTACCCCTGAAGCAGGAAGAGGCCGCGATGCCATCAGGACTGGGAGTGCCAGTGAAACCTGGGAAACTACGGGACAGAATATCGTGAGCCAGGAAATGGTCAGCTCAGATGTGCGGCACCAGCATTTCAGGCAGCTGCACTACCAGGAGGCTCAGGGCCCCCGAGAGGTCTGCACCCAGCTCCACCATCTCTCCTGTCAGTGGCTGAAGCCAGAGCGACACACCAAAACTCAGATGGTGGACCTGGTAATCCTGGAGCAGTTCCTGAGCATCCTGCCCCTGGAGATGTCGAGCTGGGTGAGGGAATGTGGGGCGGAGACCAGTTCCCAGGCAGTGGCCCTGGCAGAAGGCTTCCTCCTGAGCCGGGAGGAGGAGAAGAAGCAGGAGGAGCAGCGGGTGAGAGCATTGCATCCTGGGAGCTCCAAGGGGTCAGCATGTGAGGGGGGACTTCCCAAAACTCATTCTATGAATTACTCAACCCTTTCTGGAAATCCTCTGAGGAGGGATCTCCCCTGCCCCAAGAGTGTATCATTTCTGTATTCTCTTCTCATTGCATGTCTTGGATCCACATTACGTTTCAGGTAGAGCATCTGTGTGCCGAAGTGGGGCCTGATTTCCCCGCCCCCTGCAGAGTCCCCCGCGAACGGGCATCGAGCAGGAGAGTGATGGAGGTGCCACCTCACAGGGTAAGGTTTAGCTGCGGGGTTGGGGAGCATGCAAGAAATCCTTGGGCTGCTTTTATTCCCCACTGAGTCGTTTGGAGGGTGGGGGGAAGAAACCTGTCTCCAGCCTTTTTCTCGGTTAAAAGAATAATATTCAATAACTGAAGACGTTAGACAAGGAAATCTGCACTTTGAATTGTGGCCAAGAGCCCAACTGGGGGGAGATGCATTTTCACCCAGTCGTCCTAAAACATCAAACTGCAAATAAGGGATAGGACATCTCCTGACATGCCTGTGTTCTTACACTTACATCACTTAAGCTGCAGTCCTGTGTATTTTCCTGAGAAGGAAGTCCTGTTGTGTTCAAAGGGGCTTACTAGCTAGTAAGTGCGTTTTTATCTTGCGTACATCGCCCAGGGGGGCAGGTTTGCCGGACAGATGGGCGATAAATAAATGTAAATAATAAATAAATAATATATCCAGTGGCCGGGGGGCTCGTGGTAGTGGGAAATGTGATCCTTAGACACAAAGACAGCTGTGTTTGTGCTGGGCATATATAATTAAACACGATATCCAGTATCAGAGGCAGTATGCCTATGTACACCAGTTGCTGGGGAACATGGGCGGGAGGGTGTTGCTGCACTCATGTCCTGCTTGTGAGTTTCCGTGGGCAGTTGTTTGACCAGTGTGTAAACAGAAGAATGGACTAGGTGGATATTTGGTCTGATCCAGAATGGCCCTCCTTATGGTCATACGTTCTTAGGACTGTCATCTTAATCTCCAAGACAAACATACACTCCCAGTTTCCTTTCTTTCTCAGAGGGGATGGAATAATGCCAGGAATCAATCCTCAGCCACCGCTTCTTCTTTGTGATGGCGTGGGAGTGGATCAGGTCGGGAGAAGGATCCCTTGGGTGCCCCTGTCCCCCGCTCACCTCGCTGGGCAATAGCCCTCGGACACTGTTCTTCCCCTGTAATTGGTCTTGAGAGGCGTGCTTCCCCAGATCCTGGAGGTCGCCATCAGGACTAGTAGCCCTTTGGTAGCTTTGTCCTCCAAAAGGAAGGCTGCTAATGCCACTCCTGGATGCTTAAATCGTCCACTATAAATGCCCAGCCAACTCAATTGAAGCAGCCTTTTGGATTTTGTTACAAGATTATCTTTCCGTTAGGTGTGAGGAGGAAATGTTGATGTTTTTTCTGTCCAGGGTCTGGTGCCCTTTGAGGAGATCGCTGTGTCCTTCAGTGAGGAGGAGTGGGCACTGCTGGATCCTGACCAGAGAGCCCTGCACAGGCAGATCATGGAGGAGAATTGTGGGATCGTGGCCTCTCTCGGTAAGTGTGGAGAAAGCCAACCTAAGCCCCCTGCCTGACACACACACACTCACCAAGGAGGGGGGAAGGAGACCCGGGGGGGGGGGGGTGAGACAGCCAGTCTCCACAGATGCCAAAGGGGACAAACAACATCTGCATAGAATCACCCCAGGGGGGAAGGCAGGAAGCATCCCCAGGTTCGTCAATGCTCTCGCATATCAGCCCCATCTACATAAGACTTGAATACCTCTCCAGAGCAGACACTTTGGCACCCATAAGAAAGGGCCACTCAACACCACAGGATGGGACCATTAAGCAAGTGGCTTCAAAGGGACCCCATCCCACCGGGGGGGGGGGGGGGGGGAGGTGTCACCCCACCCCACAGGGGGAAGGTGTCACCCCACCCCACGGGGGGAAGGTGTCACCCCACCCCACGGGGGGAAGGTGTCACCCCACCCCACGGGGGGAAGGTGTCACCCCACCCCACGGGGGGAAGGTGTCACCCCACCCCACGGGGGGAAGGTGTCACCCCACCTGACCCAAAAGGCCGCCCCTCAGGGAGGGTGTCAACCCACCTGATCACGGAGGGAGGGGCTACCTGAAACACCAAGGTATAAAACACCCTGCGCAAGGGAATTGGGTTGTTGGACCTGCTCAGCAATCTTGCCCCATGCCTGGGGTAAGGGAACGAAGGATCAGCAACCCCGGGTAGCAGAATCCGGCGCGCTCCAGCTAGCTGGAATCACTGGCCGCTTGGGTTGACCGGACCCCCGGGAAACCAAGCTGAAATCACTCACAAGCCGCTTGGGTAGACCGGGCCTCCGCCGGGAACCCAGCTAGCCGCTTGGGTAGACCGGGCCTCCGCCGGGAACCCAGCTAGCCGCTTGGGTAGACTGGGCCTCCGCCAGGAACCCAGCTAGCCGCTTGGGTTGACCGGGCCTCTGCCGGGACCCGAGCTGAACGGACTAGCTGAGAGCCCTGAAATCACGGTGGCCTTGAGACTTCTTGCTTGCTACTTTGTACCGTACTGATAAGCTGTATTGCTGGCGTGTGTCTGGGTTTGTGAAGGTAATTTTGTAAATAAACTTTTTTTCTGAAGGATAAAAGATACTTTTGTGGCTATAAGTTATCCCTTTGTTCGGGGCTAAGGGTGATAGTCGCTGGGGATCTCGGAGAAGGCCCACAGAACATAATCAAAACAATGAGCATCAGGTCCTGGAAACGTCAGGAAATATAAGAGCTGCAGTGAATGCAAATACAGATATGAGCCAATGTGCCAGCGCAAAACCTGATGGCGCAGCACTGTCGTGGCCTGCAACCCAAAAGGCTGACGAGGAGGGAGGCATGTGTCACAGGAACATCGGAAGCTGAGTCAGGCCCTTGGTCCCTCTAGCCCAGTATTGTCGACACTGACTGGGGGCAGCAGCTCTCTGGCGTTTCTTGCAGGATTATTTCCCAGCCCTACCTGGAGAAGCCTGCCAGGGTTCGAACCAGGGACCTTCCGCATGCAAAGCGGGTGCTCTATCCCACTGAGCTCTGGTCCCTCTCTACAGCACCTGGTATTCCGATGCGGTCACCCACCCAAGTACTGACCAGACTCGACCCTGCTTTGCTTCCGAGATCAGACGAGATCGGGCTGTTCAGATGTCCCTATGGAGCAGTGCCAATGTTGCACAGCATTGGCACCGCTACTGAGAAGGTCCCGTGCCACCTATCATACTCCAGTGGTTCTCAACGTTTTTTGTCCCATACACCATTTTCACCATATGTCAGAATGTCATTCCCCCCTTTCCAAGATTGTCTGAATTAATCTGTGTCATTTATTTATTTATTTATTTTATTATATTTATACCCCGACTTTTTTCCTGTACGGAACCCAAGACGGTTTACATAATCCTCCTCCTCCTCCTCTCCATTTTATCCTCACAACAACACTGTGAGGTAGGTTAGACTGAGAGTCAGTGACTGGCCCAAAGTCACCCAGTGAGTTTCATGCCAAGCGGAGACTAGAACCTGGATCTCCAGAATCCCAGTCCAACACTCTCGCCACTCATTGTGTCATACAATAAGGTGTGATGTCCTATAGATTGTGCATAATCTGTAGAATTGTAATTTGTAGAAAGATCGGTATTCCAACAGTTAGGGTCTGTGGTGCCAATTCCCCCCCTGAAAGCCTAAAATTCCCCCCCTGGTTGAGAACCCCTGTCATAGACAGAGTGAAAAAGCAGAGCTGGAAAGCCAAGCAAGATGTTCACGTGTTGAGAGGCTCACCTGGGACTGCCCCTTCCTGTATCGGGAATGCAGCTCCTTTAGGGCCAGGGGTGAGGAAGCCTTTTCCCGTGAACGTCCGTTGACCCACAGGGGAAGTCGATTGGGGGCAGCTGCTGATGGTGGGTGGAGCAGGGGCAAGAAGCTGTCATTAGTGACATTATCCATAAAGTGTGAGCAAACTTTTTAAAATTATTGTTTGTATTTGAATTCCAACAAAGCAAAACCAGAAAAGGAAAAAGAAAAGGAAAAAGATACAATAAATTTAAATGAAGCACTCACAGCAAATCCATTGACGATTCCGGCATAGATGCAAAAACCCACATCCCGTGACATTCAGTGATCACCTTATTGAAGTTTAACTTGGCCATGTGAGATATGTCTCTGGGAATATGCATTCCCAAATAAGTAATGCACCCTGGGCAGCATCAAAAGTGACTGTTGAACATCAGCCCTTTCGGTTGGGTCAGGAAAGGCCGGGAGCCGTAGACCCGACATGTGATTAACGTAGCAACCAGGTTAGAATGGACGGGAGCAACTTGATCCGTAAAATGCTGAGCACGTTGATCGCAGTGGGGCGTGGGCTCCGGTAGGGAGGGTACCTTCATTCCTCAGGTCCCATGCTGGGTCTGGATACCACAGGCTCCACTGGATGGTGCTGAGTCCATAACGGTAGGAGAGAAATATGGTATCTTTACCGCCAACACCACCAGAGCTCAGACCTTAAAATGAGCATTTTTAACTTACATAATTTACATAATTTATGGGGCACCGAAGAAGAAAAGGTTCTCTGCCACTCTTGATGGCTCTTCTCCTTTCGCTTTTTATCTGGATTTGCATCCTAATGTTGCTCCAAACAGCTCATAATATCATGCATCAGATTGTCCACTTACCTGCCCAACAATCCTGTGGGGTAGGCGAGGGTGTGAGAAACCGGCCCCATAGCGCCCTGAAAAAATTCATGTCTGAGCTGGGAGTAGAGCCCAGGACTCTCTGGTCCCAATCCATTGCTCTTGACTACACCAGCTCTCAGTCAATGCCAGTCAAAAGAGGCTGTTAGGCACGTAGTAAGAACTGCCTCCAGTCTCGGTGTTGAGAATTCTTTCTCTTTTCAAAATAGTCAACTGAAGTCATTCAATGATTTGAATCTCTATTTCTAAATCAGGCTTTTACCAATTTCTTGTCTTCATTCTAGAACGTGATAGGTGTGAAATGGAGAATAAGAGAGAACCATCTGGGATGTCTCTGAAAACAAACAGATGTAAAAATAGAGAAAGGTGGAGAAAGGAAACCGAAGTAAATCCGAAGAGAAGGAATAAATCCTTTGCTTCTCAGGGCAGTGACTACAATGATATCTCAATAGAAGAAGAACTGGCTAAAAAACAAGGAAACTATGCGTGCTCTGTGTGTGGGAAAACCATCACGTCTAAATCAAACCTTAATGCTCATTGCAAAATCCACCCAGGGGAGAAACCATATCAATGCTTCGAGTGTGGAAAGAGCTTCAGTCGGAAGACAAATCTGACTTCTCATCATAGAATTCACATAGGTGAGAAACCATATCAGTGCTTGGAGTGTGGAAAGAGCTTCAGTCAGAAGCCACGTCTCACTTCTCATCAAAGAACTCACACAGGGGAGAAACCACATCAATGCTTGGAGTGTGGAAAGAGATTCATTCGGAAGAGAGAGCTCACTTCTCATCAAAGAACACACACACGGGAGAAACCATATCAATGCTTGGAGTGTGGAAAGAGATTCATTTTGAAGACACTTCTCACTTCTCATCAAAGAACACACACAGGGGAGAAACCATATCAATGCCTGCAGTGCAGAAAGAGCTTCAGACAGAAGCCCCATCTCACTTCTCATCAAAGAATTCACACAGGGGAGAAACCATATCAATGCCTGCAGTGCAGAAAGAGCTTCAGACAGAAGCCCCATCTCACTTCTCATCAAAGAATTCACACAGGGGAGAAACCACATCAATGCTTGGAGTGTGGGAAGAGATTCATTCGGAAGAGAGAGCTCACTTCTCATCAAAGAATTCACACAGGGGAGAAACCACATCAATGCTTGGAGTGTGGAAAGAGATTCAGTTGGAAGTCAGTGCTCATTTCTCATCAAAGAACACACACTGGGGAGAAACAATATCAATGTTTGGAGTGTGGAAAGAGATTCATTCGGATGAGAGAGCTCACTTCTCATCACAGTATTCACACAGGGGAGAAACCACATCAATGCTTGGAGTGTGGAAAGAGATTCATTCGGAAGAGAGAGCTCACTTCTCATCAAAGTATTCACACACGGGAGAAACCACATCAATGCTTGGAGTGCGGAAAGAGATTCCGTTGGAAGTCAGTGCTCATTTCTCATCAAAGAACACACACAGGGGAGAAACCATATCAATGTTTGGAGTGTGGAAAGAGATTCAGTCGGATGAGAGAGCTCACTTCTCATCAAAGTATTCACACAGGGGAGAAACCACATCAATGCTTGGAGTGTGGAAAGAGATTCATTCGGAAGAGAGAGCTCACTTCTCATCAAAGAATTCACACAGGGGAGAAACCATATCAATGCTTGGAGTGTGGAAAGAGATTCAGTTGGAAGTCAGTGCTCATTTCTCATCAAAGAACACACACAGGGGAGAAACCATATCAATGCTTGGAGTGTGGAAAGAGATTCATTTTGAAGACACATCTCACTTCTCATCAAAGAACACACACAGGGGAGAAACCATATCAATGCTTGGAGTGTGGAAAGAGATTCAATTGGAAGTCAGTGCTCACTTCTCATCAAAGAACACACACAGGGGAGAAACCATATCAATGCCTGCAGTGCAGAAAGAGCTTCAGTCAGAAGCCCCATCTCACTTCTCATCAAAGAACACACACAGGGGAGAAACCATATCAATGTCTGGAGTGTGGAAAGAGATTCATGCGGAAGACACAGCTCACTTCTCATCAAAGAATTCACACTGGGGAGGAAGCATAACAATGCTTGCAGTGTGGAAAGAAGTTTCATTGGAGGGAAAGCTTCATGTGCCATCAAAGAACTCACACCAGGGAGAAACCATATCAGTGTCTCGACTGGAAAAAGCTTCAGTCAGAAAATAAATCTCACTTCTCTTCAAAGAACTCACACAGGGGAAAAACCATATCAGTGCTTGGGAGTGTGGAAAGAACTTCAGTCAGAAGATACATCTCATTTATCATCAAAGAACTCACACGGAGGAGAAACCATATAAATGCTTGGATCATGAAGAGAACTTTGATTTGAGGAAAAGCTGCACATAACATCGAAGTATTCACACAGGTGAGATATATCAATGCTTGATCACAATTTAACTCCTGTTTCATGTTGAAGAACCCACTGTATAAATGGGTTACAGCAGGTGCACTGTATAAATGAATGCCGGCATGGAGCGATATTTATGTGCTGAAGCTAAAGCAACAAAATATATACCGGTAAATGGAGTTAAGCTTTGTTTCTCATAAATTAATACATAGTGAGAAATATTGAGCTAGATACCATCTTCCTAGATTACAGGGCTGGTTTGATTTTCTCAGTTAATTGTTCTTGAGTTGCAAATCTCTTTAACAAATTAAAGATATTTTAATTTGGTTTTTTAACACTTTCCTATTTTTGGAAATGGTTAAAAAGAAGAAAAAATAATTTGTATTAATATATTGAACACATATTTACACTTAGCAAAACCAAGACAATTTCTATACAGAGAGAGAGAGAGAGATTAATTAGAGAAAATACAACATCTACGTTTACTGCTGAGTGGAAACCTCTAATTGACTTTTGCATGGTTTAGGAAAAAAATGAATTATATGTGGTTTTGTGGAATAATAAGCGGATAAATTGGTGACAATAGAAAAAAGGTTAAGATCAATTGGTACAATTTAAAAAAGAACTTTTCTGTTTTGATTATTGATTTGAGAAACTGTTTGTTACTTATATTTGGTGTAGAAAAATTCAGAAGTCCTTTTAGTTTTGTTAATTGTTAATTATCATTGTTTTGTGTTTGTTTTTGTTTTTATAAAAATAAAAAACGTTTTTGTTGTTTTAAAAAAAGCCTTTTGGAAGTCCAAGTAAACAGTGCCTACTGGATCACCCCTGTGCACATGTTTAATGACACTCTCAAAGAACTCTAAAAGGTGAGTGAGACAGGACTTACCTTTGCAGAAGCCATGCTGATTCTTTCCCAGCAGGGCTTGCCCTTCTATATGCTTACTGATTTTATCTTTAATAACGTTTTCATCCAATTTACCTGGAACAGACATGAAGGGAAGTGGCCTGTTTTTGACATCAATGTGTGTATACATACACACACACACACACACACACACACATATATATCTGCCCATGTGAGAAGCAGTCTTCCCTTAGGTCAATCCCCGCTACCTTAAAAGTGTGCCCCTGCGACTTGTTGATGGTCATGGTTTTTTTATTTGTTTTTTCTCCTTGAAGGCCTGCGAGAGCTGTATAGAAAAGATACAGTGTCTCTGACTGAAAGTGTAACGTTTAGGCTGGGTGCTGGCAGCAGAATTTTTTCTGATCTTAAAATCAGGTTAATCCTGAGAGTGTACAGGTAATGAAGAGTGACTGTGCCAAGTTTGGGGTTGATCCGTCAAAACATGATGGAGCCTATGCAACGACACCCCCCACACAACAGTCTGTCAGTCAGTCATCTAAAAAGTTTCCCTCCCTTTTCACCCCCTTAGAGAACATTCTAAATGGCCTAGGGGAGATTTTCATACCCACTCCTATTGGCCCCTGCAGGAATTCATATGAACTTATGTTGTATGGGCTATTTGCATAACTGCTCCTATTGGCTCCTGCAGCAATTATGATGTGAGGCCAATTTGCATAACTGCTCCCCTGTTGTTTTGTCCATAGGAGATACGAGAGTGGGGCAATTTCACCCCATTAGGGACGGAATTTCCAAAAATCCTTCCTTAGTGGGTGTCTAATCATAAAAGCAATGTTCCTTCAAACTTTCACGTTCCTAGATTAAACGGTTTGAGCTGGGCGTTGATCAGTCAGGACTTCTTTTATATATACAGATAGCCCAATTCCAGCACGTTCCGTTACAGCTTCTACAACCTGATAAAGAAGGGCTGCAATCCTATGCAACCCTTGCCAAACCTGGTGTCCCCGAGATGTTTTGGTCTCATCTAAAGAAAAAGCAAAATGTTACCACTCAACGGAAAGACAGACACACACACACACACACACACACACTCAGTCCTGGGCCCAGTGCTCAGGCTCGGTCCTGGGCCCAGTGCTCTTCAACATTTTTATTAATGACTTGGATGAGGAGGTGCAAGGAATGCTTATCAAATTTGCAGATGACACAAAGTTGGGTGGAATAGCTAATACTGTGGAAGACAGAAACAAAATTCAAAGTGATCTCGATAGGCTGGAGCGCTGGGCCGAAAACAACAGAATGAAATTTAATAGGGATAAATGCCAAGTGCTGCACCTAAGGAGAAGAAACCAAATCTACCGGATCACCCCTGTCCGCATGTTTATTGACACTCTCAAAGAACTCTAAAAGGTTAGTGAGACAGGACTTACCTTTGCAGAAGCCATGCTGATTCTTTCTCAGCAGGGCTTGCCCTTCTATATGCTTACTGATTTTATCTTTAATAACGTTTTCAACCAATTTACCCAGAACATACATTAAGGGAACAAGCTTGTTTTTGGCATCAGTGTGTGTGTGTGTGTGTGTGTGTGTGTGTGTGGCCCAATTCCAGCACGTTCCGTTACAGCTTACAGCTTCTACAACCTCCGGATAAGAAAGGGCTGCAACCCTATGCAGTCCTTACCCAACCTGATGTCTCCCAGATGTTTTGGTCTCATCTAAAGAGAAAGCAAAATATTACCACCCAACAGAAAGACACACACAGATTCTAAAAATATGTGTTAAAAAAGTGGAAAGGGAGTATGCCGTGTCAAGACATGGTTGTATTTTTGGAATAATGAACAATTATAGAGACGATGTATTATTTAGTCCCGTGGTGATGGGAGCACTATATAAGTTATATGTGTGTTATTTTCTTTGTATTGTTGAAAAATTTTAAAATAAAATAAAATAAAAAAGACAGAGAGAGAGAGAGAGAGAAAGCAGCCCAACTCCACCTGGCCCTGCTGGAGGTAAAATTAAAATAATTTTATTACTGGGTTTTGTTTAATAATAAAGTTATTTACTCGGAGAGGGTAAGGAAGAGAGGACTGTCCTGGTCTCCTCGCCCTGTTGCGAAACTCGCATGGATGCTGAACTCGGGTGTGTGCTTAACTACTTTTTTTTTTTAATTTAAATTTTTAATTTTTCACATCTTACAACTACTAATGAATACAACAACAAAAAATACAACATAAACATTGTGCACCCCCCCCCACCTCTTGGGACCAAGTTATATTTCTCACCCCAATTTTTTTTTCTTTTTGTATATATACAAGATATTATTCTATATTCCAAAAATATAACAAATTTTGACAAGGTTTGTTCCCCCTCCCCTTTACCAACACATAATCCAAAAATTTACCCCAAATGTTCACAAAGGGTGTCTTTCTCCAATTGTCCTTTTTGACACTTAATATTACGTGCTTAACTACTTTTTACTTTGGGGCTTTGTCACTGGGGCTGAGACACTTTGGTCAGTGACGAATGTGTTGACAGCTTAATTTGGGAGAGCAATGGCACGGCTACAAAAGCAGATGGACGTGCTTACGTCATGCAGAGGTGTTGAGCTGGGGTGGTCCAGTAAATGTGGGTCTGGGTTTATGCCTGGGACATTTTGGGGTCCAACTCCCACCTGAGCCCTCGATCCACTGGGAGGCTTGACGCAAGCCACAGTCCCTGCGTGTCCTGCACCCCACACCTTTCTTCACATGAACTTCCTTTGCCTTCCAGTGCTGCCCATTTTCCAGGTGTGGGATTTTTCTGCATTACAGGCTAATCCTAAACTTTTATCCCAATCTGGGAGAAAGAGGGATAAGCATAGAAGACATGACAGGTTGTCCCCATGATGGTTGGGGAACTTGTTCCTGTGGTATGTTTGCCTGCTTTCCCTCCCATTCTGGAATGGAATTAAAGCCCCAAGAACACCTGCAGACTTGCTCAGCCAGCCCTGGTTGCATTGCTGCAAGGCCTGACTTTGTGCTGGATATGTTGGGGATTGCCAAAAGACCTGGGAGAGGATATTGTGATATATTATCTCTCCCCTCTTGCTTTTGCAAACACAGCAGAGTATACCCAACTACAGGCGAAAAAACGTGTGCATGCGGAGCTGCTGGTCAAAGCAGGGCTGACATTTAGTTGATACCGGCTGTCCCTTTTGGACAGGCTGGATCTTCACCTGGTTTCCCCCTTACACTACCAATAAGGCCAACAGTCTTTTGGAGGTTAAAAACAGTTTACTCACTCAGATCTTGCAGATTGGATACAGGCAGGCTTAAGAATGTATTTACAGCTGTGCAGGAATCATATGGTAGTCGACCTGTTCTGAACTTGGGAAAAGTTCAGAACTGCAACTCGGCTACATCTTCAGACACGTTGCACACACAAGTTCATGGCTCAGACTGTTTTCCCGGGGCAGGAAGAGAAGGCGACGGATTATGCCCACATCCTGCACCAGGAGGTCTGGGTAATGTCCACAGGGTCTCTGCACCTATGCATGGCTTGAGGTTTTGACTGTTCATTCCCAACAGCTGCTAGGCCTGCCTTTGTGCTGGAATGATTTACCGTATGTGCTGGAACACCAAAGGACAGGCTTGCCTTCCATTCAAGTACACGTTGCTGGAGACGCTACCTGAGTTTTCTGCATTGGCCCCTGGGTGCTGCTGTAGGCCCACCTGTCCATGCATGTTCCTGAAAAGAGTGTCCCAAGGATGGCATGTTCTTCCTTCTGATTTCTTCCTGCACCCCAGCTGGGACTCCCATCAGCCATGCACAGACCCACCCACCCACCCAATCGACAGCACAAAGTGGGACTTAGGAGGCAGCCAGGCTTCTCCTTTTGAAGTGGCGGATTTGGCAAAATTCAAAGCACAGTTTATGGAATTAAAATTTAAAATGCATTTGGTATTGTTTGTAGCGTGTTGGGACTCTTCCTCCTCCCTTGACCTGTCAATAGTTTTTAAGGCTAAACACGCGCAGACAAATATATGAGCATGACTATACCATGAGATGTTGGGTCTCACGTAAAAAATATTGTCGTCTAAGGGGGGGTGGGATTGGCCTCAGAGCCAGCACATTCCAGGAGACCTATTTCTGCCTCCACCCCCATTCCATGTTCCTTTCAAGGAGCAAAGAGTGGGGGGCACCCATCCTTTAAAGGATACTCTGTGTGTCTGTGTTGGGCTTGGAGAATATGCAGCATGGCTACCTTGCCTAGCAGCAGCACATATGGCACGCATCCCACCTTGAGTTTGGGATGAGACGAGGGGGGGGGGTCACTCTGGCCTACTCCAACCTTATCCTGCCAGGCTGAGCATTTCCTGTGGATGGCAGATACTGTTTTCCAGCCTCCCCTCCGATTGAGTCACAGATTGACCTGCTTATCGATGTCTGGGGAAGCGTACCTCATCGGTGGCCATCGGAGTGCGATGAGATCCCTGTGTGTCGTCTACCCAAGACCCCTGGGATGGGAGTGAGACGAAAAGCTTCCCTGCGCCCCAGTGAGGGTTCAGCAGGATTGCGGGGTGGGGGGATTCTGCGGGTGGCCCCCGGGCACCAACCCAGCACGGCATGTGGCCCTCGGGGGGGGGGGTCCCTAGAAGTTGCGCACCCCTTACCTGAAAATAAGCCCCACTGAACCTCTGCAGCAGCCTTCCCTGCACAGCGCTTTGTCAAACTATGGAATCCACCTCCACAAGATGGAGTGACGGCCACCAATTTGGAGGGCTTTAAAAGGGGGTGGGACCAGTTCATGGCGGAGGAGTGTTCATAAGGCTGATGTAGAGCCTTTGTGCCCTCCAGATACGATTGACTACAATTCTCATCATTCCCAGCCAGTATGGCTAATTGCCCACCTGGGGGGGGGGGCGAGGCTGGTCCAAAGAGGAAGCAAAAGTTTACCGCCCACCGGACACGTGCACAAACTAGCCCATCCCCACCCAGCCGGCCCAGAGGAGTCCAGCCTAGCAGGGGTGCTGCGCCTGACCCAGTCCGCTGGTCCTGCTTGGGGGGGGGGGTCCGAAGGGAGGATCCTGCTGCAGTGCCCCCCTTCAGAGGAACTGAGCCGGAATCCTAGAGAGGAAGGCAATTTGGGGAGGCAGGGTGGGGCCCTGTCTCCATGGCAATGGCACCTCCCTCCACCCCTCCTCAAAGTCATAAAATGTCCCTGTCCCCCACCCCTCAGGGATGCTTTAACGTGGATTCCTGCACTGAGCAGGGGCTTGGACTCGATGGCCTTGTAGGCCCCTTCCATCTCTACTTTTCTATGATTCTATGATTCTCCCTCTCTCTCCTACAACCTGGGGTTATCCACTAAAGATAAATGGTGGCACATTTGGGACAAACAAAATGAAATATTTATTTGTGTAGTGCATAGTTGAACTGTGGGATTCATTGCCACAAGATGTAGCCATGGCTGCCAACTTGGAGTAGACAAATTCATGGAGGTTAGGATCTAGTTTCCCTTCTCAAGGTATTCTATTACTGATAAGGCTATCAATGGACTAGTCAAGATGGCTACATAGCACCTCTAGGATTGGAGACACCATGCCTCTCAAGACCACTTGCTGGGGAACATGATGAGTGGGAGCGCACTATTACCCTCATGTCCTGCTTGAGAGATTTCCGGAGCCTCTGGTTGGTCACTGTGAGAAACAGGATGCTGGACCAGATAGGCCTTTCCAGTAGGACACTTTTTATGGACTTAACCTAGCACAGAGAGGAAGGCATGAACACCTTCTCTTACAGGAAGATGCAAGCCCAGTCCTTATATACAAACCCAGGTTGCTTCAGTGTATGCGGGGACTTGGTTTGCACATGAAAATGTCCTTTCTTTTGTCTGTTACACTTATGGGTTGAATAAGGCAATCTGGAGGTTATTGTTTGACAGCCAAGTTCAGAGCACAAGCCTTTGAAGAGCACAAATTGTGTCAAGTCTTCAGAATAATCTCATGAGAAGCTGCCCATTATAAGTCTCTGACCATCAAGGGCTATTCCTGGAGCTCCGATAGGAGCAAAGTCTAGTTTTACAGCCTGATGCGATAAATGTTCATGCAAAAGCTACTCCCACTTCTTTCAATTGGGCTTTACTCTCAAGGAAGTGGCCAGAAAACTGCTGCCTTATAGCATAATCCTAGGCATGCTCACTCAGAAGTATGTCCCACGGAACTCAACAGGGCTTACTCCCAAGGAAGTGTACCATTGAATCACCCTATTAGATTTAGGTAAATTCATTAATAAATGGTCAAGGAGGGCCACCAGTATTGACTATGGTTTGTTAAAAGACTCAGAAAGCTTAACAGATTTTTTTTAAAAAAAAATTTAAGGAGAAAGGGTATGCCTTAAATGTAAATGTATTCTGGGACAAAATATTTCAACCTTTATTCTTTTTAAAAAATTCATGGTAAGAGGTTAATAAATATTTGTCCTTCCCACAATGCATATATCTTGCATTTGAGGCCATATATCCAGTATTAAACACTGAAGCGCCATGTTTTAAAGCAATCTACAACACTGACCATTGCATCTGGTGGTAGCAAATTGATTATGCACTGTGTGAAGAAGTATCTTGTAACTGAGGGATAATTGTGAAATGCTGCTCCTTGCTAGAAGAGGAAGCAACAGCAGCAGTGCCTGTGCTAGGATGACTTTTCCAGAAATATATTATTATATAATATATGATATATTATAATTATTACTGTGGAGAAACGAGCCTTTGGGGGTACACACACACACCTCAGGTGTGAACCGGCTGGGGTGGGGTGTGCATAGTTAGCGTGTAGAGAAAAGAGTTTTTAGGGTTCCTGCATGCATGCATGCAGGAACAAACACACACACACACGCCTCCTCATGAGTAAACCAGGTGGGGGCTGAGAGGAAGCAAAAGGTGATGGAACATGAGATGGGGCCTGGCGTCTAGAAGTCTGGAGGAGCCAGGCTGAAGGCATTCACATGCAGATAGTTCAAGCCATGACTCACAGTTCCCTTTCCCCCTGCATGGCCAGGTGAAATTCAAATTGATTGGCTGAAGCAAGAAGGCTACAGAAAAGGGGGAGGGAGAAGAGCTTTTTCCCCATGTGTAAGCCTTTGTTCCGGGTCAGTCCTTTTTGGTAGCGTGCCGGCATGGCAGCGCGCCAGCGAGGGGCCCGAGCCTTTAGGGGGGGCCCCCCCTCAAGAACCGACCCCAGACAGCCTCTGGTAAAATTGGCTGGTTTGAAGGACTGGTGAAAGCAAGCCTTGTAGGGGTTTACCCATCTTGGACCTTCGGGTAGGTGTGGTAATTCTCCATCGGGCAGCAAGGCTGTGCTGGATCTAACCCTTTGAAGAAGACACCCTCAGGTAACAGGTGTGTGCTTGAGAGATTTTAAGGAATCAGGTCTTTATTGTTTTATAGCTTTACTGTGTACTAAAGTGTCTCTCTATTTTGTGTGCTTCTTTTATTTGCCTAATCTTGTTGTAAGATGCTACCAGAAATAAACCTTGTCGTGAGTTCACTCTACATGGGTTTTGTAGTACTCTGTTGGTTCAGTATCTAAATCCAGGTTACAGAATTGAAGGCGAGTCCCTGAACAGAGATTCAAGTAGGGTTGCAGACAGCTGAGGCTGGCAACCTGGTACCTTGAGATCTCTGGGGGTCTTGGTTCCTTTGCCAGCAGGCAAGGGTGGGGTGGTGGCGGGTCAGCCAGCCCCCCCTTCTGGGCCACATGGTGGCAAGTGCTGGGTT
This sequence comes from Shinisaurus crocodilurus, assembly GCA_021292165.1. NCBI lineage: Eukaryota > Metazoa > Chordata > Lepidosauria > Squamata > Shinisauridae > Shinisaurus > Shinisaurus crocodilurus. The sequence continues at coordinate 9,271,201 of CM037879.1, forward strand.
CTCTTTGCAGGGAGGAAAGGGTTGGGAGTCTGGCGGGCCAGCCAGCCCCCCTCTTCCTCCACAATTACATTATTAGATTTTATATTCTTTTATAATATTTCATAAGTGGGTTTTGTAATTTTTTTAAAACCTTACTTAAACCCTTAATTTTGGATATCCGGTGTTTTGCATGGGGGGGGGGGGTCAGTGCTTGCAAGGCAATCTTTTTCTTTTTGTTTTAAAATTGTCGGGATTGAGCTTCAGAGAAGGTTCTTGCCTTTCCTTCTGACACTGTATCTCACCTGTTAAGAGGCACAGAGCAGTCAGCTCTGTTCGGAAAGGAAATCTTTGGCAATATAAAGACAGGAATCATGTGATCAGTTCCCTCGTTCTCTTCTCTCCTCCCTACCCGGGGCAGCCCCCTCCTCCTCTTTGCACCCAGCTAACCCCTTCCCCATGGGGCGCCCACCCGTGCACGCGCACGCACAGGCACGCGCACACCTCGCCTCCACCTCCCAGCGTAGCGGCGTCTCTCTACTCTTTAAGGGGCCGTGGGCACAATTCAATTGCAGCGAGGCTAAAACTGCAAGCCGAACTGCAACCTCCCACGTGGCCCCTTTAAAAGCAGCTTGAAGGACAAGGTGAGAAGAAGCCGTGATGGCTTATTATGGGTTTTCCTGAGGGCCGCGCCATTTTCCTGGCAAGTGGGGACTCTGCTCCTGCCTTTTCCTGCCTGGCGACTTTGCTCTTTCCCACCGGCTGCCTCGGTGCCTCCCTCCCTCCCGCGATCCGGTGAGACCCCCCTTGTGAAGAGGGGGAGGGGGAGGGGCATGGCGGGGGGGAGGTGCAAGCTGGAACAACCCCCCCCCCCATTTCACCCCACAGGTGATCCGTTTGGGGTTTCCCCCACAAGCTCGTGCGCATCTTTCTTTCTCTCTTCCTCCGTAAAGCCAGGAGAATCGTTTGGTTGGGGGGGGGGGCGGATTGAAGGAGGTCTGCGAGGAATCCAGCAGGTTCGTGGACTCTGCACCTGGACACCGGCTAAATTCATTGCCCCCCCCAACCCCCCAATAGGGCCCCGTGCCTCCGGGCTCCCCAACGCGGCTCTTTCGAGGGATTTCTGCGCGTGGCCGAGATGCTCCCCTGGTTCTGGGCTGGCTTGGCTGGACCGTCTAAAGCAAACCCAATTGGGCCGAGGGGGGCGGATGCGGTGCGCCACCCCCGCCCAGGGCTGGGCCCACCATTGGGCAGAGGGAGGTGTCGCCCGGCAGCTGCTTCGGGGTGCCCTATATGCTGACCTGTGTTGGGAGAGAGACGGGGAGTGTGACCTTGTTGATACTCCTGGATCTCCTCAACATTGCCTACAACAGAAGAATGGTTGCTGATTTATTTTATTTGTTTGTTTGTTTGTTTGTATCCTGCCTTTTCTCCCAACACAAGGCAACTCCCATCCTTTAAAACTCATACAACGAAAACAGAAATAGAAAAATACAAAACTTAAAAATAGAATTAAACCATCAATAATGTTAAAAATTTTAACATATATATATAAATATACAGTAATAGCTTGGATTGCAAGTAACTTGATTTGAGAGCATTTTGCAAGACATGCAAATTGTTAAATATTTAAAAAAATTTTACTTGATATACGTACTAGCTTTTTTTTACCCGGCGTTGTTCGGGTAGTCATTTTCCTATAGGCACTCTTTGTACCAAATTCCTTAAGGTAGCTGTCCGCTGTGAAATCCCTGCTCCCCCCCCCCACTACACAACAATGAATTCCCTGCCCCCCCCCCACTTTCCTCAATGCCCCCCCAGTACTACACAATGAAATCCCTGCCTCCCCCCTCCTCCTGGGATTACGCAATCAAATCCCCGCTGTCCCAGCTGTGGTTCATGTGAACATTCTGTTTGGACGTAGGAGAGATTTGCATATCCGCTTCTGATTGGGCCCCTGTGGAGGCAGTGCATACCAACATTCTATGTGTATTCTATGAGTTATTTGCATAACGCCTCCTGAATGGCCCCTGCGAGCATTCCAAGTGACGCCATTGGCTCTCATCTATTTTGGGCCATACAGGCGCGGCGAGGGTTTTTCGGAGATTTTAACCCACCAGTCTTTGTCCTTGGGTGATGGGGAGTATGCGTGCCAAGTTTGGGGCGGGTCCGTCCAACTGGGTAGGAGCCAAGGCGACGCAAACCCACCACGCGGACCCACGTATGTACAAACAAACAAACGGACAAACATTCACATTTATATAGTAGACAAGCGACGTCTTGCAATACAAGTACTGCAGTACGGCTTAAATTAAAAATCTCTGTACAAATTTTTTTGGGGGGATTTCGTTTTGATATAAGAGTGTTTTGGATTACAAGCACGTTTCCGGAACAAATTATGCTCTCAATCCAAGGCATGACTGTATATATATATATATATATAATTAAAAATGGCAATATAAATAATGTGCTGGTGAAGATGCTTGAGCTGGCAGAGATGGCTAAACTTACGTCATTAATCAAAGAAAAGACAATATCTACGTTTATTGAGCGGAATCCTTTACTTTGATTTCTTGCAGGGATTAGGAAAAAATGACTTGTTTATTTGTGAGTTTGGTGAATACCAGTAAGTATTATTTTTTTTTTTGAGATAACAAAAAAGAGAATTGTCTATGTAATTATGGAGTAAGAGAAAATATTGTTAGTTATATTTGCTGTAGAAAAAATTAGAAGCCCATTTTAGGTTTTTGTTTGTTTGTTCAGCTTTGTATGTTTTGTGGTGTTGGTTTTTGTTTTTAATATTAAGAAAATATACAAAACTTTATGTGGGGGGGAAGATACTCCTGGATCCCTTGGCATCCTTCTGGGGTGGCTGTCTGAGTTGCCAGTGGGGGGTACTGCCTTGCTGTGGTTCTGCTCCTACTTGCATGGACAGCTCCAGAAGGTGGTGCTTGGGAATGCTGCCCGGCCCGGTGGACTCTCCAGTATGGGTTCTGTGGTGGAATTACTCCTTGTCCGATCTGGAGGTCCCCTGGAAAGATAAACCACTCTGCTTTCAGTAAACCAAGTACTTTATTATTAGTCTGATCAGAGGTAAAATTCCTGGCACAGATACAAGGAAAGTACAAATTCACAAACGCAGCTCTGGGGTTTTTATAGGGGGGAGCATATACCCATGCAAAGAAGGAATCTGTAATTGGAAGAAACCAATAACCTTATTTGGGGTATCCGGTCATACACATGCACACAAAAGAACAATATGAAATTCTATGTTGTCAGCACAGGAACAACGCATGATCTATCCTTATAAGGGAGTGCTTCCGAATGGTATGTTTACATAGACATGTGTTATGTTAACTTTTGCTCTACAGACATTCTGACTTCGTTCTTTATCTTACTTTCAACAATCCTTCACCACATACTTTCACTCCACAGCTTCCACTCTACATGGGTGAAAGGTGGCTACTTCCTTTAAAATTTCCACATCAGTTCCCTCAGGGATCGGTCTCATCCCCCATGCTATTCATGTGGCTTACTGGCTCAGCTTGTCTGAGTGTGGCAAGCTAAGCAGGGTCAAGCCTGGTTATTACTTGGATGGGAGACCCCTCCTGTAGATTTCCTGCATTGAGCAGGGGGTTGGACTCGATAGCCTTGTAGGCTCCTTCCAACTCTATGAAATCTATGAAACATCTACATGAAGACGCTGAGTGGGGTCATCTGGAGTTTTGCAGTGCATTGCCATCAATACACCGATGACATGCAGCCCTATCTCTCCTTTTCCTCTTCAGCAGCTGAGGCTGTGGATGTGCTAAACTGGTGCCTGGCCATGACAATGGACTCGATGAGGGCTAACAAACTGAGGCTCAATCCAGACAAGACTGAGATGCTGTTAGTGGGTGGTTCCCCTGACGGGATGGAGGGTGTTCAACCTGTTCTGGATGGGGTTGCACTCCCCTTGAAGGAGCAGGTTCATAGCTTGGGGGTCCTCCTTGAGCCATCTTTGTCACTTGAGGCTCAAGTGGCCTCAGTGGCACAGAGTGCCTTCTATCAGCTCTGGCTGGTATCCCTGCTTGCCGGTATTTGCAAAGGGATAGTCCGGTTTCTGTAATCTATGCTCTGGTAATCTCTAAATTAGACTACTGCAATGCACTCTACGTGGAGCTGCCCTTGAAGACTATTCAGAAGCCGCAGCTTCTCCAAAATGCAGCAGCCAGACTAATAACCAGGACCAGTAGGTCTATACACATAACACCAGTTCTGGCCCGCTTGAACTGGCTGCGTAGATACTTCTGAGCCTGATTCCAGGTGCTGATCTAAACCTATAAAGCCCTGCATGACTTGGGACCGCAATACTTGACCCAACGCCTCTCCCAACTGCAATCTCCCCGGACACCACGGTCGACATCTGGGGCCTTCCCTCGACTGCCACCTCCGAGGGAGGATGGCAACAAGAGGGAGGGCCTTTTCTGTGGCTGCCCCCCAACTGTGGAACAAGCTCCCCTCACAGGCCCACCTGGCACCAGCTCTACTATCCTTTCAGCGCCGGGTTAAACCTGCCCTCTATGTAGAGGCATTAAACAACTTTAATATAGCACATGGGTAGTGGTGGTGATGTCAACTTGTTAAACAGTTCATGTTGTACTGACTTGTTTTTAGTCATTTGAGTGCTATTTAAATTCAGTTTTTAAAACAATTTCCAGGTAGTTTTGCCTAAGAGAGGCTGAAGGAGAACAGAGCTGTAGCAGGATGCCTGATGGGGAGGGGTGTGGTGGGGGCTTTGGAAGAAGAATGGGCAGGGGGCTCAATGGAAGGCTGAGAGTGGGAGCTGGTTTGGACGGGGAGGAACGTTGGGGTGCGGGGAGGATGCTGCATCCTCTGACTTTGCTCCCATGCAAAGAACCTCCCAACCTAGTCTCTGGTTTCTCTTTGAGTCTTGGCATGTGCCTGCCTTTCCTTCTGGAACGGGACCTGGTTGCCACCTGGAGTCCTCACTGTTCCTTCTTGCCCTGGCAGGGTAATAATTCTTTTACATGTCTTGGCTTTGCAGAGCTTCATTAGCACCGCTCTTTGCTGCACGGATCAAAGATGGACGAGCAGGACTCTGCTACCCCTGAAGCAGGAAGAGGCCGCGATGCCATCAGGACTGGGAGTGCCAGTGGAACCTGGGAAACTACGGGACAGAAGATGCTGGGCCAGGAAATGGTCAGCTCAGATGTGTGGCAACAGTGTTTCAGGCAGCTGCACTACCAGGAGGCTCAGGGCCCCCGAGAGGTCTGCACCCAGCTCCACCATCTCTCCCATCAGTGGCTGAAGCCAGAGCGACACACCAAAACTCAGATGGTGGACCTGGTAATCCTGGAGCAGTTCCTGAGCATCCTGCCCCTGGAGATGTCGAGCTGGGTTAGGGAATGTGGGGCGGAGACCAGTTCCCAGGCGGTGGCCCTGGCAGAAGGCTTCCTTCTGAGCCGGGAGGAGGAGAAGAAGCAGGAGGAGCAGCGGGTGAGAGCATTGCATCCTGGGAGCTCCAAAGGGTCAAGCATGTGAGCGGGGACATGCTAAAACTTGTTCTATGAATTAGTCAACCCTTTCTGGAAATCCTCTGAAGAGGGATCTCCCATGCCCCCTGCCCCAAGAGTCTATCATTTTTTAATTCTCTTCTCATGGCATGTCTTGGATCCACATTACGTTTCAGGTAGAGCATCTGTGTGCCGAAGTGGGGCCTGATTTCCCCGCCCCCTGCAGAGTCCCCTGCGAACGGGCATCGAGCAGGAGAGTGATGGAGGTGTCGCCTCACAGGGTAAGGATTAGCTGCGGGGTTGGGGAGCGTGCAAGAAATCCTTGGGCTGCTTTTATTCCCCACTGAGTCGCTTGGAGGGTGGGGGGAAGAAACCTGTCTCCAGCCTTTTTCTCGGTTAAAAGAATAATATTCAATAACTGAAGACGTTAGACAAGGGAATCTGCACTGTGAATTGTGGCCAAGAGCCCAACTGGGGAGAGATGCATTTTCACCCAGTCGTCCTAAAGCATCCAAACTGCAAATAAGGGATAAGACATCTCCTGACATGCCTGTGTTCTTACACTTACATCACTTAAGCTGCAGTCCTGTGTATTTTCCTGAGAAGGAAGTCCTGTTGTGTTCAAAGGGGCTTACTAGCTAGTATGTGCGTTTTTATCTTGCGTACATCGCCCGGGGGGGCAGGTTTGCCGGCCAGATGGGTGATAAATAAATGCAAATAATAAATAATATATCCAGTGGCCGGGGGGCTCGTGGTAGTGGGAAATGTGATCCTTAGACACATAGACAGCTGTGTTTGTGCTGGGCATATATAATTAAACACGATATCCAGTATCAGAGGCAGTATGCTTATGTACACCAGTTGCTGGGGAACATGGGCGGGAGGGTGTTGCTGCACTCATGTCCTGCTTGTGAGTTTCCGTGGGCAGTTGGTTGACCAGTGTGTAAACAGAAGAATGGACTAGATGGATATTTGGCCTGATCCAGAATGGCCCTCCTTATGGTCATACGTTCTTACGACTCATCTTAATCTCCAAGCCAAGCATACGCTCCCAGTTTCCTTTCTCTCTCAGAGAGGATGCAGTGATGCCAGGAATCAATCCTCACCCACCGCTTATTCTTTGTGATGGCATGGGAGAGGATCAGGTCGGGAGAAGGATCCCTTGGGTGCCCCTGTCCCCCGCTCACCTCGCTTGGCAATAGCCCTCAGACGCTGTTCTTCCCCTGTAATTGGTCTTGAGAGGCGTGCTTCCCCAGATCCTGCAGATCACCATCAAGACTAGTAGCCCTTTGGTAGCTTTGTCCTCCAAAGGGAAGGCTGTAAATGCCACTCGTGGATGCTTAAATCGTCCACTATAAATGCCCAGCCAACTCACTTGAAGCAGCCTTTTGGATTTTGTTACAAGATGATCTCTCCGTTAGGTGTGAGGAGGAAATGTTGATATTTTTCCCATCCAGGGTCTGGTGCCCTTTGAGGAGGTCGCTGTGTCCTTCAGCAAGGAGGAGTGGGCACTGCTGGATCCTGACCAGAGAGCCCTGCACAGGCAGATCATGGAGGAGAATGGTGGGATCGCGGCCTCTCTCGGTAAGTCTCCCTCTTTCCCTGGCTGACGATAATATCTCTTTACAAATGCAATGCTGGTGGTAGGAGTAGGAGTAGTAATAGTAATAGTAGGAGTAGGAATGTTAGTAATTTTTTCCCCATTCTCTATATTCATAGAGGATGAATACTTCAAATTGAAGTATTTTTAGGCCACCTTTTGGGCATCCCCCTCGCAAGTGACATACGCAAGCAAAGGAGTATGCATTAAAATAATCCAGTCATTATACACTGTTGCAACAGGAGCTTCAACACACTGGGCTCAGTCATACCAGAAACATTTCCAGGAGACACATTCAGACAGCCCAGGAGTCTCAAAAACCAGCAGCACAACCACCATGATTAGGGAAAGGCAGCCGAGAACCGAGAAGCTTTTACGCAACACTGGAAGGCCTGCAGTGGAGGGGCCCGTGTGCAATTCGATGGTGTATCCCAGCCTCTCAGGATCCCTTCTTTTTGGACTAGCAGGATTTGCCCACTTTTATTTATTAAAACATTTATAATCCTGCCTTTCCATTAAACAAAAAATTGCAAAGGAGTGAACAGTGTTAGACATCAATACAAAATGGTAAAAAAGACACAGAACATAATCAAAACAACAATGAGCATCAGGTCCTGGAAACGTCAGGAAATATAAGAGCTACAGTGAATGCAAATACAGATATGAGCCAATGTGCCTGTGCAAAACCTGATGGCACAGCACTGTCGTAGCCTACAACCCAAAAGGCGACGAGGAGGGAGGCATGTGTCACAGGAACATCGGAAGCTGAGTCAGGCCCTTGGTCCCTCTAGCCCAGTATTGTCGATACTGACTGGCAGCAGCCGCTCTCTGGCGTTCCTTGCAGGATTCTTTCCCAGCTACCTGGAGAAGCCAGGGATCGAACCTGGGACCTTCCGCATGCAAAGCAGGTGCTCTCTCGCACTGAGCTCTGGTCCCCCCCTACAGCACCTGGTATTCCAATGCGGTCACCCACCCAAGTACTGACCAGACTCGACCCTGCTTTGCTTACGAGATCAGACGAGATCGGGCTGTTCAGATGTCCCTACGGAGGGCGTTGCACAGCATTGGCACCGCTACTGAGAAGGTCCCGTGCCACCTATCATACTCCAGTGGTTCTCAACGTTTTTTGTCCCATACACCATTTTCACCATATGTCAGAATGTAATTCCCCCCTTTCCAAGATTGTCTGACTTAATCTGTGTCATTTATTTATTTATTTATTTTATTATATTTATACCCTGCCTTTTTTCCTGTACGGAACCCAAGACGGTTTACATAATCCTCCTCCTCCTCCTCCTCTCCATTTTATCCTCACAACAACCCTGTGGGGTAGGTTAGGCTGAGAGTCAGTGACTGGCCCAAAGTCACCCAGTGAGTTTCATGCCGAGCGGAGACTAGAACCCGGATCTCCCGAATCCCAGTCCAACACTCACCACTTATTGTGTCATACAGTTAGGTGTGATGTCCTATAGATTATGCACAATCTGTAGAATTGTAATTTGTAGAAAGATCAGTATTCCAACAGTTTGGGTCTGTGGTGCCAATTCCCTCCCTGAAAGCCTAAAATTCCCCCCCTGGTTGAGAAACCCTTTCATAGTGAGAAAGCGGAGCTGGGCAGCCAAGGAAGATGTTCATGTGTTAAGAGGCTCACCTGGGACTGCCCCTTCCTGTATCAGGAATGCTGATCCTTTAAGGCCAGGGGTGAGGAAGCCTTTTCCCGTGAACGTCCGTTGACCCACAGGGGAAGTCGATTGGGGGCAGCTGCTGATGGTGGGTGGAGCAGGAGCAGGAACCTGTCATTAGTGTCAGAACAAAGTTGGAATAGATGGGATCAACATTATCCATAAAGTGTGAGCAAGCTTTTTAAAATTATTGTTTGTATTGTGAATTCCAACAAAGATAAGCATAAAAGGAAAAAGAAAAGGAAAAAGATACAATAAATTTAAATGAAGCACTCACAGCAAATCCATTGATGATTCCGGCATAGATGCAAAAACCCACATCCCGTGACATTCAGTGATCAACTTATTGAAGTTTAACTTGGTCATGTGAGATATGTCTCTGGGAATATGCATTCCCAATAAGTAATGCACGCTGGGCAGCATCAAAAGTGACTGTTGAACATCGGCCCTTTCGGTTGGGACAGGAAAGGCCGGGAGCCGTAGACCCGACGTGTGATTAACGTGGCAACCAGGTTAGAATGGACGGGAGCAACTTGATCCATGAAATACTGAGCAAGTTGATCCCTGTGGGGAGCGGGCTCCAGTGGGGAGGGTACCTTCATTCTTCAGATCCCATGGTGGGTTTGGATACCACAGGCTCCACTGGATGATGCTGAGTCCATAATGGTAGGAGAGAAATATGCTCTCTTTACTGCCAACACCACCAGAGCTCAGACCTTAACATGAGCATTTTTAACTTATGTACATAATTTATGGTGCACCGAAGAAGAAAAGGTTCTCTGCCACTCTTGATGGCTCTTCTCCTTTCGCTTGTTATCTGGATTTGCATCCTAATGTTGCTCCAAACAGCTCATAATATCATGCATCAGATTGTCCACTTACGTGCACAACAATCCTGTGGGGTAGGCAAGGGTGTGAGAGAGTAACCGGCCCCATAGCGCCCTGAAAAAATTCATGTCTGAGCTGGGAGCAGAGCCCAGGACTCTCTGGTCCCAATCCATTGCTCTTGACTACACCAGCTCTCAGTCAATACCAGTCAAAAGAGGCGGTTAGGCACATAGTAAGAACTGCCTCCAGTCTCACTGTTGAGAGTTCTTCTTTTTATCACAATAGTCAACTGAAGTCATTCAATGATTTGAATCTCTATTTCTAACTCAGGCTTTTACCAATTTCTTGTCTTCATTCTAGAACGTGATAGGTGTGAAATGGAGAATAAGAGAGAACCATCTGGGATGTCTCTGAAAACAAACAGATGTAAAAATAGAGAAAGGTGGAGAAAGGAAACCGAAGTAAATCCGAAGAGAAGGAATAAATCCTTTGCTTCTCAGGGCAGTGACTACAATGATATCTCAATGGAAGAAAAACTGGCTAAAAAACAAGGAAAATATGTGTGCTCTCTTTGTGGGAAAACCTCCACGTCTAAATCAAACCTTAATGCTCATTGCAAAATCCACACAGGGGAGAAACCATATCAATGCTTCGAGTGTGGAAAGAGCTTCAGTCGGAAGACAAATCTGACTTCTCATCATAGAATTCACACAGGTGAGAAACCATATCAGTGCTTGGAGTGTGGAAAGAGCTTCAGTCAGAAGCCACGTCTCACTTCTCATCAAAGGACTCACACAGGGGAGAAACCACATCAATGCTTGGAGTGTGGAAAGAGATTCATTCGGAAGAGAGAGCTCACTTCTCATCAAAGAACACACACAGGGGAGAAACCATATCAATGCTTGGAGTGTGGAAAGAGATTCATTTTGAAGACACTTCTCACTTCTCATCAAAGAACACACACAGGTGAGAAACCATATCAATGCCTGCAGTGCAGAAAGAGCTTCAGACAGAAGCCCCATCTCACTTCTCATCAAAGAATTCACACAGGGGAGAAACCACATCAATGCTTGGAGTGTGGGAAGAGATTCATTCGGAAGAGAGAGCTCACTTCTCATCAAAGAATTCACACAGGGGAGAAACCATATCAATGCTTGGAGTGTGGAAAGAGATTCATTTTGAAGACACTTCTCACTTCTCATCAAAGAACACACACAGGGGAGAAACCATATCAATGCCTGCAGTGCAGAAAGAGCTTCAGAAAGAAGCCCCATCTCACTTCTCATCAAAGAATTCACACAGGGGAGAAACCACATCAATGCTTGGAGTGTGGAAAGAGATTCATTCGGAAGAGAGAGCTCACTTCTCATCAAAGAATTCACACAGGGGAGAAACCATATCAATGCTTGGAGTGTGGAAAGAGATTCACTTGGAAGTCAGTGCTCATTTCTCATCAAAGAACACACACAGGGGAGAAACCATATCAATGTTTGGAGTGTGGAAAGAGATTCATTCGGATGAGAGAGCTCACTTCTCATCAAAGTATTCACACAGGGGAGAAACCACATCAATGCTTGGAGTGTGGAAAGAGATTCATTCGGAAGAGAGAGCTCACTTCTCATCAAAGAATTCACACAGGGGAGAAACCATATCAATGCTTGGAGTGTGGAAAGAGATTCAGTTGGAAGTCAGTGCTCATTTCTCATCAAAGAACACACACAGGGGAGAAACCATATCAATGTTTGGAGTGTGGAAAGAGATTCATTCGGATGAGAGAGCTCACTTCTCATCAAAGTATTCACACAGGGGAGAAACCACATCAATGCTTGGAGTGTGGAAAGAGATTCATTCGGAAGAGTGAGCTCACTTCTCATCAAAGAACACACACAGGGGAGAAACCATATCAATGCCTGCAGTGCAGAAAGAGCTTCAGTCAGAAGATACATCTCACTTCTCATCAAAGAATTCACACAGGGGAGAAACCATATCAATGCTTGGAGTGTGGAAAGAGATTCATTTTGAAGACACATCTCACTTCTCATCAAAGAACACACACAGGGGAGAAACCATATCAATGCTTGGAGTGTGGAAAGAGATTCAGTTGGAAGTCAGCGCTCAGTTTTCATCAAAGAACACACACAGGGGAGAAACCATATCAATGCCTGCAGTGCAGAAAGAGCTTCAGTCAGAAGCCCCATCTCACTTCTCATCAAAGAACGCACACAGGGGAGAAACCATATCAATGCTTGGAGTGTGGAAAGAGATTCAGTTGGAAGTCAGTGCTCACTTCTCATCAAAGAACTCACACCGGGGAGAAACCATATCAATGCTTGGAGTGTGGAAAGAGATTCATTCAGAAGACACAGCTCACTTCTCATCAAAGAATTCACACAGGGGAGGAACCATAACAATGCTTGCAGTGTGGAAAGAACTTTCATTGGAGGGAAAGCTTCATGTGCCATCAAAGAACTCACACCAGGGAGAAACCATATCAGTGTCTCGACTAGAAAAAGCTTCAGTCAGAAAATAAATCTCACTTCTCTTCAAAGAACTCGCACAGGCGAAAAACCATATCAGTGCTTGGGAGTGTGGAAAGAACTTCAGTCAGAAGATACATCTCATTTATCATCAAAGAACTCACACGGAGGAGAAACCATATAAATGCTTGGATCATGAAGAGAACTTTGATTTGAGGAAAAGCTGCACATAACATCGAAGAACTCACACAGGTGAGATATATCAATGCTTGATCACAATTTAACTCCTGTTTCATGTTGAAGAACCCACTGTATAAATGGGTTACAGCAGTGCACTGTATAAATGAATGCCGGCATGGAGCGATATTTATGTGCTGAAGCCAAAGCAACAAAATATATATAAATGGAGTTAAGCTTTGTTTCTCATAAATTAATACATAGTGAGAAATATTGAGCTAGATACCATCTTCCTAGATTACAGGGCTGGTTTGATTTTCTCAGTTAATTGTTCCTGAGTTGCAGATCTCTTTAACAAATTAAAGATATTTTAATTTGATTTTTTAACACTTTCCTATTTTTGGAAATGGTTAAAAAGAAGAAAAAATAATTTGTATTAATATATTCAACACATATTTACACTTAGCAAAACCAAGACAATCATTTCTATACAGAGAGAGAGAGAGAGAGAGAGATTAATTAGAGAAAATACAACATCTACGTTTACTGCTGAGTGGAAACCTCTAATTGACTTTTGCATGGTTTAGGAAAAAAATGAATTATATGTGGTTTTGTGGAATAATAAGCGGATAAATTGGTGACAATAGAAAAAAGGTTAAGATCAATTGGTACAATATAAAAAACTTCTGTTTTGATTATTGATTTGAGAAACTATTTGTTACTTATATTTGGTGTAGAAAAATTCAGAAGTCCTTTTAGTTTTGTTAATTGTTAATTATCATTGTTTTGTGTTTGTTTTTGTTTTTATAAAAATAAAAAACGTTTTTGTTGTTTTAAAAAAAGCCTTTTGGAAGTCCAAGTAAACAGTGCCTACTGGATCACCCCTGTGCACATGTTTAATGACACTCTCAAAGAACTCTAAAAGGTGAGTGAGACAGGACTTACCTTTGCAGAAGCCATGCTGATTCTTTCCCAGCAGGACTTGCCCTTCTATATGCTTACTGATTTTATCTTTAACAACGTTTTCATCCAATTTACCTGGAACAGACATGAAGGGAACTGGCCTGTTTTTGACATCAATGTGTGTATATACACACACACACACACCTGCCCATGTGAGAAGCAGCCTTCCCTTAGGTCAATCCCCGCTACCTTAAAAGTCTGCCCCTGCGACTTGTTGATGGTCATGGGTTTTTTTTTGTTTTTTCTCCTTGAAGGCCTGCGAGAGCTGTATAGAAAAGATACAGTGTCTGACTGAAAGTGTAACGTTTAGGCTGGGTGCTGGCAGCAGAATTTTTTCTGATCTTAAAGAAAAATCAGGTTAATCCTGAGAGTGTACAGGTAATGAAGAGTGACTGTGCCAAGTTTGGGGTTGATCCGTCAAAACATGATGGAGCCTATGCAACGACACCCCCCACACAACAGTCTGTCAGTCAGTCATTTAAAAAGTTTCCCTCCCTTTTCACCCCCTTAGAGAACATTCTAAATGGCCTAGGGGAGATTTGCATACCCACTCCTTTTGGCCCCTGCAGGAATTCATATGAACTTATGTTGTATGGGCTATTTCCATAACTGCTCCTATTGGCTCCTGCAGCAATTATGATGTGAGGCCAATTTGCATAACTGCTCCCCTGTTGTTTTGTCCATAGGAGATACGAGAGTGGGGCGATTTCACCCCATTAGGGACGGAATTTCCAAAAATCCTTCCTTAGTGGGTGTCTAATCATAAAAGCAATGTTCCTTCAAACTTTCACGTTCCTAGATTAAACGGTTTGAGCTGGGCGTTGATCAGTCAGGACTTCTTTTATATATACAGATAGCCCAATTCCAGCACGTTCCGTTACAGCTTCTACAACCTGATAAAGAAGGGCTGCAATCCTATGCAACCCTTGCCAAACCTAGTGTCCCCGAGATGTTTTGGTCTCATCTAAAGAAAAAGCAAAATGTCACCACTCAACAGAAAGACACACACACACACACACACACACACACTCAGTCCTGGGCCCAGTGCTCAGGCTCGGTCCTGGGCCCAGTGCTCTTCAACATTTTTATTAATGACTTGGATGAGGAGGTACAAGGAATGCTTATCAAATTCGCAGATGACACAAAGTTGGGTGGAATAGCTAATACTCTGGAAGACAGAAACAAAATTCAAAGTGATCTTGATAGGCTGGAGCGCTGGGCCGAAAACAACAGAATGAAATTTAATAGGGATAAATGCCAAGTGCTGCACCTAAGGAGAAGAAACCAAATCTACCGGATCACCCCTGTCCGCATGTTTATTGACACTCTCAAAGAACTCTAAAAGGTTAGTGAGACAGGACTTACCTTTGCAGAAGCCATGCTGATTCTTTCTCAGCAGGGCTTGCCCTTCTTTCTGATTACTGATTTTATCTTTAATAACGTTTTCAACCAATTTACCCAGAACATACATTAAGGGAACAAGCCTGTTTTTGGCATCAGTGTGTGTGTGACCCAATTTCAGCACGTTCCGCTACAGCTTCTACAACCTCTGGATAAGAAAGGGCTGCAATCCTATGCAATCCTTGCCCAACCTGGTGTCCCCCAGATGTTTTGGTCTCATCTAACGAGAAAGCAAAATGTTACCACCCAACAGAAAGACACACACAGATTCTAAAAATATGTGTTAAAAAAGTGGAAAGGGAGTATGCCGTGTCAAGACATGGTTGTATTTTTGGAATAATGAACAATTATAGAGACGATGTATTATTTAGTCCCGTGGTGATGGGAGCACTATATAAGTTATATGTGTGTTATTTTCTTTGTATTGTTGAAAAATTTTAAAATAATAAAAAAGAGAGAGAGAGAGAGAGAGAGAAAGCAGCCCAACTCCACCTGGCCCTGCTGGGGGTAAAATTAAAATAATTTTATTACTGGGTTTTGTTTAATAATAAAGTTATTTACTCGGAGAGGGTAAGGAAGAGAGGACTGTCCTGGTCTCCTCGCCCTGTTGCGAAACTCGCATGGATGCTGAACTCTGGTGTGTGCTTAACTTCTTTTTACCTTGAGGCTTTGTCACTGGCTGAGACACTTTGTCAGTGACGAATATGTTGACAGCTTAATTTGGGAGAGTGATGGAACGGGTACAAAAGCAGATGGACGTGCTTATGTCATCCAGTGGTTTTGAGCTGGGGTGGTCCAGTAAATGCGGGTCTGGGTTTATGCCTGGGACATTTTGGGGTCCAACTCCCACCTGAGCCCTCGATGCACTGGGAGGCTTGACGCAAGTCACAGTCCCTGTGTCCTGCATCCCACACCTTTCTTCACATGAACTTCCTTTGCCTTCCAGTGCTGCCCATTTTCCAGGTGTGGGATTTTTCTGCATTACAGGCTAATCCTAAACTTTTATCCCAATCCGGAAAAAAGAGGGATAAGCATAGGAGACATGACAGGTTGTCCCCATGTTATATTTGCCTGCTTTCCCTCCCTTTCTGGAACAGAATTAAAGCACCAAGAACAACTGGAGACAGCTCAGCCAGCCCTGGCTTCCTTGTTGCTAGGCCTGCCTTTGTGCCGGAATGCTTTGTGGGGTGGAGCACGAAAGGACAGGCTTGTCTTCTGTTCAAATTAGACTTTGTATGTGGGGCTGCTAGGTTGCTAACTGGGACTGGTGCTCCAAATTATATCTCACCAGTTGTTTCAACAACTGCACCGGCTTCTGGGTGCTATTCAGGCTGCTGGTGCTCTTACGTACGAAGCCCCAAACAACTTGGGAGCTGGCACAGAAAGGGCTGCCTCCTGCCACATCGCTGTGGCCAAGCATCCTCTGAAAAGCCTCCTCCCGGGTCCCTCACCATCTGCACGTAGGTGGGTACTTCCTGAGATATCAGTTGTGCCACCCCGACTTCCACGGGAGTCCTAATGGACACCAGTCAGGAATCTCGGCAAGAGCTTTGCCTCTCTTAAATAAGAACAGAAATAGAAACACAGAGATCTCCCGACTCCACCCGGAGACAACACAGTCCCGTGTCACATAGCGACTAAAATATAGAATGACACGATCCACACACCAACCCCCCTGACACCACGGGTGGGCTCTTTTTGGAACCAGCTGAAGGCGGTACTCGCCTGGCACTCCAACCTGTGACATGAGCTGGCCCGAACACTGCTGTTATCCGCTCTATTATTGTTTTATTGCTGTCTTGATCTCTGCCCGTTTCAATTTTGATTTTGGAACGGTCACTTTCTTACTTTTATGCTACCCACTTAGCTTTCTTGAAGGGGCAGCCTCAGAAACATTTTAAAGAAATAACTATCTGAAAAGGGAGCCATTTCCCTTCAGCCCCTGGATTTCTTTAGCATTTACTGAAAGACACTGACTGTTTTCACGCAACACGATAAGCCACGGTGGCTTATAGGCCATGTTTGTTTCAGAGTGGCTTGTCGCGTTGTCTGAGCCCAGCAGCAGGATTTGTTCACCACGCACGAGCCACTCTGGCCAGGTTCAGACAACATGACAAGCCACCCTGGAACAAACACGGCTTATAAGCCACCAAAGCTTATCGTGTTGTATGAACCTCGTCAAATGGAAGGAGGGCATGGCTGTGATGTTATGTCATTTAGGGTTTAATTTAAAGTGTATATGTGGTAAGTGTGAAGAAATTCATTTTTGATTTTTGCTGCTAACAAGAGGCCATATTTCATGAGGAGGGGCTGGCACGCACTTATACATTTCATAGATCATAGAGTTGGAAGGAGCCTACAAGGCAATCTAGTCCAACCCCCTGCTCAATGCAGGAAACTAGGGGAGGGGTCTCCCATCCAAGTAATAACCAGGCCTGACCCTGCTTAGCTTTCCACACTCAGACAAGATGAGCCAGCGTAAGCCACAGGTCTGCTTATTGCAAGCACCTGCGTGCCTCATCATGGCTTTTTGCCGGTCTCCAGGCCTTCAAGGTCAGAGCTGAACAGCAGCCAACAATTAGGCTAACTGATTTCAGCTGGACGGCAGTGAGGGGTTTTCAATCCCTCCTCCCCTCCTGGAAGCCAAGGAAGTCCTCCAGCAGATTGTGATTGGCTATGGAGGCTCACCTCATACTGTTCAAGGGCGGGGGGGGGGGATAAAGTTAGGAGGGTTAGGGATGCTAGGAGTTCTTCATCCGGTCGTCACCAGGAAGGCATCCTGGTCTTTGGATTCATTTGTGAGCCTGGAATCTTGATTCAGCCTCGTCCCATCGGAAGAACCTTACCCGAGGGTAACGTCTGGGAGAGACTAGATCGGGTTTATTCTTTTAGCCTGCAGCAAGGTTTCAAAGGATTTGTTCATTGGTTAATATTCTGGTTTTCTATCTTCTTTTATCTTTGCACACTGTTTTAACTTTTTGTTCCCCCTGCTTATTGTAAATAAAAGCTCACTGTTTCCAGTCTGGGTGTGTTGTGCTCTGGATCTGGCCTCCGTACTAAATTCAGCACCTTCCGCTTCGGTTGGGCTGCTGTTTGGGGTTTTAGGCTGGAGGGCTAGAAGTAGCGGCTGATCAGGTGAACCCTTATCTCTGGGCCCCCGGGATATCCGGAGAGGTCCACGTATCCCCTGGCTTGGACTGGGTGGATGAGAAGGGGGGGTGGCAGTCTACCGGGTGGTTTGTTTGCCCGCTGGCCACAGGGAAGGGAGTTGAGAGTCTTGGCAGGCAATCTCCTCCGCTCAACCTACCAGAAACCTTCACAGTAACTATAATAATGTGTTCTTGTACTGAGTATGGTTATAAGTAGGTGCAGGCATACCTCGTTTTATTTTGCTTTGCAGATGTTGCATTTTTTACAAATTGAAGTCAGCAACCATCAACATCGAGGCAAGACCCTCCACCAGCAAAAATATTACAACTCGCTGAAGGCTCAGATGATGGTTAGCATTTTTTAGCAACAAAGTATTTTTAATTAAGGTACGGTATGTACTTTTTTTTAGACATAATGCCATTGCACACTTAATAGACTTCAGTATCATGTAAACATAACATTTATATGCACTGGGAAACCCCAAAATCCGTGTGACTCGCTTTATTGCGATATTCGCTTTATTGCGGTGGTCTGGAACCGAACCCGCCATGTCTCCGAGGTTGGCCTGCATTCCTGCTGCATCTCTGTGTTCTGTTAGGCGAGTGAGAAATGATGGGCGGGAGGAATGGTGTATTTGCATATGGGCCACGATTGGCTGAGGGAGTGAGGGGTGGGGCAAAGCCTGTGTCATATAAACTGTGGGCGGTGCTGTTCAGGCAGGAGTGTGCAGAAAGGAGTGTGACGGAGTGTGTAAGATGTGAGAGTGCTGTTTGGGCCTCTGTGAAGCTGACTGGAGAGAGCTGAGAGATCATATTAGGAGTGTAGGGATTGATATTTTGGGAATAGTTGGTGAGGGAGGATTGGTAATAGGATAAGAGAGTACGTTACTTAACATTTGACTGAAACTTCCCTATGCAACTTTTCCCCAGAAACTGTTATATTTTCAAATAAACTTTGTTATTTGAGGCAGCCTGTGTGGGAAGCTGTGCTTTATATACTGGCCAAAGAAGGATAAGGTAGGGGTAACAGACACCCCAACGTCAGTGTGGGAGGTATAAGGGTAAGAGAAACCCCCCGCCTTACGTAAGTGCACCCAGAGATCCCAAAAAGGAGGGCAAGCTTGTCATGTGGCTTATGCTGGCTGAGTGTGGAAAGCTAAGCAGGGTCAAGCCTGGTTGTTACTTGGATGGGAGACCCCCTCCTCTAGTTTCCTGCATTGAGCAGAGGGTTGGACTTGATGGCCTTGTAGGCCCCTTCCAACTCTATGATCTATGAGGGCCGTCTAAGGGGTGGGGTGTGACAATGGCCAGGCTTTCCGCGGCTGGTAAATGGATAATATTTTCACTCTGACCGATACAAATATTCTTTGTATTGCAAAGAAGTCCAGGACGCAGGCAGCGTGGGGTGATGTGGATGAGAGCAGGACAGAGGCCAGGTCAGTCTGGCAGTTGATATGCCATCAGATTTTGATGTCGGTAATCGGGACACATTTCTCCTCTGCTTCCTCGTCTTCCTGGACCTGCTTCCCAGAAGGCCTGCGTGGTGCCACTGTTAGAATATGGGTTTCACATATTCAGGTTTTGCCTTCGGGCAAGAAGGTTACAAGTCCAGCAGGCCTGATCAAGGTCAGGACTGAACAAAGTTTCACCTTTGGCCAAGTAAGGGAATGGTACAGTTTTTTGTGTCCAGGGAAACTGGAGCAAGGGTCGAGCTAAATTGTGTGCAGCTGGGGTGACATCATGCCTTGATGCAGCTGGCATTACCTCATTTGGCATGTGACTGTACCATAATGTATATAAGGTGTGTAAAGTCTTTGTAATCTTGTTGGGAGAAAAGGAGTATAGGTGAATATTGGTGAGAGAGCATTCTGATAGATAAGAGTTTGTTTGTGTGTCATGACTGTAACTGTTTTGTCTGACATACTATTCTCTTTTGCACTTTTGTAATATATCACTCTGTAATCTGTTCATGTTTTTGCAAGTCGTAGTTTTAGTAAACCTCAGTGTTTAAAAGAAACTGACTTGTTGTTTTGCTTTTTCGCCTACTGGCCTAGCACACGTTTTTTCTCTACTACCCTAACTTCACAGCACGATTCTGCAGCCACTGGACAAAGTTGCTTAGCTTTGTTTTTCCCCCAGCGGTTCAGTTTTCCAACAGGTTATGGGCCCAGATGTGGCACATGGGTATTGAGATACGTGGAGTTTTGTTTTTGGCTAAGGTCCAGTGAGGTGTTTTTGTTTGGGTGCTGAGAAGTTTTGATCGCTGCAAAGTTCCTGGCTAGGGCTTTGTATCGCTGGTCCTTCTCTAGTTCTTTAACTCTAAGAGGAGTTCTTAGACAGAACGGTGGATCTACAGCACCAAAGCACAGTACAGGAGCCAGAAGGGCAACTGCAGGATGAGGCGGAGTCGGAGACTGCAGAGGCAAGGGAAAATAACGCAGGGGGAACTCCCTGGAAAAGGGTGACTGTTAGGAGCAGAAGAACTACAAGACACTCTGCGCCTGTGGAAGCAGTGGAGCTATGGAACCGCTTCCATGTACTTGAGGACGAGAGCAGAGGACAGCCTGCAGAGGACGGATCACCGGGCACCCAACGTGACAGCGAGCAAGAGGCTGAGGGTCAGTCAATTGGAGGCAATCAAACCAAGGCCTACAGCAAGAGGAAGAGAAGAGTACTCGTAGTGGGAGACTCCCTCCTGCGGGGGATCGAAGCCAAAGTATGTCGCGAAGACCCATGGACTCGCCAGGTGTGCTGTCTCCCTGGGGCACGGATTAAGGATGTGACAGAGCAGCTGCCGAGGCTCATGCAGCCCACCGACACATACCCCTTTCTTCTCTTCCACGTGGGTACAAATGATACTGCCAAGCGGAGTTACAAAGAAATCACGGCAGACTTTGAAGAGCTGGGAAGGGAACTCAAGAACTTCGGGGCCCAGATAGTTTTCTCATCCATCCTTCCAGTACTTGGAAGAGGCATAGAAAGGGAAAGAAAAATACTCCGAGTGAATGACTGGCTACGAAGGTGGAGCCGACGTGAGGGATTTGGATTCTGGGACCACGGGCTACACTTCCTGGAAGATGGACTGCTGGCAAAGGATGGGTTGCACCTCACAAGGACTGGGAAGAATGTGTTTGGACACAGCATGAGGAACTTAATCAGGAGGGCTTTAAACTGAATCCAACAGGGGAGGGAGACATAAACTCGGGGGTACCAATGGAAGAAGGCCTCTATGCCACAATGGAGAGAACAGCTCCAGCGGTGCCCATTGATAGTCTACCACAAAATGTAGGGGGAAAGTCGGACTATAAAGCACATAGTCTTCAATGTCTCTATACTAATGCCCAGAGTATGGGCAATAAACAAGACGAACTTGAACTCTTGATACATGAGGGCAAGTACGACTTGATAGGGATAACTGAAACCTGGTGGGATGACTCCCATGACTGGAATACAGCAATTGAAGGGTATAACTTGTTCAAAAGGAACAGAAGCAACAGAAAGGGAGGTGGAGTTGCACTGTATGTTAAAAATACGTATCTCTGCACAGAGATACAGGAAGAGGAGCTTGGCAGCCCCATTGAGAGCATCTGGGTTAAAATAAAGGGGGCAAAGAATAAAGCGAACATGGCGGTTGGAGTCTACTACCGACCACCCAATCAAGGAGAAGACGAGGATGGAACTTTTGAAAAGCAAATTGCCAGTGTTTCAAGGAGGCACGATGTGGTAGTAATGGGAGACTTCAATTTCCCTGATATCTGTTGGGAGACTTATTCAGCCAAACATGGCCCCTCCAAGAAATTCCTGAGCTGTGCTGCTGATAACTTCCTCCTACAGAAAGTGGAGGAAGGAACTAGAGGATCGGCTATCCTTGACCTGATTCTAACCAACAGAGACGAGTTAGTGGATAAAGTGGCAGTTTCGGGAACTCTGGGGGAAAGTGACCATGTTATACTCGAGTTCTTGATTCTAACAGAAGCAAAAGCTGAGTGTAGCCAAACACGTACCCTGGATTTTAGGAAAGCCAATTTTAACAAACTCAGAACAATGATTAGTAAGATCCCATGGCAAGTGACTCTCACGAGAAAGGGAGCCCAGGAGGGGTGGGAGTTTTTAAAAAAGGAAATTTTAAAGGCACAATTGCAAACAATTCCCAAAAGGAAAAAAGGCAGAGGGCAACAGAAGAAGCCAATGTGGCTTCACAATAAACTCAAAGATGACCTGAAAACAAAAAAGGACACGTATAGGAAGTGGAAGGAAGGACAGGCTACAGGGGAAGAGTACAGGCAGGTAGCACAGAACTGCAGGAATAGTGTCAGGAAGGCTAAAGCTGAGAATGAGCTAAGGTTAGCGAGGAATGCTAAAAGCAACAAAAAAGCTTTCTTCAGATACATGTACAGTAAAAGACAGAAGAAAGAACTGGTGGTTCAACTACGCAATGAGGATGGCAAATTGATAACAGAAGACAAAGAAAAGGCAGAAGTGTTAAATTCCTACTTCGGCTCGGTCTTCTCCCAAAAGAGGGTCTATGACCCCCCTGGCAAACCTGAAGTACAGACTGAAGGGGCAGAATTGCAGCTTGAGATTGATAGGCAAATGGTCAAGGAGCACCTGATTACTCTGAACGAGTTTAAATCTCCAGGGCCTGATGAGCTGCATCCTAGAGTAATAAAGGAACTGGCAGAAGAACTCTCAGAACCACTGTCTATTATCTTTGAGAAATCATGGAGGACAGGTGAAGTGCCAGACGACTGGAGGAGGGCAAATGTTGTTCCCATCTTCAAAAAGGGCAAGAAGGAGGAACCTGGGAACTATAGGCCAGTCAGTCTGACATCCATCCCCGGGAAGATTTTTGAGCAGATTATAAAGAAGTCAGTCTGCAAGCACCTTGAAAACAATGCAGTGATTACTAGAAGCCAGCATGGATTTGTCAAGAACAAATCCTGTCAGACTAATCTGATCTCATTTTTTGATCGGGTAACCTCCCTTGTGGACTGTGGGAATGCTGTGGACATTATATACCTGGACTTCAGCAAAGCTTTCGACAAAGTGCCTCATGATATCCTGATTAGTAAGCTAGCTAAGAGTGGGCTAGATGGAACAACTATCAGGTGGATCCACAATTGGCTAAAGAATCGGACTCAAAGAGTGCTCATCAATGGTTCCTTCTCAAACTGGGGAGAGGTAACGAGCGGGGTACCACAGGGCTCGGTCCTGGGCCCGGTGCTCTTCAACATTTTTATTAATGACTTGGATGAGGAGGTACAGGGAATGCTTATCAAATTTGCAGATGACACAAAGTTGGGTGGAACAGCTAATACTCTGGAAGACAGAAACAAAATTCAAAGTGACCTCGATAGGCTGGAGCGCTGGGCCGAAAACAACAGAATGAAATTTAACAGGGATAAATGCCAAGTGCTGCACCTAGGGAGAGGAAACCAAATGCAGAGTTACAGAATGGGGGACACTTGGCTCAACAATACTACAAGTGAGAAGGATCTTGGAATTGTGGTAGATCACAAACTGAATATGAGCCAGCAATGCGACGTGGCTGCAAAGAAGGCAAATGCAATTTTGGGCTGTATTAATAGAAGTATAGCTTCCAAATCGCGGGAAGTGATAATTCCCCTTTACTCGGCACTGGTTAGGCCTCATCTTGAGTACTGCGTCCAGTTCTGGGCACCTCACTTTAAGAAGGACATAGACAAACTGGAGAGGGTTCAGAGGAGGGCAACAAGGATGATAAAGGGACTGGAAACAAGGCCCTATGAGGAGAGACTGAAAGAACTGGGCATGTTTAGCCTTCAGAAGAGGAGACTGAGGGGAGATATGATCGCACTCTTCCAGTATTTGAAGGGATGTCACACAGAGGAGGGCAAAGATCTCTTCTCCTTCACCCCAGTTTGCAGGACACGGAATAATGGGCTCAAGTTACAGGAACCTAGATTTCACCTAAACATCAGGAAAAATTTCCTGACTGTCAGAGCAATAAGACAATGGAATCAACTACCTAGGGAGGTGGTGGGCTCTCCCAGTCTGGAGGCATTCAAGGTGCGGCTGGACAGACATCTGTCAGAGATGCTTTGACCTGGATTCCTGCATTGAGCAGGGGGTTGGACTCGATGGCCTTGTAGGCCCCTTCCAACTCTACTTTTCTATGATTCTATGATTCTAGCCACAAACCCTGCAAAGCTGGAAGAACAGACGGCTGAGGCGGTGAAGTCCAAGCCGGTGTCACAGAGTGCTCCTCTGGAGACAGAGGAGGAAAGAATTCCAGAACCAGCTCCCCCTGTGCAGCCCGTGGACGGCGATCCGATGGCGGTGATGCAACAGTATCCGGGAGTGGTGGTGGACAAGCTGACGGGTGAGAATTACCTGGCTTGGGAATTCAAAACCAGAATGCTTCTGATGCGGGAGGATTTGTGGGACATTGCTGTTGTCGATCCCCCGTGCGACCCAACCCCTGAAGAGAGCAGACGGATGCAGAGAGCTCATGCAATGATTGTGCTGTCTCTGTCAGATTCACAACTCTTGCATGTCAGATCTCTGGAGAATGCTGCCGACTGCTGGGTGACTCTCAGGAGAATACATATTCGGGACTCTGCAAGTTCTAAAATCCTGTTGGCACGGCAACTGTACAAGAAGCAGTTGCTGCCCGGGGAGAAAGTTTCTGACCATTTGCAAACGATACAGGAGCTACTGATGAAGCTTGCTGAGCGGGGTCAGAGATATGAAGAAATCCACCAAATCCAGATCGTTCTGTCATCCCTGGATGAAAGCTGGGACTTGCTGGTCAATAGTGTTGCTTCGCTTCCAGAGGATGATCTAACCATGGATTATCTAGCTGGCTGTCTCCTGGAAGAAGAGGAGAGGAGGAAAGCGAAACAGCAGGAAAAGCAGACAACAGCTCCCTCCAACCGAAGGAATTCGTGCCGAGGAGGGGTGAGAGTGTCGGGTTACAGCGCAGAGAAACCGAGGAATGCCGGAGAAGACACGGAGGCAGCTTTAAGCGTGCGACGGTGCTTCAGATGCGGGAAGCCAGGGCACTACAAGAAGCAATGTAAAGCGAGCTTGCAGAAGGGCGGTCCACAGAGGAAGAAACATCAGGAAGATGGACTTTGTAGTAACTCTGTGTCTGCCACTGTGAGGGTAAATGTAAGTCAGCCTACATCAAGATGGATTCTTGATAGTGGGAGTTCAAAGACCATTTCTAACTCGTCTTTGCCGATTGTGTCGTTTAACAAGGTGTCTAAGGAAAACAGTAGTCACACTGTCACATTGGCAGATGGGAGCACGTGTCCGATTGTGGGTGAGGGGAAATGCAAAGTACCCTATCTAGAAACAGAAATGGAAAATGTTCTGTGTGTCCCCAATTTAGACTATAGCCTATTGTCAGTGTCTTGTCTTACCAATGTTGGGTATGAGGTGATGTTCACAAAAGCTGGCTGTGAAATACTCAAAGGTGGGAAGCTTGCTGCCAAAGCCTCCCTGGTAAATGGGCTATACGTGTTGTCTCCACACATTGCCATGATTAACAATACACCTTTACACGATGGCTGTTTACACACATTTCACAGGAAATTAGGGCATTCAGGATTTGGTGTAATTCAGAAGACTGCTGAGTCTTGTACTGGTGTTACATTGAAAGGGTGCAAGAAGTATCTAAACTGTGCAGTGTGCAAACAAGCAAAATCTAGGGTGCAACCAATAAGCAGAAAGTCAAACCGGCAAGCAAATGAAGTGTTGAGTTGGTGCATTCCGATGTGTGTGGCCCCTTCAAACCCAGTGAAGGTGGTGCGAGATATGTGATACTGATAATGGATGAATATTCAAAGTTCACATGGGTGTATCTGGTAAAGCAAAAAGCTCAGTGTTTTTCTGTGTTCCGTGACTGGGTGGCGATGCAGAACGACAGTTTAACACGAAAGTACGTACTCTACAAACAGACCGGGGTGGAGAGTACTTGAGTGGGGAGTTTCAAAAGTTCATGAGAACAAATGGTATAATGCACAAGGTCACAAATACTGGTACTGTGTCTGAAAAATTTAGGACGCTTCAACAAATTATGAGATGTTTGTTAACCGACGCTGGTCTGAGTACAAACTCGCATTTTTGGGGTGAAGCAATCCTTGCAGCCAACTACCTGTGCAATAGAACCTGGTCTATGGTGATTGATAATATACCGTATACAAAGCTATTTAACAGGGCTCCGGAGCTTGGTCACCTTCGAGTCTGGGGTAGTTTTGCATACGTGCATATTCCTAAATCAATGAGAAGGAAGGGAGAACAAAGATCACAAAGGTTGCGTTTTGTGGGATATGCGGGAACTGGGAAATCCTGGAGGTTTTCACGAGGGAATGCCAGGGTGATAACTTCTCAGAACGCAGAATTTGTTGAGGAAGGCTGGCAACGTGTACATGCAAACCCAGAAGTTTTAATTCCGGTAGATGACTCTGAGCCAGCCAAGCCGCAGCAGCTGGTGAGAGAGGGGGGTCAAAGAAGCCCAAGGAATTCAAAACAGTCTGTGCAAGCCGATTCAAGTGGGGAAGGGCAAGCCATTGTAGAAGCCGAGACAGGCAGTACCGAGAATGAGATTCGCAGATCTCAGAGGAGTACAAAAGGTGTTCCACCCCAGAGGTTTGTGATAGGCGGTGCCAGAGTTTGCAATGTTACATATGTGGAACCAGAAAACCTTGAACAAGTAAACAATTTGCCTAATACAGAAAAACAACGGTGGTTGGAGGCAATGAGCAGTGAAATGGAGTCATTCAAACAAAACAATGTATATACAGAGGTGAATGCACCAGCAGGGGTAAAAATAACTGGCAGCAGGTGGATATTCAAACGGAAGGTGTCAATTTCGGGAGAATATATATTTAAATCAAGATTAGTTGCCAGGGGTTTTTTGCAAAGGAGGGGTGAAAGTAATGATAAAACATTCTCACCTACTGCAAAAGCAGAAACAGTAAGGCTGCTACTGTCACTGGCTGCGAAAAGGCATTTACAGGTGCATCATTTAGATTTCACAACAGCATATCTAAATGCTCCTCTGGAGGAGGAAATATACATGGAGCCAGCTCCAGGGTTTGAATGTAAACAGGGAAAAGGTCTGGTATCTGAACAAAGCGGTTTATGGGCTGAAGCAGTCAGCCAGAGCCTGGAATATTTGTCTCAATGAAACATTAGTGCAATATGGTTTCAAACGTGGGGTAGCTGACCCGTGTCTGTATACTAAGGGTTCAGGAAACAACTACATGGTATTAATCACGTTCGTTGACGATATTTTGTGTGCTGGGTCAAGCAGCAGCCAGATATCGGCATTTGCACAGCAATTAGGACAGAAATTCAAAATAAAATCTCTGGGTGAAGTCTCACAGTATCTAGGTGTGCAGGTGGTCAGGACAAAGGAGTCTATTTGTCTGAACCAGAAACACAAGGTGATAGCATTACTAGACAAGTATGGTATGCTAGAGTGTGCACCGGTCCTGACACCTATGACCACAGATTTTGTCAAGTCCATAACTGCAACGGACAAAGTGTTTCAGGAGGTGGAAAGATATCAATCCCTGGTTGGCAGTTTGCTATATCTGGCACAGTGGTCACGGCCAGATATAGCTGCCAGTGTGGGAGTTTTGTGTCGGTTCACAGCACAACCCACTGTTCCTGCATGGAATGCAGCAAAGAGAGTACTGAGGTATCTCAAGGGCACACTCGACATTTGTTTAAGTTTACCGGTACAGGGTTCAGAAAACTTACAAATATGGGTGGACTCTGACTGGGGAAATTGTGTATTATCCCGGAAATCAGTCAGTGGCATGGTCATGCAATTAGGTAACACCATTGTAAACTGGGTATCCAAGAAGCAAACAAGTGTAGCCACATCCAGTTGTCAGGCAGAAATGGCAGCAGTTTCTCTGGCATGTGGGGAGACAACTTGGTTTCTTCAACTATTCAAAGATATGGGTATCAGTCAACAACTACCGGTGAAGGTCTATTGTGACAGTACAGCATGCGTATCTTTGGCGAACACAGAAAATTTGAAAGCCCAGACTAAACACATAGCGGTAAAGTTTTGCAATGTAAGGGATCACATTCAAACTGGAATAATCAAACTGGTGTACTGCCCATCAGAGGGGAATTTGGCAGATGTAATGACCAAGGCTCTGCCCAAGCCCAAATTCCATGAAACAATTGCAAAGTTTGGAATGTTGTTCTAATGTAATGTGTTTAGTGTATACAATAAAGCTTCAAGCCACTCAGGCAAGGAGGGGTGTTAGAATATGGGTTTCACATATTCAGGTTTTGCCTTCGGGCAAGAAGGTTACAGATCCAACAGGCCTGATCAAGGTCAGGACTGAACAAAGTTTCACCTTTGGCCCAGTAAGGGAACGGTACAGTTTTTTGCATACAGGGAAACTGGAGCAAGGGTCGTGCTAAATTGTGTGCAGCTGGAGTGACATCATGCCTTGACTGCAGCTGGCATTACCTCATTTAGCATGTGACTGTACCATAATGTATATAAGGTGTGTAAAGTCTTTGTAATCTTGTTGGGAGAAAAGGAGTATAGGTGAATATTGGTAAGAGAGCATTCTGATAGATAAGAGATTGTTTGTGTGTCATGACTGTAACTGTTTTGTCTGACATACTATTCTCTTTTGCACTTTTGTATTATATCACTCTGTAATCTGTTCATGTTTTTTACAAGTCATAGTTTAGTAAACCTCTGTGTTTAAAAGAAACTGACTTGTTGTTTTGCTTTTTCGCCTACTGGCCTAGCACACGTTTTTTCTCTACTACCCTAACTTCACAGCACGATTCTGCAGCCACTGGTACAAAGTTGCTTAGCTTTGTTTTTCCCCCAGCGGTTCAGTTTTCCAACATTGTAGGCCTTTTTTTCTTTCTAAACTTGCATAGGATTGTGCCGTTAGCAAAGGGGAACCCACCACCTCCTGAGTCAAGTCTGTTCCAGTGTCGGAGCTCTCGGGGTTAGGAGGCTTCACCTAATGTTTCACCGAAAGTTGCTTCCCTAAAACTTCCACCCACTGGTTCCAGTCCTGCCCTCTGGAGTAACAGGTGACCAGTCTGCTCCATCTTCCATGTGACGCGGCCCCTCAGGGGCCCTCACACAGTGGGTGAGCCCCTGCTTTGCCTGCAGAAGGTCCCAAGTTCAGTCCCCGGGTGGCAACTCCAGGTAGGGCTGGGGAAAATCCTGCTTGAAATGCTGGAGGGCGGCTGCTGCCAGTCCGTGTCGGCAATCCTGGGCTAGACGGACCAAGGGTCTGACTCTGGATAAGGCAGCTGCCAGTGTTTCCTGCTCTCTTTCCTCCCCCTTATTCTGCTCTTCTCCGTGTCAACGGAAGTAGTTCTTTCAACCATTCCTCAAAGACGTGGTTTCCACTTCATTTCATTTCTTACATTATTATTGCCGAAGCTCTCTGGGCAGCTTACAAAGATTAAAACCTTAGAAATACATTATGAAGACCATGTGCATACAAACATATGGCACAGCGAGAGACATACAGATATATCGAAAAACAAAGTTAAACCGTCAACAGCAAGAAAAAGACCTGCTTAAAACCTCATCATATGCGGCCACATGCCTGAGAGAAGAAGGTCTTAATGTGGTGCAGAAAAGATAACAACGTTGGTGCTAGGCAGGCCTCAGGGAGATCGCTCCGGAATTGGGGGGCCACCACAGAGAAGGTCCTCTCCCTTGTTGCTGCCTTCAGAGCCTCCCTCAGGGGAGGCACCCGGAGAAGGGCCTTAGACGATGGAGGTAGAGTCCAGGTTCAATTCCTCCCTCTCCCCATCCTGGACGCCCTCTTCTGGACGCTCTCTGGTTTGTCAATGTGCTTAGCCAATGCCATGTCACTTATTCTACACCTGCCAATCATGGACATACTATTTGGCTGCAACCCAGGTCCACTAGATTTTATTTCCTCATTTTCAACTGGATTGAAATGGCAGTGCGAACCCTTGCAGGAAAAATACCCTTCTCCTTGGCTGGCCAGTGTTTGATTTCATCATAGCTAGAGAGAGAAATACAGTCAACACCATCAACAAAAACAACACTTAACATTTGTATAGCACTTTCGTACAGCACTGCAAATGCGTTTTTTAGTTGCAATCCTCACAACAACCATGTGAGGTAGATTTTTAAAAAAACAACAGCCCAGTGCTGGAGGTTTGGGCCTATGCATTCAAATGAACACTTACAAAAGTATAATTGTGCAGCAGTGAATTACAGTAATTTCCCCACTCCCCGTTTTAAATTGCGGTCAAATTGTATTGCATTTGTTTATGCAGTTAAGATGGTCATGTGAATACACAAGAATGTGTGGAACTTGCTTTCTTACAGGGCACTAAACATCATAGAATCATAGAAAAGTAGACTTGAAAGGGGCCTATAAGGCCATCGGGTCCAACCCCCTGCGCAACACAGGAATCCAAGTCAAAGCATCCTAGACAGATGGCTGCTTTCGGGGTGTTTATAGCGGTGGCATGGCAAAAGCCGGATCCTGAACATCAGTGCTACTTTCCAGTAGACTTTCCTCCTTGCAGGTCCTCGAGGTTCCCATTTTACAGGTGGAGAAACTGAGGTCAAGGCGTATTGGCTCGCCAGACGCCACCATCCTATGAATCCTGTGTGGAGTGGGGGAATTGGATCTCTCTCTTCTAGGCTCAGACCTGAAACATTCTGGCTACTGGGCCACACTGGCCCTCAGACATTCAGAGCCCTAAACACATGTGATATGATAGTAAAGAGTGCTTCTGGACATGTACAAAGTGCCTTCCCCTCTCTGCCGGTTTTGATCACTGCCACCTTGGGCACTGGGCAAGCCGGGATGCCCCGGGCATCTTCTACCCGTGGTAACTGTTGGGACATGTAACACAACAGCAGCTGTGCCACAGATTGTTTTCATTTGGTAAGGTACAGGGTGTCTAGAATAACAGGCTTATTTAGGCTAGAACTGTTATTCTCTTTCTCATGGGAAAAGTGGGATGGACAGAAATATGAACTGGTCACATGGTTTATACTTTCTGATGACGTGTAATGATTGTTAAGTTTCGTTTCCTGTAACTGGAGAGAAGGGGATTGCTTTCTGTATGCACTTCTGTTCCTGTCTTCTCTCTGACATGTAGCAATCATGTAATGCTGAGTGCTTGCCAGGACTGGCTATGCACTGAAATAAGCTAAGCTATGTAGTTTTGTATTAGCTTTGATATAGATACAATAAACAGGTAGAAAGAGATCCTGTGTTGTGAAATCTATTGGAGTTGTAATTCCTAAGCTACAGTGCTGCAGGAGAGGCTGTAACCCGAGACGCTTGGAATGCTGCGTAGAAGGAAAGACGGTGAGTCTCTGTGTACATGGGCCACACAAGGGGCAGACGCTGTATTTTTCCATCTAACGCTCTGCTGGATCCACGTAGGCAGCCGGGCCTACAGAGTGGATTATGGACCATAAGGTTGGATTAATTTCCATAGCCATATCAAGGTTATGGGCCCAGGATTATCGGATTACAAATATTGACCTCTTGGACTGTTGCCGGAGATCGAATGGAAGTAAAGTTCGAGGCAAGGTCGAGGGTCTGAGCCAGCGGTGGCGGCACTGATTATCCGGCTGCTGTGAGGCAAAGCTTCAACTACTCGGAGGAGCAGTGATTGATGGCCGAGAAAGCCATTAAAGCAGAGGGCGAATCTCCTGGACCTTCTTCAGCTGGTAAGCAAAGGGAAGAAGAGGGGGGTGAATCTGCAAAGGGCTCTGAAGGTGAGGCCGAAAGTTCTGGAGGGGAAGAAGATATCCCTGTTGTCAGAATGGCTGCACAAGCCCTGAACCCACAGATAGTTGAAAAATTATCTGGCACGAATTACGTGATTTGGAGCTTCCAGATGCAGCATTAGTTAACTCATGCGGGGCTCTGGAATGTTGTAACACAAGATGCTGTGGCTGTGGGAGCCCAAAATTATGATGAATGGAAGGAACGAGATGAGAAAGCGCAGGCAATTCTCTGCTTATCTGTTAAAAGTTCCCAGGTGCCATTCATTCAATTTTTGGAAACAGCTAAGGAGATCTGGGATACCCTGCAAGGGACTTACCAGATGCGCACGGCAGGAAGTAGGATTATACTTGCGTGTAAGCTGTACAGGCTGAGCTTACAACCAGGTGGTTCTATGCCTGAGCATCTGAGTACGATCCGGGACATGTTTAATAGGCTGAGAGCACAAGGGATGCAAGTTGAGAACCTGCATCATCAAGTGTCTATTCTGTTATCCAGTCTGGATTCCTCATATGACACAATTGTGACATTGATTGAGGGTCAGCCAGAACAAAATCTGACCATGGCATATGTGTCAGGAAAGCTTCTCGCCGAATGGGAGAAGAGAAACAGCAGGCATGCACGTAGATCAGTAAGCAGCGCGGCTGACTCAGGCACCGCTGGGACAAGCGGCAAGCTGGTGGGAGTTACCCAGGCAACTGCTTTGAAAGTCAGGAAATGCTTCAATTGTGGATCTACTTCACATCTTAGAAAAAACTGTACTTCTAAGGGCAAGAAAAAAAAGAAAAAGGAAGTTACCAGCACACCTGAGGATACAATTAAAATGAGCAAAAGTTTGATTGCTCGGGTGGGGTTTTCCAACCAGAACATGTGGGTGCTGGACAGTGGAGCTTCTCACCACATGGCAAATTCTAGAGACTTGTTTCAATCTCTGGATGATGGATATACAAATCAATTTGTGGAGCTAGCTGATGGAAAAAGAATCCAGGTGACAGCTACAGGAACAATTGACTTTGCTTCTTTGGGTCAACAGAGAGCATTGTTTGTTCAAGAACTGGACACAAACTTGGTCAGTATATCGCAATTGGCTAATGATGGATATGAAATAAGTTTTTCTAACAGCAACTGTGTAATTTCACATGATGGGGTGATCTGTGCAAAAGGTAATTTGCAGAATTCTCTGTATGTTATAAATCCGTTTGTAACACATGATGAGAAGGCAAAGTATGCTGAATTTGAAACCACATGACAATTGTTTACATATTTTCCACAAACGTTTTGCACATGCCAACTACAGAAGCATAGAAAAAATGCCAGATCTGTGTGAGGGTGTAACAATGAAACCATGTTCAAAGTATGTGGAATGTGAAGTATGTAGTATTGCAAAGTCACACAGGTCTAACATTCAGAAACACAGTGATAGAGTGAGCACAAGAATCTTTGAGCTGGTACACTCTGATGTTGCTGGTCCATTTGAAACTAGCTATGGGGGGAACAAATATTTTCTAACCCTAATTGATGACTATTCTCGATTTGGATTCGTATATCTGCTGCAGAATAAATCTCAGGTTCAAGAGAGATTTGAATCATTTGTTAAATGGGCAGGGAACAGATATAAACAATATCCAATTGGAGAATTACTCACGGATGGTGGGGGAGAGTACATGAGTACAAAGTTCAAGAAATTTTTGGAAAGAGAGGGTATAGGGCACAAAGTCACAGCCCCATACTCCCCATTTCAAAATGGTGTTGCTGAAAGACGTAACAGAACACTCCAGGACATGATGAGGGCCCAATTGACTGAGTCAAAGGTGGGAAATCGTTTCTGGGGGGATGCATTGTCAAATGCTAACTATCTGCTGAACAGGTTACCAAATTCCACAATTGGAAAAACTCCATATGAAATGTTTCATGGGAGGAAACCAAAGGTAGCACACGTGCGCATTTTTGGGTGTAAATGTTTTGTTCATGTACAGGCAAGAAACTTTGAATGTTTTCTGCTGGGGTATGATGCACAAACGAAAGGGTACAGGTTGTGGTCACCACATCACAACAGGGTAATTCTAAGCAGAGATGTGATTTTTCACGAGCAAACAGATGATCAGAAACAGCTGGTGGAATTGCCCATGCAGGCAATGTCTGAAACGCAGCAGGATGCTTCTGAGGACAGAACAGGCCACTGGGCAGATATCTGGGGAACAGGAGGGAGGTGAACAATCTCTGAGGCGTTCAACCCGAGAACGCAAAACACCTGTTAGATATCAGGATGAATTCCAAAGTGGGAAGACTGTTGTACATAAAGCTCTCAAAATAGCTTTAGAACCACAAAGTTTTGAGGAAATTTAAAGCTTGGAACCAAAAGTGAAGAATGATTGGTTTGAGGCCATGCAGGAAGAAATCAATGCAATGCATGACAACAACACATGGAGTCTAGTATCTTTGCCTGTGAGGCGCAAGGCCATCACCTGTAAATGGGTGTACAAGGTGAAGACAAATCACCTGGGGCAGGTAGAGAGATACCGAGCAAGACTTGTTGCCAGGGGGTTTGGGCAAAAGCATGGGGTAGATTTTGATTCCGTGTTTGCACCAACAACAATGTATGCAACTGTCAGACTATTGTTGAAATTGGCAGCACAAAGAAAAATGATGGCATTTCATTTTGGTGTAAAAACAGCTTTTTTATATGGGGAATTACAAGAGGAACTCTACATGGTGCAACCACAAGGTTTTGTAGAAGATCCCAGTCTTGTATGTCGTCTGAACAAGTCCATATATGGGTTGAAACAGGCAGCTCGATGCTGGAACCAAAAGCTGGACACAGTTTTGATTAGTTTGGGGTTTAAACAAAGCAAAGCTGATCATTGTCTGTATACAAATTACACAGAACAGGGAAACTGGGTATATTTGTTAATTTTTGTAGATGACATCTTACTGGTAACACAAACAGTGAGTCAAAAGGAAAAAGTTGCAAAAGAATTGCAAGAACACTTTGAACTGAAAGATCTGGGTTTGGTACAACACTATCTTGGAATGCAATTGTCTCAAGATGAGGAAGGTTCTTTCATGGTTGAACAAAGTGGAAAAATTCAGAAATTGCTGGAAATTCATGGATTGGAGAATTGTAACCCAGTTACCACTCCAATGACTCTTGAATATCAGAAACACACAAATAACACTGCATTTGATGATATTGGCAAATATCAGAGTGTTATTGGAAGTCTGCTATACTTGGCAAATGTGAGTAGGCCAGACATCAGCAATGCTGTGTTGCCGGCACCAAAAAGGTGTCCTCTCCCGGCAAAGTGATTCGGGCCTCAGTGTGTATGCCCTGCCCAATAAACACACTGATTTGGAGAAGGGAAACCAACTTTATTTAAGGCCTTAGATAGGCTCTAGGAGTCTGTGACTCAAATCAAGAGCTCCCGGCAAAGTTCTTTCTGGATCTTTTATACAGCATGGAATCAGATACAGGTTTGCATCACATACAGTCATTTTACATACAGTTGCGTAGAAAAACATTCTTATCATGACCTCTTTCACACGCCTTCACTGACTTCCTCTGGCCTTCCTGGTACATACATTTCCTCCTGTTCTTTGTCTATCAGACCTCGATTTCATCTTGTCCTGTTCTTTGGAAAGTACACGCATCAGTCTGATGCTAGCACCCCCCCTTCCCCCTTCCCTCCGCCTTTCGCTTTACTTCTCTTACATTCCTTTTCTATTCCCTTATCAGTGCATGCCCTTTGTACACACTTTGCCATTCTCTGGCCTTTTCCTCCTCCCATCTACCAAGGCTGCCTGCAACTTTCGCAACTTTAGCAACTTTAGTTTCACAGAGCAGCAAGAAAGCAAGAAACAATTTTACAGAAAGCAGAAAACAAGAATGCAAGATTCTCTAGTCAGGCCTAGCTAAACATTAGAACAGGAGTACAAATTCACATGGTCTCCAACAGCTGTAAACATACTTAGCAGGAAAACGCAAAATCCTTCTAACTATGATTGGCTAGCTGTGAAAAGGGTGTTAAGGTATTTAAAAGGTACCATGAATTGCAAACTGAAATTGTCAACACACACAAATGGAGGTTTTTGTGTGTACACTGATGCTGATTGGGGATCTGCAACAGATAGAAAGTCCACAAGTGGGACAGTTTTAATGTATGAAAACAGTCTTATTGACTGGTACACACGAAAACAAACTTGTGTGGCGATTTCTAGCGCAGAATCTGAGTTCATCAGTTTATCTCAAGCATGTAATGAGATAGAATGGTTCAAACAATTGTTTGCTGATATGCACATACCAGTAGACAAGGCTGTTACAATTTTTGAGGACAACCAAGCTTGCATCAGCATGGCTCAAAATGAAAAATGTAGGCCAAGAACCAAACACATTGATGTTCGTTACTCTCATGTAAAGGACTGTGTGCAAAAAGGGTGGGTAACACTCAAGTACTGTGCATCAGGGGATATGGTGGCAGATCTTTTCACAAAACCATTGCCTGAAGTAAGACACAGGAAACTAATGAGGGCACTAGGCCTCATTGAGTAAATGTAAACAACATGTATCACAGGCTGTGGGGGGATGTTGGGACATGTAACACAACAGCAGCTGTGCCACAGATTGTTTTCATTTGGTAAGGTACAGGGTGTCTAGAATAACAGGCTTATTTAGGCTAGAACTGTTATTCTCTTTCTCATGGGAAAAGTGGGATGGACAGAAATATGAACTGGTCACATGGTTTGTACTTTCTGATGACGTGTAATGATTGTTAAGTTTCGTTTCCTGTAACTGGAGAGAAGGGGATTGCTTTCTGTATGCACTTCTGTTCCTGTCTTCTCTCTGACATGTAGCAATCATGTAATGCTGAGTGCTTGCCAGGACTGGCTATGCACTGAAATAAGCTAAGCTATGTAGTTTTGTATTAGCTTTGATATAGATACAATAAACAGGTAGAAAGAGATCCTGTGTTGTGAAATCTATTGGAGTTGTAATTCCTAAGCTACAGTGCTGCAGGAGAGGCTGTAACCCGAGACGCTTGGAATGCTGCGTAGAAGGAAAGACGGTGAGTCTCTGTGTACATGGGCCACACAAGGGGCAGACGCTGTATTTTTCCATCTAACGCTCTGCTGGATCCACGTAGGCAGACGGGCCTACAGAGTGGATTATGGACCATAAGGTTGGATTAATTTCCATAGCCATATCAGTAACTCCGTGACAGGAGAAACTCCGGGCAGCCTCAGCCAGGAGGATGATGGCTCGGTATGGAAAGGGTTACCTCTCCAAGCGGCCCAGAGAAAGAGGGTGGGTTCACCCCCTCCTTCCCTTTCCCAGGCGCTGCAGTACCAGGAGTAGTGCTGATAATGTCTGGGATGATGATGATGATGATGATGATGATGATGATGATGAAGAAGATACTGCTTTATTTGAGTGGAAGACCGACAACCTGGTCTTCTGCGCGGGTTCAATGCTAAGGGGGTAGCGAGTCCTGGGGCGGGCCTTCTCCGAGGTCCCCAGCGACTATCACCCTTAGCCCAGAACAAAGGGATAACTTATAGCCACAAAAGTATCTTTTATAAAACAAGTTTATTTACAAAATTACCTTCACAAACCCAGACACACGCCAGCAATACAGCTTATCAGTACGGTACAAAGTAGCAAGCAAGAAGTCTCAAGGCCACCGTGATTTCAGGGCTCTCAGCTAGTCCGTTCAGCTCGGGCTCCAGCAGAGGCCCGGTCAATCGCATGCTGCTAGCTGGGTTTCCGGCGGAGGCCCGGTCTACCCAAGCGGCTAGCTGGGTTCCCGGCGGGGGCCCAGTCTACCCAAGCGGCTAGCGAGTGATTTCAGCTTGGTTTCCCGGGGGTCCAGGTCAACCCAAGCGGCCAGTGATTTCAGCTAGCTGGAGCGCGCCGGGTGCTGCTACCCGGGGTTGCCGATCCTTGGTCCCCTTACCCCAGGCATGGGGCAAGATTGCTGATCAGGTCCAACAACCCAGTTCCCTTGCGCAGGGTGTTTTATACCTTGGTGTTTCAGGTAGCCCCACCCTCCGTGATCAGGTGGGTTGCCACCCTCCCTGAGGGGCGGCCTTTTGGGTCAGGTGGGGTGATGCCTTCCCCCCCCTGGGGTGGGGTCCCTTTGAAGCCACTTGCTTAACGGTCCCATCCTGTGGTGTTGAGTGGTCCTTTCTTATGGGTGCCGAAGTGTCTGCTCTGGCGAGGTATTCAAGTCTTATGTAGATGGGGCTGATATAGGAGAGCATTGACAAACCTGGTGATGCTTCCTGCCTTCCCCCCTGGGGTGATTCTATGCAGATGTTGTTTGTCCCCTTTGGCCTCTGTGGAGACTGGCTGTCTCCCCCCCCCCGGGTCTCCTTCCCCCCACCTTGGTGGGTATGTGTGTGTCAGAAAGGGGGCTTAGGTTGGCTTTCTGCACAATTTGCTAAAAAGGCATCAAGGCAGTGTACAACAATTTAAAACAATAAAACCAGGGAGAGCCAGTGTGGCGTAGTGGTGAGAGTGCTGGGTTGGGGCTCGGGAGATCCGGGTTCTAGTCCCCACTCAGCCATGAAGCTCACTGGGTGACTTTGCACCAGTTGCCGACTCCCTGCCTAACCTACCTCGCAGGGTTGTTGTGAGGATAAAATGGAGAGGAGGAGGATTATTATGTAAGCCACCTTGGGTTCCTTGCCAGAGGAAAAAAGGCGGGATATAAATATAATAAATAAGTTAAACCTTAAAATGATTAAAAAACAACATTAAAAACAGGAAAGCATTAAAACTACGCATTTTAAAAGGCTAAATGAAAAAGACACCCTTTGTAAAAGCTCCAGGAGGGGCGGGGGGGCAACTGTAGCTCTTGGGGGGAGCACATTCCCCTTTGCCAGCAGCAGTTGATGGAACAGGAGTGCCCGATGAAGGCTCAGAACCAACATGAGCATAATATCTAAAATGGAAGGTGTGGTCCACAATCCAGACAGTGTGGCGTAGTGGTGAGAGTGTTGGACTGGGGCCCGGGAGATCTGGGTTCGGCCATGAAGCTCACTGGGTGACTTTGGGCTAGTCCCTGACTCTCAGCCTAAGCTACCTCACAGGGTTGTTGTGAGGATAAAATGGAGAGGAGGAGGACCATGTAAGCTGCTTTGGGGGCCCTGGCAAGAGGCAAAAAGCAAGGGTATAAATGTACCAATAATAAATAAATAAATAATTAAATCTAGTCTGGAAGTCAGTCCTGAAAGCAGCCTTCCCTAACCCAGGTTTTTGGACTTCAACTCCCATCAGCCGTAGCCAGCATGGCCAATGGTCAGGGATGCTGGGGCTTGTAGTCCAACATATCTCTTGGGAACACAGTGGCTGTCCTCGTGGCTGCACATATGTGAGCTGGGCAGCTTCCTTCTAGTTCCAATCTCACTTCAGTTGAAGGATAAATCATAATATTGGCCTACCTTACAGGGTTGTTCTACTAAGTATATATATATATATATAGCGTAACTTTTGAATAACTGGAGCGAGCTATGTAGACACCAAGAAGCATTATTACTAATGAAGCTGCAGGCGGAGGGGCTCGATCCTAGCCCCTCCCGGAGCAGCCCAGCCTGAGCCCGGTCCCCTGGTTCTGATCTTTTTGAACGTGATTATATTATGGTACAGTTTTTTTCTTTTTTCTCGATGTTATCTCGTTGGCAAAATGTTCAAAAAGATCTATTTTTTCAGTCGCCACTGAAACAGTGAAAGACATTAGTTGTTTAAGAAATCTGCAGACTCTTTTACAAGTAAGTTATAATTTATATAAAGAAAATGTATTCCTTTTTTAAAAAAGCAGTACTTGTTTCTCATTTTTAAGAAAATGTTTTGAAATGATTTCTATTAAGAACGTAAAGAAATTCTATACATAATGAGAAAGAATTTTTATTATGTGTTGTCCTCACCATGTTAAGTTAAGTTAATTTAATGTATGTATTTTGAATATTCACAGCCCCTTGAGGAAGGCCTTGAAAAATACACAGGCCGAAACGCGTCGGGCTCCTTTAATAAAGATTTTTGCATCCTGAGAACCTAGTTCTCTCCTTTTTTCTGTTGCATTTGGATGCTTATCTCCTCCTGTTTCTGTCTTTGGTTTCTGTTTTGGAGCCATGGAGTGGGACAACACTTACAGTTTTTCAAAAGAGCATTTGGACAAGCTTCTATTACAACCCTCTATCTTCGATGGAGGGAGAGAAAATTCCTGTATGGCGTGGGGACAATTTGTAAAAGAACACAAAAGAATGATCAGGAGTCAACTACATGCCTCTACTTTGCTTGAATATTGCCGGGCCCAAAAAATTCCTAGAAGCCTAAGGATTATGAAAGAACCAGGCATGTTTAAAGACAATGAGGATTTCATGCAGAAATGGTGTGCCATATTAAATAAATGTTCGCAGGATTTGATGATTCTCATAATAGACACCT
Source organism: Shinisaurus crocodilurus (assembly GCA_021292165.1). Classification (NCBI taxonomy): domain Eukaryota; kingdom Metazoa; phylum Chordata; class Lepidosauria; order Squamata; family Shinisauridae; genus Shinisaurus; species Shinisaurus crocodilurus. The sequence goes on from CM037879.1 coordinate 9,311,188, forward strand.
CATCAGAAGTAAATAAACAAATTGAAAAAACTCTGAAAGAACAAAAATAAACTTTTATTCGAGACAATCCACGTGATATAGAACATAAATTTGTAGCTTTGGACAAAGAATTACAACAGTTTCAAAGAGAGTTAAAAACATTTAAATACAAAAAATTTCAAAGAGATGAGAGTGACTATGCCAAAAAGCAGGTATAACCCTGGCTATATAAAAAACAAAAACGTGTTACTTTTGCTCAGCATGCGGACACTTCTTCTGGATCCTACTCTGAGTGGGAATCCCGCACAAATGAATCAGATTCTACACAATCTTTGCACACCTCATCTTTTTTGGACGACAGAGAAAACCGGAGATGGGAGTTTCAACCCAGCAGCAACAGAAAAAAGAAGGTTTGGCTCACCTCTCAGATGGTCCAAAAGAAGACGCTAGTTGTTAATCTCTCTAAAAAAGTACTATCTCCTGCTGAATTACATGTTTTGGATAAAGGACTTTCTTTTGTACCCACTTCTCATCATGACCCTGTGCAAACCAGACTAGATCTCTTTCGGTTCTTTCGTAACATAAAATTACGTCAATATTTTGGGACTAATGTACCCAGATTTACAGATACTCATACACGTTTTAGATTACCTTTGAAGTTCATGCCTCCTGCCCCTGCAGACCCAGCTATACAAGTTTATGAAAGATTAGTGCTAAAAGACCTTGAACAGATAGAAAAAACAAAAAAGCGTCCATGGTATAACATCAGTCAAGAGGAAAGAAAGATATTGTTAAATTTATCTCAAGACTCCTCCATAGTCATAAAAGAAGCAGACAAAGGGGGAGCTATTGTGATCCAAGACAGCACAGATTATAAAAAAGAGATTTTACGCCAATTAGCAGACACTGAATCATATCAGGTATGCAAAAATGACCCTACTAATGAGATTGCAAAAGAAATTAAAAACATTTTGTATGAGGGGGTCAGCCTAGGATTCATTACAGAAAATGAGTTTGGCTTTTTATGTAAAGAAAAACCCAGAATTCCGGTTTTTTATACTTTGCCAAAAATTCATAAGGGAGTTTGTCCTCCTCCAGGCAGACCCATAGTATCAGGCTGCAGTTCTGTGCTGGAACCTCTTTCACAATACGAAGATTATTTCTTAAAACCTTTCATACCTCTAATACCCTCTTATGTACGGGATTCTTCAGACTTTATAAATAAAACAAAAGCAATCTGTATAGAAGAAAAGGATATTTTGTTAACAATGGATGTAAGATCTTTATATACTAACATACCTCAGGAAGAGGCTTTATCTGTTATCCACCATGCTTTAGATTTAAGAACAGAGAAAAATCCTCCCACCCATTTTCTACTCTCCCTTGCTGAGATGTTCTTATGTAAAAATTATTTCAAATTTAACAACAAATTTTATTGGCAAACTAAGGGGGTGGCTATGGGGTGCCCTATGGCCCCAGAAGTGACTAATTTATATATGGCTGAATATGAGAGGGAACTTTTTTCATCTGTGGGTCAATATAGTAAACATATTGTGATATGGTTTAGGTATATAGATGATGTTTTTTTTTCAATTTGGAGGGGTGATGCAGTATTATTACAACAATTTATAACATACATAAATTCTAGGAATGAAGATATCCAATTTGATGTCCAGTATAATGCCTTAGAAATCCATTTTTTGGATCTGACAATAAGAAAAGAGGGCAAACATCTCATTACTTGTAATTACAAAAAACCTACAGATGTGCCCAGATATCTTCGGTATGACAGCTCCCATCACCATTCCTTAAGGAATAATCTCCCATATGGACAGTTTTTAAGATTAAGACGCAACTGTTCAAAAACATCAGACTTTATACAAGAGTCACACACATTGGCACTACAATTAAAAGAGAGAGGCTATCCTAATGCTGTCATTACAGAGGGTTTCAAAAAGGTTGAAAGAAAAACATAGGCAGAACTTCTAACAAAAAAGAATGTTGAAGTGCAAACACGAATCCATTGCATTTTGACTTATGATAAAATAAATGATAACCTACAGAGCAGTATTAGGAGACATTGGCATATGGTACAAGAGATACCTGGTTGCCAAAATCAACCAATGGTTTCCTTTAAGAGAACAAGAAATTTTAGAGATCTACTAATAAGAAGTGAATTCAAAGAAAATTATGGAAGCCCTTCGAATGTTCTGTTTGATTCTCACAGGCCAATAGGACACCACCCCTGTGGACATTGCTGTTATTGTAAATACACCAACAAAACCACAGCATTTGTAAATCCCTCTGATCAACAAAAATATTTTTAAAAATGTTTTACCACTTGTAACAGTTCCTTTGTTGTTTATGTCATCCAGTGTAAATGTCCAAAAGTTTATGTGGGAATAACTATTAGACCCCTAAAAAAATGTATAGGAGAGCACCTTAGTAACATAAAAAACAAAAAAACAAGGTGCTCCACTTGATATGGCTATGGAAAATTACTCCAGCCTTATGGTCCATAATCCACTCTGTAGGCCCGTCTGCCTATGTGGATCCAGCAGAGCGTTAGATGGAAAAATACAGCTTCTGCCTCTTGTGTGGCCCATGTACACAGAGACTCACTGTCTTTCCTTCCACGCAGCATTCCAAGCGTCTCGGGTTACAGCCTCTCTCCTGCAGCACTGTAGCTTAGGAATTACAACTCCAATAGATTTCACAACACAGGACTTCTTTCTACCTGTTTATTGTATCTATATCAGAGCTAATACAAAACTACATAGCTTAGCATAATTCAGTGCATAGCCAATCCTGGCAAGCACACAGCATTACATGTTTGCTACATGTCAGAGAGAAGACAGGAACAGAAGTGCATACAGAAAGCAATCCCCTTCTCTCAAGTTACAGGAAAACGAAACTTAACAATCATAACACGTCATCAGAAAGTACAAACCATGTGATCAGTTCATATTTCTGTCCATCCCACTTTTCCCATGAGAAAGAGAATAACAGTTCTAGCCTAAATAAGCTTGTTATTCTAGACACCCTGTACCTTTCCAAATGAAAACAATCTGTGGCACAGCTGCTGTTTTGTTACATGTCCCAACACCACTAACTCAACATTTTACAGAACAGCAACATTCCCCTACAGACCTTACTTTTTGGGCTCTGGACAAAATTAACACTAACAATGAAAAACAATTATTAAGAGGGAAATACAATGGATTATTAAATTAAATACGGTACTTTAAAACCAAGAGGTCTTAATGAGGATTTGGAACTGTTCCCATTAATGTGACTGCAAAATCACTGTAGTGCTTTAAAACAAGCTGTGTCCTGACTGGGTGTCCTTGACATTTTGCCAACGAGATAACATCGAGAAAAAAGAAAAAAAACTGTACCATAATATAATCACGTTCAAAAAGATCTATTTTTTCAGTCGCCACTGAAACAGTGAAAGACATTAGTTGTTTAAGAAATCTGCAGACTCTTTTACAAGTAAGTTATAATTTATATAAAGAAAATGTATTCCTTTTTTAAAAAGCAGTACTTGTTTCTCATTTTTAAGAAAATGTTTTGAAATGATTTCTATTAAGAATGTAAAGAAATTCTATACATAATGAGAAAGTATTTTTTATTATGTGTTGTCCTCACCATGTTAAGTTAATTTAATTTAATGTATGTATTTTGAATATTCACAGCCCCTTGAGGAAGGCCTTGAAAAATACACAGGCTGAAACGCGTCGGGCTCCTTTAATAAAGATTTTTGCATCCTGAGAACCTAGTTCTCTCCTTTTTTCCGTTGCATTTGGATGCTTATCTCCTCCAGTTTCTGTCCTGAGGTGAAGGACACAAGGTTTGTTGTCACCAGACATAGTCTCAAGGTGATATGAGTCAGCAACCATGGGACAACAAGTTTATAGTAAACATGTTGTGAAGAATGGGTCATATAACTGGTGAGTAATATCCTATTTATAGGTACAGGGTCTAGGGGTATATAAAGTAAGACACTTGGATGTCTACTTTCACAGACCTCTTGTTCTGGACTTCTACTTCAAGTCAGTCACTTCACTTCATCTCAGCCTTACCACTGGGGTCTTGGACTTGAATCTGCCATCATGTAGTGAGTAAGAGATGCATATCAGTTGGAAATATTGGAACATAAGCATTTTAAATTGAAAACTGTCTGAGATTTTCTGTAAGAAAGCTAGAAATCAGCTGGAGGCTGGAATTCTGTTTTAACTCAAACATTGCAGGATTTGGGATTTGCACAGAGAGGCAGATCAATGTTTGCTTATTAAACAGGAGGAACAGAGACATAGACTGTATGTACTTTGTTAGATGGGTGATCTATTGTTTTTTTCTGGACAGATAAAAGCAATATGATATAATTGATCCAGGGTTTGGAATTTCATTTTGAACTGAAACTGCTTGGTGGTGGATCAACTGTTTATTTGTAAATAGAAGTTGAGGGAGAAACTAAGGGCAGTATCTTACTGCAACAAACCAGGGGAAATCATGGATGTGATTGAGAATTTTGGAGATAGTTAACTCAGTGCAAGACTCCAAATAATTGAGGGTTTTCAAGCACATGCTGATGGAAAAGCGGTTTGAATGTTACACAGAAGCATTGGGCAGTTGAGCTTCATTTTGCAAGCAACAAGGCCAGATATTGCTGTCAGAGTAAACACCTATTGAATAGGTACACTGTTAGACCAACAGGACATGCTTGGAGAGCTCTGAAAAGGAGTTGTGTGTTATCTGAAGGGAACATCACACTTCAGACTAAGCTTTACAGCTCAGAGCACAGGTGGCTTACAGATTCACAGAAATGCCAGTTTGGTTGTGATAGTAAGAACATCAAGAACACACCTGAGGTTTGTTATTTTATAACCATACTTTGATTGATTTTGTAAGAAACAATCATCTAAAAGTTAGAGTTCAACTGAAGCTGAACTGAATGCATTGTATTATGTATTGTGCTATTATGCTATTGTAAAGCTTGAATAGTTATTGCATTTGTTTAAATAGTTTAAATTGTTAAAAATGTTTAAATGATGCTGGGATTGATGTGAAAAACCTATTACAGTTTTTCAAGAAACCAAGGCAGGATTGCTATGCTGCAGGCAGATAGCAATTCACAAAGAACAGTTTTAAGTCTGCAAATATAACTGTGTCATGCAAAGGGATACATCAGAAGTGATTTGATGGTGGTTCAAATTTCTGGCAGGTAAAGTTATCCCTGAAAAGTTTTTTTTAGCAAAGTCCATAGATAAGGAACAGCATCAGAGGTCAACAAAGCTGTTGCTGTTGTATTAGGTAAATACCACATTCTGCAACATATGCAAAGAGCAGGGGGATGTTAGGTTTTGCATAGGCAGAACGAGATTGTCACCTGACATCAGGATCAGGACCGGTGCAGGGCAGTTTGGCGCCCCAGGCGAAATAATATTTAGCGCCCCCGCTCTCCAAAACAACCCTGCGCCGCCACCACCAACCTACCTTCCCCCCCCCCGCCCTGGCTGCTGCTGCTGCTGCTGCTGCCGCCGCTGCTGCTGCCTCCTCTTCCTCCTCCTCCTGAAGTGACGCAACGGGACCCCCGTGCTGTTTTTGGCCCGGGAAACCATGGCAACAGGGCTGTTTAAGCCCTGTTGCCCTGGTTCCTCCCGCCAAAAAACAACGGGGCGGGCTCCGGAAGCGACGCGACGCAGGAGGTAGGTGACGGGGGGTCGGGGGGGTGGCGATGGCGGGGGGAGGCGCAGCAGCGGGCAAGCGAGCGGGCGGGCGAGGGGAGGCACAGAGGTGGGCGAGCGAGCGGCTGGCGGGGAGGCGCAGCGGCGAGCGGCGGGCGGGGCAGGCGCGGCGGCGGCGGGCGGGTGGGAAGGTGGGGAGGCACGGCAGCCGCGGGCGGAGAGGCAGAGGCTTGGTGGAGGCGGCGCAGCGGAGGCCTGGCGGGGGCGGCGCAGCGGCAGCGAAGAGGAGCGCAGCGTTTCCGCGCCCTCTTCAGCCGCGCGCCATAGGCAACCGCCTAGTTTGCCTAGCGGTAGCGCCGGCCCTGATCAGGATATCACCTGACATGGAGGATATCTCCTGAGGTGAAGGACACAAGGTCTGTTGTTACCAGTCATAGTCTCAAGGTTTATGACTCAGACTCATGGGACAACAAGTTTGTAGTAAACATGTTGTGAAGAATGGGTTACCGGTATATAACTGGTGAGTAATATACTATTTATAGGTACAGGGTCTAGGGGTATATAAAGTAAGACACTTGGACGTCTACTTTCACAGACCTCTTGTTCTGGACTTCTACTTCAAGTCAGTCACTTCACTTCATCTCAGCCTTACCACTGGGGTCTTGGACTTGAATCTGCAATCATGTAGTGAGTAAGAGATGCATTGCTTGCCTTAATCCCATGTAATTGGGTTTTACAAATAAACACTCTAATCTTTATTAACTGCTGTTATCTCCTCCTTCCGTCTGCATGACTGGGACTGAGGGTCACTGGCTAGGTAAGCTTTTGAACCCGGGTCAGTCCAGCTCTCACATCTGGTTATGGGCCCAATCACCCAGAGATAACCCAGATTACAGGCCAGATAACAGGCGTACAGGCGGTAACAGGTACAGCTCGAGGATGTTGACAAGGTGCTTGGACGGGTTCGTGCAACCACGTCTGTTCTGGATCCTTGCCCCTCTTGGCTTATAAAAACTAGCAGGGAGGGAACGGCCGGCTGGGCCAGAGAGGTGATCATGCCTCCTTGCTAGAGGGAGTGGTCCCATGCCACCTGAAACAGGCGGTGGTGAGACCACTCCTGAAGAACCCTCTCTGGACCCGGAAGATCTTAACAACTTTAGGCCGGTGGCAAATGTTCCTTTCCTGGGCAAGGTCCTTGAGCGGGTGGTGGCCAACCAGCTCCAGGTGCTCTTGGATGAGACTGATTATCTGGATCCATTTCAGTCGGGGTTCAGGCACGGAAACGGCTTTGGTCGCCCTGTATGATGACCTATGTCGGGAGAGAGACAGGGGGAGTGTGACCCTGTTGATACTCCTGGATCTCTCAGCGGCTTTCGATACCATCGACCATGGTATCCTTCTGGAGCGGCTGTCTGAGTTGGGGGTGGGGGGCACTGCATTGCAGTGGTTCCGCTCCTACTTGGATGGCCGGCTCCAGAGGGTGGTGCTTGGGGAATGTTGCTCGGCCCCATGGACTCTCCAGTACGGGGTTCCTCAGGGGTCGGTCTTATCCCCCATGCTATTTAATATCTACATGAAACCGCTGAGTGGGGTCATCCGGAGTTTTGGAGTGCATTGCCATCAGTACGCTGATGACACGCAGCTCTATTTCTCCTTTTCATCTTCAGCAGGTGAGGCTGTGGATGTGCTGAACCGGTGCCTGGCTGCGACAATGGACTGGATGAGGGCTAACAAACTGAGGCTCAATCCAGACAAGACTGAGATGCTGTTAGTGGGTGGTTCCTTTGACCGGATGGAGGGTGTTCAACCTGTTCTGGATGGGGTTGCACTCCCCTTGAAGGAGAAGGTTCGTAGCTTGGGGGTGCTCCTGGAGCCATCTTTGTCACTTGAGGCTCAAGTGGCCTCAGTGGCAAGGAGTGCCTTTTACCAGCTTCGGCTGGTGGCCCAGCTACGCCCCTATCTGGACAGGGATAGCCTGGTCTCAGTAATCTACGCTCTGGTGATCTCTAAACTAGACTACTGCAATGCACTCTACGTGGGGCTGCCTTTGAAGACTGTTCGGAAGCTGCAGCTAGTGCAAAATGCGGCAGCCAGGCTTATTGCAGGGACCGGAAGGTCTGAGCATATTACACCAGTTCTGGCCCGCTTGCACTGGCTGCCAATATGCTTCCGAGCCGAATTCAAGGTGCTGGTTTTAACCTATAAAGCCCTACACGGCTTAGGACCACAATACCTGACGGAACGTCTCTCCCAACCGTTATCTACCCGGACACTACGCTCAACATCTGGGGCCCTCCTCCGATTGCCACCTCCAAGAGAGGCTTGGTTGGTGGCAACGAGGAGGAGGGCCTTCTCGGTGGTAGCCCCCCAGGTTATGGAATCAGCTCCCCACTGAGACCCGCATGGCGCCAACCTTTACTATCTTTTCGGCGCGCAGGTTAAGACTTCCTCTATGCCAAGGCATTTAGTTAGGAGCTTTGAATAGCACAGAGGGGATGTCACCTGTAGGCTCAGTTTTATTTGGCTTTTTGTATTTTAACATGTGTTTTAAATTGGTTTTAATTTTTTTAAACTGTTTTGTATGTTTTAATGTTTGTTTTCTGTCTAGGGGTGTGAACCGTCCAGAGAGCTTCGGCTATGGGGCGGTATATTAATGAAATAAATGAAATGAAATGAAATCAAGATTATTGGTCCAGATAATCCAGGACGCAGGAGATCAGCAGTTATGAGGTTAAAGGATTGTTTACTTTTGTAAGGAGTTTGGAATGTAAACAACCGGGAAGGCGATGTTGCTAGAGCTGGATGCTGATAACAGCGGCTTGGAATGCAGCACAACTGAGGAATGCAGAGGCAGAGAGGCGAAGGATTTTTCGTTTTGGAAGCAGCTGGAACGGAGGTGCCAGGCTTGGCAGATCCGAGGCTACTGAACAGTGAACAACGCTGGACACAAGGATTTCGTTTTCCACAGCTTGCTGGAGTGATTGTCAAGGAGCTGAATCGGGCAAGGAAATATCTCCTGGAGGCTCTGTGTCTACTCATTGAGAAGACTACAGCAGGAGGATCATATTTCTTTTACAGTTTGCTTCTTCGCTCAGCAGCGGATCAGCTATCTTTTGCATTGTGTCAACAAGTGGCTTGGATTACAAAACGACGTGGATTACAGTCTGACGTGGGCAAAGCGTCTGGAGTGTGTGTCGCAGCAAAGTCACGTGTGACTGGAACGTATCTTGGGAAACTTGATACTACACTGGGAGGCTGAATTAAACCAGCAGAGGCATGGTTTTAAAACAGCAGGGGAGAAACAGCACAGTAGTTTTTGAACAGAGAAAGCTGTGCTTCAAATGGGAAGCTGTTCTTCAATTTTCTTCATGTGGGATCACAGAAGAAAGGGGCTTAAAATCAGCAGGGGTGCTGCTGATGGGAAAAACATTGTGTTTTAACCCAGGACATAACAAAATAGACATTATTTTGTTTGGACAGGAAACAGTGTCTTGTTGAAACCAAACTTTCTGTGTTGGACATAATACCTAAGCAGAAAGAGGACTATGCAAATGGTCGGGTTTAAAAGTCATGTTTTTGGAAATGTATTTCTTGAAAGTTTGAATAACTTGGACTCAAGAAAGTGTTTTATATGCTCTGGAAATGTCAGAAAGTGTACTGAATGTATATATGTCTGCTGACTTGAGTATATTGTAAATTTCTCTGTAGCAAAATGTGAAATACTGAATAATTAGTAGGTATGTTTATATGGCAAAGCTAAGAGATGGATTATTTCTTTTATCTGTACTGTAATGATGTAATAAAGAAATGGAAAGTCGTACTGTTGCAACTATAAAAAGTTAAATGATCATATGTATGACATGTACATGCATGCATATCACATGATGTTTGTTCATTTAGATTCACAAGCCGTGAAAGAAAATGCAAGCAGTTGTTGGGGAAAGCATTTGAAAATTGTAATTTTCACATGAAAGGTAATTTTGTGCACATATACAAGGGATGCTAGCTTCAACAGGTAAACTGGAAGGCAAGCTGAAAAACCAGTTCATTTCATTTGATCTTATGGGTACTCTGATGGTTTTTAGAGGAGAGGCACGTTATTTCATGATGTTAATTGATCAATACACGAGGTACAGGTTTTGTACATGTTAGATAGAAAGCTGGAGTATTGAACAGAGTCAAGGTGTTTTGTGCTTGGGTGAGAAACAGGCATATTACCCATGTTACCTATATGGGGGGAAGTTCAATTCAGTGCATACTTTGATGCATTTCTAACAGGATGTGATATTGAACACATGGATTGTGTGGAAGAGTAAACAAACACTCAGAAGAGGTGATGCTAATTTGGCTAATGAGGTTTGAGTAGAAGCTCTTAAATGTTTTGATTATGTACATGATAGAAGTTTTGGTTCTGTATTGAACTGTACACCTTATAGAAAGTTGTGTATAGGAAGAATCTTCTGGAGAAACATTTCAGGATCTTGGATCTGATATGTAGGTACATGCACCTCAAAAGTTAGAAGAAATCTGTAAGGGAAGATTACATGAGATTTTCTAAAATATGAGAATATTGTGTTTCACATGAATAACACTTGGATAGTGAGATTATCTAGAAGTGTTAAGTATAATGCTGAATGAACAAGGTGAGATCAATTTTCAAAATTAATTCTGTTAATGCAGGGAAGCATCAAGGTCAGAGTCAGAATAGAAAAGCATTTGCTGAAAAACAGTCAGGGACATTTGACAAACTGATACACATTTGGATCACGGGATGAAGGCTATAAAAATGATTGTTCATCATTGGTGCAAGTTCATTGGAATAGGAACCTGATAACTGATGAGGGAAGGAACAGGTGAGTCAAACAACCTGTGAGATATCAGGATGAATTTGCAGGAAAAGCCATTTGAAAACTCAAATTTTCAAAGAGGTGTAAAATTGTCTGTTAAGGAAGCTGAACCATAGCTTCAGGCTATGCAAGCTGAGTTGAATTCTTTGGATAAAGAACAAAACATGGAAGCTGGTGAAAGAAACAGCTTTGAACTCATTGTTACCAGATAGATTTTTTAGGTGAAAACTAACCAGATTGGAAAAGGTTATGTGTGTCAAAATAGCAAGATTGGTTGCTTGTGATTTTGCTCTAGTTAAAGGAGCTGGATAATCATGAGGTGAGTGCAACAACAATTTGCTTTGAAAACAGTTAGACTGATGTTTAAGAATGTGGAGAAATGTATGAATATTTCACAATTGGAAATATTGGAATATAAGCATTTTAAATGGAGGAAGTCTTAAGAAAACTGAGAACATTTACATGTTACCACCGGATGGTGTCACTGTAGAGGAGAGGTTGTCTGTCAGTGCCACAGAATTTTCTGAAGGAATCTGGTAAAGCTAGAATCAGCTGGAGGCTGGAATTCTGTTTGAACTCAAACATTGCTGGTTTGGGATTTGCACAGAGAGGCAGATCAATGTTTGTTTATTAAACAGGAGGAACAGGGACATAGACTGTATGTACTTTGTTAGATGGATGATCTATTGTTTTTTTCTGGACAGATAGAAGCAATATGATATAATTGATCCAGGGTTTGGAATTTCATTTTGGATTGAAACTGCTTGGTGGTCAACTGTCTATCTGTAAATAGAAGTTGAGGGAGAACCAAGAGGGCAGTATCTTACTGCAACAAACCAGAGAAAATCATGGATGTGATTGAGAATTTGGAGATAGTTAACTCAGTGAGAGACTCCAAATAATTGAGGATTTTCAAGCACATGCTGATGGAAAAGCAGTTTGAATGCTCCACAGAAGCATTGGGCAGATACTGCTGTCAGTGTAATAGGCAAGCTGTTAGACCAACAGGACATGCTTGGAGAGCTCTGAAAAAGGAGTTGAGTGTTATCTGGAGGGAACATCATACTTCAGACTATGTTACAACTCAGAGCACAGGTGGCTTACAGATTCACAGAAATGCCCGTTGTGGTTGTGATAGTAAGAACAACAAAAATACACCTGAGGTTTGTTATTTTTTATAACCATACTTTGATTGATTTTGTAGAAACAATCATTTAAAAGTTAGAGTTCAACTGAAGTTGAACTGAATGCATTGTATATGTATTGTACTATTATGCTATTGTAAAGCTTGAATAGTTATTGCATTTGTTTAAATAGTTTAAATTGTTAAAAATGTTTAAGGATGCTGGGATTAATGTGAAAAACATATTACAGTTTTTTCAGGAAACCAAAGCCAGGATTGCTATGCTGCAGGCAGATAGCGATACACAAAGTTTTAGGTCTGCAAATAAAACTGTGTCATGAAAAGGGATACATCAGAAATGATTTGATGGTGGTTCAAATTTTCTGGCAGGTAAAGTTATCCCTGCAAAGTTTTTTTTTATCCAGGTCCATAGATAAGGAACAGCATCAGGTGTCAACAAAGCTGTTGCTGTTGTATTAGGTAAATACCACGTTCTGCACCTATATGCAAAGAGCAGGGGGGTGTTAGGTTTTGCATAGTGGGCAGAACGAGGATTGTCACCTGACATCAAGATTGTCACCTAACATGGAGGATGTCTCTTGAGGTGAAGTACACAAGGTCTTTTGTCACCAGACATAGTCTCAAGGTGATATGAGTCAGCAACTATGGGACAGGTTTGCAGTAAACATGTTGTGAAAAACAGGTTATATAATAGGTGAGTAATATCCTATTTATAGATACTATAAATGGGGTCTTGCTATATAAGTTGGGGTAAGACACACATCTCCTCACTCCTTCTTCCTGTCTCTTGTTCTGGACTTCTACTTCAAGTCAGTCACTTCACTTCATCTCAGCCTTACCACTGGGTTCTTGGACTTGAATCTGCAATCATGTAGTGAGTAAGAGATGCATTGCTTGCCTTAATCCCATGTAATTGGGTTTTACAAATAAACTCTTTAATCTTTATTACCTGCTGTTATCTCCTCCTTCCATCTGCGTGACTGGGACTGAGGGTCACTGGCTAGGTGAGCTTTTGAACCCGGGTCAGTCCAGCTCTCACATCTTTGACTATTTTAATCCCGAAACCAAAGAAGGATCCATCCGGAATCTTATAGGCCAATTTAATTCATCCTTCCGGCGCCTGGTAAAGACCTTTCTACTCTCCCAGGCATTTAAATCATTTTAATCATTTTAATCATTATAATCTTGTAGTTGTTTCTAACTCTGTTATTGTAACTGTTGCTGCTAGCTCTGCTGTTTGTTTTAATCTGTGGTTTTAAAATTTTATATTTATATTATATTGTATTTTATGGTTTTAACTGTTGTAAACTGCCCAGAGAGCTTCGGCTATTGGGCGGTATAAAAATGTATTAAATAAATAAATAAATAAATCCTTCTTGCCCTGACACGGTAATAATTCTTTTACAGGTCTTGGCTTTGCAGAGCTTCATTAGCACCACTCTTTGCTGCACGGATGAAAAATGGAGGAGCAGGAATCTGCCATCAGGACTGGGAGTGCCAGTGAAACCTCGGAAACTACGGGACAGGAGATGCTGGGCCAGGAAATGGTCAGCTCAGATGTGCGGCGCCAGCGTTTCATGCAGCTCCGCTACTGGGCCGCTCAGGGCCCCCGAGAGGTCTGCACCCAGCTCCACCATCTCTCCCATCAGTGGCTGAAGCCAGAGCGACACACCAAAAATCAGATCGTGGACCTGGTAATCCTGGAGCAGTTCCTGAGCATCCTGCCCCTGGAGATGTCGAGCTGGGTGAGGGAATGTGGGGCGGAGACCAGTTCCCAGGCGGTGGCCCTGGCAGAAGGCTTCCTCCTGAGCCGGGAGGAGGAGAAGAAGCAGGAGGAGCAGCGGGTGAGAGCATTGCATCCTGGGAGCTCCACGGGGTCAAGCATGTGAGCGGGGACATGCTAAAACTTGATCTATGAATTACCCGACCTTTTCTGGAAGTCCTCTGAGGAGGGATGTCCCATACCCATCCATGCCCCCTGCCCCAAGAGTGTATCATTTCTGTATTCTCTTCTCATTGCATGTCTTGGATCCACATTACGTTTCAGGTAGAGAATCTGTGTGCCGAAGTGGAGCCTGATTTCCCGTGCCCCCTGCAGAGTCCCCTGCGAACGGGCATCGAGCAGGAGAGTGATGGAGGTGCCGCCTCACAGGGTAAGGATTAGCTGCGGGGTTGGGGAGCGTGCAAGAAATCCTTGGGCTGCTTTTATTCCCCCCCTGAGTCGTTTGGAGGGTGGGGGGAAGAAACCTGTCTCCAGCCTTTTTCTCAGTTAAAAAAATCATATTCAATAACTGAAGACGTTAGACAAGGAAATCTGCACTTTGAATGGTGGCCAAGAGCCCAACTGGGGAGAGATGCATTTTCACCCAATTGCCCTAAAGCATCCAAACTGCAAATAAAGGATAAGACATCTCCTCACATGCCTGTGTTCTTACAATTGCATCACTTAAGCTGCAGTCCTGTGTATTTTCTTGAGAAGGAAGTCCTGTTGTGTTCAAAGGGGCTAACTACCTAGTAAGTGCATTCAATATATCCAGGGGCTGGGGAGCTCCTGTTAGTGGGAAATGTGATCCGTAGACACATGGACAGCTGTGTTTGTGATGGGCATGCATAGCTATACACGATCTCCAGTATCAGAGGCAGTATGCCTATGTACACCAGTTGCTGGGGAACATGGGCGGGAGGGTGTTGTTGCACTCAGGTCCAGCTTGTGAGATTCCGTGGGCAGTTGGTTGACCAGTGTGTAGACAGAAGAGTGGACTAGATGGACATTGGGCCTGATCCAGAGTGGCCCTTCTAATGGTCGTTTGTTCTTAGGACTGTCATCTTAATCTCCAAGACAAGCATACGCTCCCAGTTTCCTTTCTCTCTCAGAGGGGATGGAGTGATGCCAGGAATCAATCCTCAGCCAGCGCTGCTTCTTTGTGATGGCGTGGGAGCGGATCAGGTCGGGAGAAGGATCCCTCGGGTGCCCCTGTCCCCCGCTCAGCTCGCTGGGCCTGAACAGAACTCTCTCCTCCTGTTTGCTTCCAGCAAGAATAAGAACACAAGAAGCACCCTGCTGGGTCAGGCCAAAGGCCCATCTAGTCCAGCATCCCGTTTCCCACACTGGCCAGCCAGAAAATACCTGTGTAGCTCACAAGCAGTGCATGAGCGCAGTGGACCTCGGATGCTGTTCTTCCCCTGTGATTGGTCTTGAGAGGCGTGCTTCCCCAGATCCTTGAGATCACCATCAGGACTAGTAGCCCTTTGGTAGACTTGTCCTCCAAAAGGAAGGGTATAAATGCCACTCCTGGATGCTTAAATCGTCCACTATAAATGCCCAGCCAACTCACTTGAAGCAGCCTTTTGGATTTTGTTACTAGACGATCTTTACATTAGGTGTGAGGAGGAAATGTTGATGTTTCTTCTGTCCAGGGTCTGGTGCCCTTTGAGGAGATCGCTGTGTCCTTCAGCAAGGAGGAGTGGGCACTGCTGGATCCTGACCAGAGAGCCCTGCACAGGCAGATCATGGAGGAGAATCGTGTGATCGTGGCCTCTCTCGGTAAGGCTCCCTCTTTCCCTGGCTGGCGATAATATCTCTTTACAAATGCAATGCTGGTGAGTAGTAGCAGCAGCAGCAGCAGCAGCAGGGGAATGTTAGTAATTTATTCCCCATTCTCTATATTCATTGAAGTATTTTTAGGTGGGGCAGGAGCAAGAAGCTGTCATTAGTGTCAGAACAAAGTTGGAATGGATGGGATCAACTTTATTCATAAAGTGTGAACAAGTTTTTTTAAATTAATTTTTTAATGTGAATTAAAACACACACAATAAAAGGAAAAAGAAAAAGAAAGAAAAGGGGGGGAATACATAGTTCCTATATAAATTTCAATAAATCACTTATAATATATCCATTGATTATTCTGGCATAGACGCAAAAACGGCAATTCATTGACTGGGTAAAGTAGAATAATCCACTTTTGTATTCTATTCCTGTTTATGGCCCTGTGTATCTTATCTCACACATATTCACAGATAATAAGTATTTATAAACTTGTATTGTGGGCTGACATGTCAGCTCAGCCTCAATAATGATCCATGGGTAGAGGTCCCAGTGGTCTCTCCGTTGTCTGGGACGGATCACCATCTGGCCAGGACTGGCATTAAGGCTGCTGCCCGCCTCTGCAGGGGTGGTGGACCAGTTAAAATGGTACGTCCCCGAAGGCTGATGGATCCAATACGTTTCCAGAATGCCTTGGGGCGTCTTTTGGATGGTTCCACCAGTAATCCTGTCGTTTCCTTGGTATCCAAATGGAATGAAGACCTGGCTAGGGTCATCAACACGATCGCTCCTAGATGTCCTCTCCGACCCACTTCTAAACGAGCTCCGTGGTTTTCTGAAGAACTGAGGAAGCTGAAGCGGAGAGGAAGACGACTAGAGCGCCAATGGCGGAGAACTCGACTCGAATCCGACAAAACACTCCATAGAGATCATCTGTAGAGCTATGGAGTGGAGATACGTGCGGCGAAGAGAGCTTTCTGCTCTGCATGTATCGCGTCTGCGAACTCGCGTCCAGCTGAGCTGTTCAGAGTGGTTAGGGAGCTGAGCCAGGCTCCCCCTATTCAAGATCAGATTTTAGAACCTTCAGTGGCTCGCTGTGAGGCTTTTAATGAGGTTTTCGCAGATAGAATTTCTCGGATTCGTGCCAACCTAGACGCCCTTGTGGATACAGAAGTCAACAGTGGGGTGTCCAGCAACTCTTCTTGCCTGATTAAATTGGGTCACTTTCAGTTGCTGACTCTTGATGATGTGGACAAGCTTCTTGGTTTGGTCAATAAGACTACTTGCCCTCTTGACCCTTGCCCATCCTGGCTTATAGCCCAGGGAGGGGAGACAGTAAGACAACTTTTGTTGAATATTATTAACGCTTCCCTAAAAGAGGGCTTTCTCCCTACATGCTTGAAAGAAGCTATTATTAGACCATTTTTGAAAAAGCCCTCCTTTGATCCCCTGGATTTTAATAATTATAGGGCAGTGAGTTCTCAGGGTGCAAATTCTTTATTATTTGTTTTCAGGTGGAGGAGCCCGACGCGTTTCGGCCTCTGGCTTTTTTTAAGGCCTTCCTCAGGGGGCTGTAAATATTTAAAATACATCTAGTAAATACATGTTGTAAAACATGGTGGGTACAACACATAATTAAAATGCCTTCTCAGTGTACACTAATAACTCTGTACTCTATACATATAGAAATGGTTTAAAAACATTTTCTTAAAAATGGTAAGAGTCAAGTTTTTCTATTTGAAACATACACACTTGTTTTCTTACACAAATTTATAAAATATCTAACTCTGTCAGGCCTATTCCAGGAGTCCCAACAGTATATCTGGCTCCATTAGCCCTCGATGTCGCTGCAATATGAACATTTCGAACTACCAGCGGCCCTCCTAGACTGGTATCATCTGCTCACAGCCTCTCTCTGAGGTCTCATGCTCAGGACATCCAAGCACTCCTTTCGAGATCTTTAACTGGAGGTGGTGGGGATTGAACTTGGGACTTCCTGCATACCAAGAACAAATTTAACTCCTATACATAATATATAGGGCACCCAATAAGAAAAGGTTCTCTGCCACTTCTTGATGGCTCTTCTCCTTTCTCTTGTTATCTGTATTTGCATCCTACTGTTGCTCCAAACAGCTCATAATATCATGCCTCAGATGGTCCACTTGCCTGCACAACAATCCTGTGGGGCAGGCGAGGGTGTGAGAGAGTAACCGGCCCCATAGCACCCTGAAAAAATTCATGTCTGAGCTGGGAGCAGAGCCCAGGACTCTCTGGTCCGAATCCATTGCTCTTGACTACACCAGCTCTAAGTCAATGCCAGTCAGAAGAGGCGGTTAGGCACATAGTAAGAACTGCCTCCAGTCTCGGTGTTGAGAGTTCTTCCTTTTATCACAATAGTCAGCTGAAGTCATTCAATGATTTGAATTTCTATTTCTAACTCAGGCTTGTACCAATTTCTTGTCTTCATTCTAGAAAGTGACAGGTGTGAAATGGAGAATAAGAGAGAACCATCTGGGATGTCCCCGAAAACAAACATATTTTAAAATAGGGAACCTCAGAGAAGAGAAGGTGAACTAAATCTGAAGAGGAGGAATAACTGCTTTGCTTCTCAGGATCTACAATGATATCTCAATGGAAGAAAAAATGGTTAAAACACAGGAAAACTATGTGTGCTCTGTGTGTGGGGAAAACCTTGAAGTCTAAATCAAACCTTAATGCTCATTGCAAAATCCACCCAGGGGAGAAACCACACCGATGCTTGGAGTGCGGAAAGAGATTCAGTCAGAAGACAGAGCTCACTCGTCATCAAAGAATTCACACAGGGGAAAAACCATATGAATGCTTGGAGTGTGGAAAGAAATTCCGTTTGAAGAAACAGCTTACTTCTCATCAAAGAATTCACAGAGGGGAGAAACCATATCAATGCTTGGAGTGTGGAAAGAGCTTCAGTCAGAAGCCACTTCTCACTTCTCATCAAAGAACTCACACAGGGGAGAAACCATATCAGTGCTTGGAGTGTGGAAAGAGCTTCAGTTGGAAGCCACAGCTCACTTCTCATCAAAGAATTCACACAGGGGAGAAACCATATCAATGCTTGGAGTGTGGAAAGAGATTCAGTCAACAGATGAAATCACTTCTCATCAAAGAACAAACACCGGGGAGAAACCATATCAATGCTTGGAGTGTGGAAAGAGATTCAATTGGAAGATACAGCTCACTTCTCATCAAAGAACTCACACAGGGGACAAACCATATCAATGCTTGGAGTGTGGAAAGAGATTCAATCGAAAGATAAATATCACTTCTCACCAAAGAATTCACAGGGGAGAAATCATATCAGTTCTTGGAGTGTGGAAAGAGATTCAATCAAAAGATAAATCTCACTTCTCATCAAAGAATTCACACAGAGTAGAAACCATAGCAATGTTTGGAGTGTGGAAAGAGCTTCAGTCGGAAGGAACATCTCACTTCTCATCAAAGAACTCACACAGGAGAGAAACCATATGTATGCTTGGAGTGTGGAAAGAGATTGTCAACAGATAAATCTCACTTCTCATCAAATAACTCACACAGGGGAGAAACCATATCAGTGCTTGGTGTGAAGAAAAAAATTCAATAAAAAGTCCAATCTCACTTCTCATGAAAGAATTCACACAGGGGAGAAACCATAGCAATGCTTGGAATATGGAAAGAGATTCAATCAAAAGATAAATCTCACCTCTCATCAAAGAGTTCCCACAGGGGAGAAACCATATCAGAGTATAGCCCTCCATAAGCATCAAAGAACTCACACAGGAGAGAAACCATAGAAGTACTTGGACTGTGGAAAGAGCTTCAGTAGAAACACAAACCTTGCTTTTCATCAAAGAACTCAGATAGGCCAGGATCCATATATGGTACATCTTTGTAATATGGAAAAATCTTCTATCAGAAAATGGATCTCACCTCATCGAATACCGCACAGAGGGGAGAAATCATACAAATACGTGGAGTGTGAAACAAGATTCAAACACCAACCTTGTTTCTCATCAAAGAAGCAAGGTAAGGGGAGAAAATGAATAAATGCTTGGAATGTGGGAAAAGTTTCAGTCAGATCTCACTTCCCATCATATAGCTCACACAGGGGAGAAACCATAGATATGCTTGGCGTATGGCGCAAGATTCAGGCACAATTGAACCCGTATTTCCTGTTGGAGAAGCCACTTAGTAGATGCCCTGAAGCCCTTTTGGTATCTCCAACTGTGTAATGGATAGGGAGAGCCTGGTTACAGTTTTCTATACCATAACCTCTGGGTTCGACTACTGAAAAGTGCTTGTGAAGGACCACCGCCAGTCCCTTCCTGCAAGACCGGGAGCTATGCAGCTCTTTTGACAGCTCAGAGCTCCTGCTTGCGACCCCCAGTTCAGCTCAGGTCACTTACACTGGATTGAGGCACTGAGTCAAAGCAAAACTATGCTTTAGGCAAAAGTGACACAGGTTTATTGGCAGTGGTGAACATACAAATTGAAAGGGGAGATAAGGAAGTGAAATTGACAAAGGGAAAGTAAAGCTTGTTACACACAGGCAGAACTATAAAAGTCCTAAAGGAATAATGTGGTTTGAGTTGGAAACACATGAACTACGAAATAATTTGGAGAATATTTTATTTCTTAAAAATTATAATAAAATGATAAAAAGAATCGACAACCCCTTTTAAGAAGTATGTTAGAGATTTGGAGCAGTAGGAGGAATATATTTATACCAGGGATATCCCCATTAATTCCAGTGGTGGTTATAAATGACTTCCCCAAAAATTTTTGGAGGGCATATTAAGAAAAGGAAGGGTTATCAGATTAATGGAATGGGTGGAAAAGATGGAGACTAGAGACCAAATAATGGAAATTGTTGGAAGAAGAAGAAGAATATCATGATTAAATTTCCTGCAGTTAGAACAGTGGTCAAAGAAGTGGAAAAGGAGAACCAAGCATGAGAGGGTTTAACCCAATTTCAAATTATTGCCATGTCTAGAGATGGTTTAGAAGGGAACGGGTCAACAAGAGGTATAACAAGGGATTTATAGAGTGATTCAAAGAGCTGAAGAACAAAATGACCATCTAAAGACTGAATTTGGGGAGACTTCAAAGGTGGGTTGGAACAATATATGGGATAGATGTATTCTGAAAGTTATGTCGATAAGGATAAGGGAGAATTTCTATAAACTAATTTGGAGGTGGTACTTAACGCCAGTAAGATTAAATAGAATAGATAATAATTGCTCCGCACTTTGTTGGAGAGGATGTCAGGAAAAAGGGACCTATGCTCATATGTGGTGGAGTTGTAAAAATGTACTGGGTTTTTACAGATATATCGGAAATTATTTGTATTAATCTAGAGGTCTGTCCAAAACTAGCATTGTTATCAATAATGGAGAAAGTTATTTGTGACCAAAATACAAAGGAATTAATTGTAAACTTGTTAACTGCAGCCAAGCTAATGATAGCGAGAAAATGGAAAGTACAACATGTCTTTTTAATTACTGATTGGTATAAGGAAGTATGGGATATAGCCCTAAATAATAAATTAACCTGTAATATCAAATGCAAAAAGGGAGAATTAAAGAAAAACAATTTTATGGGTATTTGGAATCAATTATTCGAGTATGTATTAATAAAGGGGAAGGGGAGTATGCCTTGTCAGGATATGTTATATTTTTGGAATATGGAAGGTTGATTAACAGGATGGATTAACGGGATTGGTCCCTAGGAGGGTGGGTGGGGGGTGCACTTTTTGATTTTGTGTATACAGGTTTAGTTGTGTGTTTTTGTTATATTGTCTTGTATTTAGTTTACAAAAATTAAATAAAATATTAAAAAAGAACTATAAAACAACAAAGAAGCTACGGTATTCTCAGCTGACAATGAAGAATCTACCCTAGTCTAATACTTGTAACTGGTATAACGAACTTACGGCAATGTACCCAGGCAGTCTGTTTGGGTGTTGAGCGTCTGGGCTGGCCTGAGCCAACGACCCACTCCGTGCTTCCCCGCACCTTGCTTCCAAGAACCTCTCGGAGCCTTGGTTGCTTCTTTGACCCCCTCGCTTCTCCCCCTCGATCCCCCGACCCCTCCCTCTACTGACAGGAGGGACCGGTCTGGTCAGCAGGAGGGGGTGTGGAGGTTTCAGCGCCACTTTGCCCATGGCCCATCAGAGGTGCTCGGAAGGGGGGCGATTGAGGGTACTTGGTTGGCAACCCATTGAGGGCGCTTGGGGAAAACCATCTGAATATAAATGTGTGCAGGAAAGAACTAGAGGATCGGCTATCCTTGACCTGATTCTAACCAACAGAGATGAGTTAGTGGATAAAGTGGAAGTTTCGGGAACTCTGGGGGAAAGTGACCATGTTATACTTGAGTTCTTGATTCAAAAGGAAACAAAAGCTGAGTGTAGCCAAACGCGTGCCCTGGATTTTAGGAAAGCCAATTTTAACAAACTCAGAACAATGATAAGTAAGGTCCAATGGCAAGCGACCCCAAAGAGAAAAGGAGCCCAGGATGGATGGGAGTTTTTTAAAAAGGAAATTCTAAAGGCACAATTGCAAACAATTCCCACAAGGAAAAAAGGCAGAGGGCAACAGAAGAAGCCAATGTGGCTTCACAAAAAACTCAAGAGATGACCTGAAAGCAAAAAAGGACACGTATAGGAAGTGGAAGGAAGGACAGGCTACAAGGGAAGAGTACAGGCAGGTAGCACAGAACTGCAGGAATAGTGTCAGGAAGGCTAAAGCTGAGAATGAGCTGAGGCAAGCCAGGGATGTTAAAAGAAAGCTTTCTTCAGATACATGCATAGTAAAAGACAGAGGAAAGAAATTGTGGTTCAGCTATGCAATGAGGACAGCAAATTGATAACAAAGAAAAGGCAGAAGTGTTCAATTCCTACTTCGGCTCGGTCTTCTCCCAAAAGAGGTTCTATGACCCCCCTGGCAAACATGAAGTGCAGACTGAAGGGGCAGGATTGCAGCTTGAGATTGATAGGCAAATGGTCAAGGAGCACCTGATTACTCCGAACGAATTTAAATCTCCAGGGCCTGACGAGCTGCATCCTAGAGTAATAAAGGAACTGGCAGAAGAACTCTCAGAACCACTGTCTATTATCTTTGAGAAATCATAGAATCATAGAAAAGTAGAGTTGGAAGGGGCCTACAAGGCCATCGAGTCCAACCCCCTGCTCAATGCAGGAATCCAGGTCAAAGCATCCCTGACAGATGGCTGTCCAGCTGCATCCTTGAATGCCTCCAGAGTGGGAGAGCCCACCACCTCCCTAGGTAGTTGGTTCCATTGTCTTATTGCTCTGACAGTCAGGAATTTTTCCTGATGTTTAGGTGGAATCTGGGTTCCTGTAACTTGAGCCCATTATTCCGTGTCCTGCAAACTGGGATGACCGAGAAGAGATCCTGGCCCTCCTCTGTGTGACAACCCTTCAAGTACTGGAAGAGCGCTATCATATCTGGGTGATCGAGTTTAAATCTCCAGGGCCTGACGAGCTGCATCCTAGAGTAATAAACTCTAGGACTCGCAGAAGAACTCTCAGAACCACTCAGAACTCCATGATCTTTGAGAAATCATGGAGGACAGGTGAAGTGCCAGATGGCTGGAGGAGGGCAAATGTTGTTCCCATCTTCAAAAAGGGCAAGAAGGAGGAACCTGGGAACTACAGGCCAGTCAGTCTGACATCAATCCCTGGAAATTTTTTGGAGCAGATTATAAAGAAGTCAGTCTGCAAGCACCTTGAAAACAATGCAGTGATTACTAGAAGCCAGCATGGATTTGTCAAGAACAAATCCTGCCAGACTAATCTGATCTCATTTTTTGATTGGGTAACCTCCCTTGTGGACTGTGGGAATGCTGTGGACATCATATATCTGGACTTCAGCAAAGCTTTCGACAAAGTGCCTCATGATATCCTGATTAACATGCTAGCTAAAAGTGGGCTAGCTGGAACAACTATCAGGTGGATGGAAAGCGGAATACCGGTGGTCAATATAAGAGGTTTAAAGATGTTCTTAAGGCTAATCTAAAAAAATGCAATATAAACATCAAAAACTGGGAAGCTCTGGCCCATGAACGATCTAACTGGAGGTTGGCCTTTCACAAAGGTTCTATGGACTTTGAAGAAGCTCGAGTGCAAGGTGAAAGGGAGAAACGTGCTAAGCGAAAAGCACATCAAATGAATCCTTTACAAGACAATCTTCCATCTGGTAACCTGTGTCCTCATTGTGGGAAGCTGTGTGGATCTAGAATTGGCCTCCACAGTAACTTACGGACCCATCGCTAGAGTCTATACAATTTTCTTTAGAATTTTCCTCCTTTTAAAATCTCCTTTTTGTAAATTTTCTTTCTTTCTTTCTTTCTTTTTTTTATCCTGGAAGACAATCTTACTCGGTCATGAGTGATCGCCTGACTGACTGACAGAATCGGACTCAAAGGGTGCTTATCAATGGTTCCTTCTCAAACTGGGGAGAGGTAATGAGCGGGGTACCACAGGACTCAGTCCTGGGCCCGGTGCTCTTCAACATTTTTATTAATGACTTGGATGAGGAGGTGTAGGGAATGCTTATCAAATTTGCAGATGACACAAAGTTGGATGGAATAGCTAATACTCTGGAAGACAGAAACAAAATTCAAAGTGACCTCGATAGGCTGGAGCGCTGGGCCGAAAACAACAGAATGAAATTTAATAGGGATAAATGCCAAGTGCTGCACCTAGGGAGAGGAAACCAAATGCAGAGTTACAGAATGGGGGACACTTGGCTCAACAATACTACAAGTGAGAAGGATCTTGGAATTGTGGTAGATCACAAACTGAATATGAGCCAGCAATGCGATGTGGCTGCAAAGAAGGCAAATGCTTTTTTGGGCTGTATTAATAGAAGTATAGCTTCCAAATCGTGGGAAGTGATAATTCCCCTTTATTCGGCACTGGTTAGGCCTCATCTTGAGTACTGCGTCCAGTTCTGGGCACCTCACTTTAAGAAGGACATAGACAAACTGGAGAGGGTTCAGAGGAGGGCAACAAGGATGATAAAGGGACTGGAAACAAGGCCCTATGAGGAGAGACTAAAAGAACTGGGCATGTTTAGCCTTCAGAAGAGGAGACTGAGGGGAGATATGATAGCACTCTTCCAGTATTTGAAGGGTTGTCACACAGGAGAGGGCCAGAATCTCTTCTCGATCATCCCAGTTTGCAGGACACGGAATAATGGGCTCAAGTTACAGGAACCTAGATTCCACCTAAACATCAGGAAAAATTTCCTGACTGTCAGAGCAATAAGACAATGGAATCAACTACCTAGGGAGGTCGTGGGCTCTCCCACTCTGGAGGCATTCAAGGTGCAGCTGGACAGCCATCTGTCAGGGATGCTTTGACCTGGATTCCTGCATTGAGCGGGGGGTTGGACTCGATGGCCTTGTAGGCTCCTTCCAACTCTACTTTTCTACGATTCTATGATAACGCACGAAGAACAACTGGAGACTAGCTCAGCCAGCCCTGCCCTGGAGACTAGCTCAGCCAGCCATGGCTGCCTTGATGCTTGGCCTGGCTTTGTGCAGGAATGCTTTGTGGGGTGGAGCACCAAAGGACATGCTTGTCTTCCATTCAAATTAGACTTTGCTGGAGAAGCTACCTGATTTTCTGCATTGGCCCCTGGGTGGTGCTGTAGGCCCACATGTCCATGCACGTTCCTGAAAAGAGCATCTGAGGATGGCATGCTCTTCTTTTCAAAGCAGGTCTTTTCTAAATGTGTGCTTCTCATTTCTTCCTGCACCCTGGCTGGGACTCTCTCCCATCAGCCATGCACAGACCCACCCACCCACCCAATGGACAGCACAAGGTAGGACTTCCGGAGGCGGCCAGGCTTCTCCCTTTGAAGTGGTGGATTTGGCAACGTTCAAAGCACAGTTTATGGAATTGAAATTTAAAATGCGGTTGGTATGGTTTGTGGCATGTTGGGACTTTTTCTTCTCCCCTGACCAGTCAATAGTTTTGGGGGTTAAACACATGCAGACAGATATATGAGCATAACTATACCATGAGAAGTTGGGGCTTGTGTCAAATGTGTCATATAAGGGGGGTGGGAATGGCCTCAGAGCCAGCACATTCCAGGAGACCTATTTCTGCCTCCAAATACAGGCCTGTGGCTCACACTGGCTCAGCTTGTCTGAGCGTGGAAAGCTAAGCAGGGTCAGGCCTGGTTGTTACTTGGATGGGAGACCCCTCCTCTAGTGTCCTGCATTGAGCAGCAGGTTGGACTCGATAGCCTTGTAGGCTCCTTCCAACTCTATATCAGATCTATGGAATCTATGGAACCTCCATTCCACGGTCCTTTCCAGGAGCCAAGAGTGGCGGGCACCTATCCTTTAAAGGATGCTCCCTCTGTGTGTGTGTGTCTGGGTTGGGCTTGGAGAATATGCAGCACGGCTAGGTTGACTAGCAGCAGCGCATGTGACGCGCATCCCACCTTGAGTTTGGGATGAGACGAGGGGGTGTCACTCTGGCCTTCTGCAACATTATCCTGACAGGCTGAGCATTTCCTGTGCATGGCAGATACTGTTTTCTATCCTCTTCTCCCATTAAGCCACAGATTGACCTGCTTATTGATGTCTGGGGAAACTTGCTTCATCGGTGCCCATCGTAGTGTGATGAGATCCATGTGTGTTGTCTACCCAAGACCCCTGGGATGCGAGTGAGACGAAAAGCGTTCCTGTGCCCCAGTGAGGGTTCAGCCGGATTGGGAGGGTGGATTCTGCGGGTGGCCCCCGGGCACCAACCCAGCACTGCATGCGGCCCTCGGGTGTCCCTATTAGTTGTGCACCCCTTACCTGGGAGCAAGCCCCACTGAACCTCTGCAGCACCCTTCTCTACACAGCGCTTTGTCAAACTATGGAATCCACCTCCACAAGATGGAGTGACGGCCACCATTTTGGAGGGCTTTAAAAGGGGGTGGGACCAGTTCATGGAGGAGGAGTGATGTTCATAAGGCTGATGTAGAGCCTTTGTGCCCTCCAGAGGCGATGGACTACAATTCCCATCATTCCCAGCCAGCATGGCTAATTGCCCACCTGGGGGGGGGAGGCTGGTCCAAAGAGGAAGCAAAAGTTTACCGCCCACCAGACAAGTGCACAAACTAGCCCATCCCTACCCAGCTGGCCCAGAGGAGTCCAGCCTAGCAGGGGTGCTGCGCCTGACCCAGTCCGCTGGTCCTGCTTGGGGGGGTCTGAAGGAAGGATCCTGCTGCGTGCCCCCCCTGCAATGGAACTGAGCTGGAATCCTAGAGAGGAAGGCAATTTGGGGAGGCTGGGCGGGTCCCTGTCTCCATGGCAACGGCACCTCCCTGCACCCCACCTCAAAGTCATAAAATGTCCCTGCCCCCCACCCCACGTCCCTCCTTCCTCTCCTGCAGACCCTCCAACATTGCACAGATGAAAATAGGGGCACACATGTGAATTTGTCAGAGGTATGCTTAAGCAACATGAAGGTGTGATCAAGAGGGTGTGGCCAGGCAGCATGAGGGCGTGGCCAAGGGTATGCCCAGGCAACCAAAGGGCATGGTCTACAAAAGTGATCAGAGGAAACACACAAAACTGCAGTATTTTCTCCCTCTCTCCTAGAACCTGGGGTTATCCACTAAAGCTAAACGGTGGCACATTTGGGACAAACAAAACGAAATATTTATTTGCATAGTGTATAGCTGAACTGTGGGATTCACTGCCAGAAGATGTAGCCATGGCTGCCAACTTGGAGTAGACAAATTCATGGAGGTTAGGATCTAGTTTCCCTTCTCAAGGCATTCTATTACTGGTAAGGCTATCAATGGACTAGTCAAGATGGCTACATAGCACCTCCAGGATTGGAGACACCACACCTCTGAAGACCACTTGCTGGGGAACATGAGTGGGAGCGCACTGTTACCCTCATGTCCTGCTGGAGAGCTTTCCAGAGCCTCTGGTTGGTCACTGTGGGAAACAGGATGCTGGACCAGTAGGGCTCTTTTTATGGACGTAACCTAGCACAGAGAGGAAGGCATGAACACCTTCTCTTACAGGAAGATGTAAGCCCAGTCCTTCTATACAAACCCAGGTTGCTTCAGTGTATGCGGGGACTTGGTTTGCACATGAAGATCTCCTTCCTTTGGTCTGTTAGACTTCTGGGTTGAATAAGGCAATCTGGAGGTTATTGTTTGACAGTCAAGTTCAGAGCACAAGCCTTTGAAGGGCACCCCACAAAGCATTATGGCACAAAGGCAGGCCTTGCATCAAGGCAGCCGGGGCAGGGCTGGCTGAGCTAGTCTCCAGGTGTTCTTGGGGCTTTAATTCCACATCGTGGGAAAACCTGTCATGTCTTGTGTGCTTATCGCCCTTTCTCCCGGATTGGGAAAAAGGCTTTGGCTCAGCCTGGAAACAACCCCCCACCCCCAGACCTGGGAAATGGGCAGCACTGGGAGGCAAAGGAAGTTCAAGTGAAAAACGGTGTGGGATGCAGGACATGCAGGGACTGTGACTCGCGTCAAGCCTCCCAGGGGATCTCGGGCTCAGGTGGGAGTTTTTATTGATTGATTGATTGTATTTATACCCCGCCTTTTTTCCTGCAAGGAACCCAAGGCGGTTTACATAATCCTCCTCCTCCTCCTCCTCCTCTCCACTTTATCCTCACAACAACCCTGTGAGGTAGGTTAGGCTGAGAATCAGTGACTGGCCCAAAGTCACCCAGTGAGTTTCATGGCCGAGCGGGGACTAGAACCTGGATCTCCTGAGTCCCAGTCCAACGCTCTAACCTCTACGCCACACTGGCTCTCTTTGAGTTGGACCCCAAGATGTCCCAGGCATAAACCCAGTCTCCCATTTACTGGACCACCCTAGCTCAACACCTCTGGATGACATAAGCTCGTCCATCTGCTTTTCTACGCGTTCCATCACTAAATTAAGCTGTCAACACATTTGTCACTAAGAGTCTCAGCCCCACTTGCAAAACGCTCTCAGACCAAGTTACTTGCAATCCAAGGTATTACTGTATTTGTATTCAATAGGTCATGGGTCTGCAATCTTTAAGACAAAAAGAGCCACTTGGACCCGTTTCCGAAGAAAAAAAAAACCTGGGAGCCGCAAAACCATTGTGACATTTAAAACAAATATAACACTGCATATATTGTTTCTTACCTTAATGCTATATATACAGGATCATGTATTCATGTACAAATTATTGGAAAACTAATAGCAATAGAACAAAATTATATCTCCATAAATTTATTTATTTATTAACTGCTTTTTTAACCCTGCATTTCTTAAAAACAATCCAAAACAGGTTATAAAGAAGAATAAAACACAAATTACAATATCGCTGCGGGGATGGGAGGGGGAACATTATAAAATGGGAGGGGGAACATTATAAGAGTCCCTGACTCTCAGCATAACCTACCTCACAGGGTTGTTGTGAGGATAAAATGGAGATGGAGGAGGAGGAGGAGGAGGACTATGTAAGTTGCCTTGGGTTCCTTGCAAGAAGTAAAGTGCAATGCATGTTAGGGTGCAATGCATGTTAAGACAGGGGAAAAGTCCTACATCTCCCGGGATGCCCCAGCTATCATGCTGGGAGTTGTAGGATTTTTTTCATGTCTAAACATGGAGAATATCCTGGCAAGCCTAACTGGAGGCAAGGCACGAAGAGGTGGCTGGCAAGGAAGGAGTGGATTTCAATTCAAATGCTGCCCAGAACTGGCCCCTGCTTTATATATGAGCAAAAGGGATTTGTGGCGGAGGGGGATGCGGGCAGCTGCCGCCGAAGGCCTCGGCCTCGGCCTCCTCCCTTCGTTCTCTGCCGGGGAGGCGCTTTCTGCAGAAGCGCTACAGCTCGCCGAAGACCGAAAGCGCCTCCCCGGCGGAGAACGAAGGGAGGAGGCCGAGGCCTTCGGCGGCAGCTGCCCGCATCCCCCTCCGCCGCCTGCCCGTCGCTCACCCGGGGCCGGTCCTTGGAAATGGGGAAGAAGCGGCGGTTGAAGCTGTCGGCGACCAGCACGGCCTGGAGCGGTGGAGGCAGCTCCTCTTGGGGCTCGGACCCCCGAGAGCCCCCGGACCCGGCTCCACGCTTCGCAGAGGCGCCGCGGGTCGCCATCTTCTCTCACGCTCGTGTCCCTGCTGCCGGAGCGGAGCCGCGGCAAAGGCTTGAAAGAGCCGCCGCATGCGGCTCCGGAGCCGCGGGTTGCCGACCCCTGCAATAGGTGATTGGGAAAAAATGTGTCTGCAGCCACTGACCGCCCCTCCAAGGTGCCACTGGGGCACTTTGAAGGAGCTGTCAGTGGCTGTCAAAACGGGGATTGCGAAAGATGGCAGTCAGACTGGCTTTCACGATCTCTGGGGTGGGGCGGGGGGCAGTTTAAAGTCCAAAAAAGCCAGGGAGAGCCCAAAACAGGGAGGGAAGACACGGTCCGGCCGTGGTTTCCCCTGGGATTCCACCTGCAGGGCTGCGCTGGACGGAGAAGGGAGGGAGGGAACAACGCACGGTTGAGCCCCACCATCTGTCAGGCGCACCACGGCTTGTGCACAGAGCAACCAAGCAAGCCACCGTGGCTTGTTGTTGCCAGGGTGGGCTGCCGTGACGGGAGAACCTGCCCGGTGCTAGCCTTCTCCTGGCCAAGAAGTGGGAAGGATTGGGACCGGGACTCCTGCTGCCTCCCCAGGCTTCCTCTCTCCATCACGCCAGTTAGCCATGTCTTCCCGAACATTTGGCTGAGCCGACTGCGAGTGTGGCTTGCCCCAAACCTCTTTCCCTCTCCTGGCAGTATCCGGGACTCTGATGTGCTTGGTCCCCACCTCCACGACCTGCTCACACCCAGAAGCCCAACCCAGCCCAGAGTCCCACATCCGTGGCCTCGCTTCACTCAATGTTCTATTTCTACTGCTATATCAGACGCTCCACCATCTGATTTCCCCAGCTGATAGGTGTACATTTCTTGAGTGTTAATTTTTTTAAAAAAAATTATATCTATACCCCGCCTTTTTTTCCTGCAAGGAACCCAAGGCGGCTTATATAATCCTCCTCCTCCTCCTCTCCACTTTATCTCTCCTGTTTTGTAGAAGCTTGTCTGTGTGTACCCGTGAGTCCTTCCTCTTGCCAACAACACACTATTGCCACGGTTCAAAGGTCCCGTAACAAAGGCGTGTCCTGAGAACGTACGCAGGTTTGCACACATGTCCACAGGGGCAGATTAAGAAACACACAGTAGCAGGGACAGTGAGGGGGTGGGGTTTGAGGGCTGGGATCCAGGCAGAGCTGGGAACTGAGCTGCAGGAGCTGGTGTGTGTCCTGCCTCCACCCTCCAGCCCACAGGACTCAAAATGGAGGGTCCCCCAACCACAGAAGCAACGAAGTAAATAAACAGTGGCATTTCGAAATCATGATGTTTATTGTTCTGAAGACACGGGTCATTTTGTTTTTAAAAATCAGCCAAGCAAGTAAAGACTGTCCTCCATTGTTACCCATCACCCCTCCAAACAAACAGGGGGAAGAAGCACCCCTCCTACAAAGACATCCAGAATTCAGAAGTCTGTGGAACGAATGCTCATTTCAGGCACTTCTGCAGCCTTCCAGCTCAAGAGGAAGAATGGAAATCTTCATAGTTCCAGAGCAGCCTTCCCCTAACTGGTGCCCCGCAGATGTGTTGGACTACAACTCCCAGCATCCCCAGGTTGGGGAAGGCTGTTCTAGAGGGTTCTTTTGCAGAGGCATCAAAACCAAGAGCTGGAGCAGCCCCAGTGACAGAGCGTCAGCACACAAGCGACTTATTTATTTTATTATTTATTATTATATTTATCAATCGCCCATCTGGCCGGTCACCCGGCCACCCTGGGCGATGTACAATTAAAATACAGTAAAACACAATAAAATATAATGATTAAAACAATATAAAAAATTCTTATTAAAAACCTAACCCACCCCATATTCCCGCCTGAACAGCCATGTTTTTAATGCACGGCGGAAACTCATCACGGACGGGGCATGGCGAAGGTCACTAGGGAGGGAGTTCCATAATGTGGGGGCCGCCACAGAGAAGGCCCTCTTCCTAGTCCCCACCAGCCTGGCTGCTCTGGCTGATGGGATAAGGAGAAGGCCGTCCGTGGCAGACCTTGTTGAGCGGCCTACTTGATGTTGCTGGAGGCGCTCCTTGAGATAAGCTGGGCCGGAGCCGTGTAGGGTTTTAAAGGTCAAAACCAACACCTTGAATTCGGCTCGGCAAGCAACTGGTAGCCAGTGCAACTCATTAAGCACTGGCATGATGTGATCACGCCGGCGGCTGCCCTTAATCAGGCGAGCCGCCGCGTTCTGTACCAGCTGAAGATTCTGGACCGTCTTCCAGGGTAACCCCACGTAGAGCGCATTACAGTAGTCTAGGCGAGAGGAGACCAAGGCATGAACCACTGATGGGAGCAGGTGATTAGGAAGGTAGGGGTGCAGCTGCCGTATCAGATGGAGTTGATACAGCGCCGCCCGGCTCACAGCTGCCACCTGAGCCTCCATGGACAGCTGGGAGTCTAGAATGACCCCCAAGCTGCGGACCTGGTCCTTCAGGGGTAGATGTACCCCATTCAGCACCAGGTCAACATCCCCCAACCTTCCCTTGTCCCCCACCAGAAGTACCTCGGTCTTGTCGGGGTTCAGCTTCAGCATGTTCCTTCCCATCCAGCCAGCCACTGACTCCAGGCACTTGGACAGGGTCTCAACGGCCAACCTCGGTGAGGACTTAAAACAGAGGTAGAGCTGCGTGTCATCTGCATACTGATGACACTGCACCTCAAACCTCCTGATGATAGCTCCCAGCGGTTTGAGGTAGATGTTGAATAACATCGGGGAGAGGATGGAACCCTGCGGCACTCCACAAGTGAGCAGCCGAGGGTCCGAAGCCTCTTCCCCGAGAACTACCCTTTGATACCTTCCAGAGAGGAAGGACCAGAACCACTGCAATACAGTGCCTCCCAAGCCCAACCCCTCCAGACGGTCCAGGAAGATACCGTGGTCAACGGTATCAAAAGCCGCTGAGAGATCGAGGAGGACTAGAAAGGAGCATTCGCCCCTATCCAAAGCCCTCCTCATATCATCCACCAAGGCGACCAAGGCTGTCTCTGTCCCATGTCCAGACCTGAAGCCCGACTGGCACGGATATAAATAATCGGCTTCATCCAAGTGTGCCTTCAACTGAGCACCCACCACCCGCTCGATCACCTTGCCCAGAAATGGTAAATTGGAGACTGGGCGAAAGTTGTTTAAATCCTGGGGATCCAAGGAGGGCTTCTTTAGAAGCGGTCTTATTACTGCCTCCTTGAGGGCTGATGGCATCACTCCCTCCTCGAGGGAGGCATTCACCACCGCCTTGATCCCCTCACCCAGTCTCTCCCTACAGCTCATGATGAGCCAGGACGGGCAAGGATCAAGCAAGCAGGTGGTCGGCCTCACAGATGAAAGCACCTTGTCCACTTCATCAGAAGGAAGAAGCCGAAACCGATCCCACAAAACCGGTCTGCCATTGGCCTCCCCCTGCTCACTCCCTGTGTCCACGACGTACGATATCCCACTCCTAATCCGATCGATTTTATCTGCGAAGTGCTTTGCTAAAGCCTCACAGGAGGCTTTTGACTGTTCCAGTGGGTCCGGAGCGACTGGACCGACCAGACTCCGGACCACTTGGAACAGCCTCCTGGGGCAGCACTCTGCAGACGCAATGGAGGCAGCATAGAAATTCTTTTTTGCTGCCTTCACCGCCACCCGGTAGGCTGAAGATGCAGCTCTAACCCGTGTTCGATCGTCTTCGGAGCGGGAATTTCACCATCAGCGCTCTAGCCTTCTCACCTCGTTTCAGAGCTCGCAGCGACGGAGTGAACCATGGCGCCGCGCGAGCTCTGTTTAGGCGAAGAGGGCGCTTCGGGGCAACTCGGTCTAATGCCCTGGTGATTGCAGCATTCCAGTCATCCACCAGGGTCTTGACCGAGCTACCGTTTGTGTGCTCCAATTCCCCAAGCGCGTTCAGGAATCCATCCGGATCCATAAGACGCCTGGGGCGGACCATCCTAATAGGTCCCTCACCCCTGCAGAGGGGTTGTGGCACCGAGAAATCCAACCCCACCAGATAGTGATCTGACCATGACAAGGGGGTGGTGGATATACCCCCGATTTCCAGATCATTTCCCCCCCTCTCCAGAAACAAAAACCAAGACTTAAGCAACCCTGCGAGGAGGTGGAAAGTGCTGTTTACTTATCTACTCATTTATATATTTAAATCACTCCAGGTAATCAGCTAAAAACTCAGATATTGTTAGTGGAACCCAAAACAAGGGCCCAGCAAGGAGAGGGAAATCCCAGCGGGAAAACCCTTTACAAATGTACCTTTGGAGGCTAAATCCCAGGGGGAAATCCAGCCTGATCTTGCAGTTCTTGCAGCCTGGCCCAAACAGAGATTCCACATTTATTTATTTATTTTACTTATTTATTTATTTACACTCAACCCAAGCTGAGAAAGGGGAAATAAGGGCAAGACACAGCTCTGTACTGACAAGGGCCACTGTGCAGGCCTGGCTAGTGGGAAAGTCTGCCTACAGACAAAAAAGGAAAGGCCAGCTTCAGTCTGGACTCAGAGTCGGCTCCGGTAATTAGGTCTTATTGAGAAGCATACAAAGTATAGTCATCCCAAGTCTGAGAGGCCAGCTTGTCACTTGGTTTAAAACACACACACACACTCACCTCAGTACAAGCTCCCCACTCCCGCATGTCCACCCAGGAGAAGCGAGCCAGGCCAGGAGTTCAGGCACAGCCTCCCCTGCTTTCCAAATGAGGCCCTCCGGTCAGATCGGCTGCAGCAGCAGTTGGGCCAGCCTACCTAGAGCTGTGTGAGGGGACAGGCTATAGGAGGAGTCGGTGGTCGTGGTCCATGTTGGTTCCAATGACACGGGGAAATGTAGTTGTGAGGTCCTGGAAGCCAAATTTAGGTTGCTAGGCAGGAGGTTGAAATCCGGGACCACCAAGCTGGCTTTCTCCGACAGGCTCCCTGTTCCACACACAGGGCCAGCTGGGCGGGCGAAGCTGAGGGGTCACAATGCGTGGATGAGACGGTGGTGCAGGGAGGGGGGCTTCAGATGTGTTTGGCACTGGGGAACTGGGAAGGACCGCCGCCGGTCCTTCCGCGGCTTTCCCTGACAGCCTTGATCTCACCGCACGCAATCTCCGACTCGGATCGGATCGTAAACACTGGAATTGAGCACTGAGTCTAAGAGAAACTACGTATACTCCACTTAGGGTAAAGCGAAAGGAAGTTTATTGTGGGATTAGTCGGTTACAAATCGGAAAGGGAGATAAGGGGAATGAAACTGACAGAATGGAATACAGTCACGCCTTGGATTGAGAGTATAATTCGTTCCGGAAACGTGCTTGTAATCCAAAACACTCTTATATCAAAACAAAATCCCCCCCTCAAAAAAATTGTACAGATATTTTTCATTTAAGCCGTACTACAGTACTTGTATTGCAAGACGTCGCTTGTATATCAAGTTAAAAAAAATGAAATATTTAAACATTTGCTTATCTTGCAAAACGCTCTCAAACCAAGTTACTTGCAATCCAAGGTATTATGGTACCTTTGTTACACGCAGTCAGAACTACAAAATAACAACCGAGAACCTATGCTAATCTAAGCTAACAACCGAGAATCTACCAAAAAAATAAAATAAAAAATACATACAACTACAACAGCAACAAACAAAACATATTAATACATACACCCACCCAAATCCCTCCCAACTCAATCCACATTAGATTATTATATTTCACTTCTGTATAACTACTTCTTCATAAACTACTACTTTTCATGAATCCCACAATTTTTTTATACATTTATTTTTTTAAATAATTTTTTAATATCAGAATTTTTCCTGATGTTTGGGTGGGATCTGGGTTCCAATGTGTACAGTTCTGGTCACCACACCTAAAAAAGGATATTGTCGAGTTGGAAAAAGTGCAGAAAAGGGCAGCTAAAATGATCAAGGGGCTGGAGCAACTCCCCTAGGAGGAAAGGTGACAGCAGCTGGGATTGTTTAGCTGAGAAAAAAGGTGAGTAAGGGGAGACATGATGGAAGTGTATAAAATTATGCATGGTGTGGGGAAAGTGTGAAGGAGAAGCTGGGAGGCCTGTTCTTTCTGTGGAAAGGCCAGTGTGATTAGTGGGGTGGATTGCAGAAATAACTTTCTAACAGAAGTGGTTGTTCCATATTCCCTGGGCCAGATGGTTCTTTCCCAAGAGGGCAGGTGAGATTTACAGCTGAAACCTATTAGGAGAGATCTTGGGCAATGAGGTAATTGAGCATGGCTGGAGTGCCCTGGATTGGCTAGAGGCAATCAAGCCATGGTCGGGAGGGGGGGGGATATAGGAACGTCCATTTGGGACCGCTGTCTTTTCTTTCTGGCCCGGTGATGCAAAGGGTGGAGGGGACTGCTGCTTAGGCCGGGCCCTGTGGAAATCGACCTCCTGGCGGAGTGGACAGGCCTGGGTATCTGTAGCTATAGTAGTTTGTTGTTTTGGTAGCTCTGATTGTGCGTGTCAAAGTAACTTTGCATTTTTTTTGTTTTCTCCCTTCCCTTCTTCCCACCTCTTATTTTGCCTTTTCCTTTTTTAATCCTAAATAAATTCCTCTCGTTTTAAACCTGAATGGTGTGAGCAGTTTTCTCTATTGATTCAGTGCTAAAATCCAGTACCTTGACCAGGGGGCAGAACCGTTGGGCCCAGGGCAAGGGCAGCACGGACTGGTCAAGTCCTTTCACAGAAAGTGCACAGGGAGACATTTTTCTCCCTCCCTCATAATACTAGAACCCAAAGGGGTCATACCATGAAGCTGATTGGTGGGAGATTCAGGACAGATAAAAGGAAGGACATCTTCACACAGCGCATAGTTAAACTATGGAATTCACTTCCACAAGATGTCGTGATGGCCACCAATTTTGGGGGCTTGAAGAGGGGATTGGACAAATTCATGGAGAAGGCCACTGGTGGCAACTAGTCCGGATTGGCTATGTGCTTCCACCAGTATCAGAGGCAGTATGCACATGTACACCAGTGGCTGGGGAACATGGGCAGGAGGGTGCTGTTGCACTCATGTCCTGCTTGTGGAATCCCGTGGGCAGCTGGTTGGCCACTGTGTGAACAGAATGCTGGACTCATTGGACACTTGGTCTGATCCAGCATGGCTCTTCTTATGTTCTTATAAAGAAAAAGGGAAAACTCATTACACTGTGAATTATGGGAACTCTCTCTTTGTTTCTTTATCCCTCTGGTCTCTCTCTGTGTGTGCTGTGTGTATAAATGATTGTCTTGGTTTTCCTAAGTGGAAATATGTGTTCAATACAGACATACAATTTTTTCTTCTTTTTAACCCTTTCCAAAAATAAAATATTTGTTAAAGAGATTTGCAACTCAGGAACACTTAACTGAGAAAATCAAACCAGCCCTGTGATCTGAGAAGATGGTATCTAGCTCAATATTTCTCACTATGTATTAATTTATGAGAAACAAAGCTTAACTACATTAATATTTCTTTGTTGCTTGAGCTTCAGCACAAAAATATGGCTCCATGTCTGCATTCATTTACTGTATACAGTGCACCGTGTACATGGGTTTTTTTAAAACATAAAATAGGAGTTAAATTGTGATCACGCATTGATATAATATCTCCCCTGTGTGAGTTCTTTGATGAGAAGTGAGCTGTGTCTTCTAACTGAAGCTCTTTCTACAGTCCAGACACTGATATGGCTTCTCCCCTTGTGTGAGTTCTTTGATGAGAAGAGAGATACTTCTGTTGACTGAATCTCTTTCCACACTCCAAGCACACTTCTTCCCTCCCCATTCCTTTTTCCTTGTGTGTCGTGTAAGCCTGTGGGCAGGGGCTGTCTTGTTAATTGTTGTAAACTGCCCAGAGAGCTTCGGCTATTGAGCGGTATAAAAATGAAATGAAATAAATAAAATAATAACATGATATGGTTTCTCCCCCGTGTGAATTCTTTGATGAGAGGTGAGATTTGACTTATGACTGAATCTCTTCCCACACTCCAAGCACTGATATAGTTTCTCCCGTGTGTGAATTCTTTCATGAGGAGTGAGCTGTGCCTGCTGGCTGAAGCTCTTTCTACAGTCCAGACACTGATATGGCTTCTCCCCTTGTGTGAGTTCTTTGATGAGAAGAGAGATATGTCTTCGAACTGAATCTATTTCCACACTCCAAGCACTGAAATGGTTTCTCCCCTGTGTGAATTCTTTCATGAGAAGTGAGACTTATCTTTTGACTGAATCTCTTCCCACACTCCAAGCACTGATATGGTTTCTCCCCTGTGTGACTTCTTTGATGAGAAGTGAGCTGTGCCTGCTGGCTGAAGCTCTTTCCACACTCCAAGCATTGATATGGTTTCTCCCCTGTGTGAATTCTTTGATGAGAAGTGAGCTGTGTCTTCTGACTGAAGCTCTTTCCACAGTCCAAGCATTGATATGGTTTCTCCCCTATGTGAATTCTTTGATGAGAAGTGAGATTTGCCTTATGACTGAATCTCTTTCCACACTCCAAGCACTGATATGGTTTCTCCCCTGTGTGACTTCTTTGATGAGAAGTGAGCTTTGTCTTCTGACTGAATCTCTTTCCACACTGTAGGCATTCATATGGTTTCTCCCCTGTGTGAATTCTTTGATGAGAAGTGAGATTTGACTTATGACTGAATCTCTTCCCACACTCCAAGCATTGATATGGTTTCTCCCCTGTGTGACTTCTTTGATGAGAAGTGAGCTGTGCCTGCTGGCTGAAGCTCTTTCCACACTCCAAGCATTTATATGGTTTCTCCCCTGTGTGAGTTCTTTGATGAGAAGTGAGCTGTGTCTTCTGACTGAATCTCTTTCCACACTCCAAGCATTGATACGGTCTCTCCCCTATGTGAATTCTTTGATGAGAAGTGAGATTTGCCTTATGACTGAATCTCTTTCCACACTCCAAGCATTGATATGGTTTCTCCCCCGTGTGAATTCTTTGATGAGAAGTGAGCTTTGTCTTCTGACTGAATCTCTTTCCACACTCCAAGCATTGATATGGTTTCTCCCCTGTGTGAATTCTTTCATGAGAAGTGAGCTGTGTCTTCCAACTGAATCTCTTTCCACACTCCAAGCATTCATATGGTTTCTCCCCTGTGTGAACTACTTGATGAGAAGTGAGATTTGCCTTATGACTGAATTTCTTTCCACACTCCAAGCATTGATATGGTTTCTCCCCTGTGTGAGTTCTTTGATGAGAAGTGAGCTTAGTCTTCTGACTGAATCTTTTACCACACTCCAAGCATTCATAGGGTTTCTCCCCTGTGTGAGTTCTTTGATGAGAAGTGAGCAGTGTCTTCCAAATGAATCCCTTTCC
The DNA here is from genome assembly GCA_021292165.1 of Shinisaurus crocodilurus. NCBI lineage: Eukaryota > Metazoa > Chordata > Lepidosauria > Squamata > Shinisauridae > Shinisaurus > Shinisaurus crocodilurus. The sequence goes on from CM037879.1 coordinate 9,349,840, forward strand.
ACACTCCAAGCATTGATATGGTTTCTCCCCTGTGTGAATTCTTTCATGAGAAGTGAGATTTCTCTTCTGACTGTAGCTCTTTCCACACTCCAAGCATTGATATGGTTTCTCTCCTGTGTGAATTCTTTGATGAGAAGTGAGCTGTGTTTTCCGACTCAAGCTCTTTCCACACTCCAAGCATTTATATGGTTTCTCCCCTGTGTGAGTTCTTTGATGAGAAGTGAGCACTGTCTTCCAACTGAATCTCTTTCCACACTCCAAGCATTGATACGGTCTCTCCCCTGTATGAATTATTTGATAAGTGAGATGTAACTGTTGACTGAATCTCTTTCCACACTCCAAGCATTGATATTGTTTCTCACCTCTGTGAATTCTTTCATGAGAAGTGAGCACTGTCTTCCAACTGAATCTCTTTCCACACTCCAAGCATTGATATCGTTTCTCCCCTGTATGAATTATTTGATGAGAAGTGAGATGTATCTGTTGACTGAATCTCTTTCCACACTCCAAGCATTTATGTGGTTTCTCCCCTGTGTGGATTTTGCAATGAACATTAAGGTTTGATTTAGACTTGAAGGTTTTCCCACACACAGAGCACACATAGTTTTCTTGTTTTTTATCCATTTTTTTTTCCATTGAGATATCATCATAATCACTGCCCTGAGAAGGAAAGGATCCATCCCTCCTCTTCTGATTTAGTTCACTTTCTCTTCTCAGAGGTTCCCTATTTTTATATCTGTTTGTTTTCGGGGACATCCCAGATGGTTCTCTGTTATTCTCCATTTCACTCCTGTCACTTTCTAGAATGAAGACAAGAAATCGGTAAAAGCCTGAGTTAGAAATAGAGCTTCAAATCATTGAATGACTTCAGTTGACTAAAAGGAAGCTGTGAAGAAAGGCAGACCCTTCTCCGCCACACACCTGTAGACAGGTGTAGTCATGCAAATGTACATGGTTCCTGGGAAGACTAGGCCTCAAGAGTCTTTTGCAAATGTGCATAGTTTCCCTTTGATGTCCCTGTGCCCCAGGTATTCGCATACAAATGTTTCCCCAAGCACTCTAGTCATGATCAAGAGCCACCCCTCCTTTGCCTAGCCCAGAAGAAGTTCATCCTGATTGGCCAAGGACAGCCAAGCTACCAAAAGGAGGAGTGGGGGGAGAATTTGATACTGCCAGCTAACCCTAAGAAGACCCACCCCCAGGCAAGGAGTAAGTGCCTGGGTGTTTATATAGTAAAGGAACTAGTTTTGTAGCTCTACTTTGGTATACCAAAGTGTCTCCCCACCTTTCCCTCATTTCCCACCTTTTATTGTAATCGGTCTACCTTAAATAAACTTTCCTGGTTTTACCCCACATCCTCTGTTGTTCAGTGCTAAATCCAGTGTATAGACCAAGGACAAGGCCCTGAGAGAATCAGTGTCAAGACGGCAGAGCCAAGGCTGGAAGTTTGGCACCTTTGATCTCTCGTCTTGAGGAAAGGACCAGTTGGCAGTCCTTCACAGAAGACCTCTCAACACAGAGACTGGAGGCAGTTCTTACTATGTGCCAAACAGCCTCTTTTGCTGGAATATAGAGAATAGGAAAAAAATTACTAACATTCTCACTACTACTCCTACCAGCATTGCATTTGTAAAGAGATATTATCGCCAGCCAGGGAAAGAGGGAGCCTTACCGAGAGAGGCCATGATCCCACGATTCTCCTCCATGATTTGCCTGTGCAGGGCTCTCTGGTCAGGATCCAGCAGTGCCCACTCCTCCTTGCTGAAGGACACAGCGATCTCCTCAAAGGGCACCAGACCCTGGACAGAAAAAACATCAACATTTCCTCCTCACACCTAATGTAAAGATCGTTTAGTACAAAATCCAAAAAGCTGCTTCAAGTGAGTTGGCTGGGCATTTATAGTGGACGATTGAAGCATCCAGGAGTGGCATTTAGAGCCTTCCTTTTAGAGGCTACCAAAGGGCTACTAGTCATGATGGCAACCTCCAGGATCTGGGGAAGCATGCATCTCAAGACCAATTACAGGGGAAGAACAGCGTCTAAGGGCTATTGCGCTCATGCACTGCTTGTGAGCTACACAGGTATTTTCTGGCTGGCCAGTGTGGGAAACGGGATGCTGGACTAGATGGGCCCTTGGCCTGACCCAGCAGGGTGCTTCTTGTGTTCTTAGCCTTGCTGGAAGCAAACAGGAGGAGAGAGTTCTGTTCAGGCCCAGCGAGGTGAGCGGGGGACAGGGGCACCCAAGGGATCCTTCTCCCGACCTGATCCGCTCCCACACCATCACAAAGAAGCAGCGGTGGCTGAGGATTGATTCCTGGCATTATTCCATCCCCTCTGAGAGAGAAAGGAAACCGGGAGCATATGCTTGTCTTGGAGATTAAGTTGACAGTCCTAAGAACATAAGACCATAAGAATGGCCATTGTGGATCAGGCCCAATGTCCATCTAGTCCACTCTTCTGTCTACACACTGGTCAACCAACTGCCCACAGAAACTCACAAGCTGGACATGAGTGCAACAACACCCTCCCGCCCATGTTCCCCAGCAACTGGTGTACATAGGCATACTGCCTCTGATACTGGAGATCGTGTATAGCTATGTATGCCCATCACAAACACAGCTGTCTGTGTGTCTACGGATCACATTTCCCACTGGCACGAGCCCCCTCGCCTGCCCCTGGATATATTAAAACCCACTTACTAGCAAGTAAGCCCCTTTGAACAGAACAGGACTTCCTTCTCAGGAAAATATACAGGACTGCAGCTTAAGCGATGCAAGTGTAAGAACACAGGCATGTCAGATGTCTTATCCTTTATTTGCAGTTTGGATGCTTTAGGGTGATTGGGTGAAAATGCATCTCTCCCCAGTTGGGCGCTTGGCCACAATTCAAAGTGCAGATTTCCTTGTCTAACTAATCTTCAGTTACTGAATTTGATTCGTTTAACTGAGAAAAAGGCTGGAGACAGGTTTCTTCCCCCCACCCCCCAAACGACTCGGGGGGGGGGGAATAAAAGCAGCCCAAGGATTTCTTGCACGCTCCCCAACCCCGCAGCTAATCCTTACCCTGTGAGGCGGCACCTCCATCACTCTCCTGCTCGATGCCCGTTCGCAGTGGACTCTGCAGGGGGCGGGGAAATCGGGCCCCACTTCGGCACACAGATTCTCTACCTGAAACGTAATGTGGATCCAAGACATGCAATGAGAAGAGAATACAGAAACGATACACTCTTGGGGTAGGGGAGATCCCTCCTCAGATGATTTCCAGAAAGGGTTGAGTAATTCATAGACTGAGTTTGGGGATGTCCCCACTCACATGCTTGACCCCTTGGAGCTCCCAGGATGCAGTGCTCTCACCCGCTGCTCCTCCTGCTTCTTCTCCTCCTGCCGGCTCAGGAGGAAGCCTTCTGCCAGGGCCACCGCCTGGGAACTGGTCTCCGCCCCACATTCCCTCACCCAGCTCGACATCTCCAGGGGCAGGATGCTCAGGAACTGCTCCAGGATTACCAGGTCCACGATCTGAGTTTTGGTGTGTCGCTCTGGCTTCAGCCACTGCCGGGAGAGATGGTGGAGCTGGGTGCAGACCTCTCGGGGGCCCTGAGCCGCCCAGTAGCGGAGCTGCCTGAAATGCTGGCGCCGAACATCTGAGCTGACCATTTCCTGGCCCAGCATCTTCTGTCCCGTAGCTTCCCAGGTTCCACTGGCACTCCCAGTCCTGATGGCATCGCGGCCTCTTCCTGCTTCAGCGGTAGCAGAGTCCTGCTCGTCCATCTTTGATCCGTGCAGCAAAGAGCGGTGCTAATGAAGCTCTGCAAAGCCAAGACCTGTAAAAGAATCATAACCCTGTCAGGGCAAGAAGGAATGGCAAGGACTCCAGGTGGCAAGGAGGTCCCGTTCCAGAAGGAAAGGCAGGCACATGCCAGGACTCAAGGAGAAACCAGAGACTAGGATGGGAAGGTTCTGGGAGCCACGAACCAAAATACCTTTCATGGGCTTGCAAGTCAGAGGATGCAGCATCCTCCGCGCACCCCAACGTTCCTCCCCGTCCAAACCAGCTCCCACTCTCAGCCTCCCGTTGAGCCCCCTGCCCATTCTTCTTCCAAAGCCCCCACCACACCCCTCCCCAACAAGCATCCTGCTACTGCTCTGTTCTCCTTCATTCTCCCTTAGGCAAAACTACCTGGAAATTGTTTTTAAAAACAAATTTAAATAGGACTCAGACGACTAAAAACAAGTTAGTACAACATGAACTGTTGAACAAGTTGACATCACCACCACCACAACCCATGTTAGAGTTGTTCAATGCCTCTACATAGAGGGCAGTTTTAACCTGGAGCTGAAAGGATAGTAGAGCAGGCGCCAGGCGGGCCTGTGAGGGGAGCTTGTTCCACAGTTGGGGGGCAGCCACAGAAAAGGCCCTCCCTCTTGTTGCCATCCTCCAGGCCTCCCTCAGAGCTGGCAGCCCCACGGAGAGTGCATTGCAGTAGTCTAATTTAGAGATTACCAGAGCATAGATTACAGAAACCAGACTACCCCTGTCCAAATACTGGCAAGCAGGGACACCAGCTGATAGAAGACACTCTGTGACAAGGCACTCTCTGCCTCAAGTGGCAGTGATGGCTCAAAGAGGACCCCCAAGCTACGAATCTGCTCCTTCAAGGGGAGTGCCACCCCATCCAGAACAGGTTGAATTCCCTCCATCCGGTCAGGGGAACCACCCACTAACAGCATCTCAGTCTTGTCTGGATTGAGCCTCAGTTTGTAAGCCCTCATCCAGTCTACTGTCGTGGCCAGGCACCGGTTTAGCACATCCACGGCCTCAGCTGCTGAAGATGAAAAGGAGAGATAGGGCTGCGTGTCATCGGCGTATTGATGGCAACGCACTGCAAAACTCCAGATGACCCCAATCAGCAGTTTCATGTAGATGTTGAATAGCATGGGGGATAAGACCGACCCCTGAGGGACCCCATACTGGAGAGTCCACGGGGTCCTTCTGGAGCTGGCCATCCAAGTAGGAGCAGAACCACTGCAATGCAGCCACCCCAGAAGGATAATATGGGCGATGGTATCGAAAGCCGCCAAGAGATCCAGGAGTATCTTTTTTTCCCCATAAAGTTTCGTATATTTTTCATTGATTTATTTCATTCATTTCATTTCTATACCGCCCCACAGCCGAAGCTCTCTAGGCGGTTCACAATAGTTTGTACATAAAAACAATAAAAGCATACAAAACAGTTAAAAAGATTAAAAAACAAATTTAAAAACACAGGTTAAAATAACAACCCAAAAGTTAATAAAACTAAGCCTACAGGTGACAATTCCACCTCCCTGGTGCCATTTTGAGCTCTTAACTATTAAATGCCTTGGCATAGAGGGAAGTTTTAACATGGCGCCGAAAAGATAGTAAGGTTGGTGCCAGGCGGGTCTCAGTGGGGAGCTTATCCCATAATTGTGGGGCTACAACTGAGAAGGCCCTGCTCCTCGTTGCCACCAACCGAGCCTCTCTTGGAGGTGGCAGTTGGAGGAGGGCCCCAGATGTTGAGCGTAGTGTCCGGGTAGATTGCGGTTGGGAGAGACGTTCCATCAGGTATTGTGGTCCTAAGCTGTGTAGAGCTTTATAGGTTAAAACCAGCACCTTGATTTCGGCTCGGAAGCATATTGGTAGCCAGTGCAAACAGGCCAGAACCGGTGTAATGTGCTCAGATCTTCCGGTCCCCGCAATAAACCTGGCTGCCACATTTTGCACAAGCTGCAGCTTCCAAACAGTATTCAAAGGCAGCCTCACATAGAGTGCATTGAGTAACCAAGTTTAGAGATCACCAGAGATCAAATTAATATTTTATTAATATTAGAAACAAAAACCAACACTACAAAACATACAAAGCTGAACAAACAAAAACCTAAAATGGGTTTCCAATTTTTTCTACAGCAAATATAATGTAAGTAACAATATTTTCTCTTACTCCATACTTACATAGACAATTCTCTTTTTTCTGTTATCTCAAAAAAAACCCTTATTCACCAAACTCACAAATTTATTTATTTATTTATCATATTTATACCCCGCCTTTTTTTCCTGCAAGGAACCCAAGGCAGCTTACATAATCCTACTCCTTCTCTCCATTTTATCCTCACAACCACCCTGTGAGGTAGGTTAGGCTGAAAGTCAGTGACTGGCCGAAAGTCACCCAGTGAGTTTCATGGCTGTGCGTGGACTAGAACCCGGACAAATAAACAAGTCATTTTTCCCTAATCCCTGCAAGAAATCAATGAAAGGTTTCCACTCAATAAACGTAGATATTGTCTTTTCTTTGATTAATGATGTATGTTTAGCCATCTCTGCCAGCTCAAGCATCCTCACCAGCACAATATATTATATACTATATTGTACTGTTTTTAATTATATATATATATTTATATCAAATATATATAATTTTTAATATTATTGATAGTTTGATTCTATTTTTAACTTTTGTATTTTTCTATTTCTGTTTTCATTGTATGAGTTTTAAAGGTTGGGAGCCGCCTTGGCTCCCAATGTTGGGAAAAAGGCGGGATACAAATAAATAAATAAGCAAATAAATAAATAAATAAATAATTCATCAACCATTCTTCTGTTGTGGGCAATGTTGAAGAGATCCAGGAGTATTAACGAGGTCACACTCCCCGTCTCTCTCCCAACATAGGTCATCATACAGGGCAAACAAAGCTGTTTGTGCGCCAAAACCAGGCCTGAACCCGGACTGAAATCGATCCAGATAATCAGTCCCATCCAAGAGCGCCTGGAGCTGGTTGGCCACCACCCGCTCAAGGACCTTGCCCTGGAAAGGAGCATTTACCACCGGCCTGAAGTTGTTAATATCTTCCGGGTCCAGGGAGGGTTTCTTCAAGAGTGGCCTCACTACAGACGTGGGACCACTCCCTCTCGCAAGGAGGCATTGATCGCCTCCCTGGCCCAGCTGGCTGTTCCCTCCCTGCTGGTTTTTTGAGCCAAGAGGGGCAAAGATCCAGTACAGGTGTAGTTGCACGAACCTGTCCAAGCAGCTTGTCAACATCCTCGAGCTGTACCAACTAAAACTCATGCAAGAAAATTTGACCAGGCAGCGCTCCGGGTACCTCACCTGATTCAACTGCTATAACATTGGAGTCCAGTCCCGGTGGATGCAAGAAATTTTTCCTGGAAGTTCCTAGAAAATATACTGTACTAGCTTTTGCCCGCGGCTTTGCTCACGTGATGGTTTGCACGGGTCGTCATTTTCCTATAGGCACTATTTGTTTGAAATTCCTTAAGGTCGCTGACCACTGTTTTGAATCGCTCCATAGGAAAGGTCCCCCGGGACTACATAATGGAATCCTAGCCCCCCCCCAGGACTACACAGTGAAATCCCTGCTCCCCCCCCCCCCCCGGGACTGCACAATGAAATCCCTGCTTGCCTCCCTGGACTACACAGTGAAATCCCTGTTCCTCCCCCGGGACTACAAAATGAAATCTCTGCTTCACCCCCTGGACTACACAATGGAATCCCTGCTCCCCGCCCCTGGGACTACGCAATGAAATCTCTGCATCCCCTCAGGGACTACACAATGACATCTCTGCTCCCCCCTGGGACTAAACAACAATGAAAGCCCTGCCCCCCCCCAAGGACTACACAGTGAAATCCCTGTTCCGCACCCTCCAGGACTGCACAGTGAAATCCCTGCTCCCCCCCCCCCTGGGACTACACAACAATGAAATCCCAGCTCCCCCCTGGGACTACACAATCAAATCTCTGCTCCCCCCCCCCGGACTATGCAATGAAATCCCAGCTCCCGCCCTGGGACTACACAACAATGAAAGCCCAGCTCCCCCCGGGGGCTACACAATCAAATCTCTGCCCCCCCGGACCACACAATGAAGTCCCTGCTCCCCCTCCCCCAGGACTACACAATGAAATCCCCGCTCTCCCCTCCCCGGGACTACCCAACAATGTAATCCCAGTTTACCCCCTCCCCCTCGGGACTACCCAACAATGAAATCTTAGTTCCACCCCAGCTGTGGTTCATATGAACATTCTGTTTTGATGCAGGAGAGATTTGCATATCCGCTCCTGATTGGCCCCTGTGGCAGTTCATACGAACATTCTATATGTTGTTGGAGTGATTTGCATAACCACTCCTGAATGGCCCCTGAGAACATTCCAGGTGACGCCATTGGCTCTCATCTATTTTGGGCCGTACAGGTGCAGTGAGGGTTTTTCGGAGATTTGAACCCGCCAGTCTTTGTCCTTGGGTGATGGAGTATGCGTGCCAAGTTTGGGGCCTATGCGACGACATTCCCCCCACAGCAGTCATTCAGTCAGGCATTTTAAACATTTTAAACATTTATTTTAAAAGTTTCCTTCCCTTTTCACCCCCTCAGAGAACATTCTAAATGGCCGAGGGGATATTTGCATACCCACCCCTATTGGCCCCTGTAGGAATTCATAGGAACATTCTAAGTGTCGTATGGGCTATTTGCATAACTACTCCTATTGGCTCCTGCAACAATTCTGAGGTGAAGCCAAATTGAATAACTCCCCCCCCTGTTGTTTTGCCCATAGGAGATATGATTGTGGGGCAATTTTACCCCCTTTTTTCACTCCCTTAGGGATGGAATTTCCAAAAATCCTTCTTTGGTGGGGCTCTACGTCATAAAAGCAATGTTCCTTCAAAATTTCACGTTCCTAGATTAAACGGTTTGAGCTGGGCGTTTACGAGTCAGTCAGTCCACTTTCTTTTATATAGATAGATTGTAGCGGGCCTCAGAGGGGTCTAGTGTGTCCTTGGGGCCAGCATATAATAGGCCCCCGGACAACCCAAAAGAGCTCTGCTGGCCGACAAATACAAGACTGAATAGAGGCAGTTTCTTTGCCTCCCTCACTGCCCCTAAATACACCTGACTGTAGGCACATACCAGGGCTTGATGGCATCCACTACTAGGAGATCCTCTCCATCTGCACTCAAGCCTGTCTCCCGTTCTTGTTTTTGCTTACCACGAATAGAGTAATCCTGTCAATCACCAAGAACAGCTCTGTATGTAACCACAACAAATATCCTTTTTTTAAAATCCTTTTTTGCAATAATAATAATAATCTTAATAATAGTCTCGACCAGCCTGCTCTCTCTGTGTTCAGGAGTGCATTAGGGCTAACACAAGACATGTTGCTCCCCGCCCTGCCAAAGCGCGTCTCCCCACATCCCTGGCAGGAGAAGAGCAAGAAGAGGGTGGGAAATACTCAGTCACTGGACTTTCAGGGCACCCCGAATCAGCTGCCGGGAGCGACACCTCCCTCTGCCCAATGGTGGGGCCAGCCCTGGGCGGGGGTGGGGGGCACCTCATCCGTCCCCCTCGGCCCAATCGTGTTTGCTTTGGACGGTCCAGCCAGGCCAGCCCAGAACCAGGGGAGCATCTCGGCCACGCGCAGAAATTCCTCGGAGGAGCCGCGTTGGGGAGCCCGGAGCCACAGGGCCAGATTTGGGGGTGGGCGGGTGGGGGGCAATGACTTTAGCCGATGTCCGGGTGCAGAGTCCACGAACCTGCTGGATTCCTCGCAGGCCTCCTTGAATCCCCCGCCCCCAAACCAAAAGGTTCTCCTGGCTTTACGGAGGAGGAGAGAAAGAAAGAAGCGCCCGAGCTTGTGGGGAAACCCCAAACGGATCACCTGTGGGGTGAAATGGGGGGGGGGGTGTTCCAGCTTTCCCCCCCCCGCGCGCCATGCCCCCTCCCCCACTGCAGCCCAGGGCCGCCCCCTACCCAAATTCACAAGGGGGGGGGGGTCTCACCTGATCACGGGAGGGAGGGAGGCACCAAGGCAGTCGGTGGGAAAGACGAGAGTCGCCGGGCAGGAAAAGGCAGGAGCAGAGTCTCCAGTTGCCAGGAAAATGGGGCGACCCTCAGGAAAACCCATAAGCCATCAGGGCTTCTCCTCGCTTTGTCCTGCAGAGTCGGGAACTCCCAGCTATTTCAAGCTGCTTCTAAAGGGGACACGGACAGTTGGAGGTTTAGCTTCGCTGCAATTGAATTTTGCCCACGGCCCCTTTAAGAGTAGAGAGAGGCTGCTACACTGGGAGGTGGAGGCGAGCGGTGTGCGCGCCGGCCTTTGTGCGTGCGCGTGCACGGGTGGGCGCTGCATGGGGAAGGGGTTAGCTGGGGGGAAAGAGGAGGAGGGGGCTGCACCCGCTGGCCTGGACCGAGGAAGGGAGAGGAGAAACAGGGAACTGATCACGTGAATCCTATCTTTAAATTGCCAAAGATTTCATTTCATAGATTTCGTAGATCATAGAGTTGGAAGGAGCCTACAACCCCCTGCTCAATGCAGGAAACTCGAGGAGGGGTCTCCCATCCAAGTAACCACCAGGCCTGACCCTGCTTAGCTTTCCACGCTCAGACAAGCTGAGCCAGCGTGAGCCACAGGCCTTCCTTTCAGAGCTGACTCGGTGCCTCTAACCTCAGTGCATGATACAGTGTCAGAAGGAAATGCAAGAACCTTCTCTGAAGCTCCATGTTTGGGGGGTGGTGGTAAGCTTTACCTGTTGAATTTGTGCCAATCCTGACAATTTTGAAACAAAAAAGGAAAAGATTGCCTTGCAAGCACTGACACTCCCCCTCCTGAAAAACACCAGATATCCAAAGTTAAGAGTTTAAATAAGATTTTAAAAAATTACAATAGCCACTTATGAAATATTATAAAAGAATATAAAATCTAATAATGTAATAATTATAATATATAAGATATTATATATAATAATAATAATAAAATTCTGGAAAAGTCATCCAAGCACTGGTGCTGCTGCTGCTTCCTCTTCTTCTAGCAAGGAGCAGCATTTCACGATTTCCCCTCAATGACACGATACTTGATGGTCTGTGTTGTAGATTGCTTTAAAACATGGAGCTTCAGTCTTTAATACTGGATATATGTGCTCAAAAGCAAGTAATATGTATTGTGGGAAGGACAAATATTTATTAACCACTTACCATGAATTTTTTAAAAAAAGAATAAAGGTTGAAATATTTTGTCCCAGTATACATTTACATTGAAGACACCCTTTCTACATTTTTTTTTTTTTTAAACCTTGTTAAGCCTTCTGAGTCTTTTAACAAAGCACAGTCCATCCCGGTGGCCCTCCTTGACAATTTGTTATTGAATTTACCCAAATCTAATAGTGTGATTCATTGGTACAATTATTTGGGAGTAAGCCATGTTGAATTCCGCGGAACATACTTCTGAGTGATCATACCTAGGATTGTGCTATAAGGCAGCAGTATTCTGGCCACTTCCTTGAGAGTAAAGCCCCATTGAAAGAAGTGGGAGTAGCTTTTGAATGAACATTTATCGCATCAGGCTGTAAAACTAGACTTTGCTCCCATCAGAGCTCCAGGAATAGCCCTTGATGGTCAGAGACTTACCATGGGCAGCTTCTCATGAATTTATTCTGAAGACTGACACAATTTGTGCCCTTCTAAGGTGTGTGCTCTAAACTTGGCTCTCAAAAATTAACCTCCAGATTGCCTTATTCAACCCATAAGTCTAAGACAAAAGGAAAGACATCTTCATGCAAACCAAGTCCCCGCATACACTGAAGCAACCTGGGTTTGTGTATAGGGACTGGGCTTGCATCTTCTTGTAAGACAGTGCTTCTCAATTATTTTCTGTCATGCCCCCCCTAGGAAGAAGAAAACATTTCGCGCCCCCCGTGCGACTGTAAATAGTATCATTTGTCTATAAAATTGTTATAAGTACACCTCTGCATAACACTGTATCCTTATTAACGTATAAGAGAATAAAAAAAGAAAGAAATGTGGATCAATTTACAACAAATAATAGCTTTATTAACTGTAGCAGAAAAGATTTAAAGGAGCACAGGATTTAAAGGAAAACAATATTAAAAAAAACTTTTAACTGAGGTCAAACGAGCCCCCCTTTACGGAGCCTCGCGCCCCCCCTGGGGGGCCCGCCCCACTATTTGAGAAGCACTGTTGTAAGAGAAGGTGTTCATGCCTTCTTCTCTGTGCTAGGTTACGTCCATAAAAAGAGCCCTACTGGTCCAGCATCCTGTTTCCCACAGTGACCAACCAGAGGCTCTGGAAAGCTCTCCAGCAGGACCTGAGGGTAACAGTGCGCTCCCACTCATGTTCCCCAGCAAGTGGTCTTCAGAGGCATGGTGTCTCCAATCCTGGAGGTGCTATGTAGCCATCATGACTAGTCCATTGATAGCCTTATTTATATTGCAAGACGTCGCTTGTTTATCAAGTCAAAATATATTTTAAAAAATTGCTTGTCTTGCAAAACGCTCTCAGACCAAGTTACTTGCAATCCAAGGTATTACTGTATTTGTATACAATAGGTGATTTGGAAAAAAATGTGTCTGCAGCCACTGACCGCCCCTCCAAGGTGCCACTGGGGCACTTTGAAGGAGCTGTCAGCGGCTGTCAAAACGGGGATTGCGAAAGATGGCAGTCAGACTGGCTTTCACGATCTCTGGGGTGGGGCGGGGGACAGTTTAAAGTCCAAATAAGCCAGGGAGAGCCCAAAACAGGGAGGGAAGACACGGTCCGGCCGTGGTTTTCCCTGGGATACCACCTGGAGGGCTGCGCTGGATGGAGGGGGAGGGAGGGAGGGAACAACGCACGGTTGAGCCCCACCATCTGTCAGGCACACCACGGCTTGTGCACAGAGCAACCAAGCAAGCCACCATGGCTTGTTGTTGCCAGGGTGGGCTGCCGTGACGGGAGAACCTGCCCGGTGCTAGCCTTCTCCTGGCCAAGAAGTGGGAAGGATTGGGACCGGGACTCCTGCTGCCTCCCCAGGCTTCCTCTCTCCATCACGCCAGTTAGCCACGTCTTCCCGAACATTTGGCTGAGCTGACTGTGAGTGTGGTCGGGAAGAAAGGCCTCTGCGAGCATTGCCCTTTTCCGTGAGACGAGGAAGCGTGTTGTGCACCAGGTGCTAGAAACGGAAAGTGTGCATGTGTGTGTTAGCCCTAGGTAGCCTTGTCCCACCATCCCCTTTTGTTCTAGCAACTGTGCAGCCGGACTAATCTGATCGCACCAGCCCTCATTAGCACAAACCTCCGTGGAACTTTCCTTTCCTCCCCACTCTTGCCAGTTTGCCCCAAACCTCTTTTCCTCTTGTGGAGGAAGGGGGGGCTGGCTGGCCCGCCACATCCCCACCCTTTCCTACTCCAAAGGAACCAAGACCCCCAGAGATCTCAAGGTACCAGATCGCCAGCCTCAGCTGTCTGCAACCCTACTTGAATCTCTGTTCAGGGACTCGCCTTCAATTCTGTAACCTGGATTTAGATACTGAACTCACAGAGTACTACAAAACCCATGTGGGGCAAAACCACGACAAGGTTTATTCTGGTAGCATTTTACAACAAGATTAGGGAAATGAGAGAAGCACACAAAATAAAGAGAGAGACACTTTAGTACACAGTAAAGCTGCAAAACAAGAAAACCTGATTCCTTAAGATCTCTCAGGCACACACCTGTTACCTGAGGGTGTTCTCTTCAAGGGTTAAATCCAGCACAGCCTCGCTGCCCGAGGGAGATTACCACACCTACCCGAAGGTCCGAGATGGGTAAAACTCCCACAAGGCTTGCCTTTACTAGAACCCTCATCCAGCTCATTTCACCAGGAGCTAACTGGGGTCGGATCCTGATGCCCCCCCCCCAAAGGCTTGGGGCCTCTCTTTGCTTGCCGCCATCCCCAATAGCCAGGGTAGCCGGTAGTCACGTGATCCAGGACAAAGACAAACCAAAAACCACGCTTTGGGAAATATACCTTTCCCCCCCCCTCCCCTCCTCTGCTGCCTCTTAGCCAATCACCATGCATTTTACCTGGCCAGGCAGGGGGAAGGGAACTCATGACTTATTGGGTTTGAATTACATCTGCATATGAATGCTTTCAGCCTGGCTCCTCCAGACCGCCGGGCGCCAGGCCCCATCCTATGTTTTATGTACCTTTCGCTTCCTCCCAGCCCCCTCAACTGGCCCTACTTGGTTTACACATGAGGAGGCACGTGTGTGTGTGTGTGTGTGTGTGTGTATGTGTATCTGTATGTGTGTGTGTGTGTGTGTGCATGCATGCAGGAACCCCCAAAGGCCCCTTTCTCCACACGCTAACTATGCACACTCCACCCCCAGCCTTTAGCCGGTTCACACATGAGGGTGTGTGTGTGTGTGTGTGTGTGTGTGTGTGTATGAACCCGCAAAGGCTCTTTTTCTCCACACCTCTCCTAGCAGTATCCGGGACTCTGATTTGTTTGGTCCCCACCTCCATGACCTGCTCACACCCAAAAGCACAACCCAGACCCGCATCCGCGGCCTCGCTTCACACACCATTCTATTTCTACTGCTATAACGGACACTCCACCATCTGATTTCCCAGCTGATACGTGTACATTTCTTGAGTGTGAATTATATATTATTAATTAATTATATTTATACCCTGCCTTTTTTCCTGCAAGGAACCCAAGGCGGCTTACATAATCTTCCTCCTCCTCCTCTCCATTTTATCTCTCCTGTTCTGTAGAAGCTTGTCTGTGTGTACCCGTGAGTCCTTCCTCTTGCCAACAACACACTATTGCCACAGTTCAAAGATCCCGTAAGAAATGCATGTCCCGAGAATGCGCTCAGGTTTGCACACACGTCTACAGGGGCAGATTAAGAAACACACAGTAGCAGGGACAGTAAGGGGGTGGCCGGGTGACCGGCCAGATGGGCGATTGATAAATATAATAAATAAATAAATAAAATTTGAGGTCTGGGATCCAGGCAGAGCTGGGAACTGAGCTGCAGGAGCTGGTGGGTGTCCTGCCTCCACCCACCAGCCCACAGGACTCAAACTGGAGGGTCCTCCAACCACGGAAGCAACGAAGTAACTAAGCAGTGGCATTTCGCCATCATGTTGTTCATTGTTCTGAAGGCACGGGTCATTTTGTTTTTAAAATCAGCCAAGCAAGAAAAGAATCTCCTCCATTGTTACCCATCACCCCTCCAAACAAGCAGGGGGAAGAAGCACCCCTCCTACAAAGACATCCAGATTTCAGAGGTCCGTGGAACGGTCATCTCAGGCACTTCTGCAGCCTTCCAGCTCAAGAGGAAGAATGGAAATCTTCATAGTTCTAGAGCAGCCTTCCCCAAACTGTTGCCCCCCCAGAAGTGTTGGACTACAACTCCCAGCATCCCCAGGTTGGCGAAGGCTGTTCTAGAGGGTCATTTTGCAGAGGCACCCAGTGACAAAAGCGTCAGCACACCAGCGAGTTAAGCAACCCTGCGAGGAGGTGGAAAGTGCTACTTACTTATCTACTCATTTATATATTCAAATCACTCCAGGTAATCAGCTAAAAACTCATATATCGTTAGTGGAACCCAAAACAAGGGCCCAGCAAGGAGAGCTCAATCCCAGCAGGAGAACCCTTTACAAACGTACCTTTGGAGGCTAAATCCCAGGGGGGAATCCAGCCTGATCTTGCAGTTCTTGCAGCCTGGCCCAAACAGAGATTCCACATTTACACCAAGCTGAGAACGGGGGAATAAGGGCAAGACACAGCTCTGTGCTGACAAGGGCCACCGTGCAGGCCTGGCTAGCGGGAAACTCTACCCACAGAAAAAAAATGGAAAAACCAACTTCAGTTTGGACTCAGAGTCGGCTCGGGTAATTAGGCCTTGTTGGGAAGCATACAAACTATAGTAATATCAAGTCTGAGAGGCCAGCTTGTCACTTGGTTTAAAACACACACACACACAGGAACCCAGCCCTTCCAAATCACCTACCCTTTTTGTCCGTGGTCTACTCCAAAGAACCCATTCGCTTCGCCATTGTCCTGCTGTCCCTTCCAACCACCCCTTCCCTGTTGTCCTCCCACCTCGATGCGAGCTCCCCACTCCCGCATGTCCACCCAGGAGAAGCGAGCCAGGCCAGGAGTTCAGGCACAGCCTCCCCTGCTTTCCAAATGAGGCCCTCCGGTCAGATTCGGCTGCAGCAGCCAGTTGGGCCAGCCTACCTAGAGCTGTGTAAGGGGGCAGGCTATAGAAGGAGTCAGTGGTCGTGGTCCATGTGGGCACCAATGACACGGGGAAATGTAGTTGTGAGTTCCTGGAAGCCAAATTTACATTGCTAGGTAGGAGGTTGAAATCCGGGACCACCAAGATGGCTCGCTCTGAAAGGCTCCCTGTTCCATGTGCAGGGCCAGATGGACAGGCGAAGCTGAGGGGTCTCAATGCGTGGACGAGACGGTGGTGCAGGGAGGGGGGCTTCAGATGTGTTTGGCACTGGGGAACTGGGAAGGACCGCCGCCGGTCCTTTGCTGCAGAACGGGAGATCCGCGGCTTTCCCTGACAGCCTTGATCTCACCGCACGCAATCTCCGACTCGGATCGGATCGTAAACACTGGAATTGAGCACTGAGTCTAAGAGAAACTACGTATACTCCACTTAGGGTAAAGCGAAAGGAAGTTTATTGTGGGATTAGTCAGTTACAAATCTGTCGGAACTTTTGCTGCCGCCCCACGTAGCAGAGATAGGAGTTGTTGTGTGCAAGCTCAGAGAATAACGAGGAGACGTGAGCTCATCAGTAGAAACTTTTACTGAGGTTCTTCACGCATAGATTCATTACAATTTACAGCTATACATTTCAGTGCAAGGCTCCCCATGCACGGCACAAAAAGCATAGAGTCAAAGACTAGTGGGGAGAGAATATTACAGCATATAACTCCTCCCCTCTCAACACTCTGTTTATGACCTTGGGCACACTGCCCGACTTTAATAAGTTTCACTCCCAAACAGAACTTCTGTTCACAGGTGCTCTGCTATAGTCCTTTCTGCTCAAGGACACATTACATACTCTGACAGCCTTGATCTCACCGCATGCAATCTCCGACGCGGATCGGATCGTAAACACTGGAATTGAGCACTGAGTCTAAAAGAAACTACGTATACTCCACTTAGGGTAAAGCGAAAGGAAGTTTATTGTGGGATTAGTCAGTTACAAATCGGAAAGGGAGATAAGGCAAATGAAACTGACAGAATGGAATACAGTCACGCCTTGGATTGTGAGCATAATTTGTCCCGGAAACATGCTTGTAATCCAAAACACTTATATCAAAACAAAATCCCCCAAAAAAAGATTTGTACAGAGATTTTTAATTTAAGCCATACTACAGTACTTGTATTGCAAGACATCGCTTGTATATCAAGTAAAAAAAAAAAAAGAAATATTTAAAAATTTGCTTGTCTTGCAAAACGCTCTCAAACCAAGTTACTTGCAATCCAAGGTAGTACTGTACCTTTGTTACACACAAAAATACATACACCTACAACAGCAACAAACAAAACATATTAATACATAAACCCACCCAAATCCCTCTCCACTCAATCCACATTAGATTATTATATTTCACTTCTGTATAAACTACTTCTTCATAAACTATTACTTTTCAAGAATCCCACAATTTTTTAATATTCTTATTTTTTTAATAATTTTTTTATTATTAAAAAAACTACAAAATAACAACCGAGAACCCATGCTAATCTAATCTAACAACCAAGAAACTACCAAAAAAATAAAATAAAAAATACATACACCTACAACAGCAACAAACAAAACATATTAATACATAAACCCACCCAAATCCCTCTCCACTCAATCCACATTAGATTATTATATTTCACTTCTGTATAAACTACTTCTTCATAAACTATTACTTTTCAAGAATCCCACAATTTTTTAATATTCTTATTTTTTTAATAATTTTTTTAAATCAGAATTTTTCCTGATGTTTGGGTGAGATCTGGGTTCAATGTATACAGTTCTGGTCACCACACCTAAAAAAGGATATTGTAGAGTTGGAAAAAGTGCAGAAAAGGGCAGCTAAAATGATCAAGGGGCTGGAGCAACTCCCCTAGGAGGAAAGGTGACAGCAGCTGCGATGGTTTAGCAGAGCAAAAAGGCGAGTAAGGGGAGACATGACAGAAGTGTATAAAGTTATGCACGGTGTGGGGAAAGTGCACAGGGAGACATTTTTCTCCCTCTCTCATAATACTAGAACCCAAAGGGGTCATGCCGTGAAGCTGATCGGTGGGAGATTCAGGACAGATAAAAGGAAGGACATCTTCACACAGCGCATAGTTAAACTACTGAATTCACTTCCACAAGATGCCGTGATGGCCACCAATTTGGAGGCCTTGAAAAGGGGGTCAGACAAATTCATGGAGAAGGCCACTGGTGGCAACTAGTCTTGATTGGCTATGTGCTTCCACCAGTATCAGAGGCAGTATGCACATGTACACCAGTGGCTGGGGAACGTGGGCAGGAGGGTGTTGTTGCACCCATGTCCTGCTTGTGGGATCCTGTGGGCAGCTGGTTGGCCACTGTGTGAACAGAATGCTGGACTCATTGGACCCGTGGTCTGATCCAGCATAGCTCTTCTTATGTTATTACATAGGCGAAAAAGAAAAAACTAATTACACGGTGATTTATGGGGACGCTCTTTGTTTCTTTATCCCTCCTTTCTCTCTCCGTGTGCTGTGTGTATAAATGATTGTCTTGGTTTTCCTAAGTGGAAATATGTGTTCAATACAGACATACAATTTTTTCTTCTTTTTAACCCTTTCCAAAAATAAAATATTTGTTAAAGGGATTTGCAACTCAGGAACACTTAACTGAGAAAATCAAACCAGCCCTGTGATCTGGGAAGATGGTATCTAGCTCAATATTTCTCATTATGTATTAATTTATGAGAAACAAAGCTTAACTACATTAATATTTCTTTGTTGCTTGAGCTTCAGCACAAAAATATGGCTCCATGTCTGCATTTATTTACTGTATACAGTGCACCGTGTACATGGGTTTTTCAACATGAAATAGGAGTTAAATTGTGATCACACATTGATATAATATCTCCCCTGTGTGAGTTCTTTGATGTTATGTGCAGTTTTTCCTCAAATCAAAGTTCTTTACATGATACAAGCATGGCTATGGTTTCTCCCCTGTGTGAGTTCTTTGATGAGTAGTGAGCTGTGTCTTCTAACTGAAGCTCTTTCTACAGTCCAGACACTGATATGGCTTCTCCCCTTGTGTGAGTTCTTTGATGAGAAGAGAGATACTTCTGTTGACTGAATCTCTTTCCACACTCCAAGCATTGATATGGTTTCTCCCCCGTGTGAATTCGTTGATGAGAAGTGAGATATGTCTTCGAACTGAATCTATTTCCACACTCCAAGCACTGATAAGGTTTCTCCCCTGTGTGAATTCTTTCATGAGAAGTGAGACTTATCTTTTGAATAAATCTCTTTCCACACTGTAGGCATTCATATGGTTTCTCCCCTGTGTGAATTCTTTGATGAGAAGTGAGACTTGACTTATGACTGAATCTCTTTCCACACTCCAAGCACTGATATGGTTTCTCCCCTGTGTGACTTCTTTGATGAGAAGTGAGCTGTGCCTGCTGGCTGAAGCTCTTTCCACACTCCAAGCATTTATATGGTTTCTCCCCTGTGTGAGTTCTTTGATGAGAAGTGAGCTGTGTCTTTTGACTGAAGCTCTTTCCACAGTCCAGACACTGATATGGTTTCTCCCCTACGTGAATTCTTTGATGAGAAGTGAGATTTGCCTTATAACTGAATCTCTTTCCACACTCCAAGCACTGATATGGTTTCTCCCCTGTGTGACTTCTTTGATGAGAAGTGAGCTTTGTCTTCTGACTGAATTTCTTTCCACACACCAAGCATTGATATGGTTGCTCCCCTGTGTGAATTATTTCATGAGAAGTGAGCTGTGTCTTCCAACTGAATATCTTTCCACACTCCAAGCATTCATATGGTTTCTCCCCTGTGTGAACTACTTGATGAGAAGTGAGATTTGCCTTATGACTGAATCTCTTTCCACACTCCAAGCATTGATATGGTTTTTCCCCTGTGTGAGTTCTTTGATGAGAAGTGAGCTTTGTCTTCTGACTGAATCTCTTACCACACTCCAAGCATTCATATGGTTTCTCCCCTGTGTGAGTTCTTTGATGAGAAGTGAGCAGTGTCTTCCAAATGAATCCCTTTCCACACTCCAAGCACTGATATGGTTTCTCACCTGTGTGAATTCTATGATGAGAAGTGAGATGTGGCTTCTGACTGAATCTCTTTCCACACTCCAAGCATTGATATGGTTTCTCCCCTGTGTGAATTATTTGATGAGAAGTGAGCCTTGTCTTCGAAATGAATCTCTTTCCACACTCCAAGCACTGATATGGTTTCTCTCCTGTGTGAATTCTTTCATGAGAAGTGAGATTTCTCTTCTGACTGTAGCTCTTTCCACACTCCAAGCATTGATATGGTTTCTCTCCTGTGTGAATTCTTTGATGAGAAGTGAGCTGTGTCTTCCGACTCAAGCTCTTTCCACACTCCAAGCATTTATATGGTTTCTCCCCTGTGTGAGTTCTTTGATGAGAAGTGAGCTGTGTCTTCTGACTGAATCTCTTTCCGCACTCCAAGCACTGATATGGTTTCTCCCCGGTGTGAATTCTTTGATGAGTAGTGAGCTGTGATTTTGAACGGAATCTCTTTCCACACTCCAAGCACTGATCTGGTTTCTCCCCTGTGTGAGTCCTTCGATGAGAAGTGAGCACTGTCTTCCAACTGAATCTCTTTCCGCACTCCAAGCATTGATATGGTTTCTCCCCTGTGTGAATTATTTGATGAGAAGTGAGATGTATCTGTTGACTGAATCTCTTTCCACACTCCAAGCATTGATATCGTTTCTCACCTCTGTGAATTCTTTCATGAGAAATGAGCACGGTCTTCCAAGTGAATCCCTTTCCACACTCCAAGCATTGATATGGTTTCAACCCTGTGTGAATTCTTTCATGAGAAGTGAGATTTATCTTTTGATTGAATCTCTTTCCGCACTTGAAGCATTGATATCGTTTCCCACCTGTGTGAATTCTTTTATGAGAAGTGAGCCTTGTCTTCCAATGGAATCTCTTTCCACACTCCAAGCATTGATGTGGATTCTCCCCAGTGTGGATTTTGCAATGAACATTAAGGTTTGATTTAGATCTGAAGGTTTTCCCACACAGAGAGCGCACAGAGTTTTGTTTTTTATCCATTTTTTCTTCCACTGAGATATCATCATAATCACTGCCCTGAGAAGCAAAGGATTTATTCCTCCTCTTCTGATTTAGTTCACTTTCTCTTCTCTGAGGTTCCCTATTTTTACATCTGTTTGTTTTTGGTGGCATCCCAGAAGGTTCTCTGTTATTCTCCATTTCACTCCTGTCACTTTCTAGAATGAAGACAAGAAATTAGTAAAAGACTTGAGTTAGAAATAGAGCTTCAAATCATTGAATGACTTCAGTTGACTAAAAGGAAGCTGTGAAGAAAGGCAGACCCTTCTCCACCACATACGTGTAGACAGGTGTAATCATGCAAATGTACATGGTTCCTGGCAGTGGCGTAGCGTGGGTTGTCAGCACCCGGGGCAAGGCAAGTAATTTGCGCCCCCTAACCCGTGGATTTTAGCACTCGAGTCTCTTAAGTGGCTTAACTTCCTTACCACAAATGGATTTGTCTTGATTAGTCCAAGGGAGAAATTCCAGACTGACAGCATGTTAAAATGGGAGAGTCTTCTGTTCTGACATTCTGAAGACTCACAGATTTACAGTGCAATCCTATCTTTGTACATTTACAATCCTATACATTAACAAATTTATTCCTGCATAAATTTGCTAATTTATTGTAATAAAAATTATTAAATAATACTTCTAATATTAATAATATAATAATTTGAATTTATTCTGGAATAAATTCTGGTATAAATAATGCCAGAATAAATGTGTTAGCCTTGTAGTTGCCACAAGACTCCTCGCTGGTTTTGCTGCAACAAAATACCACAGCTATCCATCTGGAAAATCCTATATATGTGTACTCTGAAGTAGGTCCCATTGAGTTCAATGGGATTTACTCCCTGGTACAGAATGGGTACAGAATTGCTGCCTTATTGGATCATAAGCTTTAATGGAAAAGAGCCAGCTTCATTGAAAGATTGAGAGCCAGTGTGGCTTATTGGTTACAGTGTCAGACCGGGACTCAGGAGATCTGGGTTCTAGTCCCCACTGGGCCATGAAGCTCACTGGGTGACTTTGGGCCAGTACCTGACTCTCAGTCTAACCTACCTCACAGGGTTGTTGTGAGGACAAAATGGAGAGGAGGAGGAGGAGGAAGATTATGTAAGCAACCTTGGGTTCCTTGCAGGAAAAAGGTGGGACATAAATAAATAAAATTATCTGCAGTTGACAGATAACATAGATGTAGGGTGTGTGTGTGTGTAAACAGTGGACCCAAATGGCCATAACGTACAAGAAGCATAAATCTGTGGGATTATTATGCAAAGTTGATATGTATAAAGATCAGTGCAGCAGAGTTACCATTTGCAACAGCAGTAACTGGGGAAAACCCCACTTTCCTTGTTTTGCTATGTTAATTGAACACCTGTAGTCCAAGGAAGACTGGTGGAGAACTGCAATTCCCCTCATGCAAGGCGGGAATCTGTTTCGTCTCCCCCGCCCCTTCCTTCTGATGACCATTCAAGGCCGTTCCCAGAGTGCACTGCTCCGAAAGGACACCTCTTCTCTCTTCTTCCCACGCTTGCACAAGAGGCTTCCTGCGTGCTAGAGCAACGTTATTTAAATAAAGGACTACGACTCCCCGTCATGCGGCGGCTCCGCTCGCGCGGTGCACTCTGGGGACTGTAGTTTGTTGGTTCTCCAAAGCTCGATGGAAGTAGAGGGGAAGAGACAAGGAACGGAACTACAACCCCTATAGAGGAATTGGGACGGGAAGAGAAGGGTCGCGTCGCTGGGCGCACAGCCAGCACTGCAGAGAGAGTGAGTGAGCCAGGCAGGGGCAGAGAGCTGCGAGTGCGAGCGCGCCCCCCCAGATGTTGCGCCCGGTGCGGCCGGCCCCCCCTGCACCCCCCACGCTACGCCAGAGGTTCCTGGGAAGACTAGGCCTCAAGAGTCTTTTGCAAATGTGCATAGTTTCCCTTTGATGTCCCTGTGCCCCAGGTATTCGCACACAAATGTTTCCCCAAGCACTCTAGTCATGATCAAGAGCCACCCCTCCCCTGCCTAGCCCAGAAGAAGTTCATCCTGATTGGCCAAGGACAGCCAAGCTACCAAAAGGAGGAGTGGGGGGGGGGGAGAATTTGATACTGCCAGCTAACCCTAAGAAGACCCACCCCCAGGCCAGGAGTAAGTGCCTGGGTGTTTATATAGTAAAGGAACTAGTTTTGTTGTTTTGTAGCTCTACTTGGGTATACCAAAGTGTCTCCCCACCTTTCCCTCATTTCCCACCTTTTATTGTAATCGGTCTACCTTAAATAAACTTTCCTGGTTTTACCCCACACAGTGTGTGAGGTTCCACTGTGGTTCAGAGCTAAATCCAGTGTATAGACCAAAGGCAATGCCGTGAGAGAATCAAGACAAGACGGCAGAGCCAGATCTGGAAGTTTGGCACCTTTGATCTCTCATCTTGAGTTAAAGGAGCAGTTGGCAGTCCTTCACAGAAGACCTCTCAACACAGAGACTGGAGGCAGTTCTTACTATGTGCCAAACAGCCTCTTTTGACTGGCATTGACTTAGAGCTGGTGTATTCAAGAGCAATGGATTGGGACCAGAGAGTCCTGGGCTCTGCTCCCAGCTCAGACATGAATTTTTCTGGGAGCAGTGGGACCAGTAACTTTCTCTCACCCTCGCCTACCCCACAGGATTGTTGTGCAGGTAAGTGGACAATCTGATGCATGATGTTATGAGCTGCTTGGAGCCACATTAGGATGCAAATTCAGAGAAAGAAGAGCCATCAAGAAGTGGCAGAGAACCTTTTCTTATTGGGTGCCCTATAAATTATGTGCATAAGTTAAATATGCTCATTTTGTCTAAGCTCTGGTGGTGTTGGCGGCAAAGATAGCATATTTCTCTCCTACCATTATAGATTCAGCACCATCCAGTGGAGCCTGTGGTATCCAAACCCACCATGGGGGCTGAGGAATGAAGGTACCCTCCCCACTGGAGCCCACTCCCCACTGGGATCAACTTGGCTCAGCATTTTACAGATAAAGTTGCTCCCGTCCAATCTAACCTGGGTACCACGTTAATCACAGGTTGAGTCTACGGCTCCCGGCCTTTCCTGACCCAACTCAAAGGGCTGATGTTCAACAGTCAATTTTGATGCTGCCCAGAGTCTATTACTTATTTGGGAATAAATATTCCCAGAGACAAATCTCACATGACCAAGTTAAACTTGAATAAGTTGATCACTGAATCTCACGGCTTGTGGGTCTCCGTGTCTATGCCGGCATCATCAATGGATTTGCTGTGAGTACTTCATTTAAATTTATATAAGAACATTGAATCTTATTTCTTTCTTTTCCTTATATGGTTTTGCTTTATTGAAATTCACAATAAAAAATTAATTTTAAAAAGTGTGCACACACTTTATGAAGTTGATCCCATCCATTCCAACTGCCTGTGGCTCACGCTGGCTCAGCTTGTCTGAGTGTGGAAAGCTAAGCAGGGTCAGGCCTGGTTGTTACTTGGATGGGAGACCCCTCCTCTAGTTTCCTGCATTGAGCAGGGGGTTGGACTCGATAGCCTTGCAGGCTCCTTCCAACTCAATGATCTATGAAATTTGTTCTGACACTAACGACAGGTTCCTGCTCCTGCTCAACCCGCCATCAGCAGCTGCCCCCGGCCGACTTCCCCTGTGGGTCAACGGACATTCACGGGAAAAGGTTTCCTCACCCCTGGTCCTAAAGGTTCAGCATTTCTGATACAGGAAGGACCAGTCCCAGGTGAGCCTCTCAACCCGTGAACGTCTTCCTTGGCTGCCCGGCTCTGCTTTCTCACTCTGCCTATGATGTGTGGCACGGGACCTTCTCAGTAGCGGAGCAGTGAGATCTCCCCTGCCATCAACCTCTTCTGGGTAACTAATTCAGACCACTCCTTTTATGTTTTTAAAAGGAAAGCAAGTTCATTTTTTCACAATAAAGGGTAGGGAAATGGATAATGTTAATAGATTCTAAACCCTAAAAAAAACACCTCCCTCTGACTCCCCTCAGACTTCTCAGAAAGACCCCTTCCCTCTTTCTCTCCCCCGCTCCTCCCTTAGGCGCCTCCAGACTTCCTTTGAACAGCACCGCCCACTGTCTTTATAACACAGGCTTCACCCCGCCTCCTCACTCTCTCAGCCAATCAGCAGACACCTTAGCATTCCACACGCCTCTCACACTCTCTCCTCCCCTCACATGCTTACAGCTATAACGCTTTGCCCATGGGCAGGGGCACAGCAGGCGCCAATGCTGTGCAACGCCCACCGTAGGGACATCTGAACAGCCTGAACTCGTCTGATCTCGTAAGCCATGCACGGTTGGGCCTAGTCAGTGCTTGGGTGGGTGACTGCCTAGGAAGACCTGGTGCTCTAAGGGGGGGGGGGGAACCACACCTCAGTGTGAGAGAGCACCTGCTTTGCATGCGGAACGTCACAGGTTCGATCCCTGGCTTCTCCAGGTCGGGCTGGGAAAGAATCCTGCCTGAAACCCAGGAGAGCGGCTGCTGCCAGTCAGTGCCGACAATACTGGGCTCGAGGGACCAAGGGCCAGACTCAGCAGAAGGCAGCTTCCGCTGTCCCGACGTTCCTGTGACACACGCCTCCCTCCTCCCTCCCTGTTGCCTTTTGGGTTTTAGGCCACGACAGTGCTGCGCCATCAGGTTTTGCGCCGGCACATTGGCTCATGTCTGTATTTGCATTCACTGCAGCTCTTCATAATTCCTGACGTTTTCAGGACAAGAAGCTCATTGTTGTTTTGATTATGTTCTGTGTCTTTTTTACCATTTTGTATTGATGTCTAACACTGTTCACTCCTTTGTGATTTTTCATTTAATGGAAAGGCAGGATTATAAATGTTTTAATAAATAAAAGTGGGCAAATCCTGCTAGACCAAACAGAAGGGATCCTGAGGGGCTGAGATACACCATCGAATTGCACACGGACCCCTCCACTGCAGGCCTTCTAGTGTTGCTTAAAAGCTTGCCTGTCCTCAGCTGCCTTTCCCTAATCACGGTGGTTGTGCTGCTGGTTTTTGAGACTCCTGAGCTGTCTCAATGTGTCTTCTGCAAATGTTTCTGGTATGGCTGAGCCCAGTGTCTTCAAGCTCCTGTTGTAACAGTGTACAATGACTGGATTATCTTAATGCATCCTCCTTTGCTTGCATATGCCACTTGTGAGGGGGATGCCCAAAAGGTAACCACAAAATACTTCAATGAATATAGAGAATGGGGAAAAAATTACTAACATTCTCACTACTACTCCTACCATCATTGCATTTGTAAAGAGATATTATTGCCAGCCAGGGAAAGAGGGAGCCTTACCGAGAGAGGCCACGATCCCACAATTCTCCTCCATGATTTGCCTGTGCAGGGCTCTCTGGTCAGGATCCAGCAGTGCCCACTCCTCCTTGCTGAAGGACACAGCGATCTCCTCAAAGGGCACCAGACCCTGGACAGAAAAACAGAAACATTTCCTCCTCACACCTAACGGAAAGATCATCTAGTAACAAAATCCAAAAGGCTGCTTCAAGTGAGTTGGCTGGGCATTTATAGTGGACGATTTAAGCATCCACGAGTGGCATTTGCAGCCTTCCCTTTGGAGGGCAAGGCTACCAAAGGGCTACTAGTCCTGATGGTGATCTCCAGGATCTGGGGAAGCACGCCTCTCAAGACCAATCACAGGGGAAGAACGGCGTCCGAGGTCCACTGGACTCATGCACTGCTTGTGAGCTTCACAGGTATTTTCTGGCTGGCCAGTGTGGGAAACGGGATGCTGGACTAGAGGGGCCTTTGGCTTCACCCAGCAGGCTGCTTCTTATGTTCTGAGCTCTGCTGGAAGCAAACAGAAGGAGAGTTTTCTGTTCAGGCCCAGGAAGGTGAGCGGGGGACAGGGGCACCCACGGGATCCTTCTCCCTACCTGATCCGCTCCCACGCCATCACAAAGAAGCAGCGATGGCTGAGGATTGATTCCTGGCATTATGCCATCCCCTCTGAGAGAGAAAGGAAACCGGGAGCGTATGCCTGTCTTGGAGATTAAGGTGACAGCTGAGCCACCACCACCACCCGGCCCCTGGATATATTAAATGCAGTTACTAGCAAGTAAGCCCCTTTGAACACAACAGGACTTCCTTCTCAGGAAAATACACAGGACTGCAGCTTAAGTGATGCAAGTGTAAGAACACAGGCATGTCTGGAGGTGTCTTATCCCTTATTTGCAGTTTGGATGCTTTAGGGCAAGTGGGTGAAAATGCATCTCTCCCCAGTTGGGCTCTTGGCCACAATTCAAAGTGCAGATTTCCATGTCTAACGTCTTCATTTACTGAATTTGATTCTTTTAACTGAGAAAAAGGCTGGAGACAGGTTTCTTCCCCCCACCCTACAAACGACTCAGGGATGGAATAAAAGCAGCCCAAGGTTTTCTTGCACGCTCCCCAACCCCGCAGCTAATCCTTACCCTGTGAGGCGGCACCTCCATCACTCTCCTGCTCGATGCCCGTTCGCGGGGGACTCTGCAGGGGGCGGGGAAATCAGGCCCCACTTCGGCACACAGATTCTCTACCTGAAACGGAATGTGGATCCAAGACATGCCATGAGAAGAGAATATTAAAAAGGATAGACTCTTGGGGCAGGGGGCAGGGGACATCCCTCCTCAGATAACTTCCAGAAAAGGTTGAGTAATTCATAGATTGAGTTTTGAGATGTCCCCCCTCACATGCCTGACCCCTTGGAGCTCCCAGGATGCAGTGCTCTCACCCGCTGCTCCTCCTGCTTCTTGTCCTCCTCCCGGCTCAGGAGGAAGCCTTCTGCCAGGGCCACCGCCTGGGAACTGGTCTCCGCCCCACATTCCCTCACCCAGCTCGACACCTCCAGGGGCAGGATGCTCAGGAACTGCTCCAGGATTACCAGGTCCACGATCTGAGTTTTGGTGTGTCGCTCTGGCTTCAGCCACTGACGGGAGAGATGGTGGAGCTGGGTGCACACCTCTCGGGGGCCCTGAGTCGCCCGGTAGCGGAGCTGCCTGAAACGCTGGCGCCGCACATCTGAGCTGACCATTTCCTGGCCCAGCATCTTCTGTCCCGTAGCTTCCCAGGTTCCACTGGCACTCCCAGTCCTGATGGCATCGCGGCCTCTTCCTGCTTCAGCGGTAGCCAAGTCATGCTCGTCCATCTTTGATCCGTGCAGCAAAGAGCTACTCTAATGAAGCTCTGCAAAGCCAAGACCTGTAAAAGAATCGTAACCCTGTCAGGGCAAGAAGGAATGGCAAGGATTCCAGGTGGCAACCAGGTCCCGTTCCAGAAGGAAAGGCAGGCACATGCCAAGACTCAAAGAGAAACCAGAGACTAGGTTGGGGAGGTTCTGGGAGCCATGGACCAAAACTCCTTTCAGGTCAGAGGATGCAGTATCCTCCGCGCACCCCAACGTTCCTCCCCGTCCAAACCAGCTCCCAGTCTCAGCCTCCCGTTGAGCCCCCTGCCCATTCTTCTTCCAAAGGCCCCACCACACCCCTCCCCATCAGGCATCCTGCTACTGCTCTGTTCTCCTTCAGCCTCTCTTACACAAAACTACCTGGAAATTGTTTTAAAAACCAAATTTAACCACAGAGGAAGGCCAGGATCTCTTCTCAATCATCCCAGTTTGCAGGACACGGAATAATGGGCTCAAGTTACAGGAACCTAGATTCCACCTAAGCACCATAGAAAAGTAGAGTTGGAAGGGGCCTACAAGGCCATCGAGTCTAACGCCCTGCTCAGTGCATGAATCCAGGTCAAAGCATCCCTGACAGATGGCTGTCCAGGTGCACCTTGAATTCCTCCAGAGTGGGAGAGCCCACCACCTCCCTAGGTAGTTGATTCCATTGTCTTATTGCTCTGACAGTCAGGAAATTTATCCTGATGTTTAGGTGGAATCTGGGTTCCTGTAACTGGAGCCCATTATTCCGTGTCCTGCAAACTGGGATGATCGAGAAGAGATCCTGGCCCTCCTCTGTGTGACATCCCTTCAAGTACTGGAAGAGTGCAATCATATCTCCCCTCAATCTCCTCTTCTGAAGGCTAAACATACCCAGTTCCTTCAGACAAGCTGAGCCAGCGTGAGCCACACGAATAGCATGGGGGATGAGACCGACCCCTGAGGGAACCCCGTACTGGAGAGTCCACCGGGTTGGGCAGCATTCCCCAAGCACCACCTTCTGGAGCTGGCCATCCAAGTAGGAGCAGAACCACTGCAATGCAGTACCCCCCACTGGCATCTCAGACAGCCACCCCAGAAGGATACCATGGGCGATGCTAGAGAAAGCCGCCAAGAGATCCAGGAGTATCTTTTTCCCGCCATAAAGTTTCGTATATTTTTCATTTATTTCATTTTATTTCATTTCTATACCGCCCCACAGCTGAAGCTCTCTGGGCAGTTCACAATAGTTTGTACTATTGTACAATCCCTGCTACCCCCCCCCCCCCAGGACTACACAATGCAATCCCTGCTCTCCCCTCCCCAGGACTACCCAACAATGTAATCCCAGTTTACCCCTCCTCGGGACTACCCCACAACGTAATCCCTGCTTGCCCCCCCCCCCGGACTACCCAACAATGAAATCCGAGCTCCACCCCGGCTGTGGTTCATATGAACATTCTGTTTTGATGCAGGAGAGATTTGCATATCCGCTCCTGATTGGCCCCTGTGGCAGTTCATATGAACATTCTATATGTTGTTGGAGTGATTTGCATAACCGCTCCTGAATGGCCCCTGCGAACATTCCAAGTGACGCCATTGGCTCTCATCTATTTTGGGCCATACAGGTGCAGTGAGGGTTTTTCGGAGATTTGAACCTGCCAGTCTTTGTCCTTGGGTGATGGAGAGTATGTGTGCCAAGTTTGGGGCGGAACCATCAAAACGTCATGGAGCCTATGCGATGACGCCCCACACACAACAGTCATTCAGTCAGGCATTTATTTAACAAGTTTCCCTCCCTTTTCACCCCCTCAGAGAACATTCTAAACGGCCGAGGGGATATTTGCGTACCCACCCCTACTGGTCCCTGTAGGAATTCATAGGAACATTCTAAGTGTCGTATGGGCTATTTGCATAACTGTTCCTATTGGCTCCTGCAGCAATTCTGAGGTGAAGCCAAATTGAATAACTGCTCCCCCATTGTTTTGTCCATAGGAGATATGATTGTGGGGCGATTTTGCCCCCTTTTTTCACTCCCTTAGGGATGTAATTTCCAAAAACCCTTCTTTGGTGGGGCTCTACGTCATAAAAGCAATGTTCCTTCAAAATTTCACGTTCCTAGATTAAACGGTTTGAGCTGGGCGTTTACGAGTCAGTCAGTCCACTTTCTTTTATATAGATAGATTGTAGTGGGCCTCAGAGGGGTCCAGTGTGTCCTTGGGGCCAGCATATAATAGGCCTCGGACAACCCAAAAGAGCTCTGCTGGGCGACAAATACAAGACTGAATAGAGGCAGTTTCTTTGCCTCCCTCACTGCCCCTAAATATATCTGACTGCAGGCACATACCAGGGCTCAATTGCATCCACTACTAGGAGATCCTCTCCATCTGCACTCAAGCCCCCTCCTGTTTTTGTTTTTGCTTACCACGAATACAGAGTAATCCTGTCAATCACCAAGAACAGCTCTGTATGTAACCGCAACAAATATCCTTTTTAAAAAAATCATTTTTTGCAGTAATAATAATCTTAATAATAATCTCGACCAGACCTCCTTTAACCCCCCCCCCCCCAAAACCAAACCAAAAGGTTCTCCTGGCTTTACGGAGGAGGAGAAAGAAAAAAGCACCCGAGCTTGTGGGGAAACCCCAAACAGAACAGCCTGTGGGGTGAAATGGGGGGGGGGGGTTCCAGCTTTCCCCCCCCCGCGTCATGCCCCCCTCCCCCACTGCAGCCCAGGGCCGCCCCCTCCCCAAATTCACAAGGGGGGGTCTCACCGGATCGCGGGAGGGAGGGAGGCACGGAGGCAGTCGGTGGGAAAGAGCAGAGTCGCCGGGCAGGAAAAGGCAGGAGCAGAGTCTCCAGTTGCCGTGAAAATGGGGCGACCCTCAGGAAAACCCATCAGCCATCACGGCTTCTTCTTACCTTCGTCTTGCAGAGTCGGGAACTCGCAGCTACTTCAAGCTGCTTTTAAAGGGGCCACGGACAGTTGCAGCTCAGCCTCAGCTTGCAGTTTTAGCTTAGCTGCGATTGTATTTTGCCCACGGCCCCTTTAAGAGTAGGGAGGCGCTGCTACACTGTCTGGGAGGTGGAGGCGAGGGGTGCGCGTGCCTGTCTGCATGCGCGTGCACGGGTGGGCGCCCCATGGGGAAGGGATTATAGCTGGGGGGAAAGAGGAGGAGGGGGGGCTGCCCCGGGTGGCCTGGACGGAGGGAGGGAGAGGAGAAACAGGGAACTGATCACGTGAATCCTATCTTTAAATTGCCAAAAGATTTCATTTCCTTTCCTCTAACCGGCGTGATACAGTGTCAGAAGGAAATGCAAGAACCTTCGCTGAAGCTCCATTTTTGGGGTGAAGGGTGGGGTACGCTTTACCTGTTGAATTTGTGCCAATCCTGACAATTTTGAAACAAAAAAGGAAAAGATTGCCCTGCAAGCACTGACCCCCCCTCCTGAAAAACACCAGATATCCAAAATTAAGGGTTTAAGTAAGATTTTAAAAAACTAGAATAGCCACTTATGAAATATAATATAATATATTTATAATATATTATAATATAAATAATATAATATTAGAATTATATTATAATTATATATATAATATATAATAGAATATAATAATTATATTCTATTATTATAATAGAATTCTATTATAATATAATAGAATATAAAATCTAATAATGTAATAATTATAATATATAAGATAATTATAAATATAAAGTATAAAATTTATAAATATAATTATAAAAATATAAATAATTATAATATATAAGATAATTATAAATATAAAGTGATAATTCCCGGTTACTCGGCACTGGTTAGGCCTCATCTTGAGTACTGCGTCCAGTTCTGGGCACCTCACTTTAAGAAGGACATAGACAAACTGGAGAGGGTTCAGAGGAGGGCAACAAGGATGATAAAGGGACTGGAAACAAGGCCCTATGAGGAGAGACTGAAAGAACTGGGCATGTTTAGCCTTCAGAAGAGGAGACTGAGGGGAGATATGATCGCACTCTTCCAGTATTTGAAGGGATGTCACACAGAGGAGGGCAAAGATCTCTTCTCGTTCATCCCAGTTTGCAGGACACGGAATAATGGGCTCAAGTTACAGCAACCCAGATTCCACCTAAACATCAGGAAAAATTTCCTGACTGTCAGAGCAATAAGACAATGGAATCAACTACCTAGGGAGGTCGTGGGCTCTCCCACTCTGGAGGCATTCAAGGTGCAGCTGGACAGCCATCTGTCAGAGATGCTTTGACCTAGATTCCTGCATTGAGCAGGGGGTTGGACTCGATGGCCTTGTAGGCCCCTTCCAACTCTACTTTTCTATGATTCTATGATTCTATGATATTCAGTAAGAATATAATTCTGGAAAAGTCATCCTAGCACTGGCGCTGCTGCTGCTTCCTCTTCTTCTAGCAAGGAGCAGCATTTCACGATTTCCCCTCAATGACACCATACTTGATGGTCTGTGTTGTAGCTTGCTTTAAAACATGGAGCTTCAGTCTCTAATACTGGATATATGTGCTCAAATGCAAGAAATATGTATTGTGGGAAGGACAAATATTTATTAACCACTTACCATGAATTTTTTAAAAAAGGTTGAAATATTTTGTCCCAGTATACATTTACATTTAAGCCATACCCTTTCTCCATAACTTTTTTTTATTGAAAAAAAAAACCTTGTTAAGCCTTCTGAGTCTTTTAACAAAGCATAGTCAATCCCGGTGGCCCTCCTTGACAATTTGTTATTGAATTTCCCTAAATCTAATAGTGTGATTCAATGGTACACTTACTTGGGAGTAAGCCCTGTTCAATTCCGTGGGACATACTTCTGAGTGATCATGCCTACGATTGTGCTATAAGGCAGCAGTATTCTGGCCACTTCCTTGAGAGTAAAGCCCCATGGAAAGAAGTGGGAGTAGCTTTTGAATGAACATTTATCACATCAGGCTGTAAAACTAGACTTTGCTCCCATCAGAGCTCCAGGAATAGCCCTTGATGGTCAGAGACTTCATGGGCAGCTTCTCATGAATTTATTCTGAAGACTGACACAATTTGTGCCCTTCAAAGGTGTGTGCTCTGAACTTGGCTGCCAAAAAATAACCTCCACAGTGCCTTATTCAACCCATAAGTCAGATGTTCATGCCTTCCTCTCTGTGCTAGGTTAAGTCCATAAAAAGAGCCCTACTGGAAAGGCCTATCTGGTCCAGCATCCTGTTTCCCACAGTGACCAACCAGAGGCTCTGGAAAGCTCTCCAGCAGGACATGAGGGTAACAGTGCGCTCCCACTCATGTTCCCCAGCAAGTGGTCTTCAGAGGCATGGTGTCTCCAATCCTGGAGGTGCTATGTAGCCATCATGACTAGTCCATTGATACGCTTATCAGTAATATAATGCCTTGAGAACGGAAATTAGATACTGACCTCCATGAATTTGTCTACTCCAAGTTAGCAGCCTTGGCTACATCTTGTGGCAGTGAATTCCACAGTTCAACTATGCACTATTATTTATTTATTCATTTTCTATGCAAAGAAATATTTCATTTGGTTGGTCCCAAATGTGCCACCATTTAGATTTAGTGGATAACCCCAGGTTCTAGGAGAGGGAGAAAATACTGCAGTTTTGTGTGTTTCCTCTGATCGCTTTTGTACTTGACCATGCCCTTTGCTGGCCTGGCCATACCCTTGGCCACGCCCTCATGCTGCCTGGCCACACCCTCTTGATCACACCTTCATGTTGCTTAACCCTACGTCTGACAAATTCACAGGTGTGTCCCTATTTTCATCTGTGAAATGTTGGAGGGTCTGCAGGAGAGGAAGGAGGGACGTGGAGTGTGGGGCAGGGACATTTTATGACTTTGAGGTGGGGTGGAGGGAGGTGCCGTTGCCATGGAGACAGGGCCCTGCCCTGGCTCCCCAAATTGCCTTCCTCTCTAGGTTTCTGGCTCAGTTCCTTTGCAGGGGGGCACGTAGCGGGGTCCTTCCTCGGGACCCCCCCAAGCAGAACTAGCGGACCGGGGCAGGCGCAGTACCCCTGCTAGGCTGGACTCTTCTGGGCCAGCCGGGTGGGGATGGGCTAGTTTGTGCACGTGTCCTTTTGCTTCCTCTTTGGACCAGCCTCCCCCACTGTGGCGGGCAATTGGCCATGCTGGCTGGGAACGATGAGAATCGTAGTCCATCGCATCTGGAGGGCACAAAGGCTCTACAGCAGCCTTATGAACCTAAGCACACGGGAACAGCCCTGTTGGATCAGAACAAGAGTCTATCTAGATAATCAGTCTCATCCAAGAGGGTCTGGAGCTGGTTGGCCACCACCCGCTCAAGGACCTTGCCCAGTAAAGGAACATCCACTGCTGGCCTAAAGTGTTTAGATCTTCTGGGTCCAGAGAGGGTTTCAGTGGAAGACCGACAACCTGGTCTTCTGCGCGGGTTCAATGCTAAGGATGTAGCGAGTCCTGGGGCGGGCCTTCTCCGAGGTCCCCAGCGACTATCACCCTTAGCCCAGAACAAAGGGATAACTTATAGCCACAAAAGTATCTTTTATAAAACAAGTTTATTTACAAAATCACCTTCACAAACCCTGACACACGCCAGCAATACAGCTTATCATTACGGTACAAAGTAGCAAGCAAGAAGTCTCAAGGCCACCGTGATTTCAGGGCTCTCAGCTAGTCTGTTCAGCTCGGGTCCCGGCAGAGGCCCGGTCAACCGCACGCTGCTAGCTGGGCTCCCGGCGGAGGCCCGGTCTACCCAAGCGGCTAGTGAGTGATTTCAGCTTGGTTTCCCGGGGGGTCCGGTCAACCCAAGCGGCCAGTGATTTCAGCTTGGTTTCCCGGGGGTCCAGTCAACCCAAGCAGCCAGTGATTTCAGCTAGCTGGAGCACGCCGGGTGCTGCTATGAAGGGTTGCCGATCCCTTCGTTCCCTTACCCCAAGCATGGGGCAAGATTGCTGATCAGGTCCAACAACTCAGTTCCCTTGCGCAGGGTGTTTTATACCTTGGTGTTTCAGGTAGCCCCTCCCTCCGTAATCAGGTGGGTTGCCAATCAGGTGGGTTGCCACCCTCCCTGAGGGGCGGCCTTTTGGGTCAGGTGGGGTGACGCCTTCCCCCTGTGGGGTGGGGTCCCTTTGAAGCCACTTGCTTAATGGGCCCATCCTGTGGTGTTGAATGGTCCTTTCTTATGGGTGCTGAAGTGTCTGCTCTGGCGATGTATTCAAGTCTTATGTAGATGGGGCTGATATACGAGAGCATTGACAAACCTGGGGATGCTTCCTGCCTTCCCCCCTGGGGTGATTCTATGCAGATGTTGTTTGTCCCCTTTGGTCTCTGTGGAGACTGGCTGTCTCCCCCCCCCCCCCGGGTCTCCTTCCCCCCACCTTGGTGTGTGTGTGTGTCAGAAAGGGGGCTTAGGTTGGCTTTCTCCACAGTTTCTTAAGGAGTGGTCTCACTGCCGCTTCTTTCAAGTGCCATGGGACCACTCCCTCTCGCAAGGAGGCATTGATCACCTCACCTCCCTGGCCCAGACGGCTGTTCCCTCCCTGCTAGATTTAATAAGCCAAGAGGGGCAAGTATCATATTCGGATGTGGTTGCACGAACCTGTCCAAGCACCTTGTCAACATCCTCGAGCCGTGCATGTCCAGTCCACCACATGTGATAAAAAGTTGCTTCTTTGTTACATTTTTGGAATATAGAATAATATCTTATACAGTATATATATATATATATATATATATATTAATATTTTGGGGGAGAAATATAACTTGGTCCCAAGAGGTGGGGGGGGTGCACAATGTTTATGTTGTGTTTTTTGTTGTATCCTTTAGTAGTTGTATGATTGGAAAAAATCAATAAAATATCTATTATTTTTTTTAAAAAGTTGCTTCTTGCTGATTACGTTTCCAACAGACACCCGAGATGCCATTATACATTATTGCCAATTTCTCCGGGGACAGATGCCAATGATACATCAACTAAAAGTTTTCTTTAACTAGAACATAATGTAAAATTCAAATCTTTTAACCACATATTTTCCCATTGTACCATTAATACATTACAGCAATACCTTGGATTGCAAGTACGTATATACTCAAGTATAAGTGGACCCTAATATAAGTCGAGGCCCCTAATTTCACCCCAAAAAACTGGGAAAACTTATTGCCTCCAGTATAAGTGCGCTGACCCAAGTATAAGTCGAGGGGGCATTTTTCAGCACAAAAAATGTGCTGAAAAACTCGACTTATACTTGAGTATATACGGTAACTTGGTTTGAGAGCGTTTTGCAAGACAAGCATATTTTTAAATATTTAATTTTTTTTTACTTGATATACAAGCGACGTCTTGCAATACAAGTACTGTAGTACGGCTTACATTAAAAATCTCTGTTCACATTTTTTCAGGGGGATTTCGTTTTGATATGATTGTTTTGGATTACAAGCATATTTCCGGAACAAATTAGGCTCTCAATCCAAGGCATGACTGTATATCCAAAATTTTGGGCCCATTTTATCGTACATTCCTTCACTTGTTCTTCTTCAGTCTCAAATTTCAGCTAGAGTATATACATTTTTGCAATAAGATGTTCATCATTTACACATAAATGATTTACACATAAATTTACACACTGAGAGCCAGTGTGGCGTAGTGGTGAGAGTGTTGGACTGGGACTCAGGAGATCCGGGTTCTAGTCCCCACTCGGCCATGAAGCTCGCTGGGTGACTTTGGGCCAGTCACTGACTCTCAGCCTAACCTACCTCACAGGGTTGTTGTGAGGATAAAATGGAGAGCAGGAGGAAGAGGATCATGTAAGTCGCCTTGGGTTCCTTACAGGAAGAAAGGCGGGGTATAAATATAATAAATAAATAAATAAAAAATAAATGAATAAAATAATTCTCTTTCAAAGTCCAATTTACTTTGTTCAAAATCATACATCATTTTATCACATTTAAATCTTTCTGAAGTTCTCCATCACCTCCCTCTGATCTGCCTCCGGGGCTGCTCGGACCCAAGATGAGCTCTCCATCCGTCTGTCTGCCTCTCTCTCGTGGCTGCTTTTCTCCCCGCCGCCCGAAAGAGCCACCGGGGTTCCTGCCCATGTGCCCAGGTCTGTGCGCGAGTGTGGCATCCACACGGGAGCCGGGGACGAGAAGTCTCCTCCTCCCCAGAGCGACGCCGAATGCGAGAGGGGCAGAAGGGAGGAGCGAAGGGAGGCCTCCTCGCTGATGGTCGAGCAGTTAGTTTATTTATTAAAAGCATTTTTATCCTACTCTTCAGCGGAAAAGGTACCGAGGGTGGACTTACGGACCATCTGTCACACCCCACCCGTTATTAGGGCCCTCAAGCTTGCCCTCCTTTTTGGGATCTCTGGGTGCGCTTACGTAAGGCTGGGCGTTTCTCTTCCTCTAGCCCTTACCCTTATACCTCCCACACTGACGTTGGGGTGTCTGTTATCCCTACCTTATACCTCTTTGGCCAGTATATAAAGCACAGCTTCCCACACAGGCTGCCTCAAATGACAAAGTTTATTTGAAAATATAACAGTTTCTGGAAATAAGTTTCATAGGTAAGTTTCAGTCAAATGTTAAGTAATGTACCATCTTATCCTATTACCAATCTCCCTCACCAACTGTTCCCAAAACATCAATCCCTGCACTCCTAATATAATATGATCTCTCAGCTCTCTTCAGTCAGCTTCACAGAGGCCCACACAGCCCTCCAGCGTGCCTCGCACGCTCCGCTCTGTCACACTCCTTTCTGCACACTCCTGCCTGAACAGCACCGCCCACAGTTTAGATGACACAGGCTTCGCCCCACCCCTCACTCCCTCAGCCAATCGTGGCCCATATGCAAATACACCATTCCTCCCGCCCATCATTTCTCACTCGCCTAACAGAACACGCAGGTGCAGCAGGAATGCAGGCCAACCTCGGAGCTATTACGGGTTCGGTTCCAGACCACTGCAATAAAGCGAATATCGCAATAAAGCGAGTCGCACAGATTTTGGGGTTTCCCAGTGCATATAAAAGTTATATTAAAGAGTTAGAAAAAATAGTAGAACAAAATTTTAGAAAGTTAAAGAATGAGGTAAAAAAAAAGATAGAGGAATATAAGAAAATTGGACTTTCATGGTTTGGTAGAATAGCTTTGATAAAAATGAAGATATTACCAAAGATAAATTTTTTATTTAGAATGATACCAAGTAGTTTACCAGAGAAGGAAATTAGGGAATGGCAAGCAATAATTAATAATTTTTGTAATGGGGGGAAAAAGGCGAGGATTACTAAGAGTAAATGGTATAAATCCCCAAAAGAAGGGGGGCTTGGACTTCCTAATATCAAGTGGTATTATATAGCTAATCAGTTAAGGTTTATTATGGATATTTTAGTTAGGAAGAATATTTTGTGGTTAGAAATAGAAACGCAGGAAATAGAAATGGGGATGGAAAAAATTTTATTTTCAAAAAAAAGTATTACTAGTGTAAAAAGAATAGAAAATCCCTTCCTGAAAAATATGGTAGGGATTTGGAATAGTAACAGACAGATCTTTATACCAGGGATATCACCGTTAACTCCAGTTGTAGCAATGGAGGACTTTCCAGAAAATGCACAGCATCGGGAGGCAATATTTAGGGAAAATAAGGTTATCAAATTAATGGATTGGATGGGAAAAATTGAGACTAGACAACAAATATTGGAAATGATTGGGCCAGATAGAATTTCGTGGTTAAATTTAATGCAATTAGATCAGTGGACTAAGAAATGGAAAAAGAAAAACGAGTATGAGAGGGAGTTTACTGGATTTGAAAAGAAAGTGTTGTCTAGAGAACTTATAGAAGGGAATGTTTCTTCTAGAGGGTTAACTAAGGAGATATATAAAATGATGCAGAGGATTGAAGCGAAAAAAGACAACCTTAAGATGATGTGGGAAATGGAATTTGAGGAGGAGATATCGAATGCGGGGTGGAGAAATATTTGGGGCAGACGTATATTAAGAAATATGTCAGTAAGGATAAAAGATAATTTTTTAAAAACTGTTTGGAGATGGTATTTGACTCCAGTAAGATTAAATAAAATAGATAGTAATTGTGCTCCATTGTGTTGGAGAGGATGCCAGGAACTTGGTACTTATGCTCATATGTGGTGGAGCTGTAAAAGCGTATTGGATTTTTGGAATAAAATTTTTGGAGAAATTTCAGAAATTATTGGTATTAATGTGGAGGTCTGTCCAAAATTAGCATTGTTATCAATAACGGAGAAACTTTTGTGCTCACAAGAGAAAAAGGAACTAATTGTAAGTTTATTAGTGGCAGGGAGATTATTGATTGCAAGGAATTGGAAAGTTCAACATCAGTATTTAATAATAGACTGGTATAAAGAGGTTTGGGATATTGCTTTAAATGATAAACTAACATGTAGTATTAAATGTAAAAGGGGACAATTAAAGAAAAATAATTTTAAGGAAATATGGGGGTCATTTTTAGATTATGTTTTAGTAAAGGGGAAAGGGAGTAAGCCATGTCATGATATGATGTATTTTTGGAATATAGATTAATAATGGATTATGTGGATAGAATTGGTTTTGGCCCCGGGGTGACGGGTGCACTTGTAGTGTATGATTTGTAGGTTTATGTTTTTTTGTGTGTATGTGTGTTCTTTTAAAAATATAAATAAAAATTAAAAAAATAATAAAAGTTATATTTACACGATACTGTGTAACCTCTCGTATCACCATTTTGAGAATTCCCGTTGAACTCGCAGGTTTTGCATCTGGCCTAATTTCTTAGACACATCTTCCTCTTTTGCTGCACGGTAGATTTTCAACTTATTAACATTTTTCTTTGTTTATGATTTGTGATTCTGGATTCCATAGGTGGTTCCTGTTATCAAAGTTCCTGTTGATGTAGTGAATTCCCCATCCATCACTCATGAACTTGCAGTTGCTTACTCGGTATTCATGGGTTACCCCCACCCCACCTTTTCTTGGTCTTTAATATTCCTACATTCTGTGTTATGTGACTTTTTAATGTAACCTGTGGTTAGTTTCTGGTGCTGCTCCATGTAGAATAGCATGGGAAATAAAAATTACGTTGTCCAAGGGGATTAAACAGTTGGAGATATCAAAAGGAAGCATCCCACAGTACACACGCACACACACACACACACACCTGAATTTGAAAGAACAACACTTGTTTTCATTGTCATCCACTAAAACCCCAAATCATTGGATGACTCCCCAAAGTATCATTATGGCACCCAGTGGCAGCTTGAAAATTTAGCGGGCCCTTGAGCAATAGGGCCTCAGGGCATCCAGTAAGTGGCTTCTCCAACAGGAAATACGGGTTCAATTGTGCCTGACTCTTGCACCATACGCCAAGCATATCTATGGTTTCTCCCCTGTGTGCGCTATATGATGGGAAGCGAGATCTGTCTTCTGACTGAAACTTTTCCCACATTCCAAGCATTTATACAGTTTCTCCCCTCACCTTGCTTCCTTGATGATAAGCAAAGTTGGTGTTTGAATCTCATTTCATACTCCAAGCATTCGTTTGATTTCTCCCCTCTGTGCGGTATTCCATGAGGTGAGAGCAATTTTCTGATTGAAGTTTTTTCCATATTCCAAAGATTTATATGGATCCTGGCCTCCCTGAGTTCTTTGATGAGGTCAGGTTTCTTCCCTGTGTGAATTCTTTAATGAGAAGTCAGATTTCTCTTCTGACTGAATCTCTTTCCACACGCCAAGCACTGATATGGTTTCTCCCCGGTGTGAATTCTTTCATGAGAAGTGAGATTTATCTTCAGACTGAAGCTTTTTCCACAGTCCAGACGCTGATATGGTTTCTCCCCGGTGTGAGTTCTTTGATGGCACATGAAGCTTTCCCTCCAATGAAAGTTCTTTCCACACTGCAAGGATTGTTATGGTTTCTCCCCTGTGTGAGTTCTTTCATGAGAGGTGAGATTTGACTTACGATTGCATCTCTTCCCACACTCCAAGCATTGATATGGTTTCTCCCCCGTGTGAATTCTTTCATGAGAGGTGAGACTTGACTTACGACTGAATCTCTTCCCACACTCCAAGCATTGATATGGTTTCTCCCCTGTGTGAGTTCTTTGATGAGAAGTGAGCTTTGTCTTCTGACTGAAGCTCTTTCCACACTCCAAGCATTCATATGGTTTCTCCCCTGTGTGAGTTCTTTGATGAGAAGTGAGCAGTGTCTTCCAAATGAATCCCTTTCCACACTCCAAGCATTGATATGGTTTCTCCCCTGTGTGAATTCTTTCATGAGAAGTGAGATTTCTCTTCTGATTGTAGCTCTTTCCACACTCCAAGCATTGATATGGTTTCTCCCCTCTGTGAATTCTTTGATGAGAAGTGAGCTGTGTCTTCCGACTCAAGCTCTTTCCACACTCTAAGCATTGATATGGTTTCTCCCGTGTGTGAGTTCTTTGATGACAAGTGAGATATTTCTGTTGACTGAATCTCCTTCCACACTCCAAGCATTGATATTGTTTCTCCCCTGTGTGAGTTCTTTGATGAGAAGTGAGATTTCTCTTCTGACTGTAGCTCTTTCCACACTCCAAGCATTTATATGGTTTCTCCCCTGTGTGAATTCTTTCATGAGAAGTGAGATTTCTCTTCAGACTGAAGCTCTTTCCACACTCCAAGCATTCATATGGTTTCTCCCCTGTGTGAATTATTTCATGAGTAGTAAGATTTGTCTTTCTCCTGAATCTCTTTCCACACTCCAAGCATTCATATGGTTTCTCCCCTGTGTGGGTCCTTCGATGAGAAGTGAGCACTGTCTTCCAACTGAATCTCTTTCCACACTCCAAGCATTGATATGGTTTCTCCCCTGTATGAATTATTTGATGAGAAGTGAGATGTATCTGTTGACTGAATCTCTTTCCACACTCCAAGGACTGATATGGTTTCTCCCCTGTGTGAATTCTTTCATGAGAAGTCAGATATGTCTTCCGACTGAATCTCTTTCCACACGCCAAGCATTGATATGGTTTCTCCCCTGTGTGCATTCTTTGATGAGAAATCAGATGTGCCTTCTGACTGAAGCTCTTTCCACACTCCAAGCACCGATATGGTTTCTCCCCTGTGTGGATTTTGCAATGAGCATTAAGGTTTGATTTAGACGTGGAGGTTTTCCCACACACAGAGCACACATAGTTTTGTTTTTTATCCATTTTTTCTTCCCTATTTTTACATCTGTTTGTTTTCGGGGACATCCCAGATGGTTCTCTGTTATTCTCCATTTCACTCCTGTCACTTTCTAGAATGAAGACAAGAAATTAGTAAAAGACTTGAGTTAGAAATAGAGCTTCAAATCATTGAATGACTTCAGTTGACTAAAAGGAAGCTGTGAAGAAAGGCAGACCCTTCTCCGCCACACACGTGTAGACAGGTGTAATCATGCAAATGTACATGGTTCCTGGGAAGACTAGGCCTCAAGAGTCTCTTGCAAATGTGCATAGTTTCCCTTTGATGTCCCTGTGCCCCAGGTATTCGCACGCAAACGTTTCCCCAAGCACTCTAGTCATGATCAGGAGCCACCCCTCCTTTGCCTAGCCCAGAAGAAGTTCATCCTGATTGGCCAAGGACAGCCAAGCTACCAAAAGGAGAAGTGGGGGGGGGGGGGAGAATTTGATACTGCCAGCTGTGGCTTTTGGGTGTTGTTGTTGTCTGAATGCTAAGGAGCTTGTAGTAGGGCTTTTGCTGAGGCAGCCCTAAGAAGACCAACCCCCAGGCAAAGAGTAAGTGCCTGGGTGTTTATATAGTAAAGGAACTAGTTTTTTTGTTTTGTAGCTCTACTTGTGTATACCAAAGTGTCTCCCCACCTTTTCCCCTTTCCCTCATTCCCCACCTTTTATTGTAATCTGTCTACTTTAAATAAACTTTCCTGGTTTTACCCCACATGGTGTGTGAGGTTCTTCTGTGGTTCAGTGCTAAATCCAGTGTATAGACCAAGGACAAGGCCCTGAGAGAAGCAGTGTCAAGACGGCAGAGCCAAGGCTGGAAGTTTGGCACCTTTGATCTCTCATCTTGAGTTAAAGGACCAGTTGGCAGTCCTTCACAGAAGACCTCCCAACACCTATGCTGGAGGCAGTTCTTACTAAGTGCCAAACAGCCGCTTTTGCTGGAATATAGAGAATGGGGAAAAATTACTAACATTCCCACTACTACTCCTACCATCATTGCATTTGTAAAGAGATATTATTGCCAGCCAGGGAAGAGGGAGTCTTACCAAGAGAGGCCACGATCCCACGATTCTCCTCCATGATTTGCCTGTGCAGGGCTCTCTGGTCAGGATCCAGCAGTGCCCACTCCTCCTTGCTGAAGGACACAGCGATCTCCTCAAAGGGCACCAGACCCTGGATGGGAAAAACATCAACACTTCCTCCTCACACCTAACGTAAAGATCGTATAGTACAAAATCCAAAAGGCTGCATCAAGTGAGTTGGCTCCGCCCCCTGGCTGGGCATTTATAGTGGACGATTTAAGCATCCAGGAGTGGCATTTGCAGCCTTCCTTTTGGAGGACAAGGCTACCAAAGGGCTACTAGTCCTGATGGTGATCTCCAGGATCTGGGGAAGCACGCCTCTCAAGACCAATTACAGGGGAAGAACAGCGTCCGAGGGCTATTGTGCTCATGCACTGCTTGTGAGCTACACAGGTATCGTCTGGCTGGCCAGTGTGGGAAACGGGATGCTGGACTAGATGGGCCTTTGGCCTGACCCAGCAGGGTGCTTCTTGCGTTCTTATTCTTGCTGGAAGCAAACAGAAGGAGAGAGTTCTGTTCAGGCCCAGCAAGGTGAGCGGGGGACAGGGGCACCCAAGGGATCCTTCTCCCGACCTGATCCGCTCCCACGCCATCACAAAAAAGCTGTGGCTGAGGATGGATTCCTGGCATTATTCCATCCCCCGTAAGAGAGAAAGGAAACCGGGAGCGTATGCCTGTCTTGGAGATTAAAATTACAGCCCTAGGAACATAAGACCATAAGAAGGGCCATTCTGGATCAGGCCAAATGTCCATCTAGTCCACTCTTCTGTCTACACACTGGTCAACCAACTGCCCACGGAAACTCACAAGCTGGA
This sequence comes from Shinisaurus crocodilurus, assembly GCA_021292165.1. Taxonomy (NCBI): domain Eukaryota; kingdom Metazoa; phylum Chordata; class Lepidosauria; order Squamata; family Shinisauridae; genus Shinisaurus; species Shinisaurus crocodilurus. Next base: position 9,394,215 of record CM037879.1, read on the forward strand.
CATGCGTGCAACAACACCCTCCCGCCCATGTTCCCCAGCAACTGGTATACTGCCTCCGATACTGAAGGTCGTGTATAGCTATGCATGCACATCACAAACACAGCTGTCTGTGTGTCTATGGATCACATTTCCCACTGGCACAAGCCCCCTTGCCTGCCCCTGGATATATTAAAACCCACTTACTAGCAAGTAAGCCCCTTTGAACAGAACAGGACTTCCTTCTCAGGAAAATGTACAGGACTGCAGCTTAAGTGATGCAAGTGTAAGAGCACAGGCATGTCAGGAGATGTCTTATCCTTTATTTGCAGTTTGGATGCTTTAGGGTGACTGGGTGAAAATGCATCTCTCCCCAGTTGGGCGCTTGGCCAGAATTTCCTTGTCTAACATCTTCAGTTACTGAATTTGATTCTTTTAACTGAGAAAAGGGCTGGGGACAGGTTTCTTCTCCTCACCCCCAAAACGACTCAGGGATGGAATAAAAGCAGCCCAAGGATTTCTTGCACGCTCCCCAACCCCGCAGCTAATCCTTACCCTGTGAGGCGGCACCTTCATCACTCTCCTGCTCGATGCCTGTTCGCGGGGGACTCTGCAGGGGGCACGGAAATCAGGCCCCACTTCGGCACACAGATGCTCTACCTGAAACGTAATGTGGATCCAAGACATGCAATGAGAAGAGAATACAGAAATGATACACTCTTGGGGCAGGGGGCAGGGGAGATCCCTCCTCAGATAATTTCCAGAAAGGGTTGAGTAATTCATAGACTGAGTTTTGGGATGTCCCCCCTCACATGCTTGACCCCTTGGAGCTCCCAGGATGCAATGCTCTCACCCGCTGCTCCTCCTGCTTCTTCTCCTCCTCCCGGCTCAGGAGGAAGCCTTCTGCCAGGGCCACCGCCTGGGAACTGGTCTCCGCCCCACATTCCCTCACCCAGCTCGACATCTCCAGGGGCAGGATGCTCAGGAACTGCTCCAGGATTACCAGGTCCACGATCTGATTTTTGGTGTGTCGCTCTGGCTTCAGCCACTGACGGGAGAGATGGTGGAGCTGGGTGCAGACCTCTCGGGGGCCCTGAGCTGCCCGGTAGCGGAGCTGCCTGAAGTGCTGGCGCCGCACATCTGAGCTGACCATTTCCTGGCCCAGCTTCTCCTGTCCCGTAGCTTCCCAGGTTTCACTGGCATTCCCAGTCCTGATGGCATCGCGGCCTCTTCCTGCTTCAGCGGTAGCAGAGTCCTGCTCGTCCATCTTTGATCTGTGCAGCAAAGAGCGGTGCTAATGAAGCTCTGCAAAGCCAAGACCTGTAAAAGAATTATTATCCTGTCAAGGCAAGAAGGAACAGTGAGGACTCCAGGTAGCAACCAGGTCCCGGTCCAGAAGGAAAGGCAGGCACATGCCAAGACTCAAAGAGAAAATGGAGACGTGGGTTGGGGAGGTTTCTTTGCCTGGGAGCCACGAACCAAAACTCCTTTCATGGGCTTGCAAGTCAGAGGATGCAGCATCCTCCGCGCACCCCAACGTTCCTCCCCGTCCAAACCAGCTCCCACTCTCAGCCTCCCGTTGAGCCCCCTGCCCATTCGTCTTCCAAAGCCCCCACCACACCCCTCCCCATCAGGCATCCTGCTACTGCTCTGTTCTCCTTCAGCCTCTCTTACGCGAAACTACCTGGAAATTGTTTTTAAAAACAAATTTAAATAGGACTCAGACGACTAAAAACAAGTTACCGTAGTACAACATGAACTGTTGAACAAGTTGACATCACCACCACCACCCATGTGCTATTTAGAGTTGTTCAATGCCTCTACATAGAGGGCAGTTTTAACCTGGCGCTGAAAGGATAGTAGAGCTGGCGCCAGGCGGGCCTGTGAGGGGAGCTTGTTCCACAGTTGGGGGGCAGCCACAGAAAAGGCCCTCCCTCTTGTTGCCATCCTCCAGGCCTCCCTCAGAGCTGGCAGCCCCACGGAGAGTGCATTGCAGTAGTCTAATTTAGAGATTACCAGAGCATAGATTACAGAAACCAGACTATCCCTGTCCAAATACGAGCAAGCAGGGACACCAGCTGATAGAAGGCACTCTGTGACAAGGCACTCTCTGCCTCAAGTGACAATGATGGCTCAAAGAGGACCCCCAAGCTACGAATCTGCTCCTTCAAGGGGAGTGCCACCCCATCCAGAACAGGTTGAACACCCTCCATCCAGTCAGGGGAACCACCCACTAACTGCATCTCAGTCTTGTCTGGATTGAGCCTCAGTTTGTTAGCCCTCATCCAGTCCATTGTCGTGGCCAGGCACTGGTTTAGCACATCCACGGCCTCAGCTGCTTAAGAGAAAAGGGAGATAGGGCTGTGTGTCATCGGCGTATTGATGGCGACGCACTGCAAAACTCCGGATGACCCCACTCAGCGGTTGCATGTAGATGTTGAATAGCATGGGGGATAAGACCGACCCCTGAGGGACCCCATACTGGAGAGTCCACGGGGTCCTTCTGGAGCTGGCCATCCAAGTAGGAGCAGAACCACTGCAATGCAGCCACCCCAGAAGGATAATACGGGCGATGGTATCAAAAGCCGCCAAGAGATCCAGGAGTATCTTTCCCCCCCCATAAAGTTTCGTATATTTTTCATTTATATATTTCATTTATTTCATTTCTATACCGCCCCACAGCCGAAGCTCTCTAGGCGGTTCACAATAGTTTGTACATAAAAACAATAAAAGCATACAAAACAGTTAAAAAGATTAAAAAACAAATTTAAAAACACAGTTTAAAATAACAATCCAAAAGTTAATAAAACTAAGCCTACAGGTGACAATTCCCCCTCCCCGGTGCTATTTTGAGCTCTTAACTATTAAATGCCTTAGCATAGAGGGAAGTCTTAACATGGCGCCGAAAAGATAGTAAGGTTGGTGCCAGGCGGGTCTCAGTGATAATTAAGGGGCTACCACTGAGAAGGCCCTCCTCCTCGTTGCCACCAACCGAGTCTCTCTTGGAGGTGGCAGTCGGAAGAGGGCCCCAGATGTTGAGCGTAGTGTCCAGGTAGATTGTGGTTGGGAGAGACGTTCAGTCAGGTATTGTGGTCCTAAGCCGTGTAGGGCTTTATAGGTTAAAACCAGCACCTTGAACTCGGCTCGGAAGCATATTGGTAGCCAGTGCAAACAGGCCAGAACCGGTGTAATGTGCTCAGATCTTCCGGTCCCTGCAATAAACTTGGCTGCTACACTTTGCACAAGCTGCAGCTTCCGAACAGTATTCAAAGGCAGCCTCACATAGAGTGCATTGCAGTAGTCTAGTTTAGAGATCACCAGAGATCAAATTAATATTTTATTAATATTAGAAACAAAACCCAACACTACAAAACATACAAAGGTGAAGAAACAAACAAAAACCTAAAATGGGCTTCCAATTTTTTTTACAGCAAATATAAGTAACAATATTTTCTCTTACTCCATACTTACATGGACAATTCTCTTTTTTCTGTTATCTCAAAAAAAAAAAACCTTATTCACCAAACTCACACATTTATTTATTTATTTATCATATTTATACCCCGCCTTTTTTCCTGCAAGGTACCCAAGGCAGCTTCCATAATCCTCCTCCTTCTCTCCATTTTATCCTCACAACAACCCTGTGAGGAAGGTTAGGCCGAGAGTCAGTGACTGGCCCAAAGTCACCCAGTGAGTTTCATGGCTGAGCGTGGACTAGAACCCGGACAAATAAACAAGTCATTTTTTCCTAATCCCTACAAGAAATCAATTAAAGGTTTCCACTCAATAAATGTAGATATTGTCTTTTCTTTGATTAATGACGTACGTTTAGCCATCTCTGCCAGCTCAAGCATCCTCACCAGCACAATATATTATGTATATTGTACTGTTTTTAATGATATATATATATATATATTTATATTAAAAATATAATTTTTAATATTATTGATAGTTTGATTCTATTTTTAACTTTTGTATTTTTCTATTTCTGTTTTCATTGTATGAGTTTTAAAGGTTGGGAGCCGCCTTGGGTCCCAGTGTTGGGAAAAAGGCGGGATACAAATAAATAAATAAATAAATAAATAAATAATTCATCAACCATTCTTCTGTTGTGGGCAATGTTGAAGAGATCCAGGAGTATTAACGAGGTCACACGCCCCGTCTCTCTCCCAACATAGGTCATCATACAGGGCAAACAAAGCTGTTTCTGTGCCAAAACCAGGCCTGAACCCGGACTGAAATCGATCCAGATAATCAGTCTCATCCAAGAGCGCCTGGAGCTGGTTGGCCACCACCCGCTCAAGGACCTTGCCCAGGAAAGGAGCATTTACCACTGGCCTGAAGTTGTTAAGATCTTCCGGGTCCAGGGAGGGTTTCTTCAAGAGTGGCCTCACTACAGACGTGGGACCACTCCCTCTCGCAAGGAGGCATTTACCGCCTCCCTGGCGCAGCTGGCTGTTCCCTCCCTGCTGGTTTTTTGAGCCAAGAGGGGCAAAGATCCAGTACAGGTGTAGTTGCACGAACCTGTCCAAGCAGCTTGTCAACATCCTCGAGCTGTACCAACTAAAACTCATGCAAGAAAATTTGACCAGGCAGCGCTCTGGGTACCTCACCTGATTCAACTGCTATAACATTGGAGTCCAGTGGATGCAAGAAATTTTTCCTGGAAGTTCCTAAAAAATATACTGTACTAGCTTTTGCCCGTGGCTTTGCTCACATGATGGTTTGCACGGGTCGTCATTTTCCTATAGGCACTATTTGTTTGAAATTTTAAGGTCCCTGACCACTGATTTGAATCGCTCCATAGGAAAGGTCCCCCGGGACTACATAATGGAATCCTAGCCCCCCCCGGACTACACAGTGAAATCCCTGCTCCCCCCCGGGACTGCACAATGAAATCCCATCTCCCCCCCCCCCCCCGGGCTACCAGCTCCCCCGGGACTGCACAATGAAATCCCAGCTCCCCCAGGACTACACAGTGAAATCCCTGTTCCTTTTCCCCCAGGACTGCACAATGAAATCTCTGCTTCACCCCCTGGACTACACAATGAAATCCCTGTTCCTTTCCCCCCGGGACTGCACAATGGAATCCCTGCTCCCCGCCCCGGGACTACGCAATGAAATCCCAGCTCCCCCCCGCCCCGTGACTGCACAATGAAATCTCTGTGTCCCCTCAGGGGCTACACAATGAAATCTCCGCTCCCCCCTGGGACTACACAATAATGAAAGCCCTGCCCCCCTGGGACCACACAATGAAAGCCCTGCCCCCCCCCAGGACTACTCAATGAAAGCCCAGCTCCCCCCCCCACAGGACTACACAATGAAATCCCTGCTCTCCCCTCCCCGGGACTACCCAACAATGTAATCCCAGTTTACCCCCTCCCCCTCGGGACTACCCAACAACGTAATCCCTGCTTGCCCCCCCCCCCCCCGGGACTACCCAACAATGAAATACTAGCTCCACCCCAGCTGTGGTTCATATGAACACTCTGTTTTGATGCAGGGGAGATTTGCATATCCACTCCTGATTGGCCCCTGTGGCAGTTCATACGAACATTCTATGTTGTTGGAGTGATTTGCATAACCACTCCTGAATGGCCCCTGTGGCAGTTCATATAGAATCATAGAAAAGTAGAGTTGGAAGGGGCCTACAAGGCCATCGAGTCCAACCCCCTGCTCAATGCAGGAATCCAGGTCAAAGCATCTCTGCCAGATGTCTGTCCAGCTGCACCTTGAATGCCTCCAGACTGGGAGAGCCCACCACCTCCCTAGGTAGTTGATTCCATTGTCTTATTGCTCTGACAGTCAGGAAATTTTTCCAACATTCTATGTTGTTGCGAGTGATTTGCATAACCACTCCTGAATGGCCCCTGCGAACATTCCAGGTGACGCCATTGGCTCTCATCTATTTTGGGCCGTACAGGTGCAGTGAGGGTTTTTCGGAGATTTGAACCGCCAGTCTTTGTCCTTCGGTGATGGAGTATGCGTGCCAAGTTTGAGGCCTATGCGACGACGCTCCCCCCACAGCAGTCATTCAGTCAGGCATTTATTTTAAAAGTTTCCCTCCCTTTTCACCCCCTCAGAGAACATTCTAAATGGCCAAGGGGATATCCCTTCTTGCAATAATAATAATCTTAATATTAATCTCGAATAGTCTGCTCTCTCTGTGGTCAGGAGTGCATTAGGGCTGACACAAGACATTTTGCTCCCCGCCCTGCCAAAGCGCGTCTCCCCACATCCCTGGCAGGAGAAGCGCAAGAAGAGGGTGGGAGATACTCAGTCACTGGACTTTCAGGGCACCCGAATCAGCTGCCGGAGGCGACACCTCCCTCTGCCCCATGGTGGGGCCAGCCCTGGGCGGGGGTGGGGGGCACCGCATCCTTCCCCCTCGGCCCAACTGGGTTTGCTTTGGGCGGTCCAGCCAAGCCAGCCCAGAACCAGGGGAGCATCTCGGCCACGCACAGAAATCCCTCGGAGGAGCCGCGTTGGGGAGCCCGGAGCCACGGGGCCCGATTTGGGGGTGGCTGGGGGGCAATGATTGTCCGGGTGCAGAGTCCACGAACCTGCTGGATTCCTCGCAGCAGTGGCGTAGCGTGGGTTGTCAGCACCCGGGGCAAGGCAAGTAATTTGCGCCCCCTAACCCGTGGATTTTAGCACTCGAGTCTCTTAAGTGGCTTAACTTCCTTACCACAAATGGATTTGTCTTGATTAGTCCAGGGGAGAAATTCCAGACTGACAGCATGTTAAAATGGGAGAGTCTTCTGTTCTGACATTCTGAAGACTCACAGATTTACAGTGCAATCCTATCTTTGTACATTTACAATCCTATACATTAACAAATTTATTCCTGCATAAATTTGCTAATTTATTGTAATAAAAATTATTAAATAATACTTCTAATATTAATAATATAATAATTTGAATTTATTCTGGAATAAATTCTGGTATAAATAATGCCAGAATAAATGTGTTAGCCTTGTAGTTGCCACAAGACTCCTCGCTGGTTTTGCTGCAACAAAATACCACAGCTATCCATCTGGAAAATCCTATATATGTGTACTCTGAAGTAGGTCCCATTGAGTTCAATGGGATTTACTCCCTGGTACAGAATGGGTACAGAATTGCTGCCTTATTGGATCATAAGCTTTAATGGAAAAGAGCCAGCTTCATTGAAAGATTGAGAGCCAGTGTGGCTTATTGGTTACAGTGTCAGACCGGGACTCAGGAGATCTGGGTTCTAGTCCCCACTGGGCCATGAAGCTCACTGGGTGACTTTGGGCCAGTACCTGACTCTCAGTCTAACCTACCTCACAGGGTTGTTGTGAGGACAAAATGGAGAGGAGGAGGAGGAGGAAGATTATGTAAGCAACCTTGGGTTCCTTGCAGGAAAAAGGTGGGACATAAATAAATAAAATTATCTGCAGTTGACAGATAACATAGATGTAGGGTGTGTGTGTGTGTAAACAGTGGACCCAAATGGCCATAACGTACAAGAAGCATAAATCTGTGGGATTATTATGCAAAGTTGATATGTATAAAGATCAGTGCAGCAGAGTTACCATTTGCAACAGCAGTAACTGGGGAAAACCCCACTTTCCTTGTTTTGCTATGTTAATTGAACACCTGTAGTCCAAGGAAGACTGGTGGAGAACTGCAATTCCCCTCATGCAAGGCGGGAATCTGTTTCGTTTCCCCCGCCCCTTCCTTCTGATGACCATTCAAGGCCGTTCCCAGAGTGCACTGCTCCGAAAGGACACCTCTTCTCTCTTCTTCCCACGCTTGCACAAGAGGCTTCCTGCGTGCTAGAGCAACGTTATTTAAATAAAGGACTACGACTCCCCGTCATGCGGCGGCTCCGCTCGCGCGGTGCACTCTGGGGACTGTAGTTTGTTGGTTCTCCAAAGCTCGATGGAAGTAGAGGGGAAGAGACAAGGAACGGAACTACAACCCCTATAGAGGAATTGGGACGGGAAGAGAAGGGTCGCGTCGCTGGGCGCACAGCCAGCACTGCAGAGAGAGTGAGTGAGCCAGGCAGGGGCAGAGAGCTGCGAGTGCGAGCGCGCCCCCCCAGATGTTGCGCCCGGTGCGGCCGGCCCCCCCTGCACCCCCCACGCTACGCCAGAGCCTCGCAGACCTCCTTTAATCCACCCCCCCCCCACCAAAAGGTTCTCCTGGCTTTACGGAGGAGGAGAAAGAAAAAAGCACCCGAGCTTGTGGGGAAACCCCAAACAGAACAGCCTGTGGGGTGAAATGGGGTGTGTGTGTTCCAGCTTCCCCCCCCCCGCGTCATGCCCCCCGCCTCCACTGCATCCCAGGGCCTCCCCCTCCCCAAATTCACAAGGGGGGGGGGTCTCACCGGATCGCGGGAGGGAGGGAGGCACGGAGGCAGTCGGTGGGAAAGAGCAGAGTCGCCGGGCAGGAAAAGGCAGGAGCAGAGTCTCCAGTTGCCGTGAAAATGGCGCGACCCTCAGGAAAACCCATCAGCCATCAGGGCTTCTTCTCGCTTTGTCCTGCAGAGTCGGGAACTCCCAGCTACTTCAAGCTGCTTTTAAAGGGGCCACGTGGGCAGTGGCAGCTCAGCTTGCAGTTTTAGCTTAGCTGCGATTGTATTTTGCCCACGGCCCCTTTAAGAGAAGAGAGGCGCTGCTACACTGTCTGGGAGGTGGAGGCGAGGGGTGCGCATGCCTGGCTGCGTGCGCGTGCACGGGTGGGCGCCCCATGGGGAAGGGATCAGCTGGGGGGAAAGAGGAGGCGGAGGCGGGGGCTGCCCTGGTGGCCTGGACCGAGGGAGGGAGAGGAGAATGAGGGACCTGATCACATGGTTCCTATCTTTATTTTGTCAAAGATTTCATTTCCTAACAGAGCTGACTCGGTGCCTCTAGCAGGTGAGATACAGTGTCAGAAGGAAAGGCAAGAAACTTCCCCCTTCTCTCTGAAGCTCCATGTTGGGGGGGGGGGGGCAGGTAAGCTTCACCTGTTCAATTTGTGCCAATCCTGACAATTTGGGGAGGGGGGGGGAGATTGTCTACTCCAGGTTGGCAGCCCTGGCTACATCTTGTGGCAGTGACTTCCACAGTTCAACTATGCACTAAGCAAATAAATATTTCATTTAATATATCAATATAGCATGGCTGGCTGTTGGAACGCTGGGAGTTGTGGGGCTTTTTTCTACCTCAACGTGCATAGGATTGCGCATGGCTGGCTGGGGAATGCTGGGAGTTGTGGGATTTCCCCCCCCCCTCCAAACACGCATAGGATTGCATCCTAAAACCATTTAAAACCAAAACACAGAAACAGCATGGTAAATAATTAAAACATTGGAGCCCCAGCTAGCTTAAAATACCTTTCCCTCCCTCCCTGGTTGCTGGAAATAACTGCTTTCAGGGGACCTTGAGCTGAGGAACCTGAGGCTCGCGCAAGGGAGGGAAGGCGAAGGAGGTGTTTGTAGGTGCATCCTTGAGAGAGAAGGCGAAGGAGGTGTTTGTAGGTGCATCCTTGAGAGGGCAGGCGAAGGAGGTGTTTGTAGGTGCATCCTTCCAGCCGCCCACCAGCCTCCCATCATTGGCCCCTGCCCGACTCCCCTCCTCCAGTCTGTAGCCTTCTCTGCCTCTTTTGATGCTGGTTGTGAGGAGGAGCCTGCCTGCTGCTGTTCCTGGTAACGAGCTGGAGGAGAGAGAGGGAGGGGTGCGCTTCTTTCGCCTTCCCTTCCCCGCCACAGGACATGATTGGTAAAACAAACTTGGTAAAATACGTGATGTATTTTTTTTTCCCCCAAGGCATTTCTGCCGCCTCCTTTAGCCCGGCGCCCTAGGCAGCCGCCTAGTTGGCCTAATGGTAGCACCGGCCCTGCCTGCATACACTGAAGCAACCTGGGTTTGTATATTGGGACTGGGCTTGCCTCTTCTTGTAAGGGAAGGTGTTCATGCCTTCCTCTCTGTGCTAGGTTAAGTCCATAAAAAGAGCCCTACTGGTCCAGCATCCTGTTTCCCACAGTGACCAACCAGAGGCTCTGGAAAGCTCTCCAGCAGGACATGAGGGGAACAGTGCGCTCCCACTCATGTTCCCCAGCAAATAGTCTTCAGAGGCATGGTGTCTCCAATCCTGGAGGTGCTATCTAGCCATCATGACTAGTCCTTTGATAGCCTTATTTATTTATTTATTTTTATTTATCAGTAATATAATGCCTTGAGAAGGGAAACTAGATCCTAACCTCCATGAATTTGTCTACTCCAAGTTGGCAGCCATGGCTACATCTTGTGGCAGTGAATTCCATAGTTTAACTATGCACTATTATTTATTCATTTTCTATGCAAACATAATATTTCATTTGGTTGGTCCCAAATGGGCCACCATTTAGATTTAGTGGATAACCCCAGGTTCTAGGAGAGAGGGAGAAAATACTGCAGTTTTGTGTTTCCTCTGATCACTTTTGTACTTGACCGTGCCCTTTGCTTGTCTGGCCACTGCTGGCCTAAAGTTGTTTAGATCTTCTGGGTCCAGAGAGGGTTTCTTAAGGAGTGGTCTCACCACCGCTTCTTTCAAGTGGCACGGGACCACTCCCTCTCGCAAGGAGGCATTGATCACCCCACCTCCCTGGCCCAGACGGCTGTTCCCTCCCTGCTAGATTTAATAAGCCAAGAGGGGCAAGTATCATATTCGGAAGTGGTTGCACGAACCTGTCCAAGCACCTTGTCAACATCCTTGAGCCGTGCATGTCCAGTCCACAGCATGTGATAAAAAGTTGCTTCTTTGTTACATTTTTGGAATATAGAATGATATCTTATACAGTAATACCTTGGATTACAAGTAACTTGGTGTGAGAGCGTTTTGCAAGGCAAGCAAATTTTTAAATATTTAACTTTTTTTTACTTGATATACAAGTGACGTCTGGCAATACAAGTACTGTAGTACCGCTTAAATTAAAAATCTCTGTACAAATTTTTTTGGGGGGGATTTCGTTTTGATGTGTGTTTTTGATTACAAGCACGTTTCCTGAACGAATTATGCTCTCAATCCAAGGCATGACTGTATGAGCTAAGGTTAGCGAGGGATGCTAAAAACAACAAGAAAGCTCGTTCAGAGTAATCAGGTGCTCCTTGACCATTTGCCTGTCAATCTCAAGCTGCAATCCTGCCCCTTCAGTCTGCACTTCAGGTTTGCCGGGGGGGTCATATAGACCCTCTTTTGGGAGAAGTCCGAGCCGAAGTAGGAATTGAACACATCTGTCTTTTCTTTGTCTTCTGTTATCAATTCGCCATCCTCATTGCGTAGTTGAACCACCATTTCAACTCATTGCGTAGTTGGACCACCATTTCTTTCTTCTGTCTTTTACTGTGCATGTATCTGAAGAAAGCTTTCTTGTTGCTTTTAGCATTCCTCGCTAACCTTAGCTCATTCTCAGCTTTAGCCTTCCTGACACTATTCCTGCAGTTCTGTGCTACCTGCCTGTACTCTTGCCTTGTAGCCTGTCCTTCCTTCCACTTCCTATACGTGTCCTTTTATGTTTTCAGGTCATCTTTGAGTTTATTGTGAAGCCACATTGGCTTCTTCTGTTGCCCTCTGCCTTTTTTCCTTGTGGGAATTGTTTGTGTGTGTCCCTGTTGGTTCTTCTGGACCTCTCAGTGGTTTTCGATCCCATCGACCATGGTATCCTTCTGGAACGCCTGAGGGGACTGGGAATCGGGGGCACTGTGCTCCAGTGGTTCCGGTCCTACCCTCGGGCAGGTTCCAGATGGTGATGCTTGGGGATAGCTGCTCCTCAAAGGAGCTGCTATGTGGCATACCGCAAGGGGCCATTCTTTCCCCAATGCTATTTAATATTTACATGAAGCTGCTGGGAGAGATCATCCGGAGGCATGGGGCGGGGTGCTATCAGTATGCTGATGACACCCAAATATATTTCTCTATGCCCTCGGCAACAGCATCAGCAAAGGATAGTGTGTGTCTCCTCCGAATGAATGCCTGGAGGTGGAAATGGGCTGGATAAGGAAAAAATAAACTGAAACTGAATCCAGACAAGACGGTGGTGCTTGCTGTCAAAGGTCACAACCTGGGTTTGGAGGTGTGTCAACCAGTTCTGGATGGGGTTACACTCCCCCTGAAAGACTGTGTTCGCAGCTTGGGGTGCTCCCGGATCCGTTGCTCCAAATGACATCCCAGATAGATGCGACAGCTAGGAGTGTCTATTATCAGCTTCAGCTGATATGTCAGCTGCGCCCCTTCCCTGAGTTGGAAGACCTAAAGATGGTAGTGCGTGCGCTGGTAACTTCGAGGCTCGACTTCTGCAATGCGCTGTACATAGGGCTACCTTTCTACCTAGTCTGGAAACTTCAACTAGTGCAAAATATGGCAGCCAGGCTGGTCACCAGTACGCCTAGGGGTGCCCATATTACACCAGTTTTAAAAGCACTTCACTGGCTGCCAATTAGTTTCCGGGCGAAGTATAAAGTGTTGGTTATTACCTTTAAAGCCCTACATGGTTTGGGTCCAGGCTACCTACGGGATCGCCTTCTCCCGTACAATCTGCCCCGCACACCCAGGTCCTCTGGGAAGAATCTACTTTAGTCAGCCAAAATTAGGCTGACAGGTATTACCCAGAGGACCTTCTCTTCTGTTGCCCCCAGATTGTGGAATGGCCTGCTGGAGGAGATTGGTCAATTTAGCAGTCTTTTGGAATTCAAGAAAGCCTTAAAGACTGATCTCTTGTGGCAGGCCTATCCAGTGGAATTTTAGGATGCTTTTAAAGATGTTTAATAATGCATACTATGTTTTTAATTAGCTTATATATTTTATGTTTGTTGTTGTTCCCCACCTCGATCCAAACAGAGAGGCGGGTAAGAAATAATTTTTTAAATCATCATCATCACCATCACCCTGTTATCCACAATCCACCAGATGTTTGGACCGGATTTTTGGAACCCCACTGCTTGGGTACAACCCAGTACCTAAGAGTCAGTGAGGTATCGTCTGATTATGCAGCTAGTACCTAATAGTGCTACTCTTTGTAATTATCAGTAATATAATGCCTCGAGAAGGGAAACTAGGTACTGACCTCCATGAATTTGTCTACTCCAAGTTGGCAGCCATGGCTACATCTTGTGGCAGTGAATTCCACAGTTTAACTATGCGCTATGCAAAGAAATATTACATTTTGTTTGTCCCAAATGTGCCACCATTTAGCTTTAGTGGATAACCCCAGGTTCTACGTGAGAGGGAGAAAATGATGTCTGGGAAACTTACCTCATCGGTGGAGTCAGAGTGTGATTTTATTTATCTTATACCTCGCCTTTTTTCCTGCAAGGAACCCAAGGCGGCTTACATAATCCTCCTCCTCCTCTCCACTTTATCTCTCCTGTTCCGTAGAAGCTTGTCTGTGTGTACCCGTGAGTCCTTCCTCTTGCCAACAACACACTATTGCCACGGTTCAAAGGTCCCGTAACAAAGGCGTGTCCTGAGAACGTACGCAGGTTTGCACACACGTCCGCAGGGGCAGATTAAGAAACACACAGTAGCAGGGACAGTGATGGAGTGGGATTTGAGGGCTGGGATCCAGGAAGAGCTTGGAACTGAGCTGCAGGAGCTGGTGTGTGTCCTGCCTCCACCCACCAGCCCAGAGAGCTCAAAATGGAGGGTCCTCCAACCACAGAAGCAACAAAGTAACTAAGCAGTGTCATTTCGACATCATGTTGTTCATTGTTCTGAAGGCACGGGTCATTTTGTTTTTAAAGTCAGCCAAGCAAGTAAAGACTGTCCTCCATTTCTACCCATCACCCCTCCAAACAAACGGGGGGATGAAGCACCCCTCCTACAAAGACATCCAGAATTCAGAAGTCTGTGGAACGAATGCTCATCTCAGGCATTTCTGCAGCCTTCCAGCTCAAGAGGAAGAATGGAAATCTTCATAGTTCTAGAGCAGCCTTCCCCAAACTGTTGCCCCCCCCCCCGAAGTGTTGGACTACAACTCCCAGCATCCCCAGGTTGGCGAAGGCTGTTCTAGAGGGTCATTTTGCAGAGGCACCCAGTGACAAAAGCGTCAGCACACCAGCGAGTTAAGCAACCCTGCGAGGAGGTGGAAAGTGCTACTTACTTATCTACTCATTTATAGATTCAAATCACTCCAGGTAATCAGCTAAAAACTCATATATCGTTAGTGGAACCCAAAACAAGGGCCCAGCAATGAGAGATCAATCCCAGCAGGAGAACCCTTTACAAACATACCATTGGAGGCTAAATCCCAGGGAGAAATCCGGCCTGATCTTGCAGTTCTTGCAGCCTGGCCCAAACAGAGATTCCACAAGGGCCACTGTGCAGGCCTGGCTAGTGGGAAACTCTGCCCACAGAAAAAAAATGCAAAGGCCAGCTTCAGTTTGGACTCGGGAGTCGGCTCAAGTAATTAGGTCTTATTGAGAAGCATACAAACTGTAGTCATCCCAAGTCTGAGACGCCAGCTTGTCACTTGGTTTAAAACACACACACACACACACACACACACACACACAGGAACCCAGCCCTTCCAAATCACCTACCCTTTTTGTCTGTGGTCTACTCCAAAGAACCCATTCGCTTCGCCATTGTCCTGCTGTCCCTTCCAACCACCCCTTCCCTGTTGTCCTCTCACCTCGATGCAAGCTCCCCACTCCCGCATGTCCACCCAGGAGAAGCGAGCCAGGCCAGGAGTTCAGGCACAGCCTCCCCTGCTTTCCAAATGAGGCCCTCCGGTCAGATCGGCTGCAGCAGCAGTTGGGCCAGCCTACCTAGAGCTGTGTAAGGGGGCAGGCTATAGAAGGAGTCGGTGGTCGTGGTCCATGTGGGCACCAATGACACGGGGAAATGTAGTTGTGAGTTCCTGGAAGCCAAATTTACATTGCTAGGTAGGAGGTTGAAATCCGGGACCACCAAGATGGCTCGCTCTGAAAGGCTCCCTGTTCCACACGCAGGGCCAGCTGGACGGGCGAAGCTGAGGGGTCTCAATGCGTGGACGAGACGGTGGTGCAGGGAGGGGGGCTTCAGATGTGTTTGGCACTGGGGAACTGGGAAGGGCCACCGCCGGTCCTTCCGCGGCTTTCCCTGACAGCCTTGATCTCACCGCACGCAATCTCCGACTCGGATCGGATCGTAAACACTGGAATTGAGCACTGAGTCTAAGAGAAACTACGTATACTCCACTTAGGGTAAAGCGAAAGGAAGTTTATTGTGGGATTAGTCGGTTACAAATCGGAAAGGGAGATAAGGGGAATGAAACTGACAGAATGGAATACAGTCACGCCTTGGATTGAGAGCCTAATTCGTTCCAGAAACGTGCTTGTAATCCAAAACACTCGTATATCAAAACGAAATCCCCCCCAAAAATTGTAGAGATTTTTAATTTAAGCCGTACTACAGTACTTGTATTGCAAGACGTCGCTTGTATATCAAGTTAAAAAAAAAATAATGAAATATTTAAAAATTTGCTTGTCTTGCAAAACGCTCTCAAACCAAGTTACTTGCAATCCAAGGCAGTACTGTACCTTTGTTACACGCAGTCAGAACTACAAAATAACAACCGAGAACCCATGCTAATCTAAGCTAAAGACCGAGAATCTACCAAAAAAATAAAATAAAAAAATACAACTACAACAACAACAAACAAAACTTAACAATATTAATACATAAACCCACCCCAATCCCTCCCCACTCAAGCCACAATAGATTATTATATTTCACTTCTGTATAAACTACTTCTTCATAAACTACTACTTTTCAAGAATCCCACAATTTTTTTTATACTTTTATTTTTTTAATAGTTTTTTTATATCAGAATTTTTCCTGATGTTTGGGTGGGATCTGGGTTCAACGTGTACAATTCTGGTCACCACACCTAAAAAAGGATATTGTAGAGTTGGAAAAAGTGCAGAAAGGGGCAGCTAAAATGATCCAGGGGCTGGAGCAACTCCCCTAGGAGGAAAGGTGACAGCAGCTGCGATGGTTTAGCAGAGCAAAAAGGCGAGTAAGGGGAGACATGACAGAAGTGTATAAAGTTATGCACGGTGTGGGGAAAGTGCACAGGGAGACATTTTTCTCCCTCTCTCATAATACTAGAACCCAAAGGGGTCATGCCGTGAAGCTGATTGGTGGGAGATACAGGACAGATAAAAGGAAGGACATCTTCACACAGCGCAAAGTTAAACTACTGAATTCACTTCCACAAGATGCAGTGATGGCCACCAATTTGGAGGACTTGAAAAGGGGATGGGACAAATTCATGGAGGAGAAGGCCATTGGTGGCAACTAGTCCTGATTGGCTGAAGAAATTCAACAACTTGCAGAATCTCATGATGCACGGGGCTTTTTTAAGGCCACAAGGGCCATTTATGGACCAAAAACCTATGGTACAAACCCTTTACAATCAAAAGATGGCACCAAACTCTTAAAAGACAAAGAGTCTATTGCACTGCGTTGGAAAGAGCATTATTATGACCTTTTAAATCGTAAATCTAAGGTGGATAATGAGATTTTTTCGCAAATCCCGCAAAAACAAATTAAAGAGGAACTTGCAATACTCCCCACTTTGGATGAAGTAAAAAAAGCCATTAATCAAATGAAGAACAACAAAGCTAGTGGACCAGATGGGATTCCTGCTGAAATCTTTAAAGAAGGGGGCCCCGAACTTGTACAACATCTTCATAAACTCATCGAAAAAATCTGGATAAGAGAAGAGATCCCAGAAGACTTCAGGGATGCCATAATTATCACCCTCTTTAAGAAGGGTGATAGAACAGACTGTGGAAACTATCGGGGCATTTCTCTCTTAGCAACCGCAGGTAAAATATTTGCTAGGATTCTCGCAAACCGTCTTCTATCTATTTCAGAAGAGATCCTCCCTGAAACTCAATATGGTTTCCGCCCCTCTAGAGGGACAGTAGACATGATTTTTACTGCACGTCAGCTCCAAGAAAAATGCCGGGAGCAAAATCAACCCCTTTATATGGCATTTATCGATCTGGCTAAGGCCTTTGATACTGTAGACCAGGGGTCTTCAAACTAAGGCCCGCGGGCCACATCCGGCCCGCCGGGTCTTTTCATCCGGCCCGGCAGCCGATCTAGAGGCTCCCTGCCCGCTGGGAATATGCCCCGCCGGAGTAAGCTGCTGGGAAGAAAGGTGTGGGGGAAAACCCCAGAGCGGCGCGCCTGCCAAGCCGCTGCGGTGCACCTGCTTCCCCTGGGGATTAAACAGCTGTTCGGCACCAGCTGAGAGACGGACTGGAAGCAGGGGCCGGGAAGGAACACGTACGCCGGCCGCAGCAAACTCTGCCCTTCGGCCCCCTCCCGGCCCGGTGGGTGGGCGCTCTGCTGCCCCTTCCCGGAAGAAAAGACTGATGCGGAGACTACGGGAGGGCCAGCGGCAGCGGCAGCTCAACGGCCTCGGCGCACGGCCTGTCACCGGCCGGCTCGGGCGCCACGTCGCGCACGCTTGCCGCAGGGTTGCCTGGCTGGCGAGCAGGCACTGAGTGAGGCCTGGGTGCGCAGCCGGCCCTGCGAGGGCTCTGGCTAGGTGCGCTGGCGGGATCGCACTTCTCGCCCCCTCACGGGCGCACCTGGCGCCACCATCACCAGCTCAGTCGCATCTCCCCCACCGGAGGAGACGCTGGCCGCGGCGCTCACGTGCCCCTCCGCCGCCACCGGCTCAGCCGCGTCTCTCCCATCGGAGGAGATGCTGGCTGCACGCTGACGCGCCCCCCGCCATCACCGGCTCAGCCGCGTCTGGAGACGCTGGCCGCAGCGCTCACACATGCCCGCCCTGCAGGGCTCCGAGCGGTTCGCGCCCTGCCGCCACCGAAGGAGACGCTGGCCACTGGAGGAGATGCTGGCTGCCCTGCAGGGCTCCAGGCGGCGGGTGGCTTGCCCCTGCCGCCGGCTCAACTGCCCCTTCCCCCGCAGTATACACAAAAAATAAGGTATTGTTTTCACTTGTATGTAAACCAAATTTAAACTATTGTGAACCGCCCAGAGAGCTTCGGCTGTGGGGCAGTATAGAAATGAAATAAATGAAATAATAATAATTATTATTATTAATTTTATTTCTATACCGCCCCACAGCCGAAGCTCCCTGGGCGGTTCACAACAATCATTTTTTTGAGTTATTCTGACTTTTATTTTGTTGCTTCTTAGTTCACACAGTTGGTATAAAATCAGAAAAGCAAAGCAAAATAATCATATAATAATGTCTGGAGTCTTAGCATCAGAAGGCACCGCTTACACATCTACGTGCAGCTGCCAATACAGTTCATTGCCAGACACACTTTTGGAAGCACAGAAAAGGGTTACAGAGGAGCTTGGGGGAAATCCTATGCTTGCTTCCCTCCTGTCCACAAGGGGGGAAAATACCTTGGTTACAAATGCTTTATTAAAAAAAATAATAGATGGAAATGAAATGACAATCATTTTAGTTGTACTCACTATTTATTAACTTGTTTGTTATATTTATATCCTGCCTTTTTTCCTGCATGGAACCAAAGGTGGCTTACATAATCTTCCTCCTCTCCATTTTATCCTCACAATAACCCTGTGAGGTAGCTTAAACTGAGAGTCAGTGACTGGCCCAAAGTCACCCAGTGAGCTTCATGGCTGAGTAGGGACTAGATCCCCGATCTCCCGAGTCCCAGTCAAACATTCTAACTAACCACTATGCCACACTGGCTCTCACTATATTCTTTGGGTACCAGGTTTTCGTGACCTACCCCAGGGAATTGGTTTGTACTTTTAAGGCTGTGATCCTTTGTAAACTTACCTGGGGAGAAAGTCTCCTTGAATTCAGTGAAACTTACTTCCAAGTAGACATGCAAAAGATGAGGCTGCAAGGCTGCAATCTTATGCACATTTATGTGGAACAAAGTTGCAGGATGTGGACCACCAGCTCTGTGGCTGGTAAATACTGCTCATTACTACTAAATACTGCTCATCAATGGCAACCATCTTTGGCAGCACCTATGTCTGTGAACAGACTTTTTCCCGAATGAAACATCTGAAATCTCCAACCAGATCCAGACTAACTGATGCACACTTGCATCACTTGTTATACGACTAGCAGTGACAACTATGGAACCGGACATTGGCCATCTTATTAGCCAAAAGCAGGCCCATACTTCCCATTGAAATACTAATAAGCTTATGTTGATTAAAATTGTTCTTCATTTTAAATATTGTATTGTTTTTTCCTGTTTTTTTGCACTACAAATAATCTTATTTGTATTAAATTTATTAAAATTTAATCATTAAATTTTAAAAAGGTATAGAAAGGCTTGATTTGCACACTGCACATATCTTATTTGTAGTGCAAAAAAACAGGAAAATACAATATTTAAAATTGTATATTGTATATAATATTTTAATGTATTTCAATTTTAGACAGCAAATTAATTTATAATTAATGTATTATTAATTAATAATAACTTTCCAGTTAATCAAGTAAAAAAAAAGGACCCGGGTCCTTTTTTTTACTTGATCCATTCGTTCATATTTTTTTCAAACTATAGTCCGGCCCCCCAAAAGTCTGAGGGACAATGAACTGGCCCTCTGTTTAAAAAGTTTGAGGACCCCTGCTGTAGACCGTACAGCTCTCTGGACTATCCTTATGAAAATTGGATGCCCCAATAAATTTGTGAATATCTTGCGACTTCTCCATGACAACATGACGGCAACGGTTTTGGACAACAACGGCTCTCATGGTGCTCCATTTAAAGTGGGATCAGGTGTTAAACAGGGATGTGTTATCGCCCCAACATTATTTGCCATTTTCATCGCCATGGTTTTACATCTTGTCAAGGGGAAACTTCCCACCGGTGTGGGAATTATATATCGAACAGATGGAAAGCTTTTTAATCTCAGCAGGCTGAAAGCAAAAAGTAAGGTAATTACAACCTCCGTTGTGGAACTTCAGTATGCTGATGATAATGTGGTCTCCGCACATTCAGAGGACGATCTCCAAACTATCCTAAATGCTTTTGCAGAAGCATACGAAAAACTTGGTCTCTCACTTAACATCAAAAAAACCAAAGTGCTTCATCAGCAAGTGCAAGCCAACCCTTTGGTGATGCCATCTATCCAGCTTGGCGGGACAATACTGGAAAATGTCGATCATTTTCTCTATCTTGGCAGCTATCTTTCTGTTACAGCTAACATCGACAGTGAAATCCAGCATCGTCTGAGCTCCGCAAGTGCCGCATTTTCTCGAATGAAACATAGAGTGTTCGAGGATCGGGATATTTGTAAGAAGACCAAAACACTGGTTTATGAAGCCATTGTATTACCAACTTTATTGTATGCCTGCGAAACATGGACTATCTATAAACGTCACTTCCACCTCCTTGAAAGGTTTCATCAACGTTGCCTCCGGAAAATCCTGCAAATTACTTGGGAAGATAGGCGAACAAATGTCAGTGTACTGGAAGAAGCAAAGACTACTAGCATTGAAAAAATGATCCTTCAACGCCAACTTCAGTGGACCGGTCATGTTGTTCGAATGCCTGACTGCCGCCTCCCAAAGCAGTTACTTTACTCCCAACTCAAGGATGGAAAGCGGAATATCGGTGGTCAATATAAGAGGTTTAAAGATGTTCATAAGGCTAATCTAAAAAAATGCAATATAAACATCGAAAACTGGGAAGCTCTGGCCCATGAACGATCTAAATGGAGGTTGGCCTTTCACAAAGGTTCCATGGACTTTGAAGAAGCCCGAGTGCAAGGTGAAAGGGAGAAACGTGCTAAGCGAAAAGCACGTCAAATGAATCCTTTACAGGACCATCTTCTATCTGGTAACCTGTGTCCTCACTGTGGGAAGCTGTGTGGATCTAGAATTGGCCTCCACAGTCACTTACGGACCCATCGCTAGAGTCTACACAATCTTCTTTAGAATTTCCTCCTTTTATCCCGGAAGACAATCTTACTCGGTCACGAGTGATCGCCTGATGATGATGATGATGCTCAAGTACACCAGTGGCTGGGGAACATGGGCAGGAGGGTGCTGTTCCACCTATGTCCTGCTTGTGGGATCCCGTGGGCAGCTGGTTGGCCACCGTGGGAACAGAATGCTGGACTCATTGGACCCGTGGTCTGATCCAGCATGGCTCTTCTTATGTTCTTATAAAGAAGAAAAAGAAAAAACTAATTACACGGTGATTTATGGGGACACTCCTTGTTTGTTTATCCCTCCTTTCTCTCTCCATGTGCTGTGTGTATAAATGATTGTCTTGGTTTTCCTAAGTGGAATGATGTGTTCAATACAGACATACAATTTTTTCTTCTTTTTAACCCTTTCCAAAAATAAAATATTTGTTAAAGAGATTTGCAACTCAGAACACTTAACTGAGAAAATCAAACCAGCCCTGTGATCTGAGAAGATGGTATCTAGCTCAATATTTCTCACTATGTATTAATTTATGAGTGTGGAGGAAGGGGGGCTGGCTGACCCGCCAGACTCCCACCCTTTCCTACTCCAAAGGAAACCCAGCACTTGCCACTATGTGGCCCGGAAGGGGGGGCTGGCTGACCCGCCACTACCCCACCCTTGCCTACTGGCAAAGGAACCAAGACCCTCTGAGATCTCAAAATACCAGACTGCCAGCCTCAGCTGTCTGCAATCCTACTTGGATCTCTGTTTAGGGACTCGCCTTCATATTTCTGTAACCTGGATTTAGATACTGAACTCACAGAGCACTACAAAACCCATGTGGGGTGAAACCAAGACAAGGTTTATTTCTGGTAGCATCTTACAACAAGATTGGGGAAATAAGAGAAGCACACAATATAGAGAGACACTTTGGTACACAGTAAAGCTGCAAAACAATAAAGACCTGATTCCTTAAAATCTCTCAGACACACACCTGTTACCTGAGGGTGGTCCCTTCAAGGGTTAGATCCAGCACAGCCTTGCCGCCCGATGGAGAATTACCACACCTACCCGAAGGTCCGAGATGGGTAAACTCTTACAAGGCTTGCCTTTCACCAGAGCCTTCAAACCAGCTAATTTTACCAGGAGCTGCCTGGGGTCGGTTCCTGGGGGAACCCTAAAGCCCTAAAGGCTTGGGCTCCTCGCTGGTGCGCTGCCATGCCGGGCACGCTACCAAAGGGACTAAGACCAAGAACAAAGGCTTCACGTGGGGAAATAGCTCTCCCCCATCCCCTTTCCCGTAGCCTTCGTGCTTCAGCCAATCAATTTGAATTTCACCTGGCCAGACAAAGACTACAGGCTACATGTGGGGAAATAGCTCTTCCCCCTCCCCCTTTCTGTAGCTTTCCTACCTTCAGCCAATCAATTTGAATTTCACCTGGCCATGCAGGGGGAAGGAAACTGGCCAGGCAGGGGAAAGGGAACTCGTGAGTCATGGCTTGAACTACATTTACATATGAACGCTTTCAGCCTGGCTCCTCCAGAAACCAGGCCCCATCCCATGTTCCATGCACCTTTCGCTTCCTCCCAGCCCCCACCTGGTTTACTCATGAGGAGGCGTGTGTGTGTGTGTGTGTGTGTGTTACCCCAAAGGCTCGTTTCTCCACAATGAGAAACAAAGCTTAACTACATTAATATTTCTTTGTTGCTTGAGCTTCAGCACAAACATATGGCTCCATGTCTGCATTCATTTACTGTATACAGTGCACCGTGTACATGGGTTTTTTTAAAAACATGAAATAGGAGTTAAATTGTGATCACGCATTGATATAATATCTCCCGTGTGAGTTCTTTGATGTTATGTGCAGTTTTTCCTCAAATCAAAGTTCTTTACATGATCCAAGCATTGATATGGTTTCTCCCCTGTGTGAGTTCTTTGATGAGAAGTGAGCTGTGTCTTCCAAATGAATCCCTTTCCACACTCCAAGCATTGATATGGTTTCTCCCCCGTGTGAATTCTTTGATGAGAAGTGAAATATGTCTTCGAACTGAATCTATTTCCACACTCCAAGCATTGATAAGGTTTCTCCCGTGTGAATTCTTTCATGAGAAGTGAGACTTATCTTTTGAATAAATCTCTTTCCACACTGTAGGCATTCATATGGTTTCTCCCCTGTGTGACTTCTTTGATGAGAAGTGAGATGTGCCTGCTGCCTGAAGCTCGTTCCACACTCCAAGCATTGATATGGTTTCTCCCCTGTGTGAACTACTTGATGAGAAGTGAGATTTGCCTTATGACTGAATCTCTTTCCACACTCCTGTCGTAAATCCGCCCAGTGTCAAGATAAGCCGTTCTCGTTATAACAGTCCGCGTGTCCAAGCCAAGATATATTAGTCCAAAACCGAGCAAACGTAAACCAGTTAGGGGTCAGGCACAAGCGTAGTCAGGGTCGTTCCGAAGAATAAAGGTACAGGGGTCCGAGGTCAGGAATATCAAGAGCGTCTGGTGGTAGCTGTAACAAACAATTGCTTCCAGCATCTGAGTGTGTTTGGGACCTGCCTTTTGAGCAGGTGCTGATTGGTAAGGCTGCCCAGCTGGGTCAGGCTGCAGTTAGCCTGACCCCACCCCAAACACACTCCGGCACGGCTGGTCTCTGTCTGCCCTACCGGAGGCACAACAACTCCAAGCACTGATACGGTTTTTCCCCTGTGTGAGTTCTTTGATGAGAAGTGAGCTGTGACTGCTGGCTGAAGCTCTTTCCACAGTCCAGACACTGATATGGTTTCTCCCCTATGTGAATTCTTTGATGAGAAGTGAGATTTGCCTTATAACTGAATCTCTTTCCACACTCCAAGCACTGATATGGTTTCTCCCCTGTGTGAACTACTTGATGAGAAGTGAGACTTGTCTTCTGACTGAAGCTCTTACCACACTCCAAGCATTCATATGGTTTTTCCCCTGTGTGAGTTCTTTGATGAGAAGTGAGCAGTGTTTTCCTAATGAATCCCTTTCCACACTCCAAGCATTGATGTGGTTTCTCCCCTGTGTGAATTCTTTCATGAGAAGTGAGATTTCTCTTCTGATTGTAGCTCTTTCCACACTCCAAGCATTGATATGGTTTCTCCCCTGTGTGAATTATTTGATGAGAAGTGAGCCTTGTCTTCGAAATGAATCTCTTTCCACACTCCAAGCATTGATATGGTTTCTCTCCTGTGTGAATTCTTTCATGAGAAGTGAGATTTCTCTTCTGAGTGTAGCTCTTTCCACACTCCAAGCATTGATATGGTTTCTCTCCTGTGTGAATTCTTTGATGAGAAGTGAGCTGTGTCTTCCGACTCAAGCTCTTTCCACACTCCAAGCATTTATATGGTTTCTCCCCTGTGTGAGTTCTTTGATGAGAAGTGAGCTGTGATTTTGAACGGATTCTCTTTCCACACTCCAAGCACTGATATGGTTTCTCCCCGGTGTGAATTCTTTGATGAGAAGTGAGCTGTGATTTTAAACGGAATCTCTTTCCACACTCCAAGCACTGATATGGTTTCTCCCCTGTGTGAGTCTTTCGATGAGAAGTGAGCACTGTCTTCCAACTGAATCTCTTTCCGCACTCCAAGCATTGATATGGTTTCTTCCCTGTGTGAATTATTTGATGAGAAGTGAGATGTATCTGTTGACTGAATCTCGTTCCACACTCCAAGCATTGATATCGTTTCTCACCTCTGTGAATTCTTTCATGAGAAATGAGCACGGACTTCCAAGTGAATCCCTTTCCACACTCCAAGCATTGATATGGTTTCTCCCCTGTATGAATTATTTGATGAGAAGTGAGATGTATCTGTAGACTGAATCTCTTTCCACACTCCAAGCATTTATGTGGTTTCTCCCCTGTGTGGATTTTGCAATGAACATTAAGGTTTGATTTAGACTTGAAGGTTTTCCCACACACAGAGCACACATAGTTTTCTTGTTTTTTATCCATTTTTTCTTCCATTGAGATATCATCATAATCACTGCCCTGAGAAGCAAAGGATTCATCCCTCCTCTTCTGATTTAGTTCACTTTCTCTTCTCAGAGGTTCCCTATTTTTATATCTGTTTGTTTTCGGGGACATCCCACATAGTTCTCTCTTATTCTCCATTTCATTCCTGTCACTTTCTATAATAAAGACAAGAAATTAGCAAAAGACTTGAGTTAGAAATAGAGCTTCAAATCATTGAATGACTTCAGTTGACTAAAAGGAAGCTGTGAAGAAAGGCAGACCCTTCTCCACCACACACGTGTAGACAGGTGTAGTCATGCAAATGTACATGGTTCCTGGGAAGACTAGGCCTCAAGAGAGTCTCTTGCAAATGTGCATAGTTTCCCTTTGATGTCCCTGTGCCCCAGGTATTCACATACAAATGTTTCCCCAAGCACTCTAGTCATGATCAAGAGCCACCCCTCCTTTGCCTAGCCCAGAAGAAGTTCATCCTGATTGGCCAAGGACAGCCAAGCTACCAAAAGGAGGAGGGGGGGAGAATTTGATACTGCCAGCTAACCCTAAGAAGACCCATCCCCAGGCAAAGAGTAAGTGCCTGGGTGTTTATATAGTAAAGGAACTAGTTTTGTTGTTTTGTAGCTCTACTTTGGTATACACAAGTGTCTCCCCGCCTTTCCCTCATTTCCCACCTTTTATTGTAACCGGTCTACCTTAAATAAACTTTCCTGGTTTTACCCCACACAGTGTGTGAGGTTCCACTGTGGTTCAGAGCTAAATCCAGTGTATAGACCAAAGGCAATGCCCTGAGAGAATCAAGACAAGACGGCAGAGCCAAATCTGGAAGTTTGGCACCTTTGATCTCTCATCTTGAGTTAAAGGAGCAGTTGGCAGTCCTTCACAGAAGACCTCTCAACACAGAGACTGGAGGCAGTTCTTACTATGCGCCAAACAGCTCTTTTGACTGGCATTGACTGAGAGCTGGTGTATTCAAGAGCAATGGATTGGGACCAAAGAGTCCTGGGCTCTGCTCCCAGCTCAGACATGAATTTTTCTGGATGCTGCGGGACCGGTTACTCTCTCCCACCCTCGCCTACCCCACAGGATTGTTGTGCAGGTAAGTGGACAATCTGAGGCATGATATGAGATATGCTCATTTTAAGGTCTGCGCTATGGTGGTGTTGGCGGCAAAGATAGCATATTTCTCTCCTACGGTTATGGACTCAGCACCATCCAGTGGAGCCTGTGGTATCCAAACCCACCATGGGATCTGAGGAATGAAGGTACCCTCCCCACTGGAGCCCACTCCCCACTGGGATCAACTTGGCTCAGCATTTTACAGATAAAGTTGCTCCCGCCCAATCTAACCTGGGTGCCACGTTAATCACAGGTTGAGTCTACGGCTCCCGGCCTTTCCTGACCCAACTCAAAGGGCTGATGTTCAACAGTCAATTTTGATGCTGCCCAGATTCTATTACTTATTTGGGAATAAATATTCCCAGAGACAAATCTCACATGACCAAGTTAAACTTGAATAAGTTGATCACTGAATCTCACGGGTTGTGGGTCTTCGTGTCTATGCCGGCATCATCAATGGATTTGCTGTGAGTAGTTCATTTAAATGTATATAAGAACATTGAATCTTATTTCTTTCTTTTCCTTATATGGTTTTGCTTTATTGAAATTCACAATAAAAAATTAATTTTAAAAAGTGTGCACACACTTTATGGATGAAGTTGATCCCATCCATTCCAACTGCCTGTGGCTCACGCTGGCTCAGCTTGTCTGAGTGTGGAAAACTAAGCAGGGTCAGGCCTGGTTATTACTTGGATGGGAGACCCCTCCTCTAGTTTCCTGCATTGAGCAGGGGGTTGGACTCGATGGCCTTGTAGGCTCCTTCCAACTCAATGATCTATGAAATCTATGAAATTTGTTCTGACACTAATGACAGGTTCCTGCTCCTGCTCCACCCACCATCAGCAGCTGCCCCCGATCGACTTCCCCTGTGGGTCAACGGACATTCACGGGAAAAGGTTTCCTCACCCCTGGTCCTAAAGGTTCAGCATTTCTGATACAGGAAGGACCAGTCCCAGGTGAGCCTCTCAACCCGTGAACGTCTTCCTTGGCTGCCCGGCTCTGCTTTCTCACTCTGCCTATGATGTGTGGCACGGGACCTTCTCAGTAGCGGAGCAGTGAGATCTCCCCTGCCATCAACCTCTTCTGGGTAACTAATTCAGACCACTCCTTTTATGTTTTTAAAAGGAAAGCAAGTTCATTTTTTCACAATAAAGGGTAGGGAAATGGATAATGTTAATAGATTCTAAACGCTAAAACAAAACAACACCTCCCTCTGACTCCCCTCAGACTTCTCAGAAAGACCCCTTCCCTCTTTCTCTCCCCCCCTCCTCCCTTAGGCTCCTCCAGACTTCCTTTGAACAGCTCCGCCCACTGTCTTTATAACACAGGCTTCACCCCGCCTCCTCATTCTCTCAGCCAATCAGCAGACACCTCAGCATTCCACATGCCTCTCACACTCTCTCCTCCCCTCAAATACTTACACCTATAACACTTTGCCCATGGGCAGGGGCACGACATGCACCAATTCTCTGCAACGCCCTCCGTAGGGACATCTGAACAGCCTGAACTCGTCTGATCTCGTAAGCCATGCACGGTTGGGCCTAGTCAGTGCTTGGGTGGGTGACTGCCTAGGAAGACCAGGTGCTCTAAGGGGGGGGGGGAACCACAGCTCAGTGTGAGAGAGCACCTGCTTTGCATGCGGAAGGTCGCAGGTTCGATCCCTGGCTTCTCCAGGTCGGGCTGGGAAAGAATCCTGCCTGAAACCCAGGAGAGCGGCTGCTGCCAGTCAGTGCCGACAATACTGGGCTAGAGGGACCAAGGGCCAGACTCAGTAGAAGGCAGCTTCCGCTGTCCCGACGTTCCTGTGACACACGCCTCCCTCCTCCCTCCCTGTTGCCTTTTGGGTTTTAGGCCACGACAGTCCTGCGCCATCAGGTTTTGCGCCGGCACATTGGCTCATGTCTGTATTTGCATTCACTGCAGCTCTTCATAATTCCTGACGTTTTCAGGACCAGAAGCTCATTGTTGTTTTGATTATGTTCTGTGTCTTTTTTACCATTTTGTATTGATGTCTAACACTGTTCACTCCTTTGTGACTTTTCGTTTAATGGAAAGGCAGGATTATAAATGTTTTAATAAATAAAAGTGGGCAAATCCTGCTAGACCAAACAGAAGGGATCCTGAGAGGCTGAGATACACCATCGAATTGCACACGGGCCCCTCCACTGCAGGCCTTCCAGTATTGCTTCAAAGCTTGCCTGTCCTCAGCTGCCTTTCCCTAATCACGGTGGTTGTGCTGCTGGATTTTGAGACTCCTGAGCTGTCTCAATGTGTCTCCTGGAAATGTTTCTGGTATGGCTACGCCCGGTGTCTTCAAGCTCCTGTTGTAACAGTGTATAATGACTGGATTATCTTAATGCATCCTCCTTTGCTTGCGTATGCCACTTGTGAGGGGGATGCCCAAAAGGTAACCTCGAAATACTTCAATGAATATAGAGAATGGGGAAAAAATTACTAACATTCTCACTACTATTCCTACCATCATTGCATTTGTAAAGATATATTATTGCCAGCCAGGGAAAGAGGGCGCCTTACCGAGAGAGGCCACGATCCCACAATTCTCCTCCATGATTTGCCTGTGCAGGGCTCTCTGGTCAGGATCCAGCAGTGCCCACTCCTCCTTGCTGAAGGACACAGCGATCTCCTCAAAGGGCACCAGACCCTGGATGGGAAAAACATCAACATTTCCTCCTCACACCTAATGTAAAGATCGTCTAGTAACAAAATCCAAAAGGCTGCTTCAAGTGAGTTGGCTGGGCATAGTGGACGATTTAAGCATCCAGGAGTGACATTTATAGCCTTCCTTTTAGAGGTTACCAAAGGGCTACTAGTCATGATGGCGACCTCCAGGATCTGGGGAAGCATGCATCTCAAGACCAATTACAGGGGAAGAACAGAGTCCAAGGTATATTGCGCTCATGCGCTGCTTCTGAGCTACACAGGTATTTTCTGGCTGGCCAGTGTGGGAAACGGGATGCTGGACTAGATGGGCCTTTGGCCTGACCCAGCAGGCTGCTTCTTATGTTCTGAGCTCTGCTGGAAGCAAACAGAAGGAGAGTTTTCTGTTCAGGCCCAGAGAGGGGACAGGGGCACCCAAGGGATCCTTCTCCCGACCTGATCCGCTCCAACGCCA
This sequence comes from Shinisaurus crocodilurus, assembly GCA_021292165.1. Classification (NCBI taxonomy): domain Eukaryota; kingdom Metazoa; phylum Chordata; class Lepidosauria; order Squamata; family Shinisauridae; genus Shinisaurus; species Shinisaurus crocodilurus. The sequence goes on from CM037879.1 coordinate 9,423,298, forward strand.
TCACAAAGAAGAAGCGGTGGCTGAGGATTGATTCCTGGCATTATGCCATCCCCTCTGAGAGAGAAAGGAATCCAGGAACATATGCCTGTCTTGGAGATTAAGGTGACAGCTGAGCCACCACCACCACCCGGCCCCTGGATATATTAAATGCAGTTGCTAGCAAGTAAGCCCCTTTGAACACAACAGGACTTCCTTCTCTGGAAAATACACAGGACTGCAGCTTAAGTGATGCAACTGTAAGAACACAGGCATGTCAGGAGATGTCTTATCCCTTATTTGCAGTCTGGGTGCGATAGGGTGATTGGGTGAAAATGCATCTCTCCCCAGTTGGGCTCTTGGCCAGAATTCAAAGTGCAGATTTCCTTGTCTAACGTCTTCAGTTACTGAATTTGATTCTTTTAACTGAGAAAAAAGCTGGAGACAGGTTTCTTCCCCCCACCCCCCAAACGACTTGGGGGGGGGAATAAAAGCAGCCCAAGGATTTCTTGCACGCTCCCCAACCCCGCAGCTAATCCTTACCCTGTGAGGCGGCACCTCCATCACTCTCCTGCTCGATGCCCGTTCGCGGGGGACTCTGCAGGGGGCACAGAAATCAGGCCCCACTTCGGCACACAGATTCTCTACCTGAAACGGAATGTGGATCCAAGACATGCCATGAGAAGAGAATTTTAAAAAGGATAGACTCTTGGGACAGGGGACATCCCTCCTCCGAGGATTTCCAGAAAGGGTTGAGTAATTCATAGACTGTTTTGGGATGTCCCCCCTCACATGCTTGACCCCGTGGAGCTCCCAGGATGCAGTGCTCTCACCCGCTGCTCCTCCTGCTTCTTCTCCTCCTCCCGGCTCAGGAGGAAGCCTTCTGCCAGGGCCACCGCCTGGGAACTGGTCTCCGCCCCACATTCCCTCACCCAGCTCGACATCTCCAGGGGCAGGATGCTCAGGAACTGCTCCAGGACGACCAGGTCCACGATCTGAGTTTTGGTGTGTCGCTCTGGCTTCAGCCACTGATGGGAGAGATGGTGGAGCTGGGTGCAAACCTCTCGGGGGCCCTGAGTCGCCCGGTAGCGGAGCTGCCTGAAATGCTGGCGCCGCCCATCTGAGCTGACCATTTCCTGGCTCACGATATTCTGTCCCGTAGTTTCCCAGGTTCCACTGGCACTCCCAGTCCTGATGGCATCGCGGCCTCTTCCTGCTTCAGGGGTAGCCAAGTCCTGCTCGTCCATCTTTGATCCGTGCAGCAAAGAGCTACGCTAATGAAGCTCCGCAAAGCCAAGACCTGTAAAAGAATCGTTACCCTGTCAGGGCAAGAAGGAATGGCAAGGACTCCAGGTGGCAACCAGGTCCCGTTCCAGAAGGAAAGGCAGGCACATGCCAAGACTCAAAGAGAAACCAGAGACTAGGTTGGGGAGGTTCTGGGAGCCACGGACCAAAACGCCTTTCATGGGCTTGCAAGTCAGAGGATGCAGCATCCTCCGCGCACCCCAACGTTCCTCCCCATCCAAACCAGCTCCCACTCTCAGCCTCCCGTTGAGCCCCCTGCCCATTCTTCTTCCAAAGCCCCCACCACACCCCTCCCCATCAGGCATCCTGCTACTGCTGTATTCTCCTTCAGCCTCTCTTACACAAAACTACCTGGAAATTGTTTTAAAAACCAAATTTAACCACAGAGGAAGGCCAGGATCTCTTCTCGATCATCCCAGTTTGCAGGACACAGAATAATGGGCTCAAGTTACAGGAACCTAGATTCCACCTAAGCATCATAGAAAAGTAGAGTTGGAAGGGGCCTACAAGGCCATCGAGTCTAACGCCCTGCTCAGTGCACGAATCCAGGTCAAAGCATCCCTGACAGATGGCCATCCAGCTGCACCTTGAATGCCTCCAGAGTGGGAGAGCCCACCACCTCCCTAGGTAGTTGGTTCCATTGTCCTATTGCTCTGACAGTCAGGAAATTTTTCCTGATGTTTAGGTGGAATCTGGGTTCCTGTAACTGGAGCCCATTATTCCGTGTCCTGCAAACCGGGATGATTGAGAAGAGATCCTGGCCCTCCTCTGTGTGACATCCCTTCAAGTACTGGAAGAGTGCGATCATATCTCCCCTCAGTCTCCTCTTCTGAAGGCTAAACATGCCCAGTTCCTTCAGACAAGCTGAGCCAGCGTGAGCCACATGAATAGCATGGGGGATGAGACCGACCCCTGAGGGAACCCCGTACTGGAGAGTCCACTGGGGGGCCGGGCAGCATTCCCCAAGCACCACCTTCTGGAGTTGGCCATCCAAGTAGGAGCAGAACCACTGCAATGCAGTACCCCCCACTGGCATCTCAGACAGCCACCCCAGAAGGATACCATGGGCGATGGTAGAGAAAGCCGCCAAGAGATCCAGGAGTATCTTTTTCCCAACATAAAGTTTCGTATATTTTTCATTTATTTCATTTCTATACCGCCCCACAGCTGAAGCTCTCTGGGCGGTTCACAATAGTTTGTATATTGTACAATCCCTGCTCCCCCCCCCCCCCCCAGGACTACACAATGCAATCCTTGCTCTCCCCTCCCCGGGCTACCCAACAATGTACAGTCATGCCTTGGATTGAGAGCATAATTCGTTCCGGAAACGTGCTTGTAATCCAAAACACTCTTATATCAAAACGAAATCCCAAAAAAAAAATTTGTACAGAGATTTTTAATTTAAGCTGTACTACAGTACTTGTCTTGCAAGACGTCGCTTGTATATCAAGTAAAAAAAATTTAAATAAATATTTAAAAATTTGCTTGTCTTGCAAAATGCTCTCAAACCAAGTTACTTGTAATCCAAGGTATTACTGTAATCCCAGTTTACCCCTCCTCGGGACTACCCAACAATGAAATCCCTGCTTGCCCCCTCCCCCTCGGGACTACCCCACAACGTAATCCCTGCTTGCCCCCTCCCCCTCGGGACTACCCCACAACGTAATCCCTGCTTGCCCCCCCCCCCCCCAGGACTACCCAACAATGAAATCCGAGCTCCACCCTGGCTGTGGTTCATATGAACATTCTGTTTTGATGCAGGAGAGATTTGTATATCCGCTCCTGATTGGCCCCTGAGGCAGTTCATACGAACATTCTATATGTTGTTGGAGTGATTTGCATAATGCTCCTGAATGGCCCCTCTGCGAACATTCCAAGTGACGCCATTGGCTCTCATCTATTTTGAGCCATACAGGTGCAGTGAGGGTTTTTCGGAGATTGGAACCTGCCAGTCTTTGTCCTTGGGTGATGGAGAGTATGTGTGCCAAGTTTGGGGCGGAACCATCAAAACGTGATGGAGCCTATGCGATGACGCCCCCCACACAGCAGTCATTCAGTCAGGCATTTATTTAACAAGTTTCCCTCCCTTTTCACCCCCTCAGAGAACATTCTAAACGGCCGAGGGGATATTTGCGTACCCACCCCAACTGGTCCCTGTAGGAATTCATAGGAACATTCTAAGTGTCATATGGGCTATTTGCATAACTGCTCCTATTGGATCCTGCAGCAATTCTGAGGTGAAGCCAAATTGAATAACTGCTCCCCCATTGTTTTGCCCATAGGAGATATGATTGTGGGGCGATTTTGCCCCCTTTTTTCACTCTCTTAGGGATGGAATTTCCAAAAACCCTTCTTTGGTGGGGCTCTACATCATAAAAGCAATGTTCCTTCAAAATTTCACGTTCCTAGATTAAACGGTTTGATCTGGGCGTTTACGAGTCAGTCAGTCAGTCAGTCCACTTTCTTTTATATAGATAGATTGTAGCGGGCCTCAGAGGGGTCCAGTGTGTCCTTGGGGCCAGCATATAATAGGCCCTGGACAACCAAAAGAGCTCTGCTGGGTGACAAATAGAAGACTGAATAGAGGCAGTTTCTTTGCCTCCCTCACTGCCCCTAAATACACCTAACTGTAAGCATATAACAGGGCTTGATGGCATCCACTACTAGGAGATCCTCTCCATCTGCACTCAAACCCCCTCCTGTTTTTGTTTTTGCTTACCACGAATACAGAGTAATCCTGTCAATCACCAAGAACAGCTCTGTATGTAACCACAACAAATATCCTTTTTAAGAAATCCTTTTTTGCAATAATAATAATCTTAATAATAATCTCGACCAGACTGCTCTCTCTCTGTTCAGGAGAGCATTAGGGCTGACACAAGACATTTTGCTCCCCGCCCTGCCAAAGCGCGTCTCCCCACATCCCTGGCAGGAGAAGAGCAAGAAGAGGGTGGGAAATACTCAGTCACTGGACTTTCAGGGCACCCCGAATCAGCTGCCGGGGGCGACACCTCCCTCTGCCCCATGGTGGGGCCGGCTCGGGGCGGGGGGCACCTCATCCGTCCCCCTCGGCCCAACTGGGTTTGCTTTGTACGGTCCAGCCAAACCAGCCCAGAACCAGGGGAGCATCTCGGCAACGCGCAGAAATCCGTCGGAGGAGCCGCCTTGGGGAGCCCGGAGCCACAGGGACCGATTTGGGGGGGGGGGCAATGATTTTAGCCGATGTCCGGGTGCAGAGTCCACGAACCTGCTGGATTCCTCGCAGACCTCCTTTAATCCCCCCCCCAAACCAAACCAAAAGGTTCTCCTGGGTTTACGGAGGAGGAGAAAGAAAGAAGCGTCCGAGCTTGTGGGGAAACCCCAAACAGAACAGCCTGTGGGGTGAAATGGGGGTGTGTTCTAGCTTTTCCCCCCCCGCGCGTCATGCCCCCCTCCCCCACTGTATCCCAGGGCCTCCCCCTGCCCAAATTCACAAGGGGGGGGGTCTCACCGGATCGCAGGAGGGAGGGAGGCACCGAGGCAGTCGGTGGGAAAGAGCAGAGTCGCCAGGCAGGAAAAGGCAGGAGCAGAGTCTCCAGTTGCCGTGAAAATGGGGCGACCCTCAGAAAAACCCATCAGCCATCAGCGCTTCTTCTCACTTCGTCCTGCAGAGTCGGGAACTCCCAGCTGCTTGAAGCTGCCTTTAAAGGGGTCACGGGCAGTTGCAGGTCAACTTGCAGTTTTAGCTTAGCTGCAATTGAATTTTGCCCACGGCCCCTTTAAGAGTAGAGAGACGCTGCTGAACTGGGAGGTGGAGGCGAGGGGTGCGCGTGCGCGCCTTTGTGCGTGCGCGTGCACGGGTGGGCGCCCCATGGGGAAGGGATTATAGCTGGGGGGGAAGGAGGAGGCGGCGGGGGCTGCCCCGGGTGGCCTAGACGGAGGGAGGGAGAGGAGAAACAGGGAACTGATCACGTGAATCTTATCTTTAAATTGCCAAAGATTTCATTTCATGGATTTCGTAGATCATAGAGATGGAAGGAGCCCCCTGTTCAATGCAGGAAACTAGAGGAGGGGTCTCCCATCCAAGTAACAACCAGGCCTGACCCTGCTTAGCTTTCCACGCTCAGACATGCTGAGCCAGCGTGAGCCACAGGCCTTCCTTTCAGAGCTGACTCGGTGCCTCTAACCGGCGTGATACAGTGTCAGAAGGAAATGCAAGAACCTTCGCTGAAGCTCCATGTTGGGGGTGGAGGGTGAGGTAAGCTTTACCTGTTGAATTTGTGTCAATCCTGACAATTTTGAAACAAAAAAGGGAAAGATTGCCTTGCAAGCACTGACCCCCCCTGAAAAACACCAGATATCAGAAATATGCACTCTAGCAGCTGATAGTCTACGTTCCAGAGCCACTACACTAGTGTCAAAATATCCTGAAGATCTTGAACCCCTGTTTGCAGACGAAATTGTACAGTTTTCATCTATTTTCAAAATGTACCAATCTTCCACTGCAAATCAAGACATTCATGGGAGTCAAGAAACACAAATGTACAAGTTTATGATTGCACAATCTCTAGTCGGTGCATTTCCAAATATATTTGTGACCCTCCGCATGTATTTGTGTTTAATGGTCAGCAACTGCAGTGGTGAGCGTTCATTTTCAGCATTAAAACGTGTGAAAAATGAACTAAGGTCTTCCATGGGTCAGGAGCGTTTAAATGCGCTCTCTCTGTTGTGCATTGAAAATGGTTTGCTGAACGAGCTTAATCTTGATTCTACAATTGAGGAATTTGCAAGTAAAAAAGCAAGAAAAGTTAATGTGTAATTTTATTTTAATCTACCAGCTTGATTCATTTAGTTTAAATGCAGGTTAGAGTTCAGTGAATAACCTGTTTGTGTGTTTAAAACTAGTGGTTGCTATTTATTTCAAGAGTTACTCTCTGCACCATAATCATAATGCAGGCTGTATTGATTATGATGCTTTAATAATAATAGTAATAGTAATAATAATAATAATAATAATAATAATACTTCAAGGAACAAATTTTTATGAGCCAAACACCATACACTTATATTTAAATTGTTTATATGGTTTATGTTTATTTAAAAATGGTTGTTGTGAATGTTCTATTTATAACGGTTTTATTGAGTTAACAAGCTTATTGTTTACAAAAAAAGAAATATTTTCAATATGTTTTTGTTTTGGCACTTTAATGGTAATTAAAATATTTAATTTGTTTTAATATAAAATTGCGTCTTCATTTTATTTATTTCCATAAAAAGTCCCACCAAAATCCTCAGCACCAGGCCCATAATGCTCTTAATCCGGCCCTGTCGACCAGACTGATCTCTCTCTGTTCAGGAGTGCATTAGGGCTGACAGAAGACATGTTGCTCCCCGCCCTGCCAAAGCGCGTCTCCCCACATCCCCGGCAGGAGAAGAGCAAGAAGAGGGTGGGAAATACCCAGTCGCTTGACTTTCAGGGCACCCCGAATCAGCTGCCGGAGGCGACACCTCCCTCTGCCCCATGGTGGGGCCAGCCCTGGGCGGGGGTGTGGGGCACTTCATCCGCCCCCCTCGGCCCAATTGGGTTTGCTTTGGGCGGTCCAGCCAAGCCAGCCCAGAACCAGGGGAGCACCTCGGCCACGCGCAGAAACCCCTCGGAGGAGCATCGCTGGGGAGCCCGGAGCCACAGGGCCCGATTTGGGGGGGCAATAACTTTAGCCGATGTCCAGGTGCAGAGTCCAAGAACCTGCTGGATTCCTCGCAGACCTCCTTTAATCCCCACCACCACCACCAAACCAAAAGGTTCTCCTGGCTTTACGGAAGAGAAAGAAAAAAGCACCCGAGCTTGTGGGGAAACCCCAAGCAGAACAGCCTGTGGGGTGAAATGGGGTGTGTGTGTTCCAGCTTTCCCCCCCCGCGTCATGCCCCCTCCCCCACTGCATCCCAGGGCCGCCCCCTCCCCAAATTCACAAGGGGGGGATCTCACCGGATCGGAGGGAGGGAGGGAGGCACCGAGGCAGTCGGTGGGAAAGACGAGAGTCGCCGGGCAGGAAAAGGCAGGAGCAGAGTCTGCAGTTGCCAGGAAAACGGGGCGACCCTCAAGAAAACCCATAATAAGCCATCAGGGCTTCTCCTCGCTTTGTCCTGCAGAGTCGGGAACTCCCAGCTACTTCAAGCTGCTTTTAAAGGGGCCACGTGGGCAGTTGCGGCTTAGCTTGCAGTTTTAGCTTAGCTGCGATTGTATTTTGCCCATGGCCCCTTTAAGAGAAGAGAGGCGCTGCTAAACTGGGAGGTGGAGGCGAGGGGTGCGCGTGCGCGCCTTTGTGCGTGCGTGTGCACGGGTGGGCGCCCCATGGGGAAGGGATTATAGCTGGGGGGAAAGAGGAGGAGGAGGAGGTGGCAGGGCCAGATTAAGAGCATTATGGGCCTGGTGCTGAGGAGGGCGCGTGGCTGAAGAGGGCGCAGAAACGCTGCGCTCTTCGTTGCCGCTGCGCCGCCCCCGCCAGGCCTCTGCCTCCGCTGCGCCGCCCCCGCCAGGCCTCCGCCTCCCCCCCCTCCCTCCCGCCGCCGCCGCACCCTCCCGTCCCGCTCGCCGCTGCGCCTCCCCCCGTCCTCCCGCTCGCTGCCGCTGCGCCTCCCGCCGCCATCACCACCACCCCCGACCCTCCCCCCCCGCCACTTACCTTCTCCGCGTCGTGTCGCTTCCGGAGCCCCGCCCGCGTTGTTTTGGCGGGAGGAACCAGGGCAACAGGGCTTAAACAGCCCTGTTGCCATGCTTTCCCCGGCAAAAAACAGCGCGGGGGTCCCGTCGCGTCACTTTCTCCTTCTCCTTGGTGGCGGCAGCAGCAGCAGCAGCAGCCACCGCCAGGGCGGGGGGAGGGTAGGTTGGTGGTGGCGGCGCAGGGTTTTGTTTTTTTTGCAGAGCAGGGCTGCTTTGGAGAGGGCCCCCCGCTAAATCTTATTTCGCCTGGGGCGCCAAACTGCCCTGCACCGGTCCTGATTGTGGGCCTGTTTTGGGGTAGGGGCCTGGAGCTGCAGCTCCAATAGCCCCTATCTTAATCCGGCCCTGGGAGGTGGGGGTTGCCCCGGGTGGCCTGGACGGAGGGAGGGAGGGAGAGGAGAAACAGGGAATTGATCACGTGAATCCTATCTTTAAATTGCCAAAGATATCATTTCCTTTCAGAGCTGACTCGGTGCCACGAACCGGCGTGATACAGTGTCAGAAGGAAATGCAAGAACCTTCGCTGAAGCTCCGTGTTTGGGGTGGAGGGTGGGGTACGCTTTACCTGTTGAATTTGTGCCAATCCTGACAATTTTGAAACAAAAAAGGAAAAGATTGCCTTGCAAGCACTGACCCCCCCCTCCTGAAAAACACCAGATATCCAAAATTAAGGGTTTAAGTAAGATTTTAAAAAACTAGAATAGCCACTTATGAAATATTATAAAAGAATATAAAATCTAATAATGTAATAATTATAATATATAAGATATATACAGTAATAATAAAATTCTGGGACAGTTATCCAAGCACTGGTGCTGCTGCTGCTTCCTCTTCTTTTAGCAAGGAGCAGTATTTCACGATTTCCCCTCAATGACACCATACTTGATGGTCAGTGTTGTCGATTGCTTTAAAACATGGAGCTTCAGTCTTTAATACTGGATAGATGTGCTCAAATGCAAGAAATATGTATTGTGGGAAGGACAAATATTTATTAACCACTTACCATGAATTTTTTTTAAAAAGAATAAAGGTTGAAATATTTTGTCCCAGTATACATTTATATTGAAGGCATACCCTTTCTCCATAATTAAAAAACAAAAAAACGTTGTTAAGCCTTCTGAGTCTTTTAACAAAGCATAGTCCATCCCAGTGGCCCTCCTTGACAATTTGTTATTGAATTTCCCTAAATCTAATAGTGTGATTCAATGGTACACTTCCTTGGGAGTAAGTCCTGTTCAATTCTGTGGGACATACTTCTGAGTGATCTTGCCTAGGATTGTGCTATAAGGCAGCAGTCTTCTGGCCACTTCCTTGAGAGTAAAAGCCCCATTGAAAGAAGGAGTAGTTTTTCAATGAACATTTGTCGCATCAGGCTGTAAAACTAGACTTTGCTCCCATCAGAGCTCCAGGAATAGCCCTTGATGGTCAGAGTCTTATAATGGGCAACTGCTCATGAATTTATTCTGAAGACTGACACAATTTGTGCCCTTCAAAGGCTTGTGCTCTGAACTTGGCTGTCAAAAATTAACCTCCAGATTGCCTTATTCAACCCATAAGTCTAACAAACAAAAGGAAGGACATCTTCATGCAAACCAAGTCCCCACATACACTGAAGCAACCTGGGTTTGTATATTGGGACTGGGCTTGCATCTTCCTGTAAGAGAAGGTGTTCATGCCTTCCTCTCTGTGCTAGGTTAAGTCCATAAAAAGAGCCCTACTGGTCCAGCATCCTGTTTCCCACAGTGACCAACCAGAGGCTCTGGAAAGCTCTCCAGCAGGACATAGAATCATAGAATCATAGAAAAGTAGAGTTGGAAGGGGCCTACAAGGCCATCGAGTCCAACCCCCTGCTCAATGCAGGAATCCAGGTCAAAGCATCTCTGACAGATGTCTGTCCAGCTGCACCTTGAATGCCTCCAGACTGGGAGAGCCCACCACCTCCCTAGGTAGTTGATTCCATTGTCTTATTGCTCTGACAGTCAGGAAATTTTTCCTGATGTTTAGGTGGAATCTAGGTTCCTGTAACTTGAGCCCATTATTCCGTGTCCTGCAAACTGGGATGAACGAGAAGAGATCTTTGCCCTCCTCTGTGTGACATCCCTTCAAATACTGGAAGAGTGCGATCATATCTCCCCTCAGTCTCCTCTTCTGAAGGCTAAACATGCCCAGTTCTTTCAGTCTCTCCTCATAGGGCCTTGTTTCCAGTCCCTTTATCATCCTTGTTGCCCTCCTCTGAACCCTCTCCAGTTTGTCTATGTCCTTCTTAAAGTGAGGTGCCCAGAACTGGACGCAGTACTCAAGATGAGGCCTAACCAGTGCCGAGTAAAGGGGAATTATCACTTCCCGCGATTTGGAAGCTATACTTCTATTAATACAGCCCAAAATTGCATTTGCCTTCTTTGCAGCCACGTCGCATTGCTGGCTCATATTCAGTTTGTGATCTACCACAATTCCAAGATCCTTCTCACTTGTAGTATTGTTGAGCCAAGTGTCCCCCATTCTGTAACTCTGCATTTGGTTTCCTCTCCCTAGGTGCAGCACTTGGCATTTATCCCTGTTAAATTTCATTCTGTTGTTTTCGGCCCAGCGCTCCAGCCTATCGAGGTCACTTTGAATTTTGTTTCTGTCTTCCAGAGTATTAGCTGTTCCACCCAACTTTGTGTCATCTGCAAATTTGATAAGCATTCCCTGTACCTCCTGATCCTAAGTCATCAATAAAAATGTTGAAGAGCACCGGGCCCAGGACCGAGCCCTGTGATACCCCGCTCGTTACCTCTCCCCAGTTTGAGAAGGAACCATTGATAAGCACTCTTTGAGTCCGATTCTTTAGCCAATTGTGGATCCACCTGATAGTTGTTCCATCTAGCCCACTCTTAGCTAGCTTACTAATCAGGATATCATGAGGCACTTTGTCGAAAGCTTTGCTGAAGTCCAGGTATATAATGTCCACACCATTCTCACAGTCCACAAGGGAGGTTACCCGATCAAAAAATGAGATCAGATTAGTCTGACAGGATTTGTTCTTGACAAATCCATGCTGGCTTCTAGTAATCACTGCATTATTTTCAAGGTGCTTGCAGACTGACTTCTTTATAATCTGCTCAAAAATCTTCCCGGGGATTGATGTCAGACTGACTGGCCTATAGTTCCCAGGTTCCTCCTTCTTGCCCTTTTTGAAGATGGGAACAACATTTGCCCTCCTCCAGTCGTTTGGCACTTCACCTGTCCTCCATGATTTCTCAAAGATAATAGACAGTGGTTCTGCGAGTTCTTCTGCCAGTTCCTTTATTACTCTAGGATGCAGCTCATCAGGCCCTGGAGATTTAAACTCGTTCAGAGTAATCAGGTGCTCCTTGACCATTTGCCTATCAATCTCAAGCTGCAATTCTGCCCCTTCAGTCTGCACTTCAGGTTTGCCAGTGGGGTCATAGACCCTCTTTTGGGAGAAGACCGAGCCGAAGTAGGAATTGAACACTTCTGCCTTTTCTTTGTCTTCTGTTATCAATTTGCCATCCTCATTGCGTAGTTGAACCACCAGTTCTTTCTTCTGTCTTTTACTGTGCATGTATCTGAAGAAAGCTTTTTTGTTGCTTTTAGCATTCCTCGCTAACCTTAGCTCATTCTCAGCTTTAGCCTTCCTGACACTATTCCTGCAGTTCTGTGCTACCTGCCTGTACTCTTCCCCTGTAGCCTGTCCTTCCTTCCACTTCCTATACGTGTCCTTTTTTGTTTTCAGGTCATCTTTGAGTTTATTGTGAAGCCACATTGGCTTCTTCTGTTGCCCTCTGCCTTTTTTCCTTGTGGGAATTGTTTGCAATTGTGCCTTTAAAATTTCCTTTTTTAAAAACTCCCACCCCTCCTGGGCTCCCTTTCTCGTGAGAGTCACTTGCCATGGGATCTTACTAATCATTGTTCTGAGTTTGTTAAAATTGGCTTTCCTAAAATCCAGGGTACGTGTTTGGCTACACTCAGCTTTTGCTTCTGTTAGAATCAAGAACTCAAGTATAACATGGTCACTTTCCCCCAGAGTTCCCGAAACTGCCACTTTATCCACTAACTCGTCTCTGTTGGTTAGAATCAGGTCAAGGATAGCCGATCCTCTAGTTCCTTCCTCCACTTTCTGTAGGAGGAAGTTATCAGCAGCACAGCTCAGGAATTTCTTGGAGGGGGCATGTTTGGCTGAATAAGTCTCCCAACAGATATCAGGGAAATTGAAGTCTCCCATTACTACCACATCGTGCCTCCTTGAAACACTGGCAATTTGCTTTTCAAAAGTTCCATCCTCGTCTTCTCCTTGATTGGGTGGTCGGTAGTAGACTCCAACCGCCATGTTTGCTTTATTCTTTGCCCCCTTTATTTTAACCCAGATGCTCTCAATGGGGCTGCCAAGCTCCTCTTCCTGTATCTCTGTGCAGAGATACGTATTTTTAACATACAGTGCAACTCCACCTCCCTTTCTGTTGCTTCTGTTCCTTTTGAACAAGTTATACCCTTCAATTGCTGTATTCCAGTCATGGGAGTCATCCCACCAGGTTTCAGTTATCCCTATCAAGTCGTACTTGCCCTCATGTATCAAGAGTTCAAGTTCGTCTTGTTTATTGCCCATACTCTGGGCATTAGTATAGAGACATTGAAGACTATGTGCTTTATAGTCCGACTTTCCCCCTACATTTTGTGGTAGACTATCAATGGGCACCGCTGGAGCTGTTCTCTCCATTGTGGCATAGAGGCCTTCTTCCATTGGTACCCCCGAGTTTATGTCTCCCTCCCCTGTTGGATTCAGTTTAAAGCCCTCCTGATTAAGTTCCTCATGCTGTGGCCAAACACATTCTTCCCAGTCCTTGTGAGGTGCAACCCATCCTTTGCCAGCAGTCCATCTTCCAGGAAGTGTAGCCCGTGGTCCCAGAATCCAAATCCCTCACGTCGGCTCCACCTTCGTAGCCAGTCATTCACTCGGAGTATTTTTCTTTCCCTTTCTATGCCTCTTCCAAGTACTGGAAGGATGGATGAGAAAACTATCTGGGCCCCGAAGTTCTTGAGTTCCCTTCCCAGCTCTTCAAAGTCTGCCGTGATTTCTTTGTAACTCCTCTTGGCAGTATCATTTGTACCCACGTGGAAGAGAAGAAAGGGGTATGTGTCGGTGGGCTGCATGAGCCTCGGCAGCTGCTCTGTCACATCCTTAATCCGTGCCCCAGGGAGACAGCACACCTGGTGAGTCCATGGGTCTTCGCGACATACTTTGGCTTCGATCCCCCGCAGGAGGGAGTCTCCCACTACGAGTACTCTTCTCTTCCTCTTGCTGTAGGCCTTGGTTTGATTGCCTCCACTGGACTGACCCTCAGCCTCTTGCTCGCTGTCACGTTGGGTGCCCGGTAATCCGTCCTCTGCTCTCGTCCTCAAGTACATGGAAGCGGTTCCATAGCTCCACTGCTTCCACAGGCGCAGAGTGTCTTGTAATTCTTCTGCTCCTAACCGTCACCCTTTTCCAGGGAGTTCCCTTGCGTTATTTTCCCTTGCCTCTGCAGTCTCCGACTCCGCCTCATCCTGCAGTTGCCCTTCTGGCTCCTGTACTGTGCTTTGGTGCTGTAGATCCACCGTTCTGTCTAAGAACTCCTCGCTTTCTCTTATGCTCCTGAGGGTTGACACTTGCTGCTCCAGTCCTCTGACCTTTTCTTCCAACAGCGTGACCAGCTTGCACTTGTTGCACATGTAGGCCATGTTGATCTCCGGCAGGAAAACAAACATTGCACACCCCTTGCAGGTCACCACCACTGCTGAGTCCTTTCCTTCCATAGTGCTCTGTTTCTGTCTTCCTAGAATATATATATATATATATATATATATATGTTTTTTTTTTTTTTTTTTTAGGGACCTCCCCCTTGACCTCCCCTGCCGAACTCCGCTGCCAAACTCCTGTTTTCTCTCCCTGTGCGCTCGCTCTGTTCGCTCGCTCTCTGGGAGCCTGCCCGCTTATCACAGTCCCAAAAACAGCTGGAGCCTCTCTCCTGTTGTGCTCCTGCTCAGCTGGGAGTCAGGTAACAGTGCGCTCCCACTCATGTTCCCCAGCAACTGGTCTTCAGAGGCATGGTGTCTCCAATCCTGGAGGTGCTATCTAGCCATCATGACTAGTCCTTTGATAGCCTTATTTATTTATTTATTTTTATTTATCAGTAATATAATGCCTTGAGAAGGGAAACTAGATCCTAACCTCCATGAATTTGTCTACTCCAAGTTGGCAGCCATGGCTACATCTTGTGGCAGTGAATTCCATAGTTTAACTATGCACTATTATCTATTCATTTTCTATGCAAACATAATATTTCATTTGGTTGGTCCCAAATGTGCCACCATTTAGATTTAGTGGATAACCCCAGGTTCTAGGAGAGAGGGAGAAAATACTGCAGTTTTGTGTTTCCTCTGATCACTTTTGTACTTGACCATGCCCTTTGCTTGTCTGGCCACTCCCTTGGCCACGCCCTCATGCTGCCTGGCCACGCCCTCTTGATCACACCTTCATGTTGCTTAACCCTACCTCTGACAAATTCACAGGTGTGTCCCTATTTTCCTCTGTGAAATGTTGGAGGGTCTGCAGGAGAGGAAGGAGGGACGTGGGGTGGGGGGCAGGGACATTTTATGACTGTGAGGTGGGGTGGAGGGAGGTGCCGTTGCCATGGAGACAGGGCCCTGCCCTGGCTCCCCAAATTGCCTTCCTCTCTAGGATTCCGGCTCAGTTCCTTTGCAGGGGGGCACGTAGCGGGGTCCTTCCTCGGGACCCCCCCAAGCAGAACTAGCGGGCCGGGGCAGGCGCAGCACCCCTGCTAGGCTGGACTCTTCTGGGCCAGCCGGGTGGGGATGGGCTAGTTTGTGCACGTGTCCTTTTGCTTCCTCTTTGGACCAGCCTCCCCCACTGTGGCGGGCAATTGGCCATGCTGGCTGGGAACGATGAGAATCGTAGTCCTTCGCATCTGGAGGACACAAAGGCTCTACAGCAGCCTTATGGACCTAAGCACACAGGAACAGCCCTGCTGGATCAGAACAAGAGTCTATCTAGATAATCAGTCTCATCCAAGAGGGTCTGGAGCTGGTTGGCCACCACCCGCTCAAGGACCTTGCACTGCTGGCCTAAAGTTGTTTAGATCTTCTGGGTCCAGAGAGGGTTTCTTAAGGAGTGGTCTCACCACCGCTTCTTTCAAGTGGCACGGGACCACTCCCTCTCGCAAGGAGGCATTGATCACCTCACCTCCCTGGCCCAGACAGCTGTTCCCTCCCTGCTAGATTTAATAAGCCAAGAGGGGCAAGGATCATATTCGGATGTGGTTGCATGAACCTGTCCAAGCACCTTGTCAACATCCTCGAGCCGTGCATGTCCAGTCCACCACATGTGATAAAAAGTTGCTTCTTTGTTACATTTTTGAAATATAGAATAATATCTTATACAGTATATATATATAAATATTTTGGGGGAGAAATATAACTTGGTCCCAAGAGGTGGGGGGGTGCACAATGTTTATGTTGTTTTTTGTTGTATTCTTTAGTAGTTGTATGATTGGAAAATGTGGAGCTTTTGGGGGTTCCTGCATGCATGCAGGAACACACACACACACCTCCTCATGTGTGGACCGGGTGGGGCCAGTTGAGGGGGCTGGGAGGAAACGAAAGCCTCTGATGGAATGAATGGTGCCTAGACGCCTGGAGAAGATGGCCTGGGGCTTTCATATGTAAATGGTTCAAGCCATAAGTCATGAGTTCCCTTCCCCCTGCCTGGCCAGGTAAAGTTCAATTTAATTGGCTGAAAGCAGGAAAGCTACAGAAAGGGGGAGGGGGAAGAGCTATTTCTCCACGCGTAGCCTGTGTGTCTTTGTCTGTCTTTGGTAGCGTGCCTGCCTGGCGGTTGGAGCCATGGCAGCGCGCCAGCGAGGGGCCCAAGCCTTTAGGGGGGGGCCCTCAGGAACTGACCCCAGGCAGCTCTTGGTAAAATTAGCTGGTATGAGGGCTCTAGTAAAGGCAAGCCTTGTGGGAGTTTTACTCATCTCGGACCTGCGGGTAGATGGAGTAGTTCCTCCCGGGCGGCAGGGCTGTGCTAGATCTAACCCTGGAAGAAGATTGACCCTCAGGTAACATGTGTGTGCCTGAGAAATATTAAAGAATCAGGTTTTATTGTTTTGCAGCTTTACTGTGTACTAAAGTGTCTCTCTCTTTGTTTTGTGTGCTTCTCTCATTTCCCTAATCTTGTTGTAAAATGCTACCAGAATAAACCTGTTTGGTTTTACCCCACATGGGTGTTGTAGTACTCTGTTGGTTCAGTATCTAGATCCAGGTTACAGAATTGAAGGCGAGTCCCTGAACAGAGATCCAAGTATATCTATGGTATAAAACACCCTTGCGCAGGGTGTTTTATACCTTGGTGTTTCAGGTAGCTCCTCCCTCCGTGATCAGGTGGGTTGACACCCTCCCTGAGGGGCGGCCTTTTGGCTCAGGTGGGGTGACGCCTTCCCCCGTGGGATGGGGTCCCTTTGAAGCCACTTGCTTAATGGTCCCATCCTACGGTGTTGAGTGGCCATTTCTTAAGGGTGCTGAAGTGTCTGCTCTGGAAGGGTATTCAAGTCTTATGTAGATGGGGCTGATATGCGAGAGCATTGACAAACCTGGTGATGCTTCCTGCCTTCCCCCCTGGGGTGATTCTATGCAGATGTTGTTTGTCCCCTTTGGCATCTGTGGAGACTGGCTCTCCCCCCCCCCCCCCGGTCTCCTTCCCCCCTCCTTGGTGAGTGTGTGTGTGTCAGGCAGGGGGCTTAGGTTGGCTTTCTCCACAAATATAATGCCTCAAGAAGGGAAACTAGGTACTGACCTCCATGAATTTGTCTACTCCAAGTTCGCAGCCATGGCTACATCTTGTGGCAGTGAATTCCATAGTTTAACTATGCAAAGAAATATTACATTTTGTTTGTCCCAAATGTGCCACCATTTAGCTTTAGTGGATAACCCCAGGTTCTAGGTGAGAGGGAGAAAATGATTTCTGGGAAACTTACCTCATCGGTGGAGTCAGAGTGTGATTTTATTTATTTATTTATTTTATTTATACCTCACCTTTTTTCCTGCAAGGAACCCAAGGCGGCTTACATAATCCTCCTCCTCCTCTCCATTTTATATTTCCTGTTCTGTAGAAGCTTGTCTGTATGTACCCGTGAGTCCTTCCTCTTGCCAACAACACACTATTGCCACGGTTCAAGGGTCCCATAACAAATGTGTGTCCTGAGAACGTGCTCAGGTTTGCACACACGTCTACAGGGGCAGATTAAGAAACACACATTAGCAGGGACAGTGAGGGGGTGGGATTTGAGGGCTGGGATCCAGGCAGAGCTTGGCACTGAGCTGCAGGAGCTGGTGTGTGTCCTGCCTCCACCCTCCAGCCCACAGGACTCAAAATGGAGGGTCCTCCAACCACGGAAGAAACGAAGTATATAAGCAGTGGCATTTGGAAATCATGTTGTTCATTGTTCTGAAGGCACGGGTCATTTTGTTTTTAAAATCAGCCAAGCAAGTATAGACTGTCCTCCATTTTTACCCATCACCCCTCCAAACAAACGGGGGGATGAAGCACCCCTCTACAAAGGCATCCAGAATTCAGAAGTCTGTGGAACGAATGCTCATCTCAGGCACTTCTGCAGCCTTCCAGCACAAGAGGAAGAATGGAAATCTTCATAGTTCTAGAGCAGCCTTCCCCAAACTGTTGCCCCCCCCCAGAAGTGTTGGACTACAACTCCCAGCATCCCCAGGTTGGCGAAGGCTGTTCTAGAGGGTCATTTTGCAGAGGCACCCAGTGACAAAAGCGTCAGCACACCAGCGAGTTAAGCAACCCTGCGAGGAGGTGGAAAGTGCTACTTACTTATCTACTCATTTATATATTCAAATCACTCCAGGTAATCAGCTAAAAACTCATATATCGTTAGTGGAACCCAAAACAAGGGCCCAGCAATGAGAGCTAAATCCCAGCAGGAGAACCCTTTACAAACGTACCTTTGGAGGCTAAATCCCAGGGGGAAATCCAGCCTGATCTTGCAGTTCTTGCAGCCTGGCCCAAACAGAGGTTCCACATTTACACTAAACCCAAGCTGAGAAAGGGGGAATAAGGGCAAGCTCTGTACTGACAAGGGCCACTGTGCAGGCCTGGCTAGTGGGAAAGTCTGCCCACAGACAAAAAAGGAAAAACCAGCTTCAGTTTGGACTCAGAGTCGGCTCAGGTAATTAGGTCTTATTGAGAAGCATACAAACTATAGTAATATCAAGTCTGAGAGGCCAGCTTGTCACTTGGTTTAAAACACACACACACACAGGAACCCAGCCAAATCACCTACCCTTTTTGTCCGTGGTCTACTCCAAAGAACCCATTCGCCATTGTCCTGCTGTCCCTTCCAACCACCCCTTCCCTGTTGTCCTCCCACCTCGATGCAAGCTCCCCACTCCCGCATGTCCACCCAGGAGAAGCGAGCCAGGCCAGGAGTTCAGGCACAGCCTCCCCTGCTTTCCAAAGGAGGCCCTCCGGTCAGATCGGCTGCAGCAGCAGTTGGGCCAGCCTACCTAGAGCTGTGTGAGGAGGCAGGCTATAGGAGGAGTCAGTGGTCGTGGTCCATGTGGGTACCAATGACACGGGGAAATGTAGTTGTGAGGTCCTGGAAGCCAAATTTAGGTTGCCAAGTAGGAGGTTGAAATCCGGGACCACCAAGATGGCTCCCTCTGAAAGGCTCCCTGTTCCACACGCAGGGCCAGCTGGACAGGCGAAGCTGAGGGGTCTCAATGCGTGGACGAGACAGTGGTGCAGGGAGGGGGGCTTCAGATGTGTTTGGCACTGGGGAACTGGGAAGGGCCACCGCCGGTCCTTCCGCGGCTTTCCCTGACAGCCTTGATCTCACCGCACGCAATCTCCGACTCGGATCGGATCGTAAACACTGGAATTGAGCACTGAGTCTAAGAGAAACTACGTATACTCCACTTAGGGTAAAGCGAAAGGAAGTTTATTGTGGGCTTAGTCGGTTACAAATCGGAAAGGGAGATAAGGGGAATGAAACTGACAGAATGGAATACCGTCACGCCTTGGATTGAGAGCATAATTCGTTCCGGAAACGTGCTTGTAATCCAAGACACTCGTATATCAAAACGAAATCCCCCCAAAAAAATTGTACAGAGATTTTTAATTTAAGCCGTACTACAGTACTTCTATTGCAAGACGCCGCTTGTATATCAAGTAAAAAATAATAATGAAATATTTAAAAATTTGCTTGTCTTGCAAAACGCTCTCAAAACCAAGGCAGTACTGTATCTTTGTTACACGCAGTCAGAACTACAAAATAACAACCGAGAACCCATGCTAATCTAAGCTAAAGACCGAGAATCTACCAAAAAAATAAAATAAAAAAATACATACAACTACAACAGCAACAAACAAAACTTAACAATATTAATACATAAACCCACCCCAATCCCTCCCCACTCAATCCACATTAGATCATTATATTTCACTTCTGTATAAACTACTTCTTCATAAACTACTACTTTTCAAGAATCCCACAATTTTTTTTATACTTTTATTTTTTTAATAATTTTTTTATATCAGAATTTTTCCTGATGTTTGGGTGGGATCTGGGTTCAACGTGTACAATTCTGGTCACCACACCTAAAAGAGGATATTGTAGAGTTGGAAAAAGTGCAGAAAGGGGCAGCTAAAATGATCCAGGGGCTGGAGCAACTCCCCTAGGAGGAAAGGTGACAGCAGCTGGGATTGTTTAGCTTAGAAAAAAGGTAAGGGGAGACATGACAGAAGTGTATAAAGTTATGCACGGTGCGGGGAAAGTGGCACAGGGAGACATTTTTCTCCCTCTCTCATAATACTAGAACCCAAAGGGGTCATGCCGTGAAGCTGATCGGTGGGAGATTCAGGACAGATAAAAGGAAGGACATCTTCACACAGCGCATAGTTAAACTACTGAATTCACTTCCACAAGATGCCGTGATGGCCACCAATTTGGAGGCCTTGAAAAGGGGGTCAGACAAATTCATGGAGAAGGCCACTGGTGGCAACTAGTCTTGATTGGCTATGTGCTTCCACCAGTATCAGAGGCAGTATGCACATGTACACCAGTGGCTGGGGAACGTGGGCAGGAGGGTGTTGTTGCACCCATGTCCTGCTTGTGGGATCCTGTGGGCAGCTAGTTGGCCACTGTGTGAACAGAATGCTGGACTCATTGGACCCGTGGTCTGATCCAGCATAGCTCTTCTTATGTTATTACATAGAAGAAAAAGAAAAAACTAATTACACGGTGATTTATGGGGACGCTCTTTGTTTCTTTATCCCTCCTTTCTCTCTCCGTGTGCTGTGTGTATAAATGATTGTCTTGGTTTTCCTAAGTGGAAATATGTGTTCAATACAGACATACAATTTTTTCTTCTTTTTAACCCTTTCCAAAAATAAAATATTTGTTAAAGAGATTTGCAACTCAGGAACACTTAACTGAGAAAATCAAACCAGCCCTGTGATCTGAGAAGATGGTATCTAGCTCAATATTTCTCACTATGTATTAATTTATGAGTGTGGAGGAAGGGGGGCTGGCTGACCCGCCAGACTCCCACCCTTTCCTACTCCAAAAGAAACCCAGCACTTGCCACTATGTGGCCCGGAAGAGGGGGCTGGCTGACCCGCCACTACCCCACCCTTGCCTACTGGCAAAGGAACCAAGACCCTCTGAGATCTCAAAATACCAGACTGCCAGCCTCAGCTGTCTGCAATCCTACTTAGATCTCTGTTTAGGGACTCGCCTTCATATTTCTGTAGCCTGGATTTAGATACTGAACTCACAGAGCACTACAAAACCCATTTGGGGTGAAACCAAGACAAGGTTTATTTCTGGTAGCATCTTACAACAAGATTGGGGAAATAAGAGAAGCACACAATATAGAGAGACACTTTGGTACAGAGTAAAGCTGCAAAACAATAAAGACCTGATTCCTTAAAATCTCTCAGACACACACCTGTTACCTGAGGGTGGTCCCTTCAAGGGTTAGATCCAGCACAGCCTTGCCGCCCGATGGAGAATTACCACACCTACCCGAAGGTCCGAGATGGGTAAGCTCTTAGAAGGCTTGCCTTTCACCAGAGCCTTCAAACCAGCTAATTTTACCAGGAGCTGCCTGGGGTCGGTTCCTAAAGGCTTCACGTGGGGAAATAGCTCTCCCCCCTCCCCTTTCCTGTAGCCTTCGTGCTTCAGCCAATCAATTTGAATTTCACCTGGCCAGACAAAGACTACAGGCTACATGTGGGGAAATAGCTCTTCCCCCTCCCCCTTTCTGTAGCTTTCCTACCTTCAGCCAATCAATTTGAATTTCACCTGGCCATGCAGGGGGAAGGAAACTGGCCAGGCAGGGGAAAGGGAACTCATGAGTCATGGCTTGAACTACATTTACATATGAATGCTTTCAGCCTGGCTCCTCCAGACGCCAGGCCCCATCCCATGTTCCATGCACCTTTCGCTTCCTCCCAGCCCCCACCTGGTTTACTCATGAGGAGGCGTGTGTGTGTGTGTGTGTGTGTGTTCCCCCAAAGGCTCGTTTCTCCACAATGAGAAACAAAGCTTAACTACATTAATATTTCTTTGTTGCTTGAGCTTCAGCACAAAAATATGGCTCCATGTCTGCATTCATTTACTGTATACAGTGCACCGTGTACATGGTTTTTTTTAAAAAACATGAAATAGGAGTTAAATTGTGATCACGCATTGATATAATATCTCCCCTGTGTGAGTTCTTTGATGTTATGTGCAGTTTTTCCTCAAATCAAAGTTCTCTACATGATCCAAGCATTGATATGGTTTCTCCCCTGTGTGAGTTCTTTGATGAGAAGTGAGCTGTGTCTTCTAACTGAAGCTCTTTCTACAGCCCAGACACTGATATGGCTTCTCCCCCTGTGTGAGTTCTTTGATGAGAAGTGAGCAGTGTCTTCCAAATGAATCCCTTTCCACACTCCAAGCATTGATATGGTTTCTCCCCCGTGTGAATTCTTTGATGAGAAGTGAGATATGTCTTCGAACTGAATCTATTTCCACACTCCAAGCATTGATAAGGTTTCTCCCCTGTGTGAATTCTTTCATGAGAAGTGAGACTTATCTTTTGAATGAATCTCTTTCCACACTGTAGGCATTCATATGGTTTCTCCCGTGTGACTTCTTTGATGAGAAGTGAGATGTGCCTGCTGCCTGAAGCTCTTTCCACACTCCAAGCATTCATATGGTTTCTCCCCTGTGTGAACTACTTGATGAGAAGTGAGATTTGCCTTATGACTGAATCTCTTTCCACACTCCTGTCGTAAATCCGCCCAGTGTCAAGATAAGCCGTTCTCGTTATAACAGTCCGCGTGTCCAAGCCAAGATATGTTAGTCCAAAACCGAGCAAACGTAAGCCAGTTAGGGGTCAGGCACAAGCGTAGTCAGGGTCGTTCCGAAGATCAAAGGTACAGGGGTCCGAGGTCAGGAATATCAAGAGCGTCTGGTGGTAGCTGTAACAAACAATTGCTTCCAGCATCAGAGTGTGTTTGGGACCTGCCTTTTGAGCAGGTGCTGATTGGTAAGGCTGCCCAGCTGGGTCAGGCTGCAGTTAGCCTGACCCCACCCCAAACACACTCCGGCACGGCTGGTCTCTGTCTGACCTACTGGAGGCATAACAACTCCAAGCACTTATACGGTTTTTCCCCTGTGTGAGTTCTTTGATGAGAAGTGAGCTGTGACTGCTTGCTGAAGCTCTTTCCACAGTCCAGACACTGATATGGTTTCTCCCCTATGTGAATTCTTTGATGAGAAGTGAGATTTGCCTTATAACTGAATCTCTTTCCACACTCCAAGCACTGATATGGTTTCTCCCCTGTGTGAACTACTTGATGAGAAGTGAGACTTGTCTTCTGACTGAAGCTCTTACCACACTCCAAGCATTCATATGGTTTTTCCCCTGTGTGAGTTCTTTGATGAGAAGTGAGCAGTGTTTTCCTAATGAATCCCTTTCCACACTCCAAGCATTGATATGGTTTCTCCCCTATGTGAATTCTTTCATGAGAAGTGAGATTTCTCTTGTGATTGTAGCTCTTTCCACACTCCAAGCATTGATATGGTTTCTCCCCTCTGTGAATTATTTGATGAGAAGTGAGCCTTGTCTTCGAAATGAATCTCTTTCCACACTCCAAGCATTGATATGGTTTCTCTCCTGTGTGAATTCTTTCATGAGAAGTGAGATTTCTCTTCTGACTGTAGCTCTTTCCACACTCCAAGCATTGATATGGTTTCTCTCCTGTGTGAATTCTTTGATGAGAAGTGAGCTGTGTCTTCCGACTCAAGCTCTTTCCACACTCCAAGCATTTATATGGTTTTTCCCCTGTGTGAGTTCTTTGATGAGAAGTGAGCAGTGTTTTCCTAATAAATCCCTTTCCACACTCCATGCACTGATATGGTTTCTCCCCTGTGTGGATACTTTGATGAGAAGCGAGATCTGTCTTCCGACTGAATCTTTTTCCACACTCCATGCACTGATATGGTTTCTCACCTGTGTGAATTCTTTGATGAGAAGTGAGACTTATCCGTTGACTGAATCTCCTTCCACACTCCAAGCATTTATGTGGTTTCTCCCCTGTGTGGATTTTGCAATGAACATTAAGGTTTGATTTAGACTTGAAGGTTTTCCCACACACAGAGCACACATAGTTTTCTTGTTTTTTATCCATTTTTTCTTCCATTGAGATATCATCATAATCACTGCCCTGAGAAGCAAAGGATTCATCCCTCCTCTTCTGATTTAGTTCACTTTCTCTTCTCAGAGGTTCCCTATTTTTACAGCTGTTTGTTTTCGGGGACATCCCAGATGGTTCTCTGTTATTCTCCATTTCACTCCTGTCACTTTCTATAATAAAGACAAGAAATTAGTAAAAGACTTGAGTTAGAAATAGAGCTTCAAATCATTGAATGACTTCAGTTGACTAAAAGGAAGCTGTGAAGAAAGGCACACCCTTCTCCGCCACACAGGTGTAGACAGGTGTAGTCATGCAAATGTACATGGTTCCTGGGAAGACTAGGCCTCAAGAGTGTCTCTTGCAAATGTGCATAGTTTCCCTTTGATGTCCCTGTGCCCCAGGTATTCGCATACAAATGTTTCTCCAAGCACTCTAGTCATGATCAAGAGCCACCCCTCTTTTGCCTAGCCCAGAAGAAGTTCATCCTGATTGGCCAAGGACAGCCAAGCTACCAAAAGGAGGAGTGGGGGGGGGGGGAGAATTTGATACTGCCAGCTAACCCTAAGAAGACCCACCCCCAGGCAAAGAGTAAGTGCCTGGGTGTTTATATAGTAAAGGAACTAGTTTTGTTGTTTTGTAGCTCTACTTTGGTATACACAAGTGTCTCCCCACCTTTCCCTCATTTCCCACCTTTTATTGTAATCGGTCTACCTTAAATAAACTTTCCTGGTTTTACCCCACACGGTGTGTGAGGTTCCACTGTGGTTCAGAGCTAAATCCAGTGTACTATAGACCAAGGGCAATGCCCTGAGAGAATCAAGACAAGACGGCAGAGCCAAATCTGGAAGTTTGGCACCTTTGACCTCTCATCTTGAGTTAAAGGAGCAGTTGGCAGTCCTTCACAGAAGACCTCTCAACACAGAGACTGGAGGCAGTTCTCACTATGTGCCTAACAGCTCTTTTGACTGGCATTGACTGAGAGCTGGTGTATTCAAGAGCAATGGATTGGGACCAAAGAGTCCTGGGCTCTGCTCCCAGCTCAGACATGAATTTTTCTGGATGCTGCGGGACCGGTTACTCTCTCCCACCCTGGCCTACCCCACAGGATTGTTGTGCAGGTAAGTGGACAATCTGAGGCATGATATGAGATATGCTCATTTTAAGGTCTGCGCTATGATGGTGTTGGCGGCAAAGATAGCATATTTCTCTCCTACGGTTATGGACTCAGCACCATCCAGTGGAGCCTGTGGTATCCAAACCCACCATGGGATCTGAGGAATGAAGGTACCCTCCCCACTGGAGCCCACTCCCCACTGGGATCAACTTGGCTCAGCATTTTACAGATAAAGTTGCTCCCGCCCAATCTAACCTGGGTGCCACGTTAATCACAGGTTGAGTCTACGGCTCCCGGCCTTTCCTGACCCAACTCAAAGGGCTGATGTTCAACAGTCAATTTTGATGCTGCCCAGATTCTATTACTTATTTGGGAATAAATATTCCCAGAGACAAATCTCACATGACCAAGTTAAACTTGAATAAGTTGATCACTGAATCTCACGGGTTGTGGGTCTTCGTGTCTATGCCGGCATCATCAATGGATTTGCTGTGAGTACTTCATTTAAATGTATATAAGAACATTGAATCTTATTTCTTTCTTTTCCTTATATGGTTTTGCTTTATTGAAATTCACAATAAAAAATTAATTTTAAAAAGTGTGCACACACTTTATGGATGAAGTTGATCCCATCCATTCCAACTGCCTGTGGCTCACGCTGGCTCAGCTTGTCTGAGTGTGGAAAGCTAAGCAGGGTCAAGCCTGGTTGTTACTTGGATGGGAGACCCCTCCTCTAGTTTCCTGCATTGAGCAGGGGGTTGGACTCGATGGCCTTGTAGGCTCCTTCCAACTCAATGATCTATGAAATCTATGAAATTTGTTCTGACACTAATGACAGGTTCCTGCTCCTGCTCCACCCACCATCAGCAGCTGCCCCCGATCGACTTCCCCTGTGGGTCAACGGACATTCACGGGAAAAGGTTTCCTCACCCCTGGTCCTAAAGGTTCAGCATTTCTGATACAGGAAGGACCAGTCCCAGGTGAGCCTCTCAACACGTGAACGTCTTCCTTGGCTGCCCGGCTCTGCTTTCTCACTCTGCCTATGATGTGTGGCACGGGACCTTCTCAGTAGCGGAGCAGTGAGATCTCCCCTGCCATCAACCTCTTCTGGGTAACTAATTCAGACCACTGCTTTTATGTTTTTAAAAGGAAAGCAAGTTCATTTTTTCACAATAAAGGGTAGGGAAATGGATAATGTTAATAGATTCTAAACGCTAAAACAAAACAACACCTCCCTCTGACTCCCCTCAGACTTCTCAGAAAGACCCCTTCCCTCTTTCTCTCCCCCCCTCCTCCCTTAGGCGCCTCCAGACTTCCTTTGAACAGCTCCGCCCACTGTCTTTATAACACAGGCTTCACCCCGCCTCCTCATTCTCTCAGCCAATCAGCAGACACCTCAGCATTCCACATGCCTCTCACACTCTCTCCTCCCCTCAAATACTTACACCTATAACACTTTGCCCATGGGCAGGGGCACGACATGCACCAATTCTCTGCAACGCCCTCCGTAGGGACATCTGAACAGCCTGAACTCGTCTGATCTCGTAAGCCATGCACGGTTGGGCCTAGTCAGTGCTTGGGTGGGTGACTGCCTAGGAAGACCTGGTGCTCTGGGGGGGGGGGGGGGACACCACAGCTCAGTGAGACAAAGCACCTGCTTTGCATGCGGAAGGTCGCAGGTTCGATCCCTGGCTTCTCCAGGTCGGGCTGGGAAAGAATCCTGCCTGAAACCCAGGAGAGCGGCTGCTGCCAGTCAGTGCCGACAATACTGGGCTAGAGGGACCAAGGGCCAGACTCAGGTAGAAGGCAGCTTCCGCTGTCCCGACGTTCCTGTGACACACGCCTCCCTCCTCCCTCCCTGTTGCCTTTTGGGTTTTAGGCCACGACAGTGCTGCGCCATCAGGTTTTGCGCCGGCACATTGGCTCATGTCTGTATTTGCATTCACTGCAGCTCTTCATAATTCCTGACGTTTTCAGGACCAGAAGCTCATTGTTGTTTTGATTATGTTCTGTGTCTTTTTTACCATTGTGTATTGATGTCTAACACTGTTCACTCCTTTGTGATTTTTCGTTTAATGGAAAGGCAGGATTATAAATGTTTTAATAAATAAAAGTGGGCAAATCCTGCTAGACCAAACAGAAGGGATCCTGAGAGGCTGAGATACACCATCGAATTGCACACGGGCCCCTCCACTGCAGGCCTTCCAGTGTTGCGTAAAAGCTTGCCTGTCCTCGGCTGCCTTTCCCTAATCACGGTGGTTGCACTGCTGGTGTTTGAGACTCCTGAGCTGTCTCAATGTGTCTCCTGCAAATGTTTCTGGTATGGCTAAGCCCGGTGTCTTGAAGCTCCTGTTGTAACAGTGTATAATGACTGGATTATCTTAATGCATCCTCCTTTGCTTGCGTATGCCACTTGTGAGGGGGATGCCCAAAAGGTAACCTCGAAATACTTCAATGAATATAGAGAATGGGGAAAAAATTACTAACATTCTCACTACTATTCCTACCATCATTGCATTTGTAAAGAGATATTATTGCCAGCCAGGGAAAGAGGGAGCCTTACCGAGAGAGGCCACGATCCCACGATTCTCCTCCATGATTTGCCTGTGCAGGGCTCTCTGGTCAGGATCCAGCAGTGCCCACTCCTCCTGGCTGAAGGACACAGCGATCTCCTCAAAGGGCACCAGACCCTGGATGGGAAAAACATCAACATTTCCTCCTCACACCTAATGTAAAGATCGTCTAGTAACAAAATCCAAAAGGCTGCTTCAAGTGAGTTGGCTGGGCATTTATAGTGGACGATTTAGGCATCTAGGAGTGGCATTTGCAGCATTCCTTTTGGAGGACAAGGCTACCAAAGGGCTACTAGTCCTGATGGTGATCTCCAGGATCTGGGGAAGCACGCCTCTCAAGACCAATTATAGGGGAAGAACAGCATCCGAGGTCCACTGGACTCATGCACTGCTTGTGAGCTACACAGGTATTTTCTGGCTGGCCAGTGTGGGAAACGGGATGCTGGACTAGATGGGCCTTTGGCCTGACCCAGCAGGGTGCTTCTTATGTTCTGAGCTCTGCTGGAAGCAAACAGGAGGAGAGTTTTCTGTTCAGGCCCAGAGAGGTGAGCGGGGGACAGGGGCACCCAAGGGATCCTTCTCCCTACCTGATCCGCTCCCACGCCATCACAAAGAAGCAGCGAGAGAGACAGAAAACCAGGAACGTATGCTTGTCTTGGAGATTAAGATGACAGTCCTAAGAACATGCGGCCGCAAGAAGGGCCATTGTGGATCAAGCCAAATGTCCATCTAGTCCACTCTTCTATCTACACACTGGTCAACCAACTGCCCACGGAATCTCACAAGCTGGACATGAGTGCAACAACACTCTCCCACCCATGTTCCCCAGCAACTGGTGTACATAGGCATACTGCCTCTGATGCTGGAGATCGTGTATAGCTATGTATGCCCATCACGAACACAGCTGTCTACGGATCACATTTCCCACTAACATGAGCTCCCCAGCCCCTGGATATATTGAATGCACTTACTAGGTAGTTAGCCCCTTTGAACACAACAGGACTTCCTTCCCAGGAAAATACACAGGACTGCAGCTTAAGTGATGTAAGTGTAAGAACACAGTCATGTCAGGAGATGTCTTATCCCTTATTTGCAGTTTGGATGCGTTAGGGTGATTGGGTGAGAGTGTTGGACTGGGACTCGGGAGATCCGGGTTCTAGTCCCCGCTCAGCCATGAAACTCACTGGGTGACTTTGGGCCAGTCACTGACTCTCAGCCTAACCTACCTCACAGGGTTGTTGTGAGGGTAAAATGGAGAGGAGCAGGAGGAGGATTATGTACGCCGCCTTGGGTTCCTTGCAGGAAAAAAGGCGGGGTATAAATATAATAAATAAATAAATAAATAAAATCAAAGTGCAGATTTCCATGTCTAACATCTTCAGTTACTCAATTTGATTCTTTTAACTGAGAAAAAGGCTGGAGACAGGTTTCTTCCCCCCACCCCCCAAACGACTTGGGGGGGGGGAATAAAAGCAGCCCAAGGATTTCTTCCACGCTCCCGAACCCCGCAGCTAATTCTTACCCTGTGAGGCGGCACCTCCATCACTCTCCTGCTCGATGCCCGTTCGCGGGGGACTCTGCAGAGGGCAGGGAAATCAGGCCCCACTTCGGCACACAGATGCTCTACCTGAAACGGAATGTGGATCCAAGACATGCAATGAGAAGAGAATACAGAAATGATACACTCTTGGGGCAGGGGGCATGGGAGATCCCTCCTCAGAGGATTTCCAGAAAAGGTTGAGTAATTCATAGACTGAGTTTTGGGATGTCCCCCCTCAAATGCCTGACCCCTTGGAGCTCCCAGGATGCAATGCTCTCACCCGCTGCTCCTCCTGCTTCTTCTCCTCCTCCCGGCTCAGGAGGAAGCCTTCTGCCAGGGCCACCGCCTGGGAACTGGTCTCCGCCCCACATTCCCTCACCCAGCTCGACATCTCCAGGGGCAGGTTGCTCAGGAACT
Source organism: Shinisaurus crocodilurus (assembly GCA_021292165.1). NCBI lineage: Eukaryota > Metazoa > Chordata > Lepidosauria > Squamata > Shinisauridae > Shinisaurus > Shinisaurus crocodilurus. The sequence continues at coordinate 9,452,683 of CM037879.1, forward strand.
GCTCCAGGATTACCAGGTCCACGATCTGAGTTTTAGTGTGTCGCTCTGGCTTCAGCCACTGATGGGAGAGATGGTGGAGCTGGGTGCAGATCTCTCGGGGGCCCTGAGCTGCCCGGTAGCAGAGCTGCCTGAAACGCTGTTGCCACACATCTGAGCTGACCATTTCCTGGCCCAGCATCTTCTGTCTCATAGCTTCCCAGGTTCCACTGGCACTCCCAGTCCTGATGGCATCAGCGGCCTCTTCCTGCTTCAGCGGTAGCCAAGTCATGCTCGTCCATCTTTGATCCGTGCAGCAAAGAGCTACGCTAATGAAGCTCTGCAAAGCCAAGACCTGTAAAAGAATCGTTACCCTGTCAGGGCAAGAAGGAATGGCAGGGACTCCAGGTGGCAACCAGATCCCGTTCCAGAAGCAAAGGCAGGCACATGACAAGACTCAAAGAGAAACCAGAGACTAGGTTGGGGAGGTTCTGGGAGCCACGGATCAAAACTCCTTTCATGGGCTTGCAAGTCAGAGGATGCAGCATCCTCCGCACACCCCGCCCCCACCACACCCCTCCCCATCAGGCATCCTGCTACTGCTGTATTCTCCTTCAGCCTCTCTTACACAAAACTACCTGGAAATTGTTTTAAAAACCAAATTTAACCACAGAGGAAGGCCAGGATCTCTTCTCAATCATCCCAGTTTGCAGGACACGGAATAATGGGCTCAAGTTACAGGAACCTAGATTCCACCTAAGCATCATAGAAAAGTAGAGTTGGAAGGGGCCTACAAGGCCATCGAGTCTAACGCCCTGCTCAGTGCACGAATCCAGGTCAAAGCATCCCTGACAGATGGCCATCCAGCTGCACCTTGAATGCCTCCAGAGTGGGAGAGCCCACCACCTCCCTAGGTAGTTGGTTCCATTGTCCTATTGCTCTGACAGTCAGGAAATTTTTCCTGATGTTTAGGTGGAATCTGGGTTCCTGTAACTTGAGCCTATTATTCCGTGTCCTGAATACTGGGATGATCGAGAAGAGATCCTGGCCCTCCTCTGTGTGACATCCCTTCAAGTACTGGAAGAGTGCGATCATATCTCCCCTCAATCTCCTCTTCTGAAGGCTAAACATGCCCAGTTCCTTCAGACAAGCTGAGCCAGCGTGAGCCACACGAATAGCATGGGGGATGAGACCGACCCCTGAGGGAACCCCGTACTGGAGAGTCCACTGGGCTGGGCAGCATTCCCCAAGCACCACCTTCTGGAGCTGGCCATCCAAGTAGGAGCAGAACCACTGCAATGCAGTACCCCCCACTGGCATCTCAGACAGCCACCCCAGAAGGATACCATGGGCGATGGTAGAGAAAGCCGCCAAAGAAATCCAGGAGTATCTTTTTCCCAACATAAAGTTTCGTATATTTTTCATTTATTTCATTTCTATGCCGCCCCACAGCTGAAGCTCTCTGGGCGGTTCACAATAGTTTGTATATTGTACAATCCCTGCCCCCCCCCCCCCCAGGACTACACAATGCAATCCTTGCTCTCCCCTCCCCGGGACTACCCAACAATGTACAGTCATGCCTTGGATTGAGAGCATAATTCGTTCCGGAAACGTGCTTGTAATCCAAAACACTCTTATATCAAAACGAAATCCCCCCAAAAAAATTGTACAGAGATTTTTAATTTAAGCTGTACTACAGTACTTGTCTTGCAAGACGTCGCTTGTATATCAAGTAAAAAAAAAATTAAATAAATATTTAAAACTTTGCTTGTCTTGCAAAACGCTCTCAAACCAAGTTACTTGTAATCCAAGGTATTACTGTAATCCCAGTTTACCCCTCCTTGGGACTACGCAACAATGAAATCCCTGCTTGCCCCCTTCCCCTCGGGACTACCCCACAACGTAATCCCTGCTTGCCCCCCCCGCCCGGGACTACCCAACAATGAAATCGTAGCTCCACCCCTGGCTGTGGTTCATATGAACATTCTGTTTTGATGCAGGGGAGATTTGTATATCCGCTCCTGATTGTCCCCTCTGCGAACATTCCAAGTGACGCCATTGGCTCTCATCTATTTTGAGCCATACAGGTGCAGTGAGGGTTTTTCGGAGATTTGAACCTGCCAGTCTTTGTCCTTGGGTGATGGAGAGTATGTGTGCCAAGTTTGGGGCGGAACCATCAAAACGTGATGGAGCCTATGTGATGACGCCCCACACACAGCAGTCATTCAGTCAGGCATTTATTTAACAAGTTTCCCTCCCTTTTCACCCCCTCAGAGAACATTCTAAACGGCCGAGGGGATATTTGCATACCCACCCCTATTGGTCCCTGTAGGAATTCATAGGAACATTCTAAGTGTCATATGGGCTATTTGCATAACTGCTCCTATTGGATCCTGCAGCAATTCTGAGGTGAAGCCAAATTGAATAACTGCTCCCCCATTGTTTTGCCCATAGGAGATATGATTGTGGGGCGATTTTGCCCCCTTTTTTCACTCCCTTAGGGATGGAATTTCCAAAAACCCTTCTTTGGTGGGGCTCTACGTCATAAAAGCAATGTTCCTTCAAAATTTCACGTTCCTAGATTAAACGGTTTGATCTGGGCGTTTACGAGTCAGTCAGTCAGTCAGTCCACTTTCTTTTATATAGATAGATTGTAGCGGGCCTCAGAGGGGTCTAGTGTGTCCTTGGGGCCAGCATATAATAGGGCCCCAGACAACCCAAAAGAGCTCTGCTGGGCGACAAATACAAGACTGAATAGAGGCAGTTTCTTTGCCTCCCTCACTGCCCCTAAATATACCTGACTGTAGGCACATACCAGGGCTCAATTGCATCCACTACTAGGAGATCCTCTCCATCTGCACTCAAGCCCCCTCCTGTTTTTGTTTTTGCTTACCACGAATACAGAGTAATCCTGTCAATCACCAAGAACAGCTCTGTATGTAACCACAACAAATATCCTTTTTTAAAAATCCTTTTTTGCAATAATAATAATCTTAATAATAATCTCGACCAGACTGATCTCTCCCGCCCTGCCAAAGCGCGTCTCCCCACATCCCTGGCAGGAGAAGAGCAAGAAGAGGGTGGGAAATACTCAGTCACTGGATTTTCAGGGCACCCCGAATCAGCTGCCGGGGGCGACACCTCCCTCTGCCCCATGGTGGGGCCAGCCCTGGGCGGGGGTGGGGGCACCTCATCCGCCCCCCTCGGCCCAACTGGGTTTGCTTTGGGCGGTCCAGCCAGGCCAGCCCAGAACCAGGGGAGCACCTCGGCCACGCGCAGAAATCCCTCCGAGGAGCCCGGAGCCACAGGGCCCGATTTGGGGGTGGGGGGCAATGACTTTAGCCGATGTCCAGGTGCAGAGTCCACGAACCTGCTGGATTCCTCGCAGACCTCCTTAAATCCCCCCCCCCCAAACCAAACCAAAAGGTTCTCCTGGCTTTACGGAGGAGGAGAAAGAAAGAAGCGTCCGAGCTTGTGGGGAAACCCCAAACGGATCAGCCTGTGGGGTGAAATGGGGGGGGGGTCCAGCTTGCACCTTTCCCCCGCCATGCCCCCCTCCCCCACTGCATCCCAGGGCCGCCCCCTACCCAAATTCACAAGGGGGAGGGGTCTCACCTGATCACGGGAGGGAGGGAGGCACCGAGGCAGTCGGTGGGAAAGAGCAGAGTCGCCGGGCAGGAAAAGGCAGGAGCAGAGTCTGCAGTTGCCAGTGAAATGGCGGGGACCCTCAAGAAAACCCATAAGCCATCGCGGCTTCTTCTCGCTTTGTCCTGCAGAGTCGGGAACTCCCAGCGACTTCAAGCTGCTTTTAAAGGGGCCACGTGGGCAGTGGCAGCTCAGCTTGCCGTTTTAGCTTAGCTGCGATTGTACTTTTGCCCACGGCCCCTTTAAGAGAAGAGAGGCGCTGCTGAGCTGGGAGGTGGAGGCGAGGGGTGCGCGTGCCTGTCTGCATGCGCGTGCACGGGTGGGCGCTGCATGGGGAAGGGATTAGCTGGGGGAAAAGAGGAGGAGGGAGAGGAGAAACAGGGAACTGATCACGTGAATCCTATCTTTAAATTGGCAAAAGATTTCATTTCCTTTCCTCTAACCGGCGTGATACAGTGTCAGAAGGAAATGCAAGAACCTTCGCTGAAGCTCCATGTTTGGGGTGGAGGGTGGGGTACGCTTTACCTGTTGAATTTGTGCCAATCCTGACAATTTTGAAACAAAAAAGGAAAAGATTGCCTTGCAAGCACTGACACCCCCCCCTCCTGAAAAACACCAGATATCCAAAATTAAGGGTTTAAGTAAGATTTTAAAAAACTACAATAGCCACTTATGAAATATTATAAAAGAATATAAAATCTAATAATGTAATAATTATAATATATAAGATATATACAGTAATAATATAATTCTGGAAAAGTCATCCTAGCACTGGTGCTGGTGCTGGTTCCTCTTCTTTTAGGCAAGGAGCAGCATTTCACGATTTCCCGTCAATGACAGGATACTTGATGGTCTGTGTTGTAGATTGCTTTAAAACATGGAGCTTCAGTCTTTAATACTGGATATATGTGCTCAAATGCAAGAAATATGTATTGTGGGAAGGACAAATATTTATTAACCACCTTACCATGATTTTTTTTAAAAAAAGAATAAAGGTTGAAATATTTTGTCCCAGTATACATTTACATTTAAGGCATATTTCTTATTTATTTCTCTCTTATATTTATCAATCGCCCATCTGGCCGGTCACCCGGCCACCCTGGGCGATGTACAACCAAAATACAACAAAACAACACAATAAAACATAACAATTAAAACAATATAAAAAATTCTTTTAAAAACCTAACCCACCCCATATTCCCGCCTGAACAGCCATGTTTTTAATGCAGGGCGGAAGCTCATCACGGAGGGGGCATGGCAAAGGTCACTAGGGAGGGGAATTCCATAATGTGGGGGCCGCCACAGAGAAGGACCTCTTACTAGTCCCCACCAGCCTGGCTGCTCTGGCTGATGGGATAAGGAGAAGGCCGTCCGTGGCAGACCTTGTTGAGCGGCCTACTTGATGTTGCTGGAGGCGCTCCTTGAGATAAACAGGGCTGGAGCTGTGTAGGGTTTTAAAGGTCAAAACCAACACCTTGAATTCGGCTCGGCATGCAACTGGTAGCCAGTGCAACTCATTAAGCACTGGCGTGATGTGATCACGCCGGCGGCTGCCCTTAATCAGGCGAGCCGCCATGTTCTGTACCAGCTGAAGCTTCCGAACCGTCTTCAAGGGTAACCCCACGTAGAACGCATTACAGTAGTCTAGGCAGGAGGAGACCAAGGCATGAACCACTGATGGGAGCAGGTGATTAGGAAGGTAGGGGCGCAGCTGCCGTATCAGATGGAGTTGATACAGCGCCACCCGACTCACAGCTGCCACCTGAGCCTCCATGGACAGCTGGGAGTCTAGAATGACCCCCAAGCTGCGGACCTGGTCCTTCAGGGGTAGATGTACCCCATTCAGCACCAGGTCAACATCTCCTAACCTTCCCTTGTCCCCCACCAGAAGTACCTCGGTCTTGTCGGGGTTTAGTTTCAGCATGTTCCTTCCCATCCAGCCAGCCACTGACTCCAGGTACTTGGACAGGGTCTCAACGGCCAACCTCGGTGAGGACTTGAAACAGAGGTAGAGCTGCGTGTCATCCGCATACTGATGACACCGCACCCCAAACCTCCTGATGACAGCTCCCAGCGGCTTGAGGTAGATGTTGAATAACATTGGGGAGAGGATGGAACCCTGCGGCACCCCACAAGTGAGCGGCCGAGGGTCCGAAGCCTCCTCCCCGAGAACTACCCTCTGATACCTTCCAGAGAGGAAGGACCGGAACCACAGCAATACAGTGCCTCCCAAGCCCAAGCCCTCCAGGCGGTCCAGGAGGATACCGTGGTCAACGGTATCCGGCCAGATGGGCGATTAATAAATATAAGAAATAACATAAAATAAACGGTATCAAAAGCCGCTGAGAGATCGAGGAGGACTAGAAAGGAGCATTCGCCCCTATCCAAAGCCCTCCTCATATCATCCACCAAGGCGACCAAGGCCGTCTCCGTCCCATGTCCAGACCTGAAGCCCAACTGGCACGGATCTAAATAATCAGCTTCATCCAAGTGTGCTTTCAACTGAGCACCCACCACCCGCCAGGGATGTTGAAGAGTCCTTGGTCTCGAGTCGAGTCACGAGTCTTTCTTTGGACCCGAGTCCAAGTCCGAGTCCTTGGTCCAAAATGGTGACTCACGAGTCACGAGTCACTCCCAAAACTGACTCCACGAGTCCCTATTAAAATCAATGGGGTTTCCCACCAACAAAATAAGGCTACTTCAGATGTGTGGCTTAAATAAATTCTAGGCACAAGTGTGCCTTTTTATTTCAAAACTCTGCAACTGATTTTGGCAAGAACAGGCCAGGCAGACAAACCCAAAATAACCAGGCAGGCAGAGGAGGCAGGGAACCCCAAAGCAGGTAGGCAGAGGCCTTTGTCTTGGACAATTCAACTGCTGAACAGGTCAAGAAGAGACCAAGCAGGCAGAGGAGGCTGGGAACCCCAAACAGGCAGGCAGAGGCAGCCAAACCCAAAATGTCTTGACCCTAACCCTAACCCCCCACAACAACACATCAATCAAAATAAATCTCAACACATGGTTGGGGCTGCGCTCCTGGTAGCTGTCCATAGAGGCTGAGCAGCGGCGCGCCTCGCTTCCATGCGCTCTTCACCAGTGATCGCGCTCCTTCTGGCACAGCCAGAAGACCCGTCAACAGCCCAGGGATGTTGACGAGTCCTTGGTCTCGAGTGCCGAGTCGAGTCTCAAGTCCCATTAAAAATATTGGGACTCGAGTCCGAGTCGAGTCAGAGGGGGGACTCAGTCCGACTCACGAGTCGAGTCCTCGAGTCCGAGTCCCCATCCCTGCCACCCGCTCGATCGCCTTGCCCAGAAATGGTAAATTGGAGAGTGGGCGAAAGTTGTTTAAATCCCGGGGATCCAAGGAGGGCTTCTTTAGAAGCGGTCTTATTACTGCCTCCTTGAGGGCTGATGGCATCATTTAATGGGGCGGTCGAAGAGGAACTGAGGGAGAGGGCGGGAACCCGTGAAAGGAGACGCAAGGGGGGAGGGGTTCCCGCCCAAATTTGCCTCAGCTTTAGAATCTGCGCAGGCGCAGAGCCCATATGTGTGACTGCACAGATGACCACTCGAAGAACCACAGTTACAGGTAAGCCACCTGTCCTTATCTTCAGACTGAAGCTTTTTCCACAGTCCAGAGGCTGATATGGTTTCTCCCCGGTGTGAGTTCTTTGATGGCACATGAAGCTTTCCCTCCAATGAAAGTTCTTTCCACACGGCAAGCATTGTTATGGTTTCTCCTCTGTGTGAATTCTTTGATGAGAAGTGAAATGTTCCTTCTGACTGAAGGTCTTTCCACACTCCAAGCATTCAAATGGTTTCTCATGTGTGAATTCTTTCATGAGAAATGAGATTTGACTTTTTGCTGAATCTCTTTCCACACTCCAAGCATTGATATGGTTTTTCCCCTGTGTGAATTCTTTGATGAGAAGTGAGATTTATCTGTTGACTGAATCTCTTTCCGCACTCCAAACATTTATATGGTTTCTCACCTGTGTGAATTCTTCGATGAGAAGTCAGATGTGGCTTCTGACTGAAGCTCTTTCCACACTCCAAGCACTGATATGGTTTGTCCCCTGTGTGAATTCTTTCATGAGAAGTGAGATGTCTCTTCTGACTGAAGCTCTTTCCGCACTCCAAGCATTCATATGGTTTCTCCCCTGTGTGAAATCTTTGATGACGAGTGAGCTGTATCTTCCAATTGAATCTCTTTCCACACTCCAAGCATTGATGTGGTTTCTCCCCTGTGTGCGTTCTTTGATGAGAAGTGAGATGTGTCTTCGAACTGTATCTCTTTCCACACTCCAAACATTCATATAGATTCTCCCTGTGTGAACTCTTTGATGAGAAGTGAGCTGTGCCTTCCGACTGAATCTCTTTCCACACTCCAAGCACTGATATGGTTTCTCCCCTGTGTGAATTCTTTGATGAGAAGTCAAATGTGCCTTCTGACTGAAGCTCTTTCCACACTCCAAGCACTGATAGGGTTTCTCCCCTGTGTGAATTCTTTGATGAGAGGTCAGATGTGTCTTCTGACTGAAGCTCTTTCCACACTCCAAGCACTGATATGGTTTATCCCGTGTGTGAATTCTTTGATGAGAAGTCAGATGTGTCTTCGACCTGAATCTCTTCCCACACTCCAAGCCTTGATGTGGCTTCTCCCCTGTGTGAATTCTTCGATGAGAAGTGAGATGCGTCTTGCCACTGAATCTCTTTCCACACTCCAAGCATTCATATGGTCTTTCCCCTGTGTGAATTCTTTGATGACGAGTGAGCTGTGTCTTCCGAATGAATCTCTTTCCACACTCCAAGCACTGATGTGGTTTCTCCCCTGTGTGGATTTTGCAATGAGCATTAAGGTTTGATTTAGACTTGAAGGTTTTCCCACACACAGAGCACACATAGTTTTCTTGTTTTTTATCCATTTTTTCTTCCATTGAGATATCATTGTAGTCACTACCCTGAGAAGCAAAGGATTTATTCCTCCTCTTCTGATTTACTTCACTTTCCTTTCTCCACCTTTCTCTATTTTTACATCTGTTTGTTTTCGGGGACATCCCACATGGTTCTCTCTCATTCTCCATTGTACTCCTTTCACTTTCTAGAATGAAGACAAGAAATTGTTAAAAGCCTGAGTTAGAAATAGAGCTTCAAATCATTGAATGACTTCAGTTGACTATTGTGAAAAGAGAAAGAACTCTCAACACTGAGACTGGAGGCAGTTCTTACTATGTGCCTAACAGCCTCTTTTGACTGGCCTTGACTGAGAGCTGGTGTAGTCAAGAGCAATGGATTGGGGCCAGAGTTCTGGGCTCTGCTCCCAGCTCAGACATGATTTTTTCTGGGTGCTGTGGGACCGGTTTCTCTCTCACCCTAGCCTACCCCACCGGATTGTTGCACAGGTAAGTGGACAATCTGAGACATGATGTTATGAGCTTTTTGTAGCGACAGTAGGATGCAAATACAGATAAAAAGCGAAAGAGAAGAGCCATCAAGAAGTGGCAGAGAACCTTTTCTTATTGGGTGCCCTATAAATTATGTATATAAGCTAAATAGGTTCTTGGCATGCAGGAAATCCCAAGTTGAATCCCAACCACCTCCAGTTAAAGATCTCGAAAGGAGTCCTTGGATGTCCTGAGCATGAGACCTCAGAGAGAGGCTGGGAGCAGATGATACCAGTCTAGGAGGGCCACTGGTTGTTTGAAATGTTCATATTGCAGCGGGATCGAGGGCTAATGGAGCCAGATATACTGCTGGGACTCCTGGAATAGGCCTGACAGAGTAAGATACTTTATAAATTTCTGTAAGAAAACAAGGGTGTATGTTTGAAATAGAAAAACTTGACTCTTAACATTTTTAAGAAAACGTTTTTAAACCATTTCTATATGTATAGAGTACAGAGTTATTAGTGTATAATGAGAAGGCATTTTTATTATGTGTTGTACCCACCATGTTTTACAACATGTATTTACTAGATGTATCTTAAATATTTACAGCCCCCTGAGGAAGGCCTTAAAAAAAGCCATAGGCCGTAACGCGTGGGGCTCCTCCACCTGAAAACAAATAATAAAGAATTTGCACCCTGAGAACCTGTTCTCTCCCCCATTGAGGCTCCACCTCTGCTAAACTTTGAAAAGATACCAAACACCTCCTTCCCAAGGAAACCGAACTTTGCGAAGCACTGCCCCCTGGAACCTCTCACCGCTCAGAAGAGTGGTGTAAGAGCAACCATGGAAGTCCTACGGCTGCATGTTTCCCCCAGAAACCGGAGGAAAAGGACAAGCACCTGTCCTCTTGTTCCCCAGAACCACCTCTCTTTCACAGTTCACGTATTTACTTAATAAGTCACTGTCAAGGTTCCGCTACTGCAGGGACCCCTTGATCTGCCTTTGGGAGATCTCTGCCTCTTCCCAAAGCCTCTCTAGGTTATCAAGTCCTTTGCCTGCTTCCAGTAACGTGAGTGTAGGCTGTAGACGTGGTGAATAAGTCACTCCAAACTCCAGGGTAAACAACAACACTTTACTAATAATATTAGGGTATTTACTTAATAGAGTGGTTATAATCCAAAAGCAAGTATGATAAAATAAAACAAACAAACAAACAATCCAATGGTCTCTATTTAACTTCAGACTACCTATATCCTATGCAGCCAGTTTCTCTTTCGCTCTCTCTCTGCTTCTCTCTGCTGTTTCTGTGCTGCTGCTTCCAGCTCTCTCCCAGCACACACACTAACTGCTAGCTGACCACACCCCACATATATAGTCTTCCCAGGACTGGAAGGTTATAACCATGTGACCTTGCACAGGAGAACTAATTCTTAACTTCTATTGGGTAACTTAAAACTCTCAAACTCCCCCTCCCATCCAAGTGTTTGGGCCTTCAGGCTTCACTACTCGAGGGAAGTGTTTGGTCCTTCAGGCTTCAACAAACTGAAGCCTGTGTAGGCCTCAACAAACCCAATCCTGTGTAGGCCTCAATCCCTCACAGTCACACTCGCAGATCAGATCAGGACATTTTAAAGTAATATTAGCTTCTCTTTATCCCACCCAATAGTCCATTCCCACCAACTCTGGGGAAGGGGCTACGGTGCTGCTGCGGCCCATTCCGCCCGTCCATCATCATGCAACCTACTAATACATATTCCCAGAGACGTATCTCAGATGACCAAGTTAAACTTGAATAAGCTGATCGATGAGATTTCACTGCATGTACATAGATGGGTATCTCTAAAACTGAGTTGGTGGGGTTGAGTCTGTTCATACACTTAAGATGAATATCATACCTTGGAGTATCAATGTTTCACGTGGGATTCCTCTATTTATACCTGGCAAGTGTTTCGTAGATTTCTTTGGGGTTCCTCCCCACTACGGATTTCCTTGAAAAGGATGCAACTTCCAATGAAAGACAGCGGGTTGGCCTTCCAGATCGTGCTTTATGTCATATAGGGCTTATTTGTTGACCAGTACTAATCTTTAGTCTTTTCCACTTAGATTAGACGATCCACCTTGGTCAGTTTGGGAATCTTTCTGTCTGCACCCTCTCTCCAAGTGGATGGCATTAGGATCTCGGCACACTCAAATGGATAGGGTTCCTCCTACAACTATGGTGGTCAGAGAGGTGTGGCGTATAATATCACGTCACTTAGTTTGATCCATTTTCTCATGGTCAATGGATTCTATGGCGAAACCCAGATCAATAGAGCCAGTGTGGCGTAGTGGTGAGTGTTGGACTGGGACTCAGGAGATCCAGGTTCTAGTCCCTGCTCGGCCATGAAAGTCACTGGGAGACTTTGGGCCAGTCACTGTCTCTCAGCCTAACCTACCTCACAGGGTTGTTGTGAGGATAAAATGGAGAGGAGGAAGAGTACTATGTAAGCTGCCTCGGGTTCCTTGCAGGAAAAAAGGTGGGGTATAAATATAAAAAATAAATAATAAATAAAAAATGGGTGAGAAAACATTCACGTGGCAGACATGGACAGATAAGGTGGTTTTTTTAAACCTTGGATCCATTAGTGGGTGCTGCTGATGACCCTTTGTCATTTTCTGCTTTGCGTGCCAAGTACCATTTGCCTCCCACGGCTGAACTGTGGCACTTCCAGCAACAACACTGGTTGGAATCTTGCTTTGGCCCTGCTGCTTTTACAGCTTCAGAGTCTCCTTTGCTCTTGGAAGTACTTATTGAGGCTGATCTGATATATCCACCCACGATTCAAGTTTATAAATACTTATTATCTGTGAATATATGTGAAATAGGATACACAGGGCCTTAAAACAACAATAGAATACACAACTGGATTATTCTATTTTACCCAGTCAATGAATTGCTGTTTTCGCGTCTATGCCAGAATCATCAATGGATCAATTGTAATTGATTTATTGGAATCTATATAAGAACATTGTATTCCCCCCCACCCTTTTCTTGCTTTTTCATTTTCCTTTTATTGTGTGTGTTTTGTTGTTGTTTTTTGAAATTCACATATTAAAAAAACAATTTTAAAAAGCTTTTTCACAGTTTTATGGGTAAAGTTGATCCCGTCCATTCCAACTTTGTTCTGACACTAATGGCAGCTTCTTGCTCCTGCTCCACCCAGCATCAGAAGTTGCCCCCAATTGACTTCCCCTGTGGGTCAACGGACATTCACGGGAAATGTTTCCTCACGCCTGCCCTAAAGAATCAGCATTCCTGATACAGGAAGGAGCAGTCCCAACCGTGGGGAGATTAATGATAGCAAGGAAATGGAAAGTTCAACATCAGTTTTCAATTATTGACTGGTATAAAGTGGTATGGGATATCACCTTAAATGATAAATTAACTTGTAGTATCAAATGTAAAAAGGGACAATTAAAGAAAAATAATTTTAAGCATATTTGGGGACTATTCCTAGACTATGTTTTAGTAAAGGGAAAGGGGAGTAAGCCATGCCAAGATATGATGTATTTTTGGAATATTGAATAATGATGGATCATTATGTAGAAATTATTTCTTGGCCTCATGGTGATGGGTGCACTTTAGCAGTTATATGTATGTGGTTGGGGTTTTTTTAAATTTGTTTTATATCATGTTTGAAATAAAGTAAAAAATGTATTTTTTAAAAAAAAATCTTTAAAAAAGAAAACAAAAAAGGAAGGAGCAGTCCCAGATGAGCCTCTCAACACGTGAACATCTTCCTGGGCTGCCCAGCTCAGCTTTCTCACTCTGTCCATGATATGCAGCACAGGACCTTCTCAGCAGTGGCACCAATGCAGTGCAACGCCCTCCGTGGGTACACATCCCTCCCTCCTCCTTCCCTGTTGCCTTTTGGGTTGTACGCCACAACAGTGCTGCACCCTCAGGTTTTGCGCTGGCACATTGGCTCATGTCAGTCTTTGCATTCATTGCAGCTCTTCATATTTCATGATGTTTTCAGGACCTGATGCTCATTGTTGTTTTGATTCTGTTCTGTGCCTTTTTTCCCATTTTGTATTGAGATGAAATGAAATATTTTATTGATATCCCACCGTTTTTCTTGCAAGGAACCCAAGGCAGCTTCCATAATCCTCTTCCTCCTCTCAATTTCATCCTCACAACCCTGTGAGGTAGGTTAGTCTGAGAGTCAGTGACTGGCCCAAAGGCACCCAGTCCAACACTCTAACCACTATGCCACTGCTAACTCCTTTGCGATTTTTTGTTTAATAAAAAGGCAGGATTATAAATGTTTTAATAAATAAAAGTGGGCAAATCCTGCTAGACCAAAAAGGAGGGATCCTGAGATGCTGGGATACACCATCTAACTGCACACGGGCCCCTCCACCGCAGGCCTTCCAGTGTTGCTTAAAAGCTTGCCTGTCCTCGGTTGCCCTTTCCCTAATCACGGTGGTTTTTGAGACTCCTGAGCTGTCTGAATGTGTCTCCTGGAAATGTTTCTGGTATGGCTGAGTCTGGTGTCTTGAAGCTCCTGTTGCAACAGTGTATAATGACTGGATTATTTTAATCCATCCTCCTTTGCTTGCGTTTGCCATTTGTGAGGGCGATGCCCAAAAGGTAGCCTAAAAATACTTCAATGAATATAGAGAATGGGGAAAAAATTACTAACATTTCCAGCACTACTACTACTACCTTCACTGCATTTGTATAGAGATATTATCATCAGCCAGGGAAAGAAGGAGCCTTACCGAGAGAGGCCACGATCCCACGATTCTCCTCCATGATTTGCCTGTGCAGGGCTCTCTGGTCAGGATCCAGCAGTGCCCACTCCTCCTTGCTGAAGGACACAGTGATCTCCTCAAAGGGCACCAGACCCTGGACAGAAGAAACATCAACATTTCCTCCTCACACCTAACGTAAAGATCATCTAGTAACAAAATCCATAAGGCTGCTTCAAGTGAGCTGGCTGGGCATTTATAGTGGACGATTTAAGCATCCAGGAGTGGCATTTGCAGCCTTCCTTTTGGAGGACAAGGCTACCAAAGGGCTACTAGTCCTGATGGCGACCTCCAGGATCTGAGGAAGCACGCCTCTCAAGACCAATTATGGCAATTTAAATGATGCAAGTGTAAGAACGCATGCATGTTTTGAAATGTCTGATCCTTTATTTGCAGCCTGGATGTTTTAGGACGATTGGGTGAGAATGCATCTCTTGCCAGTTGGGCTCTTGGCCACAATTCAAAGTGCAGATTTCTATGTCTAACGTCTTCAGCTATTGAATATTAAAACAGAATTTTTAAATGAGAAAAAGGCTGGAGACAGGTTTCTTCCCCCCCACCCGTCCCAAATGACTCAGGGAGAAAATAAAAGCAGCCCAAGGATTTCTTGCATGCTCCCCAACCCCGCAGCTAATCCTTACCCTGTGAGGCGGCACCTCCATCACTCTCCTGCTCGATGCCCGTTCGCGGGGGACTCTGCAGGGGGCGGGGAAATCAGGCCCCACTTTGGCACACAGATTCTCTACCTGAAATGTAATGTGGATCAAGACATGCAATGAGAAGAGAATACAGAAATGATAGACGCAGGGGGCAGGGGGCAGGGGTATGGGCAGGGCCAGATTAAGAGCATTATGGGCCTGGTGCTGAGGAGGGCGCGCGGCTGAAGAGGGCGCAGAAACGCTGCGCTCTTCGTTGCCGCTGCACCGCCCCCGCCAGGCCTCTGCCTCCGCTGCGCCGCCCCCGCCAGGCCTCCGCCTCCCCCCCCTCCCTCCCGCCGCCGCCGCACCCTCCCGTCCCGCTCGCCGCTGCGCCTCCCCCCGTCCTCCCGCTCGCTGCCGCTGCGCCTCCCGCCGCCGCCGCCATCACCACCACCCCCGACCCTCCCCCCCCGCCACTTACCTTCTCCGCGTCGTGTCGCTTCCGGAGCCCCGCCCGCGTTGTTTTGGCGGGAGGAACCAGGGCAACAGGGCTTAAACAGCCCTGTTGCCATGCTTTCCCCGGCAAAAAACAGCGCGGGGGTCCCGTCGCGTCACTTTCTCCTTCTCCTCGGTGGCGGCAGCAGCAGCAGCAGCAGCCACCGCCAAGGCGGGGGGAGGGTAGGTTGGTGGTGGCGGCGCAGGGTTTTGTTTTTTTTGCAGAGCAGGGCTGCTTTGGAGAGGGCCCCCCGCTAAATCTTATTTCGCCTGGGGCGCCAAACTGCCCTGCACCGGTCCTGATTGTGGGCCTGTTTTGGGGTAGGGGCCTGGAGCTGCAGCTCCAATAGCCCCTATCTTAATCCGGCCCTGGGTATGGGTCATCCCTCCTCAGAGGATTCCCAGAAAGGGTTGAGTAATTCATAGCCTGAGTTTTGGGATGTCCCCCCTCACATGAATCATAGAATCATAGAAAAGTAGAGTTGGAAGGGGCCTACAAGGCCATCGAGTCCAACCCCCTGCTCAATGCAGGAATCCAGGTCAAAGCATCTCTGACAGATGTCTGTCCAGCCGCACCTTGAATGCCTCCAGACTGGGAGAGCCCACCACCTCCCTAGGTAGTTGATTCCATTGTCTTATTGCTCTGACAGTCAGGAAATTTTTCCTGATGTTTAGGTGGAATCTAGGTTCCTGTAACTTGAGCCCATTATTCCGTGTCCTGCAAACTGGGATGAACGAGAAGAGATCTTTGCCCTCCTCTGTGTGACATCCCTTCAAATACTGGAAGAGTGCGATCATATCTCCCCTCAGTCTCCTCTTCTGAAGGCTAAACATGCCCAGTTCTTTCAGTCTCTCCTCATAGGGCCTTGTTTCCAGTCCCTTTATCATCCTTGTTGCCCTCCTCTGAACCCTCTCCAGTTTGTCTATGTCCTTGTTAAAATGAGGTGCCCAGAACTGGACACAGTACTCAAGATGAGGCCTAACCAGTGCCGAGTAAAGGGGAATTATCACTTCCCGCGATTTGGAAGCTATACTTCTATTAATACAGCCCAAAATTGCATTTGCCTTCTTTGCAGCCACGTCGCATTGCTGGCTCATATTCAGTTTGTGATCTACCACAATTCCAAGATCCTTCTCACTTGTAGTATTGTTGAGCCAAGTGTCCCCCATTCTGTAACTCTGCATTTGGTTTCCTCTCCCTAGGTGCAGCACTTGGCATTTATCCCTGTTAAATTTCATTCTGTTGTTTTCGGCCCAGCGCTCCAGCCTATCGAGGTCACTTTGAATTTTGTTTCTGTCTTCCAGAGTATTAGCTGTTCCACCCAACTTTGTGTCATCTGCAAATTTGATAAGCATTCCCTGTACCTCCTCATCCAAGTCATTAATAAAAATGTTGAAGAGCACCGGGCCCAGGACCGAGCCCTGTGGTACCCCGCTCGTTACCTCTCCCCAGTTTGAGAAGGAACCATTGATAAGCACTCTTTGAGTCCGATTCTGTAGCCAATTGTGGATCCACCTGATAGTTGTTCCATCTAGCCCACTCTTAGCTAGCTTACTAATCAGGATATCATGAGGCACTTTGTCGAAAGCTTTGCTGAAGTCCAGGTATATAATGTCCACAGCATTCCCACAGTCCACAAGGGAGGTTACCCGATCAAAAAATGAGATCAGATTAGTCTGACAGGATTTGTTCTTGACAAATCCATGCTGGCTTCTAGTAATCACTGCATTGTTTTCAAGGTGCTTGCAGACTGACTTCTTTATAATCTGCTCAAAAATCTTCCCGGGGATTGATGTCAGACTGACTGGCCTATAGTTCCCAGGTTCCTCCTTCTTGCCCTTTTTGAAGATGGGAACATTTGCCCTCCTCCAGTCGTCTGGCACTTCACCTGTCCTCCATGATTTCTCAAAGATAATAGACAGTGGTTCTGAGAGTTCTTCTGCCAGTTCCTTTATTACTCTAGGATGCAGCTCATCAGGCCCTGGAGATTTAAACTCGTTCAGAGTAATCAGGTGCTCCTTGACCATTTGCCTATCAATCTCAAGCTGCAATTCTGCCCCTTCAGTCTGCATTTCAGGTTTGCCAGGGGGGTCATAGACCCTCTTTTGGGAGAAGACCGAGCCGAAGTAGGAATTGAACACTTCTGCCTTTTCTTTGTCTTCTGTTATCAATTTGCCATCCTCATTGCGTAGTTGAACCACCAGTTCTTTCTTCTGTTTTTTACTGTGCATGTATCTGAAGAAAGCTTTTTTGTTGCTTTTAGCATTCCTCGCTAACCTTAGCTCATTCTCAGCTTTAGCCTTCCTGACACTATTCCTGCAGTTCTGTGCTACCTGCCTGTACTCTTCCCCTGTAGCCTGTCCTTCCTTCCACTTCCTATACGTGTCCTTTTTTGTTTTCAGGTCATCTTTGAGTTTATTGTGAAGCCACATTGGCTTCTTCTGTTGCCCTCTGCCTTTTTTCCTTGTGGGAATTGTTTGCAATTGTGCCTTTAAAATTTCCTTTTTTAAAAACTCCCACCCCTCCTGGGCTCCCTTTCTCGTGAGAGTCATTTGCCATGGGATCTTACTAATCATTGTTCTGAGTTTGTTAAAATTGGCTTTCCTAAAATCCAGGGTACGTGTTTGGCTACACTCAGCTTTTGCTTCTGTTAGAATCAAGAACTCAAGTATAACATGGTCACTTTCCCCCAGAGTTCCCGAAACTGCCACTTTATCCACTAACTCGTCTCTGTTGACCCCGTGGAGCTCCCAGGATGCAATGCTCTCACCTGCTGCTCCTCCTGCTTCTTCTCCTCCTCCCGGCTCAGGAGGAAGCCTTCTGCCAGGGCCACCGCCTGGGAACTGGTCTCCGCCCCACATTCCCTCACCCAGCTTGACATCTCCAGGGGCATGATACACAGGAACTGCTCCAGGATTACCAGGTCCACGATCTGATTTTTGGTGTGTCGCTCTGGCTTCAGCCACTGACGGGAGAGATGGTGGAGCTGGGTGCAGATCTCTCGGGGGCCCTGAGCCGCTTGGTAGTGGAGCTGCCTGAAACATTGGCACTGCACATCTGAGCTGGCCATTTCCTGGCTCACGATATTCTGTCCCGTAGTTTCCCAGGTTTCACTGGCACTCCCAGTCCTGATGGCATCGCGGCCTCTTCCTGCTTCAAGGGTAGCCGAGTCCTGCTCCTCCATCTTTGATCCGTGCAGCAAAGAGCGGTGCTAATGAAGCTCTGCAAAGCCAAGACCTGTAAAAGAATCATTACCCTGTCAGGGCAAGAAGGAATGGCAAGGACTCCAGGTGGCAACCAGGTCCCGTTCCAGAAGGAAAGGCAGGCACATGCCAAGACTCAAAGAGAAACCAGACACTAGGTTGGGGAGGGCCAGGGAGCAACAAACCAAAACACCTTTCATGTCTGATTCACATGTGTATAAAAGCTAGATATTCTGATAAAATGCAAGATATTTTTTCTTGGAAGTGCCTAGCAAATATATTGTAGCAGGCCTCAGAGGGGCCCAGGATGTCCTTGGGGCCAGCATATAATAGGCCTTGGACAACCCAAAAGAGCTCTGCTGGGCGACAAATACAAGACTGAATAGAGGCAGTTTCTTTGCCTCCCTCACTGCCCCTAAATATACCTGACTGCAGGCACATACCAGGGCTCGATTGCATCCATTACTAGGAGTTCCTCTCCATCTGCACTCAAGCAGCCATGGTATGTCTTTTTGCTCTCAGCTCCTGTAACGCCCCACCTCGCTGACTACCACCTGTGACTCACCCCTGTCTCACTGTGATTTGAACCCAAAGTTTTATAAGGTCAAATCCCACCTCCACACTCTCTTAATCTCCTCCGCTGCCACCAACCCCCCCTCCAAGGTAACCAACTCAGACCACTCCTTTTAAATGTTTAAAAAGGAAACGAGTTTATTTATTTACAATCAAGGGTAAGGAAATAGATGTTAAAGGATTCTAAACGTTGTAAACTCCCTCTCTCTCTCTCAGACAGCACGACCCAATGCTCCCCCTCTCTCCTTATTTATTTATTTATTTTATTACATTTATTAATCTGGCCGCCCACCTCAGACTCCACTCAGACTTCTCTCTCCCCCCTCCCTCTTCAGACTCCACAGCTCCCCCCCTGAACAGCACCGCCCACTTGTTATATCACAGGCTTCACCCCGCCCCCTGTCTCACTCCCTCAGCCAATCAGCAGACACCCAACATTCCACACTCCTCTCACACTCCCCCCTCCCCTCCCCTACTAACTGATATAACTTTGTTATACCTGTCAATCACTCATGTAACCCCAACAAATATCCTTTAAAAAAACAAACAAACCCTTTTTGTAATAATAATAGTCTAAATCAGTGTTCTCCTGTCTGCGGGTGGAAAGCTAAGCAGGGTCAGGCCTGGTTGTTACTTGGATAGGAGACCCCTCCTCTAGTTTTCTGCACTGAGCAGGGGGTTGGACTAGATAGCCTTGTAGCCTCCTTCCAACTCTATCAGATCTATGAAAATCCAACCGTGGGTCCCCTGATGTTTTTGGCTAGAACTCCCAGCATGCCCCAGAGCTATAGGCTGGGGCATGCTGGGAGTTGTAGGCCAAAAACATCTGGGGACCCAAGGTTGGAGAACACTGCTCTTAATAATAATCTCGACCAGACTGCTCTCTCAGTCTCTGTTCAGGCGTGCATTAGGGCTGACACAAGACATTTTCCTGCTGTTTGCAATCCCCGCCCTGCCGAAGCGCCCAGTGCCCAAGGCTGGTCCAGTCATTCCGGCACCAGAACAGAGCGCGTCTCCCCGCATCCCCGGCAGGAGGAGAGCCAGAAGAGGGTGGGAAATACTCAGTCACTGGACTTTCAGGGCACCCCGAATCAGCTGCCGGGGGCGACACCTCCCTCTGCCCCATGGTGGGGCCAGCCCTGGGCGGGGGTGGGGGGCACCTCATCCGTCCCCCTCGGCCCAATCGTGTTTGCTTTGGACGGTCCAGCCAAGCCAGCCCAGAACCAGGGGAGCATCTCGGCCACGCGCAGAAATCCCTCGGAGGAGCCGCGCTGGGGAGCCCGGAGCCACGGGGCCCGATTGGGGTGGGGGGCAATGATTTTAGCCGGTGTCCGGGTGCAGAGTCCACGAACCTGCTGGATTCCTCGCAGACCTCCTTTAATTCCCCCCCCCCAACCAAAAAGTTCTCCTGGCTTTACGGAGGAGGAGAGGAAGAAAGAGGCGCCCGAGCTTTGGGGGAAACCTCAAACGGATCAGCCGCGGAGGCTACCGGCCTGTGGGGTGAAATGGGGGGGGGGGTCCAGCTTGCACTTCCCAGCCCTTCTGACACTTCCCCAAATCAGCAGAGGCTCCCCCCAACACACACACACTTCTGACTCTTCTCTCCTTTCGCAAGGTGGGCTTTAGTTTTGGGCACCCATCGCCCCCCCCACCTGGTCCTCCCCCCTGCCGTGCCCCCTCCCCTGCTGCTGCCCAGTGCCGCCCCCCAATTCACAAGGGGGCGTCTCACCTGATCCCAGGAGGGAGGGAGGGAGACGCCGAGGCGGCCCGTGGGAAAGACCGGAGTCGCCGGGCAGGAAAAGTCAGGAGGGGAGGCGGGACTTGGGGCGGGGAAGTGCCGCTGCCATGGAGACCGGGCCCCGCCCTGCCTCCCCAAATTGCCTTCCTCTCCAGGAAGGCGGCTCAGTTCCTATACCCCTGGCGGGGCGGGGGGGGGGGGCAAGCCGCAGGGTCCTTCCTCGGGACCCCCCCCCCAAGCAGAACCAGGGGACCGGGCTCAGGAGTGGCACCCCAGGGAGGCTGGGCTCCTCCGGGCCGGCGGGTGGGGACGGGCTACTCTGTACCCCGTGTCCGGTGGGCGGTAAACTTTTGCTTCCTCTTTGGACCAGCCTCCGCCACTCTGGCAGGCAATTGGCCATGCTGGCTGGGATGGGAATGATGGGAATTGGAGTCCAAAGCATCTGGAGAGTTAAGAACAGAACCCTTAAGAAGCAGCCTTAATAACCTTAGCGCACAGGAATAGCCCTGCTGGATCAGAACAAGGGTCCAACTGGTCCAGCATTCATTTCACAGAGTGGCCAGCCAGCTGCCCACGGGATCCCACAAGCAGGGCATGATGAGGGCAACAGCACCCTCCCGCCCATCTTCTCCAGCAACTGGTGTACCTCGGCATCCTCCATCTTGTGGAGCTGGGTTCCATAGTTTGACTAAGTGCTGTGTAGGGAAGTCTGCTGTAGAGGTTCAGTGGGACTTGCTCTTGGGTAAGGAGTGTGCAACTTCTAGGGACACCACCCCCCCCCCCGAGGGCTGCATGGTTTTGCGCTGGCACATTGGCTCATGCCTGTATTTGCATTCACTGCAGCTCTTAATATTTCCTGATGTTTTCAGGACCTGATGCTCAGTGTTGTTTTGATTATGTTCTGTGTCTTTTTTACCATTTTGTATTAAAATGAAATGAAATATTTTATTTACGTATATCCTGCCTTTTTCCCTGCAAGGAACCCAAGGCAGCTTACATAATCCCCCTCTCCATTTTATCCACACAACCCTGCGAGGTAGGTTAGTCTGAGAGTCAGTGACTGGCCCAAAGTCACCCAGTGAGCTTCATAGCCAAGTGGGGGCTCGAACTCAGATCTCCCAAGTCCCAGTCCAACACTCTCACCACTATGCCACTGCTAACTCCTTTGTGATTTTTTTCTTTTATGGAAAGGCAGGATTATAAATGTTTTTTAAAAATAAAAGTGGACAAATCCTGCTAGACCAAAAAGGAGGGATCCTGAGATGCTGGGATGCACCATCGAATTGCACATGGGCCCCTCCACTGCAGGCCTTCCAGTATTGCATAAAAGGCTGCTGGTTTTTGACACTTCTCCTGAGCTGTCTTGAATCTCCTGTAGTAACAGTATATAACGACTGGATTATTTTAATGCATCCTCCTTTCCTTTTGTATGCCACTTGTGAGGGGGATGTCCAAAAGGTAGCCTAAAAATACTTCAATGAACATAGAGAATGGGGGGAAATTATTAACATTACTACTCCTACTATTACTACTCCTACGCCTACCACCAGCATTGCATTTGTAAAGAGATATGATCGTCAGTCAGGGAAAGAGGGAGCCTTACTGAGAGAGGCCAAGATCCCACAATTCTCCAAGATTTGCCTGTGCAGGGCTCTCTGGTCAGGATCCAGCAGCGCTCACTCCTCCTGGCTGAAGGACACAACGATCTCCTCAAAGGGAACCAGACCCTGGACAGAAAAAACATCAACACTTCCTCCTCACACCTAACGTAAAGATCGTCTAGTAACAAAATCCAAAAGGCTGCTTCAAGTGAGTTGGCTGGGCATTTATAGTGGACGATTTAAGCATCCAGGAGTGGCATTTACAGCCTTCCTTTTAGAGGACAAAGACTACCAAAGGGCTACTAGTCCTGATGGCAACCTCCAGGATCTGGGGAAGCACGCCTCTCAAGACCAATCACAGGGGAAGAACAGCGTCCGAGGGCTATTGCCCAGCGAGGTGAGCGGGGCACAAAGGCACCCAAGGGATCCTTCTCCCGACCTGATCCGCTCCCACGCCATCACAAAGAAGAAGCGGTGGCTGAGGATTTATTCCTGGCATCACTCCATCCCCTCTGAGAGAGAAAGGAAACCGGGAGTGTATGCCTGTCTTGGAGATTAAGATGACAGTCCTAAGAACGTATGACCATATGTTGTTAGCAGCAAAAATGTCTAAAGAAAAATGAATTCTTCACACTTTCCACATATACACTTTAAATTTATCCCCAAATAACATGACATCACAGCCATGCCCTCCTTCCATTTGTCTGAACCCCGCCAGTGGCTTGTGCATGGTGAACAAATCCTGCTGCTGGGCTCAGACAACACGACAAGCCACTCTGAAACAAACATGGCCTATAAGCCACCGTGGCTTATCGTGTTGCGTGAAAACAGTCAGTGTCTTTCAGTAAATGTTAAAGAAATCCATTGGCTGAAGGGAAATGGATCCCTTTTCAAATATTTATTTATTTAAAATGTTTCTGAGGCTGCCCCTTCAAGAAAGCTAAGTGGGTAGCATAAAAGAAAGAGACAGTTCCAAAATCAAAATTGAAACGGGCAGAGATCAAGACAGCAATAAAACAATAATAGAGCGGATAACAGCAGTGTTCGGGCCAGCTCATGTCACAGGTTGGAGTGCCAGGCGAGTACTGCCTTCAGCTGGTTCCAAAAAGAGCCCACCCATGGTGTCAGGGGGGTTGGTGTGTGGATCGTGTCATTATATATTTTAGTCGCTATGTGACACGGGACTGTGTTGTCTCCGGGTGGAGTCAGGAGATTTCTGTGTTTCTATTTCTGTTCTTATTTAAGAGAGGCAAAGCTCTTGCCGAGATTCCTGACTGGTGTCCACTAGGACTCCCGTGGAAGTCGGGGTGGCGCAACTGGAAAGGGCCTCTCCTCAGGAATTACCCACCTATGTGCAGATGGTGAGGGACCCGGGAGGAGGCTTTTCAGAGGATGCTTGGCCACAGCGATGTGGTAGGAGGCAGCCCTTTCTGTGCCAGCTCCCAAGTTGTTTAGGGCTTCGTACGCAAGAGCACCAGCAGCCTGAATTACACCCAGAAGCCGGTGCAGTTGATGAAACAACTGGTGAGATATATTTTGGAGCACCAGTCCCAGTTAGCAACTTGGCAGCCCCACATACAGTCTGCCCAGGGCAGGAGAGCTCAGTCTGAGACATTCACATGGTTTTCCCCAAGCACCCTCAATGGGTTGCCAAGTACCCTCGATAGCTCTTCCGAGGACCTCTGATGGGCCATGGGTAAGGTGGCGCTGAAACCTCTGCACCCCCTCCTGCCTGACCAGACCTGTCTGTCCTGTCAGTAGAGTGAGGGGTCGGGGGATTGAGGGGGGGAAGCGAGGGGGTCAAAGAAGCAACCAAGGCTACAAGAGGTTGTTGGAAGCAAGGTGCAGGGAAGCACAGAGCAGGTGGTTGGCTCAGGCCAGCCCGGACACTCAACCCCCAAGCAGAATGCCTGGGTACATTGCTGTTAGTTATAGTTACTAGTATTAGACTAGGGTAGATTCTTCATTGTTAGCTGAGAATAGTGTAGCTTCTTTGTTGTTTTATAGTTCGGTCTGTGCCTAACAAGCTTTAATTTCCCTTTGTCAGTTTCACTCCCTTATCTCCCCTTTCAATCTGTATGTTTACTACTGTCAATAAGCCTGTTTCGCTTTTGCCTAAAGCGTAGTTTCGCTTTGACTCAGTGCCTCAATCCAGTGTAAGTGACCCGAGTTGAACCAGGGATTGCAAGCGGGAGCTCTGAGCTGTCAAAATAGCTGCATAGCTCCTGGTCTTGCAGGAAAGGACTGGCGGCGGTCCTTCACAAGCACTTTTTCAGTAGTCTAACCGAGAGGTGAACATGGCATGGAGAACTGTAGCCAGGCTCTCCTTATCCACGAGGGAAAAGCAGATGAGGGTCACCGCACACCACAAAGACCACTTGAGCCTGTAATGACGAAACTGAATCTAGCAGCATCCCAAGCTATGAAGCTGGTGCTTTGGGAGGGTGCTGCCCAATGTAGAATAAAATTGCGTTGTCCAATGGGATTAAACTGTTGGAGATATCAAAAGGCAGCCTCCCACCCACAGCACGCACACACACAACTGAATTTGAAACACTTGTTTTTATTGTCATCCACTAAAACCCCAAATTCCTGGATGACTCCCCAAAGTATCATTATGACACCCAGTGGCAGCTTGAAAATTTAGCGGGCCCTTGGACAAGAGGGCCTCAGGGCATCCAGTAAGTGGCTTCTCCAACAGGAAATATGGGTTCAATTGTGCCTGACTCTTGCACCATACGCCAAGCATATCTATGGTTTCTCCCCTGTGTGCGCTATATGATGGGAAGTGAGATCTGTCTTCTGACTGAAACTTTTCCCACATCCCAAGCATTTATATAGTTTCTCCCCTCACCTTGCTTCTTTGATGATAAGCAAGGTTGGTGTTTGAATCTCATTTCATACTCCAAGCATTTGTTTGATTTCTCCCCTTTGTGCGGTATTCCATGAGGTGAGATCAATTTTCTGATTGAAGTTTTTTCCATATTCCAAAGATTTATATGGATCCTAGCCTCCCTGAGTTCTTTGATGAGGATTCTTCCCTGTGTGAATTCTTTAATGAGAAGTCAGATTTCCCTTCTGACTGAATCTCTTTCCGCACTCCAAGCATTGATATGGTTTCCCCTCTGTGTAAGTTCTTTGATGAGAAGTGAGATTTATCTTCTGACTGAAGCTTTTTCCACAGTCCAGATGCTGATATGGTTTCTCCCCGGTGTGAGTTCTTTGATGGCACATGAAACTTTCCCTCCAATGAAAGTTCTTTCCACACTGGAAGCATTATAGTTTCTCCCGTGTGAATTCTTTGATGAGAAGTCAAATGTGCCTTCTGACTGAAGCTCTTTCCACACTCCAAGCATTCAAATGGTTTCTCCCGTGTGAATTCTTTCATGAGAAGTGAGATTTGACTTTTTGCTGAATATCTTTCCACACTCCAAGCATTGATATGGTTTCTCCCGTGTGAGTTCTTTGATGAGAAGTGAGATTTATCTGTTGACTGAATCTCTTTCCGCACTCCAAACATTTATATGGTTTCTCACCTGTGTGAATTCTTCGATGAGAAGTCAGATGTGGCTTCTGACTGAAGCTCTTTCCACACTCCAAGCACTGATATGGTTTCTCCCCTGTGTGAATTCTTTCATGAGAAGTGAGCTGTATCTTCCAATTGAATCTCTTTCCACACTCCAAGCATTGATATGGTTTCTCCCCTGTGTGAGTTCTTTCATGAGAAGTGAGCTGTGTCCTCGAACTGAATCTCTTTCCACACTCCAAGCATTGATATGGTTTCTCCCCTGTGTGAGTTCTTTCATGAGAAGTGAGATATATCTTTAGACTGAATCTCTTTCCACACTCCAAGCATTGATATGGCTTCTCCCCTGTGTGAATTCTTTCATGAAAAGTGAGACTTATCTTTTGACTGAATCTCTTTCCACACTGGAGGCATTGATATGGTTTCTCCCCTGTGTGAATTCTTTGATGAGAAGTGAGATGTATCTTCTTACTGAATATCTTTCCACACTGCAAGCATGGATGTGGTTTCTCCCCTGTGTGAATTCTTTGATGAGAAGTGAGATGTGCCTTCCGACTGAAGCTCTTTCCGCACTCCAAGCATTGATATGGTTTGTCCCCTGTGTGAATTCTTTCATGATAAGTGAGATGTGTCTTCCGACTAAAGCTCTTTCTGCACTCCAAGCATTGATATGGTTTGTCCCCTGTGTGAATTCTTTGATGACGAGTGAGCTCTGTCTTCCGAATGAATCTCTTTCCACACTCCAAGCACTGATGTGGTTTCTCCCCTGTGTGGATTTTGCAATGAGCATTAAGTTTTGATTGAGAATTGAAGGTTTTCCCACACACAGAGCACACATAGTTTTCTTGTTTTTTATCCATTTTTTCTTCCATTGGGATATCATTGTAGTCACTGCCCCGAGAAGCAAAAGATTTATTCCTCCTCTTCTGATTTAGTTCACTTTCCTTTCTCCACCTTTCTCTATTTTTACATCTGTTTGTTTTCGGGGACATCCCAGATGGTTCTCTCTTATTCTCCATTTCACTCCTGTCACTTTCTAGAATGAAGACAGGAAATTGTTAAAAGCCTGAGTTAGAAATAGAGCTTCAAATCATTGAATGAATTCAGTTGACTATTGTGATAAAAGGAAGAACTCCCAACACCGAGACTGGAGGCAGTTCTTACTATGTGCCGAACAGCCTCTTTTGACTGGCCTTGACTGAGAGCTGGCGTAGTCAAGAGCAATGGATTGGGACCAGAGTTCTGGGCTCTGCTCCCATCTCAGACTTGAATTTTTCTGGGTGCTGCTGGACTGGTTTCTCTCTCTCACCCTAGCCTACCCCACAGGATTGTTGTGCAGGTAAGTGGACAATCTGAGGCATGATATGAGCTCTTTGGAGCAACAGTAGGATGCAAATACAGAAAGGAGAAGAGCCATCAAGAAGTGGCAGAGAACCTTTTCTTATTGGGTGCCCCATTATGTACATGAGTTAAATATGCTCATTTTAACGTCTGAGCTATGGTGGTGTTGGCGGCAAAGAGACCATATTTCTCTCCTACCATTATGGACTCATCACCATCCAGTGGAGCCTGTGGTATCCAAACCCACCATGGGATCTGAAGAATGAAGGTACCCTCCCCACTGGAGCCCGCTCCCCACAGGGATCAACTTGCTCAGTATTTCATGGATCAAGTTGCTCCCATCCATTCTAACCTGGTTGCCACGTTAATCACAGCTTGAGTCTATGGCTCCCGGTCTTTTTTGACCCAACCAAAAGGGCTGATGTTCAACAGTCAGTTTTGATGCTGCCCAGGGTGCATTACTTATTTGGGAATGCATATTCCCAGAGACATATCTCAAATGACCAAGTTAAAGGGGAATAAGTTGATCACTGAATCTCAAGGGATGTGGGTCTTCGCGTCTATGCCGGAATCATCAATGGATTTACTCTAAGTGCTTCATTTAAATTTATATAAGAACATTGTATCTTTCTTTCTTTCTCTTTCCTTTTATACTTTTGCTTTGTTCAAATGCACAATAAAAAAATAATTTAAAAAAGTGTACTAGCACTTTATGCCTAAAGTTGATCCTGTCCATTCCAACTTTGTTCTGACACTAATGACAGCTTCTTGCTCCTGCTCCACTCACCATCAGCAGCTGCCCCCAATCGACTTCCCCTGTCCATCAACGGACATTAACGGAAAAGGTTTCCTCACCCCTGGCCCTAAAGGAGCAGCATTCCTGATACAGGAAGAACCAGTCCCAGGTGAGCCTCTCAACACGTGAACCTCTTCCTTGGCTGCCCGGCGCTGCTTTCTCCCCCTGTCTATGAAACGGGTTCTGAACCAGCGGAGGAATCCTAGGGTTTCAGGGGGGGAATTGGCACCACAGACCCAAACTGTTGGAATACTGATCCGGGCCCCTCCACTGCCCCTCCACTGCAGGCCTTCCAGTGTTGCGTAAAAGCTTGCCTATGCTAGGCTGCCTTTCCCTAATCACAGTGTCTGAATGTGTCTCCTCGAAATGTTTCTGGTATGGCTGAGCCCGGTGTCTTGAAGCTCCTGTTGTAACAGTGTATCATGACTGGATTATCTTAATGCATCCTCCTTTGCTTGCGTATGCCACTTGTGAGGGGCATGACCGAAAGGTAACCTCGAAATACTTCAATGAATATAGAGAATGGGGAAAAAATTACTAACATTCTCACTACTACTCCTACCATCATTGCATTTGTAAAGAGATATTACCGACAGCCAGGGAAAGAGGGAGCCTTACCGAGAGAGGCCACGATCCCACAATTCTCCTCCATGGTTTGCCTGTGCAGGGCTCTCTGGTCAGGATCCAGCAGTGCCCACTCCTCCTTGCTGAAGGACACAGCGATCTCCTCAAAGGGCACCAGACCCTGGACAGAAGAAACATCAACATTTCCTCCTCACACCTAACAGAAAGATCATCTAGTAAAACAAAATCCAAAAGGCTGCTTCAAGTGAGTTGGCTGGGCATTTATAGTGGACGATTTAAGCATCCAGGAGTGGCATTTACAGCCTTCCTTTCAGAGGACAAGGCTACCAAAGGGCTACTAGTCCTGATGGCGACCTCCAGGATCTGGGGAAGCACGCCTCTCAAGACCAATTACAGGGGAAGAACAGCGTCTGGGGGCTATTGCCCAGCGAGGTGAGTGGGGGACAGGGGCACCCAAGGGATCCTTCTCCCGACCTGATCCGCTCCCACATATGACCATAAGAAGGGCCATTCTGGATCAGGCCAAATGTCCATCTAGTCAAGTATTCAGTCTACACACTGGCCAACCAACTGCCCATGGAAACTCACAAGCAGGACATGAGTACAGCAACACCCTCCCGACCATGTTCCCCAGCAACTGGTGTACATAGGCATACTGCCTCTGATACTGGAGATCGTGTATAGCTATGCATGCCCATCACAAACACAGCTGTCTATGTGTCTACGGATCACATTTCCCACTAACAGGAGCTCCCCAGCCCCTGGATATATTGAATGCACTTACTAGGTAGTTAGCCCCGTTGAACACAACACGACTTCCTTCTCAGGAAACTACACAGCACTGCAGCTTATGTGGTGCAAGTGTAAGACCACAGGCATGTCAGGAGATGTCTTATCCCTTATTTGCAGTTTGGATGTTTTAGGGTGACTGGGTGAAAATGCATCTCTCCCCAGTTGGGCTCTTGGCCACAATTCAAAGTGCAGATTTCCTTGTCTAACGTCTTCAGTTATTGAATATGATTTTTTAAACTGAGTAAAAGGCTGGAGACAGGTTTCTTCCCCCCACCCCCCAAACGACTTGGGGGGGAATAAAAGCAAATGAAAGGCCTTTCAACGTCATATCTCCCAAATATCAGCGACCCACAAGCTCGCAGAGCATTTATGCTAGCTAGATTCAACATTCTTCCATCAGCGATCTTGCAGGGGAGGTATCAAGGAACACCATACCACCAGAGACATTGTCCGTGTATGGCTGGGGAACCTGAATCACTGAGGCACATCCTCCTTCATTGCAAATTCTATTCTAAAATAAGGGAAGACACAATTTTGCCTTTCCTAAGGAGGTTTTCTGGTATGCCTGATGATTGGCTGGTCACTCTCTGTCTAAATGACAAAAACCCAACCGTCACCTCTGTAGTAACAAACTTCTTAGCTGCTATGAAAAGGAGAGTTTTTATGGCAGGGAATAAGTGAAAATGGTTTTCTTCAAAGCATGTTTTATCATGGAAGATAATTATTGTTTTATCTGTACTCATGTAATTTCCCTGGTGTAATTTGTACTGTATAACTTGTAGTATTTGGGTCATATGACCGTAAGAAAGTTAAAAAAAAAAAAAGAAGCAGCCCAAGGATTTCTTTCATCTCCCCAACCCCGCAGCTAATCCTTACCCTGTGAGGCGGCACCTCCATCACTCTCCTGCTCGATGCCCATTCGCAGGAGACTCTGCAGGGAGCAGGGAAATCAGACCCCACTTCGGCACACAGATTCTCTACCTGAAACGTAATGTGGATCCAAGACATGCAATGAGAAGAGAATACAGAAATGATACACTCTTATTGAGGCAGGGGTATGGGACATCCCTCCTCAGATGATTTCCAGAAAGGGTCGGGTAATTCATAGATTGAGTTTTGGGATGTCCCCCATCACATGCTTGACCCCTTGGAGCTCCCAGGATGCAATGCTCTCACCCGCTGCTCCTCCTGCTTCTCCTCCTCCTCCCGGCTCAGGAGGAAGCCTTCTGCCAGGGCCACCGCCTGGGAACTGGTCTCCGCCCCACATTCCCTCACCCAGCTCGACATCTCCAGGGGCAGGATGCTCAGGAACTGCTCCAGGATTACCAGGTCCACGATCTGATTTTTGGTGTGTCGCTCTGGCTTCAGCCACTGACGGGAGAGATGGTGGAGCTGGGTGCAGACCTCTCGGGGGCCCTGAGCCGCCCAGTAGCGGAGCTGCCTGAAACGCTGGTGCCGCACATCTGAGCTGACCATTTCCTGGCTCACGATATTCTGTCGCGTAGTTTCCCAGGTTTCACTGGCACTCCCAGTCCTGATGGCATCGTGGCCTCTTCCTGCTTCAGCGGTAGCAGAGTTCTGCTCGTCCATCTTTGATCCGTGCAGCAAAGAGCGGTGCTAATGAAGCTCTGCAAAGCCAAGACCTGTAAAAGAATCATTACCCTGTCAGGGCAAGAAGGAATGGCAAGGACTCCAGGTGGCAACCAGGTCCCGTTCCAAAAGGAAAGGTAGGCACAACCAAATTTAAATAGGACTCAAATGACTAAAAACAAGTTAGTACAACGTAAACTCTTGAACAAGTTGACATCATCACCACCACCCATGTGCTATTTCGAGTTGTTCAATGCATCTGCCCAGAGGGCAGTTTTAACCTGGTGCTGAAAGGATAGTACAGCTGGCGCCAGGTGGGCCTGTGAAGGGGAGCTTGTTCCACAGTTGGGGGGCAAGCACAGAAAAGGCCCTCCCTCTTGTTGCCATCCTCCAGACCTCCCTCGGAGGTGGCAGTCGGGGGAAGGCCCCAGATGTCGAGCATGGTGTCCGGGGAGATTGCAGTTGGGAGAGGCGTTGGGTCAAGTATTGTGGTCCTAATCCATGCAGGGCTTTATAGGTTAAGACCAGCACCTGGAATAAGGCTCAGAAGCATAGAGACAGCCAGTTCAAGTGGGCCAGAACTAGTGTTATGTGCATAGACCTTCTGGTCCTGGTTATTAGTCTGGCTGCTGCATTTTGGACAAGCTGCAGCTTCTGAATAGTCTTCAAGGGCAGCTCCATATAGAGTGCATTGCAGTAATCTAATTTAGAGATTACCAGAGCATAGGTTACAGAAACCAGATTATCCCTGTCCAAATACGAGCAAGCAGGGACACCAGCCAGAGCTGATAGAAGGCACTCTGTGCCACTGAGGCCACTTGAGCCTCAAGTGACAAAGATGGCTCAAGGAGGACCCCCAAGCTACGAATCTGCTCCTTCAAGGGGAGTGCAACCCCATCCAGAACAGGTTGAACACCCTCCATCCCGTCAGGGGAACCACCCACTAACAGCATCTCAGTCTAGTCTGGATTGAGCCTCAGTTTGTTAGCCCTCATCCAGTCCATTGTCGTGGCCATGCATGGGTTTAGCACATCCACAGCCTCAGCTGCTGAAGATGAAAAGGAGAGATAGGGCTGCGTGTCATCAGCGTACTGCAAAACTCCAGATGACCCCACTCAGCGGCTTCATGTAGATGTTGAATAGCATGGGGGATGAGACCAACCCCTGAGGGACCCCATACTGGAGAGTCCATGGGGCCAAGCAGCATTCCCCAAGCACCACCTTCTGGACCTGGCCATCCAAGTAGGAGCAGAACCACTGCAATGCAGTACCCCCCACTGGCAACTCAGAAAGCCACCCCAGAAGGATACCATGGGCGATGGTATCAAAAGCCGCCAAGGGATCCAGGAGTATCTTTCCCCCCACCCCATAAAGTTTTGTATAATTTATTAATATTACAAACAAAAACCAACACCACAAAACATACAAAGGTGAGCAAACAAACAAAAACCTAAAATGGGCTTCCAATTTTTTCTACAGCAAATACAACTAACAATATTTTCTCTTACTCCATAATTACATAGACAATTCTCTTTTTTCTGTTATCTCAAAAAAAAAACACAACAACTTTTTATTCACCAAACTTACAAATAAACAAGTCATTTTTTTCCTAATCCCTGCAAGAAATCAAGTAAAGGTTTCCGCTCAATAAACACAGATATTGTCTTTTCTTTGATTAATGACGTAAGTTTAGCCATCTCTGCCAGCTCAAGCATCCTCACCAGCACAATATATTATGTATATTGTTATATATATATATATATATATATATATATATAATTTTTAATATTATTGATGGTTTGATTCTATTTTTAACTTTTGTATTTTTCTACTTCTGTTTTCATTGTATGAGTTTTAAAGGTTGGGAGCCGCCTTGTGTTGGGGGAAAAGGCAGGATACAAATAAATAAATAAATAAATAAATAAATGAATAAATCAGCAACCATTCTTCTGTTGAGGGCAATGTTGAGAAGATCCAGGGGTATCAACAAGGTCACACTCCCCATCTCTCTCCCAACACAGGTCATCATACAGGGCAACCAAAGCTGTTTCTCTGACTGAAATGGATCCAGATAATCAGTCTCATCCAAGAGCGGCTGGAGTTGGTTGGCCACCACCTGCTCAAGGACCTTGCCCAGGAAAGGAACATTTTCCACTGGCCTGAAGTCGCTAAGATCATCCAGGTCCAAGCAGGGTTTCTTCAAAAGTGGCCTCACCACCACTTCTTTCCACTCCCTCTAGCAAGGAGGCATTGATCACCTCCTGGCCCAGCCGGCTGTTCCCTCCCTGCTAACATTAATAAGCCAAGAAAAACAAGGATCCAATGCGCATGCGGTTGCACGAACCTGTCCAAGCACCTTGTCAACATCCTGGAGCTGTACCAACTGAAACTCATGCAAGAAAATTTGACCAGGCTGAGCTCTGGGTACCTCGCCTGATTCAACTGCTATAACATTGGAGTGCAAGTCCCGGCGGATGCAAGAGATTTTTCCTGGAAGTGACAAGCAACTATACTGCATTGTAGTGGGCCTCAGAGGGGTCCAGGATGTCCTTGGGGCCAGCATACCGGTATAATGTTGCTCCCCGCCCTGCCCAAGCGCCGAGTGCCCAAGGCGGGTCCAGTCATTCCGGCACCAGAACAGAGAGCCTCTCCCCACATCCCCGACAAGAGAAGAGCAAGAAGAGGGTGGGAAATACTCAGTCACTGGACTTTCAGGGCACCCCGAATCAGCTGCCGGGGGCGACACCTCCCTCTGCCCAACGGTGGGGCCAGCCCTGGGCGGGGGTGGGGGGCACCTCATCCGCCCCCCTCGGCCCAATTGAGCCGCGTTGGGGAGCCCGGAGCCGAAGGGCCCGATTGGGGGTGGGGGGGTGGGTGGGCAATGACTTTAGCCGATGTCCAGGTGCAGAGTCCATGAACCTGCTGGATTCCTCGCAGACCTCCTTTAATCCCCCCCCCCCAACCAAAAGGTTCTCCTGGCTTTACGGAGGAAAGAAAGAAGCGCCCGAGCTTTTAAACCTCAAACGGATAAAATCCGTGGTAAAATCTCAAACGGATCAGCGGCGGAGGCCCCCTGCCTGTGGGGTGAAATGGGAAGGGGGTTCCAGCTTGCATCTTCCCCGTCCCCGCCATGCCCCCCTCCCCAATCACAAGGGGGGGGGTCTCACCGGATCGCAGGAGGGAGGGAGGGAGGCACCGAGGCAGTCGGCGGGAAAGAGCAGAGTCGCCGGGCGGGAAAAGGCAGGAGCAGAGTCTCCAGTTGCCAGGGAAATGGAGCGACCCTCAGGAAGACCCATCAGCCATCAGGGTTTCTCCTCACTTTGTCCTGCAGAGTCGGGGGAGCTCCCAGCTACTTCACGCTGCTTTTAAAGGGGAGGTTTAGCTTAGCTGCAATTGACTTTTGCCCACGGCCCCTTTAAGAGTAGAGAGACACCGCTGAACTGGGAGGTGGAGGCGAGGGGTGTGCGTGCCTGTGCGTGCGCGTGCACGGGTGGGCGCCCCCTGGGGAAGGGATTAGTTGGGTGGAAAGAGGAGGAGGCGGCGGGGGCTGCCCCGGAACGAGGGAGGGAGACGAGAATGAGGGAATTGATCACATGATTCCTGTCTTTATATTGCCAAAGATTTCCTTTCCTAACAGAGCCGACTACTGTGTGCCTCTAACAGGTGAGATGCAGCGTCAGAAGGAAAGGCAAGAACCTTCTCTGAAGCTCAATCCTGACAATTTTAAAACAAAAAGAAAAAGATTGCCTTGCAAGCACTGACCCCCCCCCCCCATGAAAAACACCGGATATCCAAAATTAAGGGTTTCAGTAAGGTTAAAATAAATAAATAAATACAAAAGCCACTTATGAAATATTATAAAAGAATATAAAAATCTAATAATGTAATAATTATATAAGATATTACGGTATATAATACAATTCTGGAAAAGTCATCCTAGCACTGGCGCTGCTGCTGCTACCTCTTCTAGCAAGGAGCAGCATTTCACAATTATCCCTCAATTATACGATACTTCTTCACACAATGCATAATCAATTTGCTGCAAATAAGCGGACAATCTGAGGCTTGATGTTATGAGCTGTTTGGAGCAACAGTAGGATGCAAATACAGATGCAAATACAGATAAGGAGAGAAAGGAGAAGAGCCATCAAGAAGTGGCAGAGAACCTTTTCTTATTGGGTGCCCCATAAATTATGTACATAAGTTAAATAAGCTCATTTTATTTTTTTAAATAAATGTTATTTAGTTATTATAAACTACATACAAAAATATAAAACACAGACATACAACTAAAATAAATCATAAGGTGCACCCCCCCACCTGCCTAGGGACCAACTAATATACATAGAATCATAGAAAAGTAGAGTTGGAAGGGGCCTACAAGGCCAACGAGTCCAACCCCCTGCCCAATGCAAGAATCCAGGTCAAAGCATCCCTGACAGATGGCTATCTATCCCATTAACCAATTAAATTCCACATTCCAAAAATATAACATATTCTGACAAGGCATACTCCCCTTTCCCTTTATTAACATACAGTCTAATACTTGATTCCATATAAGGACTGGGCTTGCACCTTTTTGTAAGAGAAGGTGTGCAGTTGTTCATGCCTTCCTCTCTGTGCTAGGTTAAGCCCATACAAAGAGCCCTACTGGAAAGGCCTATCTGGTCCAGCATCCTGTTTCCCACAGTGACCAACCAGAGGCTCTGGAAAGCTCTCCAGCAGGACCTGAGGGTAACAGTGCGCTCCCACTCATGTTCCCCAGCAACTGGTCTTCAGAGGCATGGTGTCTCCAATCCTGGAGGTGCTATGTAGCTATCATGACTAGTCCATTGATAGCCTTATCAGTAATAGAATGCCTTGAGAAGGGAAACTAGGTACTAACCTCCATGAATTTGTCTACTCCAAGTTGGCAGCCATGGCTACATCTTGTGGCAGTGAATCCCACAGTTCAACTATGCACTATGCAAATAAATATTTCATTTTGTTTGTGCCAAATGTGCCACCATTTAGCTTTAGTGGATAACCCCAGGTTCTAGGTGAGGGGGAGAAAATACTGCAGTTTTGTGTGTTTCCTCTGATCGCTTTTGTACTTGGCCATGCCCTTTGCTTGCCTGGCCACACCCTCTTGATCACACCTTCATGTTGCTTAACCATACGTTTAACAAATTCACATGTGTGCCGCTATTTTCATCTGTGCAATGTTGGAGGATCTGCAGGAGAGGAAGGAGGGACGTGGGGTGGGGGCAGGGACATTTTATGACTTTGAGGTGGCGTGGAGGGAGGTGCCGTTGCCATGGAGACAGGGCCCCACCCTGCCTCCCCAAATTGCCTTCCTCTCTAGGATTCCAGCTCAGTTCCTTTGCAGGGGGGCACGCAGCAGGATCCTTCCTTTGGACCCCCCAAGCAGAACCAGTGGACCGGGTCAGGCTCAGCACCCCTGCTAGGCTGGACTCCTCAGGGCCAGCTGGGTGGGGACAGGCTAGTTTGTGCACGTGTCCGGTGGGCAGTAATCTTTTGCTTCCTCTTTTGCTTCCTCTTTTACCTGCAACCGCAGGTAAAATATTTGCTAGGATTCTCGCAAACCGTCTTCTATCTATTTCAGAAGAGATCCTCCCTGAAACTCAATATGGTTTCCGCCCCTCTAGAGGGACAGTAGACATGATTTTTACTGCACGTCAGCTCCAAGAAAAATGCCGGGAGCAAAATCAACCCCTTTATATGGCATTTATCGATTTGGCTAAGGCCTTTGATACTGTAGACCGTACAGCTCTCTGGACTATCCTTATGAAAATTGGATGCCCCAATAAATTTGTGAATATCTTGCGACTTCTCCATGACAACATGACGGCAACGGTTTTGGACAACAACGGCTCTCATGGTGCTCCATTTAAAGTGGGATCAGGTGTTAAACAGGGATGTGTTATCGCCCCAACATTATTTGCCATTTTCATCGCCATGGTTTTACATCTTGTCGAGGGGAAACTTCCCACTGGTGTGGGAATTATATATCGAACAGATGGAAAGCTTTTTAATCTCAGCAGGCTGAAAGCAAAAAGTAAGGTAATTACAACCTCCGTTGTGGAACTTCAGTATGCTGATGATAATGTGGTCTCCGCACATTCAGAGGATGATCTCCAAACTATCCTAAATGCTTTTGCAGAAGCTTACGAAAAACTTGGTCTCTCACTTAACATCAAAAAGACCAAAGTGCTTCATCAGCAAGTGCAAGCTAACCCTTTGGTGATGCCATCTATCCAGCTTGGCGGGACAATACTGGAAAATGTCGATCATTTTCTCTATCTTGGCAGCTATCTTTCTGTTACAGCTAACATCGACAGTGAAATCCAACATCGTTTGAGCTCCGCAAGTGCCGCATTTTCTCGAATGAAACATAGAGTGTTCGAGGATCGGGATATTTGTAAGAAGACCAAAACACTGGTTTATGAAGCCATTGTATTACCAACTTTATTGTATGCCTGCGAAACATGGACTATCTATAAACGTCACTTCCACCTCCTTGAAAGGTTTCATCAACGTTGCCTCCGGAAAATCCTGCAAATTACTTGGGAAGATAGGCGAACAAATGTCAGTGTACTGGAAGAAGCAAAGACTACTAGCATTGAAAAAATGATCCTTCAACGCCAACTTCAGTGGACCGGTCATGTTGTTCGAATGCCTGACTGCCGTCTCCCAAAGCAGTTACTTTACTCCCAACTCAAGGATGGAAAGCGGAATATCGGTGGTCAATATAAGAGGTTTAAAGATGTTCATAAGGCTAATCTAAAAAAATGCAATATAAACATCGAAAACTGGGAAGCTCTGGCCCATGAACGATCTAAATGGAGGTTGGCCTTTCACAAAGGTTCCATGGACTTTGAAGAAGCCCGAGTGCAAGGTGAAAGGGAGAAACGTGCTAAGCGAAAAGCACGTCAAATGAATCCTTTACAGGACCATCTTCTATCTGGTAACCTGTGTCCTCACTGTGGGAAGCTGTGTGGATCTAGAATTGGCCTCCACAGTCACTTACGGACCCATCGCTAGAGTCTACACAATCTTCTTTAGAATTTCCTCCTTTTATCCCGGAAGACAATCTTACTCGGTCACGAGTGATCGCCTGATGATGATGATGATGATGATACCTAGGGAGGTGGTGGGCTCTCCCAGTCTGGAGGCATTCAAGGTGCAGCTGGACAGACATCTGTCAGAGATGCTTTGACCTGGATTCCTGCATTGAGCAGGGGGTTGGACTCGATGGCCTTGTAGGCCCCTTCCAACTCTACTTTTCTATGATTCTATGATTCTATGAGTTTGTGCACGTGTCCGGTGGGCAGTAATCTTTTGCTTCCTCTTTGGACCAGCATCCCCCCCCCCAGCGGGCAATTAGCCATGCTGTCTGGAAATTATGGGAATTGTAGTCCATCGCATCTGTAGGGCACAAAGGCTCTACAGCAGCATTATGAACATAAGCACACAGGAACAGCCCTGCTGGATCAGAACAAGGGTCCATCTAGTCCAGCATTGTGTTCACACAGTGGCCAGCCAGCTGCCCACGGGATCCCACAAGCAGGACATGAGGGCAACAGCACCCTCCCACCCATGTTCCCCAGCAACTGGTGTACCTAGGCATACCGCCTGTGATCCTGGAGGCAGCATAGAGCCATGAGGACTAGCAGCCATGGATAGGCTCCTCCTCTATGAACTGGTCCCACCCCTTTTTAAAGCCCTCCAAATTGGTGGCCATCACTCCATCTTGTGGAGCTGGGTTCCATAGTTTGACTAAGTGCTGTGTAGAGAAGGGTGCTGTAGAGGTTCAGTGGGGCTTGCTCTCGGGTAAGGCGTGCACAACTTCTAGCCCCCCCCCCCCGAGGGCTGCATGCCGTGCTGGGTTGGTGCCCGGAGGCCACCCGCAGAATCCCCCCTCCCAATCCTGCTGAACCCTCACTGGGGCGCAGGGGAGCTTTTCGTCTCAACCCATCCCAGGGAACTTGGGTAGACGACGCACAGGGATCTCATCACACTCCAATGGCCACCGATGTGGTAAGTTTCCCCAGAATCAATAAGCAGGTTAATCTGTGGCTCAATGGGAGAAGAAAGCCATATCTGTCATCCACAGGAAATGCTCAGCCTGTCAGGATAATGTTGGAGAAGGCCAGAGTGACACCCCCTTGTCTCATGCCAAACTCAAGGTGTCACACGTGCTGCTGCTAGTCACCCTAGCCGTGCTGCATATTCTCCAAGCCCAACCCAGACACGCACACACAGAGGGAGCATCCTTTAAAGGATGGGTGCCCGCCACTCTTGGCTCCTGGAAAGGACCGTGGAATGGAGGTGGGGGCAGAAATAGGCCTCCTGGAATGTGCTGGCTCTGAGGCCAATCCCACCCCCCTTTAGATGACAATATTTGACACGAGACCCAACTTCTCATGGTATAGTTATGCTCATATATCTGTCTGCATGTGTTTAACCTCAAAAACTATTGGCAGGTCAGGGGAGAAGAAAAAGTCCCAACATGCCACAAACAATACCAACTCTATTTTAAATTTCAATTCCATAAACTGTGCTTTGAACTTTGCCAAATCCGCCACTTCAAAAGGAGACGCCTGGCCGCCTCCAAAGTCCTACTTTGTGCTGTGGGTGGGTGTGTGGGTCTGTGCATGGCTGATGGGAGAGAGTCCCAGCAGGGGTGCAGGAAGAAATCAGAAGCATTTAGAAAAGCCCTGCTTTGAAAGGAAGAGCATGCCATCCTCAGGATACTCTTTTCTGGAACATGCATGGACATGTGGGCCTACAGCAGCACCCAGTGGCCAATGCAGGAAATCAGGTAGCTTCTCCAGCAAAGTCTAATTTGAATAGAAGACAAGCGTGTCCTTTGGTGCTCCCCCCCTAAGGCAGGCCTAGCAACAAGGCAGCCAGGGCTGGCTGAGCAAGTCTCCAGGTGTTCTTGATGCTTTAATTCCGTTCCAGTATGGGAGGGAAAGTAGGCAAATATGCCACAGGGACAAGTTCCCCAACCATCATGGGGACCACCTGTCATGTCTTCTATGCTTATCCCTCTTTCTCCCCGATTGGGATAAAAGTTTAGGATTAGCCTGTAATCAAAAAAATCCAGACCTGGAAAATGGGCAGAACTGGAAGGCAAAGGAAGTGCATGTGAAGAAAGGTGTGGAATGCAGGACACGCAGGGACTGTGACTTGCGTCAAGCCTCCTAATGGATCTAGGGCTCAGGTGGGAGTTGGACCCCAAAATGTCCCAGGAATAAACCCAGACCCGCATTTATTGGACCACCCTAGCTTAAAACCACTTTTCAAAATTAATTCTGTTAATGCAGGGGATGCACCAAGGTCAGAGTCAGAATAGAAAAGCATTTGCTGAAAAGCAGTCAGGTAAATTTGACAACTCTGATACACATTTGGTTCAGAGGATGGAAGGCTAAACAAATGATTGTTCATCATTGGTGCAAGTTCATTGGAACAGAAACCTGATAACTGATGAGGTAAGGAACAGGTGAGTCAAACAACCTGTGAGATATCAGGATGAATTTGCAGGAAAAGCCATTTGAAACTCAAAATTTCAAAGAGGTGAAAAATTTGTCTGTTAAGGAAGCTGAACCATAGCTTCAGGCTATGCAAGCTGAGTAGAATTCTTTGGATAAAGAACAAAACATGGAAGCTGGGGAAACAAACAGCAGTCCATGGAACTCATTCTTACCAGATAGATTTTTTAGGTGGAAACTAACCAGATTGGAAAAGGTTATAGGTTGTCATATAGCAAGATTGGTTGCTTGTGGTTTAAGTTAAAAAGGAGCTGGAAAATCATGAGATGAGTGCAACAACAATTTGCTTTGGAAAACAGTTAGACTGATGTTTAAGAATGTGGAGAGATGTATGAATATTTCACAGTTGGAATTATTGGAACATAAGCATTTTAAATGAGAGGAAGTCTTTAAAAAAAACTGTCTGGGATTTTTCTGTAGGAAAAGCTAGAATCAGCTGGAGGCTGGAATTCTGTTTTGAACTCAAACATTGCCGAATTGAGATTTGCACAGAGAGGCAGATCAATGTTTGTTTGTTAAACAGGAGGAACAGGGACATAGACTGTATGTACTTTGTTAGATGGATGATCTATTGTTTTTTCTGGACAGATAAAAGCAATATGATAAATTGATCCAGGGTTTGGAATTTCATTTTTTTTAATTGAAACTGCTTGGTGATGGT
This sequence comes from Shinisaurus crocodilurus, assembly GCA_021292165.1. Classification (NCBI taxonomy): domain Eukaryota; kingdom Metazoa; phylum Chordata; class Lepidosauria; order Squamata; family Shinisauridae; genus Shinisaurus; species Shinisaurus crocodilurus. The sequence goes on from CM037879.1 coordinate 9,493,582, forward strand.
CAACTGTCTATCTGTAAATAGAGGTTGAGGGAGAACCAAAAGGGCAGTATCTTACTGCAACAAACCAGGGGAAATCATGGATGTGAATGAGAATTTGGAGATTGTTAACTCAGTGAGAGACTCCAAATAATTGAGGATTTTCAAGCACATGCTGATGGAAAAGCAGTTAGAATGCTACACAGAAGTATTGGGCTGTTGAGCTTCATTATGCAAGCACCAAGGCCAGATATTGCTGTCAGTGTAATAGGCAGACTGTTAGACCAACAGGACATGCTTGGAGAGCTCTGAAAAGGAGTTGAGTGTTATCTGAAGGGAACATCACACTTCAGACTATGTCACAAGTCAGAGCACAGGTGGCTTACAGATTCACAGAAATGCCAGTTGTGGTTGTGATAGTAAGAACAACAAGAACACACCTGAAGTTTGTTATTTTTATAACCATACTTTGTTTGATTGATTTTGTAGAAACAATCATCTAGAAGTTAGAGTTCAACTGAATCTGAACTGAATGCATTGTATTATGTATTGTGCTATTATGCTATTGTAAAGCTTGAATAGTTATTGCATTTGTTTAAATAGTTTAAATTGTAAAAAAATGTTTAAATGATGCTGGGATTGATGTGAAAAACCTATTACAGTTTTTTCAGGAACCCAAAGCCAGGATTGCTATGCTGCAGGCAGATAGCAATACACAACGTTTTAGGTTTGCAAATAAAATTGTGTCATGAGGAGGGATACATCAGAAGTGATTTGATGGTGGTTCAAATTTCTGGCAGGTAAAGGCATTCCTGCAAAGTTTTTTTTATCAAAGTCCATAGATGAAAGAACAGCATCAGTGTCAACAAAGCTGTTGCTGTTGTATTAGGTGAATACCACGTTCTGCGACAAATGCAAAAAGCAGGGGGATATTAGGTTTTGCATGGGCAGAACGAAGATTATCACCTGACATGGAGGATGTCTCTTGAGGTGAAGCACACAAGGTCTTCTGTCAGCAGACATAGTCTCAAGGTTTATTAGTCAGCAGCCTTGGGACAGCAGTAAACAGGTTTGAATAACAGGTTATATAATAGGTGAGTAATATCCTATTTATAGATACTGTAAATAGGGTCTTGCTGTAGAAATTGGGGTAGGACACACATCCTTCTCTCTTGACTTCCTGGCTCTCTGGTCTTGTTCTGGACTTCTACTTCAAGTCAGTCTTCACTTCATCTCAGCCTTACCACTGGGGTCTTGGACTTGTATCTGCAATCATGTAGTGAGTAAGAGATGCATTGCTTGCCTTAATCCCATGTAATTGGGTCTTACAAATAAACTCGTTAATCTTTATTAACTGCTGTTATCTCCTCCTTCCGTCTGCGTGACTGGGACTGAGGGTCACTGGCTAGGTAAGCTTTTGAACCCGGGTCAGTCCAGCTCTCACAATTATTCCACAAAACCACATATTAAAAAAAATATTTTTTTCGTAAACCCTGCAAAAAGTCAATTAGAGGTTTCCACTCAGCAGTAACTGTAGATGTTGTCTTTTCTCTAATTAATGACCGATGTTTGGCCATCTCTGCCAGCTCCACCATCCTGACCAACCATTCTTCTGTTGTAGGCAATGCTGGAACTTTCCATTTTTGTGCATATAATAGTCTCGCTAGTCATATATAAAAATAAAGTTCCATAGCTTCTTTCCATTATTCCCAAGAGAAAAGCCGCTGGTTTCAGTTGAATTTATTTATTTATTTCTTATATTTATACCCCGCCTTTTTTCCTGCAAGGAACCCAAGGCGGCTTACATAATCCTCCTCCTCCTCTCCATTTTATCCTCACAACAACCCTGTGAGGTAGGTTAGGCTGAGAGTCAGTGACTGGCGCCAAGTCACCCAGTGAGTTTCATGGGGACTAGAACCTGGATCTCCTGAGTCCCAGTCCAACACTCTCACCACTACGCCACACTGGCTCTCAGTGAATATGAACCTTTAGATATTTTATTTTTTTGCATTAACAAATGAATTTGTATGCAAAATCTTTTAGCTTTTTATGAACCTGTCCAAGCACCTTGTCAACATCCTCGAGCCGTACATGTCCACCACATGTGATAAAAAGTTGCTTCTTGCTGTTCACATTTCCAACATACACCCGAGATGCCATTATACTTTTTTGTGCAGTCCCAGGGGAGGGGAAGCTGGAATTTCATTTTGTAGTCATGAGGGGAAGCAGGAATTTCATTGTGCAGTCCTGGGGGGGGGACACACAGGGATTTCACTGTGTAGTACTGGTGGGGAGGGAAACAGGGAATTCATTGTTGCATAGTCCCGGGGAGAGGGGAAGCTGGAATTTCATTGTGTAGTCATGGGGGGGAAGCAGGGATTTCATTGTGCAGTCCTGGTGGGGGGAGGAGCAGGGATTTCACAGCAGACAGCTACCTTAAGGAATTTCGAACAAAGAGTGCCTATAGGAAAAGGACGACCCGTGCAACGCCGGGTAAAAAAAAGCTAGTCTACTATATAAAAGTGAATGTTTGTCCGTTTGTTTGTTTGTACATACGTGGGTCCACGCGGCGGGTTTGTGTCGCCTTGGCTCTTACCTGGTTGCACGGACCCGCCCCAAACTTGGCACGCATACTCCCCATCATCCAAGGGCAAAGACTGGCGGGTTAAAATCTCCAAAAAGGGGGAGGAGCTTCTAAAATATGTTAGAAATTTGGGGTAGAAATAAGGAAATATTTTTACCATGTATATCCCCGCTTACTCCAGTGGTGGCTATGGAGGATTTTCCAGAGAATGTTAGACATTTAGAACGAATTTTTAGAGAGAAAAGGGTGATAAGATTAATGGATTGGCTGGAAAAAAATGGAGACAAGACAGCAAATAATTGATAGGGTTGGGGCAGGAAGAATTTGGTGGTTAAATTTAATTCAACTAGTACAATGGGGTAAGAAATGGAAGAGGAGACATGAACATGAAAGAGATTTCACCGCATTTGAGCAGTTGGTTATGTCTAGAGAACTTCTAGAAGGAAATGCATCAGCTAGGGGTCTTACAAAGATTTATATAAAATGTTGCAGAAATCAGAAGAGCAAGCAGAAAATCTTAAAATAGTTTGGGATACAGAGTTTGAAGAGGAAATATCAAAGGATGAGTGGAATAAGATTTGGGATAGGCGAATATTGAAAAATATGTCTATAAGAATTAAAGAGAATTTTTATAAGCTAATTTGGAGATGGTATTTGACTCCGGTGAGATTAAATAGAATAGATAACAAATGTTTTCCAATGTGTTGGCGAGGATGTCAGGAGCTGGGTACATATGCTCACATGTGGTGGAGTTGTAAAAATGTAATGGATTTTTGGAAAATGATTTTTGAGGAAATATCAGAAATTGTTGGAGCTGATTTAGAGGTTTGTCCTAAACTGGCTTTGCTATCAATAACGGAAAAGGTGGCTGGTCCTCAAAACGTTAACGAATTAATTATAAATTTGTTAACGGCAGGTAGATTAATGATAGCAAGGAAATGGAAAATTTAGCAAGTTTTCACTATTACCGATTGGTATAAAGAAGTATGGGATATGGCATTGAATGATATGTTGACTTGTAATATCAAATGCAAAAGGGGTCAATTAAAGAAAAATATTTTTAAGGATATTTGGGGTTTATTTCTGGAATATGTGTTAAAAAAGGGGAAAGGGAGTTTACCCTGTCAAGATATGTTGTATTTTTGGAATAATGAACAATTATAGAGTTATTGTATTATTTGGTCCCATGGTGATGGGAGCACTATATTAGTTATATGTGTGTGTTATTTTCTTTGTATTGTTTAAAAAAAAAATTTAAATATTTTTTTAAAAAAATAAAATCTCAAAAAAGCCCTCGCCGCGCCTGTACGGCCCAAAATAGATGAGAGCCAATGGCGTCGCTTGGAATGTTCGCAGGGGCCACTCAGGAGCAGCTATGCAAATAGCTCCAATGGCATTTACAATGTTGGTATGCAGTACTACCACAGGGGCCCAATCAGAGGTGGATATGCAAATCTCTACTACATCCAAACAGAACCACAGCCGGGGCAGCAGGGATTTGATTACGTAATCCCGGAGCGGGGAGAAGGCAGGGATTTGATTGTGTAGTCCCGGGACACACACACAGGGATTTCATTGTGTGGTCCTGCAGGGGGGGTGCAGGGAATTCATTGTTGTGCGGTCCCGGGGGAGGGGGGAAGCAGGGATTTGATTGCATAGTCCCTGAAGGGAAGCAGGGATTTTATTGTGTGGTCCCAGGGGACAACGACAGGGAATTCATTGTTGCATAGTCCCGGGGGGGGAGGGAAGCAGGGATTTCATTGTGTAGTCCCGGGGGGGGGGGACGACACACAGGGATTTCACTGTGTAGTACTGGTGGGGAGGGAAACAGGGAATTCATTGTTGCATAGTCCCGGGGAGAGGGGAAGCTGGAATTTCATTGTGCAGTCCTGGGGGGGGGGGAGCAGGGATTTCACAGCAGACAGCTACTTTAAGGAATTTCGAACAAAGAGTGCCTATAGGAAAAGGACGACTCGTGCAACGCCGGGTAAAAAAAAGCTAGTGTGGAGAAAGCCAACCTAAGCCCCCTGCCTGACACACACACACTCACCAAGGAGGGGGGAAGGAGACCCGGGGGGGGGGGGAGACAGCCAGTCTCCACAGATGCCAAAGGGGACAAACAACATCTGCATAGAATCACCCCAGGGGGGAAGGCAGGAAGCATCGCCAGGTTTGTCAATGCTCTCGCATATCAGCCCCATCTACATAAGACTGGAATACCTCTCCAGAGCAGACACTTCGGCACCCCTATGAAATGGCCACTCAACACCATAGGCTGGGACCATTAAGCAAGTGGCTTCAAAGGGACCCCATCCCATGGGGGGAGGGCGTCACCCCACCTGACCCAAAAGGCCACCCCTCAGGGAGGGTGTCAACCCACCTGATCACGGAGGGAGGGGCTACCTGAAACACCAAGGTATAAAACACCCTGCACAAGGGAACTTTTCTCTGGACCTGATCAGCAATCTTGCCCATGCCTGGGGTAAGGGAACGAAGGATCAGCAACCCCGGGTAGCAGAACCCGGCGCTCTCCAGCTAGCTGGAATCACTGGCCCCCCGGGAAACCAAGCTGAAATCACTCACAAGCCGCTTGGGTAGACCGGGTCTCCGTCGGGAACCCAGCTAGCCGCTTGGGTAGACCGGGCCTCCGCCAGGGACCCAGCTAGCAGCATGCGGTTGACCGGGCCTCTGCCGGGACCCGAGCTAAACTAACTAGCTGAGAGCCCTGAAATCACGTTGTCCTTGAGACTTTTGCTTGCTACTTTGTACCGTACTGATAAGCTGTATTGCTGGCGTGGGTCTGAGTTTGTGAAGGTAATTTTGTAAATAAACTTGTTTTCTAAAAGATACTTTTGTGGCTATAAGTTATCCCTTTGTTCTGGGCTAAGGTGAGGCGCTGGGGACCTCGGAGAAGGCCCACCCCAGGATTCGCTACCCCCTTAGCATTGAACCCGCGCAGAAGACCCGGTTGTCGGTCTTCCACTGCTAGTGTATTAATAAAGGGGAAGGGGAACATGCCTTGTCAAGATATGTTATATTTTTGGAATTTAGATTTTATTTGATCAAGAGGATAGAAGTATATTTATTGGTACCTTGGAGGGTGGGGGGGAGTATTTCATGATTTATTGTGTGTTGTTTAGGTTACATTTTTGTGATATTCTTGTATTCTGTTATATATTTTTTGTTATAATTTGTTTTAAAAAGTAAATAAAATATATTTTTTTAAAAAAAAAGAAAGTTCTTTCCACACTGCAAGCATTGTTATGGTTTCTCCCCTGTGTGAATTCTTTGATGAGAAGTGAGGTATGACTTTTTGCTGAATCCCTTTCTGCACTCCAAGCATTGATATGGTTTTTCCCCTGTGTGAGTTCTTTGATGAGAAGTCAGATATGGCTTCTGACTGAATCTCTTTCCACACTCTAAGCACTGATAAGGTTTCTCCCCTGTGTGAGTTTTTTGATGGGTGTTCAGATGTGTCTTCCGACTGAAGCTCTTTCCACACTCCAAGCACTGATATGGTTTATCCCGTGTGTGAATTCTTTGATGAGAAGTGAGATCTGTCTTCCAATTGAATCTCTTTCCACACTCCAAGCATTGACAGGGTTTCTCCCCTGTGTGAGTTCTTTGATGATAAGTGGGAATTATCTGTTGACTGAATCTCTTTCCACACTCCAAGCATTCATATGGATTTTCCCCTGTGTGAATTCTTTGATGAGAAGTCAGACTTGCCTTCTGACTGAATCTCTTTCCACACTCCAAGCACTGATACGGTTTCTCCCCTGTGTGAGTTCTTTGATGGCTGTTCAGATGTGTCTTCTGACTGAAGCTCTTTCCACACTCCAAGCACTGATATGGTTTATCCCGTGTGTGAATTCTTTGATGAGAAGTGAGATCTGTCTTCCAATTGAATCTCTTTCCACACTCCAAGCACTGATATGGTTTATCCTGTGTGTGAGTTCTTTGATGAGAAGTCAGATGTGTCTTCGACCTGAATCTCTTTCCACACTCCAAGCATTGATACGGTTTCTCCCCTGTGTGAATTCTTTGATGACAAGTGAGCTGTGTCTTCTGAATGAATCTCTTTCCACACGCCAAACACTGATGTGGTTTTTCCCCTGTGTGGATTTTGCAATGAGTATTAAGGCTTGATTGAGACTTGAAGGTTTTCCCACACACAGAGCACACATAGTTTTCCTGTTTTTTAGCCAGTTTTTCTTCCACTGAGATATCATTGTAGTCACTACCCTGAGAAGCAAAGGATTTATTCCTCCTTTTCTGATTTACTTCACTTTCCTTTCTCCACGGTTCTCTATTTTTACATCTGTTTGTTTTCGGGGACATCCCAGATGGTTCTCTCTTATTCTCCATTTCACTCCTGTCACTTTCTAGAATGAAGACAAGAAATCGGTAAATGCCTGAGTTAGAAATAGAGCTTCAAATCATTGAATGACTTCAGTTGACTATTGTGAGAAAAGGAAGAACTCTCAACACCGAGACTGGAGGCAGTTCTTACTATGTGCCTAACAGCCTCTTTTGACTGGCATTGACTTAGAGCTGGTGCAGTCAAGAGCAATGGATTGGGACCAGAGAGTCCTGGGCTCTGCTGCCAGCTCAGACATGAATTTTTCTGGGTGCTGTGGGACCGCTTATTTTCTCTCACCCTTGCCTACCCAACAGGATTGTTATGCAGGTAAGTGGACAATCTGAGGCATGATGTTATGAGCTGTTGGAGCAACAGTAGGATGCAACTACAGATAACAAAAGAAAGAAGAAGAGTCATCAAGAAGTGGCAGAGAACCTTTTCTTATTGGGTGCCCCATAAATTATGTACCGTATTTTTCGCTCCATAAGACGCACCGGACCATAAGACGCACTTACCATATGGTACCAAAAAAGAATTTTTTTTAAAAAAATCAGCTGTTCCGTGGGGAATCAGCGGAGAGGCGCCCTGCCCAGGAGGCCTCCACTCTTCCGGACCAGCAGAGGAAAGTAAAATAAAAATAAAATAATAATAACAATAATAAATTTTTTTTAAAAAAATCAGCTGTTCCACGGGGAATCAGCTGAGAGGCGGGGGCTTCCCCCACCCTGCCCAGGAGCCCTCCGCTCTTCCAGACCAGAAGAGGAAAGTAAAAAAATAAAATAAAATAATAATTTTATTTTTTAAAAGATCAGCTGTTCCACGGGGAATCAGCTGAGAGGCGGGGGCTTCCCCCGCCATGCCCAGGAGTCCTCCGCTCTTCCGGACCACCAGAGGAACGTAAAATAAAATAAAAAAATAAAATAATAATTTTATTTTTTTTTAAATCAGCTGTTGCATGGGGAATCAGCTGAGAGGCGGGGGCTTCCCCCACCCTGCCCAGGAGTCCTCCGCTCTTCCAGACCAGAAGAGGAAAGTAAAAAAAAAATAAATAAAATTTTTTTTAAAACTATATTCACTCCATAGGACGCACAGACATTTCCACCTAGTTTTTTTGGGGGGGTAAAGTGCGTCTTATGGAGCGAAAAATACGGTAATAAAGAATTTGCACCCTGAGAACCTGTTCTCTCCCTCGCTGTGGCTCCACCTCTGCTAAACTGAAAAGATACCAAACATCTCCTTCCCAAGAAAACCTACGTATCTTTGCGAAGCGCTGCCCCCTGGAACCTCTCACCGCTCAGAGGAGTGGTGTAAGAGCAACTATGGAAGTCCTACGGCGGCATGATGTTTCCCCCAGAAACCAGAGGAAAAGGACAAGCACCTGTCCTCTTGTTCCCCAGAACCACCTCTCTTTCACAGTTCACGTATTTATTTAATGAGTCACACTCGCAGATCAGCTCAGGACATTTTAAAGTAATATTAGCTTCTCTTTATCTCCCTCCATTCCCACAAACTCTGGGGAAGGGCCTACGGTGCTGCTGCGGCCCATCCCGCCCGCCCGTCATCATGCAACCTACTAATGCATATTCCCAGAGACGTATCTCAGATGACCAAGTTAAACTAGAATAAGCTGATCAATGAGATCTCACTGCATGTACATAGATGGGTATCTCTAAAACTGAGTTGGGAGGGTTGAGTCTGTTCATACACATAAGATGAATATCATACCTTGGAGTGTCAATGTTTTACGTGGGATTCCTCTATTTATACCTGGCAAGTGTTTTGGAAATTTCTTTGGGGTTCCTCCCCACTACGAATTTCCTTGAAAAGGATGCAACTTCCAATGAAAGAAAGCGGGTTTGGCCTTCCAGATCTTGCTTTATTAGGGCTTATTTGTTGTCCAGTACTAATTTTTAGTCTTTTCCACTTAAAGACTATCCACCTTGGTCAGTTTGGGAATCTTTCTGTCTGTACCCTCTCTCCAAGTGGATGGCATTAGGATCCCGGCACACTCAAATGGATACGGTTCCTCCTACAATTACAGCGGTCAGAGAGGTGTGGCGTATAATACCACGTCACTTACAGTTTGATCCATTTTCTCATGCTCAATGGATTCTATGGTGAAACCCAGATCAATATGGAGCCAGTGTGGCGTAGTGGTGAGAGTGTTGGACTGGGACTCAGGAGATCCAGGTTCTAGTCCCCGCTCGGCCATGAAAGTCACTGGGAGACTTTGGGCCAGTCACTGACTCTCAGCCTAGCCTACCACACGGGGTTGTTGTGAGGATAAAATGGAGAAGAGGAATAGGATTATGTAAGCTGCCTTGGGTTCCTTGCAGGAAAAAAGGTGGGGTATAAATATAATAAATAAAAAAAAATGGGTGACCTGGACACGTGGCGGACCTGGACAGATAAGGTGATTTTTAAGCTTGGATCCATTAGTGGGTGCTGCTGATGACCCTTTGTCATTTTCTGCTTTGCGTGCCAAGTACCATTTGCCTGCCACGGCTGAATGGCGGCACTTCCAGCCACAACACTGGTTGGAATCTCGCTTTGGCCCTGCTACCTTCACACCTTCAGAGTCTCCTTCGATCTTGGAAGTACTTATTGAGGCTGATCTGATATATTGACCCATGATTGAAGTTTATAAATACCTATTATCTGTTAATATATGTGAAATAGGATACACAGTGCCTTAAAACAGGAATAGAATACACAACTGGATTATTCTATTATACCCAGTCAATGAATTGCCGTTTTTGCGTCTATGCCAGAATCATCAATGGATCAATTGTAAGTGATTTATTGGAATCTACCGTATATAAGAACATAGTATTCCCCCCGCCCCTTTGCTTGCTTTTTCATTTTCCTTTTATTGTGAGTGTTTTGTTGTTGTTTTTTGAAATTCACATATTAAAAAAAACAATTTTAAAAAGCTTGCTCACACTTTATGGATAAAGTTGATCCCGTCCATTCCAACCTTCTTCTGACACTCATAGAATCATAGAAAAGTAGAGTTGGAAGGGGCCTACAAGGCCATCGAGTCCAACCCCCTGCTCAATGCAGGAATCTAGGTCAAAGCATCGCTGACAGATGTCTGTCCAGCTGCACCTTGAATGCCTCCAGATTGGGAGAGCCCACGACCTCCCTAGGTAGTTGATTCCATTGTCTTATTGCTCTGACAGTCAGGAAATTTTTCCTGATGTTTAGGTGGAATCTAGGTTCCTGTAACTTGAGCCCATTATTCCGTGTCCTGCAAACTGGGATGAACGAGAAGAGATCTTTGCCCTCCTCTGTGTGACATCCCTTCAAATACTGGAAGAGTGCGATCATATCTCCCCTCAGTCTCCTCTTCTGAAGGCTAAACATGCCCAGTTCTTTCAGTCTCTCCTCATAGGGCCTTGTTTCCAGTCCCTTTATCATCCTTGTTGCCCTCCTCTGAACCCTCTCCAGTTTGTCTATGTCCTTCTTAAAGTGAGGTGCCCAGAACTGGACGCAGTACTCAAGATGAGGCCTAACTAGTGCCGAGTAAAGGGGAATTATCACTTCCCGCGATTTGGAAGCTATACTTCTATTAATACAGCCCAAAATTGCATTTGCCTTCTTTGCAGCCACGTCGCATTGCTGGCTCATATTCAGTTTGTGATCTACCACAATTCCAAGATCCTTCTCACTTGTAGTATTGTTGAGCCAAGTGTCCCCCATTCTGTAACTCTGCATTTGGTTTCCTCTCCCTAGGTGCAGCACTTGGCATTTATCCCTGTTAAATTTCATTCTGTTGTTTTCGGCCCAGCGCTCCAGCCTATCGAGGTCACTTTGAATTTTGTTTCTGTCTTCCAGAGTATTCGCTGTTCCACCCAACTTTGTGTCATCTGCAAATTTGATAAGCATTCCCTGTACCTCCTCATCCAAGTCATTAATAAAAATGTTGAAGAGCACCGGGCCCAGGACCGAGCCCTGTGGTACCCCGCTCGTTACCTCTCCCCAGTTTGAGAAGGAACCATTGATAAGCACTCTTTGAGTCCAATTCTTTAGCCAATTGTGGATCCACCTGATAGTTGTTCCATCTAGCCCACTCTTAGCTAGCTTACTAATCAGGATATCATGAGGCACTTTGTCGAAAGCTTTGCTGAAGTCCAGGTATATAATGTCCACAGCATTCCCACAGTCCACAAGGGAGGTTACCCGATCAAAAAATGAGATCAGATTAGTCTGACAGGATTTGTTCTTGACAAATCCATGCTGGCTTCTAGTAATCACAGCATTATTTTCAAGGTGCTTGCAGACTGACTTCTTTATAATCTGCTCAAAAATCTTCCCGGGGATTGATGTCAGACTGACTGGCCTATAGTTCCCAGGTTCCTCCTTCTTGCCCTTTTTGAAGATGGGAACAACATTTGCCCTCCTCCAGTCGTTTGGCACTTCACCTGTCCTCCATGATTTCTCAAAGATAATAGACAGTGGTTCTGCGAGTTCTTCTGCCAGTTCCTTTATTACTCTAGGATGCAGCTCATCAGGCCCTGGAGATTTAAACTCGTTCAGAGTAATCAGGTGCTCCTTGACCATTTGCCTATCAATCTCAAGCTGCAATTCTGCCCCTTCAGTCTGCACTTCAGGTTTGCCAGGGGGGTCATAGACCCTCTTTTGGGAGAAGACCGAGCCGAAGTAGGAATTGAACACTTCTGCCTTTTCTTTGTCTTCTGTTATCAGTTTGCCATCCTCATTGCGTAGTTGAACCACCAGTTCTTTCTTCTGTCTTTTACTGTGCATGTATCTGAAGAAAGCTTTTTTGTTGCTTTTAGCATTCCTCGCTAACCTTAGCTCATTCTCAGCTTTAGCCTTCCTGACACTATTCCTGCAGTTCTGTGCTACCTGCCTGTACTCTTCCCCTGTAGCCTGTCCTTCCTTCCACTTCCTATACCTGTCCTTTTTTTGTTTTCAGGTCATCTTTGAGTTTATTGTGAAGCCACATTGGCTTCTTCTGTTGCCCTCTGCCTTTTTTCCTTGTGGGAATTGTTTGCAATTGTACCTTTAAAATTTCCTTTTTTAAAAACTCCCACCCCTCCTGGGCTCCCTTTCTCATGAGAGTCACTTGCCATGGGATCTTACTAATCATTGTTCTGAGTTTGTTAAAATTGGCTTTCCTAAAATCCAGGGTACGTGTTTGGCTACACTCAGCTTTTGCTTCTGTTAGAATCAAGAACTCAAGTATAACATGGTCACTTTCCCCCACTTTCCCCAGCACTAATGGCAGCTTCTTGCTCCTGCTCCACCCAGCATCAGCAGCTGCCCCCAATCGACTTCCCCTGTGGGTCAACGGACATTCACGGGAAAAGGTTTCCTCACCTCTGGCCTTAAAGGCGCAGGCAGCATTCCTGATACAGGAAGGAGCAGTCCCAACCGTGGGGAGATTAATGATAGCAAGGAAATGGAAAGTTCAACATCAGTTTTCAATTATTGACTGGTATAAAGAGGTGTGGGATATCACCTTAAATGATAAGTTAACTTGTAGTATCAAATGTAAAAAGGGAGAATTAAAGAAAAATAATTTTAAGCATATTTGGGGACTATTCCTAGACTATGTTGTAGTAAAGGGAAAGGGGAGTAAGCCATGCCAAGATATGATGTATTTTTGGAATATTGAATAATGATGGATCATTATGTAGAAATTCTTTCTTGGCCCCATGGTGATGGGTGCACTTTAGCAGTTATATGTATGTGGTTGGGGGTTTTTGTATTTGTTTTATATCATGTTTGAAATAAAGTTAAAAATGTATTTTTTAAAAAAAATCTTTAAAAAAGAAAAGAAAAAAGGAAGGAGCAGTCCCAGATGAGCCTCTCAACACGTGAACATCTTCCTGGGCTGCCCAGCTCTGCTTTCTCACTCTGTCCATGATATGCAGCACAGGACCTTCTCAGCAGTGGCACCAATGCAGTGCAACACCCTCCGTGGGTACACATCCCTCCCTCCTCCCTCCCTGTTGCCTTTTGGGTTGTACGCCACAACAGTGCTGGGCCCTCAGGTTTTGCTCTGGCACATTGTCTCATGTCAGTCCTTGCTTCATTGCAGCTCTTTTTCATGATGTTTTCAGGACCTGATGCTCATTGTTGTTTTGATTATGTTCTGTGCCTTTTTTGCCATTTTGTATTAAGATGAAATGAAATATTTTATTGATATCCCACCTTTTTTCTTGCAAGGAACCAAAGGCAGCTTCCATAATCCTCTTCCTCCTCTCCATTTGATCCTCACAACAACCCTGTGAGGTAGGTTAGTCTGAGAGTCAGTGACTGGCCCAAAGTCACCCAGTGAGCTTCATGGCCGAGTGGGGACTAGAACCCGGGTCTCCCAAGTCCCAGTCCAACACTCTCACCACTATGCCACTGCTAACTCCTTTGTGATTTTTTGTTTAATGAAAAGGCAGGATTATAAATGTTTTAATAAATAAAAGTGGGCAAATCCTGCTAGACCAAAAAGGAGGGATCCTGAGATGCTGGGATACACCATCTAACTGCACACGGGCCCCTCCACTGCAGGCCTTCCAGTGTTGCTTAAAAGCTTGCCTGTCCTCGGTTGCCTTTCCCTAATCACAGTGGTTTTTGAGACTCCTGAGCTGTTTGAATGTGTCTCCTGGAAATGTTTCTGGTATGGCTGAGCCCGGTGTCTTGAAGCTCCTGCTGCAACAGTGCATAATGACTGGATTACTTTAATCCATCCTCCTTTGCTTACGTTTGCCTCTTGTGAGGGGGATGCCCAAAAGGTAGCCTAAAAACACTTCAATGAATATATAGAGAATGGGGAAAAAATTACTAACATTTCCAGCACTACTACTACTACCTTCACTGCATTTGTAAAGAGATATTATCGCCAGCCAGGGAAAGAGGGAGCCTTACCGAGAGAGGCCACGATCCCACAATTCTCCTCCATGATTTGCCTGTGCAGGGCTCTCTGGTCAGGATTCAGCAGTGCCCACTCCTCCTCGCTGAAGGACACAGCGATCTCCTCAAAGGGCACCAGACCCTGGACAGAAAAAACATCAACATTTCCTCCTCACACCTAACGGAAAGATCACCTGGTAACAAAATCCAAAAGGCTGCTTCAAGTGAGTTGGCTGGGCATAGTGGACAATTTAAGCATCTAGGAGTGGCATTTGCAGCCTTCCTTTTGGAGGACAAGGCTACCAAAGGGCTACTAGTCCTGATGGCGACCTCCAGGATCTGAGGAAGCACGCCTCTCAAGACCAATTACCGTATTTTTCCGTGTATAAGACGCCCCCCCCCCCCACTGGACAGCTCGCAACCGCGCGGTTCTCTCCTCGGCTTATTTCCGTGTATAAGACGACCCTCAATTTTTAGTCTAATGATTTTAGGAAAAAGTATAGTCTTATACATGGAAAAATACTGTATTGCAATTTAAGTGATGCAAGTGTAAGAACGCATGCATGTTTTGAAATGTCTTATCCATTATTTGCAGCCTGGATGTTTTAGGACGATTGGGTGAAAATGCATCTCTTGCCAGTTGGGCTCTTGGCCACAATTCAAAGTGCAGATTTCCATGTCTAACGTCTTCAGCTATTGAATATTAAAACAGAATTTTTAACTGAGAAAAAGGCTAGAAACAGGTTTCTTCCCCCCACCCGTCCCAAATGACTCAGGGAGAAAATAAAAGCAGCCCAAGGTTTTCTTGCACGCTCCCCAACCCTGCTGCTAATCCTTACCCTGTGAGGTGGCACCTCCATCACTCTCCTCCTCGATCCCAGTTCGCAGGGGACTCTGCAGGCGGCAGGGAAATCAGGCCCCACTTCGGCACACAGATTCTCTACCTGAAACGGAATGTGGATCCAAGACATGCAATGAGAAGAGAAGACAGAAATGATACACTCTTGGGGCAGGGGGCATGGGAGATCCCTCCTCAGAGGATTTCCAGAAAGGGTTGAGTAATTCATAGACTGAGTTTTGGGAAGTCCCCCCTCACATGCTTGACCCCGTGGAGCTCCCAGGATGCAATGCTCTCACCCGCTGCTCCTCCTGCTTCTTCTCCTCCTCCCGGCTCAGGAGGAAGCCTTCTGCCAGGGCCACCGCCTGGGAACTGGTCTCCGCCCCACATTCCCTCACCCAGCTCGACATCTCCAGGGGCAGGATGCTCTGGAGCTGCCCCAGGATTACCAGGTCCACGATCTGATTTTTGGTGTGTCGCTCTGGCTTCAGCCACTGACGGGAGAGATGGTGGAGCTGGGTGCAGACCTCTCGGGGGCCCTGAGTCGCCCAGTAGCGGAACTGACTGAAATGCTGGCGCCGCGCATCTGAGCTGACCATTTCCTGGCCCAGCATCTTCTGTCCCGTAGTTTCCCGGGTTCCACCGGCACTCCCAGTCCTGATGGCATCGCAGCCTCTTCCTGCTTCAGCAGTAGCAGAGTCCTGTTCATCCATCTTTGATCTGTGCAGGAAAGAGCGGTGCTAATGAAGCTCTGCAAAGCCAAGACCTGTAAAAGAATCATAACCCTGTCAGGGCAAGAAGGAATGGCAAGGACTCCAGGTGGCAAGCAGGTCCCGTTCCAGAAGGAAAGGCAGGCACATGCCAAGACTCAAAGAGAAAGCAGAGACTAGGCTCGGTAGCACCTGGGAGCAACAAACCAAAACACCTTTCCTGTCTGATTCACATTTGTATAAAAGCTAGATATTCTGATGAGAACATTACCTTTTCTTTATTTTAAACATACTTTATCTTACAGTAAATCATTTTAAGTAGTGGTTAACATTTCCCCAGATTTTCTGAGGCAAACGTCTTCAGCAGATGGTGACTCCATTTCTAACTGTTGCAGAAAGAAACTGCCTTCCTGAAAAAGTGCAATGGTTTTGTTAACTACCAAAATCCTACGTGTCGGCTTGGTGTTATTACCTGCTTTACTTTGCTTGGCCTGAGAAGGGTTTTATGCGGCGGGTCCTAAAATGAAAATGGCCAGGCTTGAACCCGTACTGAAATGGATCCAGATAATCAGTCTCATCCAAGAACGGAACATTTTCCACTGGCCTGAAGTTAAGATCATCGGGGTCCAAGCAGGGTTTCTTCAAGAGTGGCCTCACCACCACTTCTTTCCAGTGGCATAGGACCACTTCCTCTCGCAAGGAGGCATTGATCATCTCCCTGGCCCAGCCGGCTGTTCCCTCCCTGCTAACATTAATAAGCCAAGAAGGGCAAGGATCCAATGCGCATGCGGTTGCAAGAACCTGTCCAAGCACCGTGTCAACATCCTCGAGCTGTACCAACTGAAACTCATGCAAGAAAATTTGACCAGGCTGAGCTCTGGGTACCTCACTTGATTCAACTGCTATAACATTGGAGTGCAAGTCCCAGCGGACGCAAGAGAGTTTTCCTGAAAGTGCCTAGCAAATATACTGCATTGTAGCGGGCCTCAGAGGGGTCCAGGATGTCCTTGGGGCCAGCATATAATAGGCCCCGGACAACCCAAAAGAGGCCTAAACATGTTGCTCCCCGCCCTGACAAAGCACGTCTCCCCACATCCCTGGCAGGAGAAGAGCAAGAAGAGGGTGGGAAATACTCAGTCGCTGGACTTTCAGGGCACCCCGAATCAGATGCCGGGGGCGACACCTCCCTCTGCCCAATGGTGGGGCCAGCCCTGGGCGGGGGTGGGGGGCACCTCATCCACCCCCCTCGGCCCAACTGGGTTTGCTTTGGACGGTCCAGCCAAGCCAGCCCAGAACCAGGGGAGCATCTCGGCCACGCGCAGAAATGCCTCGGAGGAGCCGCGTTGGGGAGCCCGGAGACACAGGGCCCGATTCGGGGATGGGTGGGTGGGGGGCAATGATTTTAGCCGGTGTCCGGGTTCAGAGGCCACGAACCTGCTGGATCCCGCGCAGAACTCCTTTAATCCCCCCCCAACCCAAAAGGTTCTCCTGGCTTTACGGAGGAGAAAGAAAAAAGCGCCAGAGCTTGTTGGGAAACCCCAAACGAATCAGCGGCGGAGTCCCACTGCCTGTGGGGTGAAATCGGGGGGGGGGGGGCGTTCCAGCTTGTACCTTCCCCCCCCCGCCGCCATGCCCCCTCCCCTACTGCAGCCCAGGGCCGCCCCCTGCCCAAATTTACAAGGGGGGGGTCTCACCTGATCGTAGGAGGGAGGGAGGCACCAAGGCAGTCGGTGGGAAAGAGCAGAGCCGCCGAGCAGGAAAAGGCAGGAGCAAAGTCCGCAGTTGGCAGGAAAATGGCGCGGCCCTCAGGAAAACCCACAAGCCATCAGGGCTTCTTCTCCCAGCTTCTTCAAGCTGCTTTTAAAGGGGCCACGTGGGCAGTGGCAGCTCAGCTTGTAGTTTTAGCTTAGCTGCGATTGTAATTTGCCCACGGCCCCTTTAAGAGTAGAGAGACGCCGCGCAACTGGGAGGTGGAGGAGGAGGCGGGGCTCCACCGGGTGGCCTGGACCGAGGGAGGGAGGGAGAGGAGAATGAGGACTTGATCACATGATTCCTATCTTTATATTGCCAAAGATTTCCTTTCCTAACAGAGCTGACTACTCTGTGCCTCTTAACAGGTGAGATGCAGCGTCAGAAGGAAAGGCAAGAACCTTCTCTGAAGCTCAAATCCTGACAATTTTAAAACAAAAATAAAAAGATTGCCTTGCAAGCACTGACCCCCCCCCTGAAAAACACCAGATATCCAAAATTAAGGGTTTCAGTAAGGTTAAAATAAATAAATAAATAAATAAATACAAAAACCACTTATGAAATATTATAAAAGAATATAAAATCTAATAATGTAATAATTATATAAGATATTATATAATAATATAATTCTGGAAAAGTCATCCTAGCACTGGCGCTGCTGCTGCTGCCTCTTCTTCCAGCAAGGTGCAGCATTTCACAATTATCCCTCAATTATACGATACTTCTTCACACAATGCATAATCAATCTGCTGCCACCAGATGTGATGGTCAGTGTTGTAGATTGCTTGAAAACATAGAGCTTCAATGTTTAATACTGGATATATCTGCTCAAATGCAAGATATATACATTGTGGGGAGGAAAAATATTTATTAACCTCTAACCATGATTTTTTAAAAAATGAATAAAGGTTGAAATATTTTGTCCCAGAAAGGGACAAAATACATTTAAGGCATACTCTTTCTCCATAATTTTTTAAAATACAACTTGTTAAGCCTTCTGAGTCTTTTAACAAAGCATAGTCAATAACGGTGGCCCTCCTTGACAATTTATTATTGAATTTACCTAAATCTAATAGTGTGATTCAATGGTACACTTACTTGGGAGTAAGCCCTATTGAATTCTGTGGGACACACTTCTGAGTGATCATGCCTGTAAGAGAAGGTGTGTTCATGCCTTCCTCTCTGTGCTAGGTTAAGTCCATGAAAAGAGCCCTACTGGTCCAGCATCCTGGTCCCCACAGTAACTAACCAGAGGCTCTGGAAAGCTCTCCAGCAGGACATGAGGGTAACAGTGCGCTCCCACTCATGTTCCCCAGCAAGTGGTCTTCAGAGGCATGGTGTCTCCAATCCTGGAGGTGCTATGTAGCCATCTTGACTAGTCCATTGATAGCCTTATCAGTAATAGAATGCCTCCAGAAGGGAAACTAGATCCTAACCTCCATGAATTTGTCTACTCCAGGTTGGCAGCCATGGCTACATCTTGTGGCAGTGAATCCCACAGTTCAACTATGCACTATGCAAATAAATATTTCATTTTGTTTGTCCCAAATGTGCCACCGTTTAGCTTTAGTGGTCCATCGCATCTGGGGGGCACAAAGGCTCTACACCAGCATTATGAACATAAGCACGCAGGAACAGCCCTTCCTCCACAATTATCATAAACATTGACAAACATCCATAAAATGCATGTTGATGTAGTACCAATTTGCTACATTTCTCGAAATCTATCAACATATCCTCAGTTATCCCGTTGGATAAAGCGAAGATCCATTATACAGATTTTCGCTTTCATATGAAGGTACCAAAGGAGACTAGAAGGGGGGGAGGGGAGAAACTTCCCCAAACAGCTGCGGGCAGGACCGGTGCAAGGCAGTTTGGTGCCCTAGGCAAGATCAGATATTTAGCGCCCCCCTTCCACTTGAGAACACTATTTTCCCCCCAAGGCATTTCTGGCGCCCCCTTTAGCCCTGCGCCCTAGGCAGCTGCCTAGTTGGCCTAATGGTAGCACCGGCCCTGGCTGCGGGAGTGAATTGTCCATGAAAGGAATCACTTGAATATATATAAGTATGTGTCTTTTGGCGGGATTTTGAAAATGGGGTGTGGGGGGAAGGCTGGCTTGAAACGAGTGTGGAGAAAGAACACTTTTATACTGGAGCCTCGTCTAGGCAGGCGTGTGTGCGCGCGCGCGTTGCCTCCTTTGCCCCGCCCCCAGCCTGTCTTTACAAAGCGTCTCCTCCGTCTCCCAATTCCGGAGCCTTTTGATTGGCTGAGGCGCTGACAGCAGGAGGAGCTCGAAGTAAGCGTGCAGCCCGCCTTCCTCTATAAGCCTCTTTGCAGCTTTCCCTCTCAACCTCTCTCCCTCTCTTGTTTTGCTGCGCCTCCCTGTAAAACTGAACAGTGAAAAGGAAAAAGAAAGAAAAAATTGCAGTGGGGATCTGCTAAAACCGGCACAGAGAGATGTCATGTAAACTCCCCTCCACCCTCCCCTCTTATTTCTTCTCCCGCTCCGTCTCTTCCTGCTGCTGCCGCCGCCACCGCTGCCGCTCCTCAGTTCAAGTGATCACAAAAGAAATCTTTGGGAGGGTCAGTTTGTGTGTTCCTTGGAAGTGAAGGCAGAGAGAGAGAGAGAGAGAGACGCAGGGGGAGAGGAAGAGGAGAGCAGCTAGCGACGGACAGTTCAAACAACCCAGACAGACTTTAAAAAAAAAAAAAAAAAGCTTTTCTTCCGTAGATATATGTGAAGTGTTTTTGGGAGGGAGTTGGGAGTTTCTGGCACCCCCTTCAGCCCGGCGCCCTAGGCAGCCGCCTAGTTGGCCTAATGGTAGCACCGGCCCTGCCGCCTGTGATCCTGGAGGCAGCATAGAGCCATGAGGACTAGCAGCCATGGATAGGCTCCTCCTCCATGAACTGGTCCCACCCCTTTTTAAAGCCCTCCAAATTGGCGGCCATCACTCCATCTTGTGGAGGTGGATTCCATAGTTTGACGAAGTGCTGTGTAGGGAAGGCTGCTGTAGAGGTCCAGTGGGGCTTGCTCTCAGGTAAGGGGTGCGCAACTTCTAGGGACCCCCGAGGGCCGCATGCCGTGCTGGGTTGGTGCCCGGGGGCCACATGCAGAATCCCCCCTCCCAATCCTGCTGAACCCTCACTGGGGCAGAGGGAAGCTTTTAGTCTCACTCCCATCCCAGGGATCTTGGGTAGACACACAAGCCGTATCTGCCATCCACAGGACATGCTCAGCCTGGCGGGATAATGTTGGAGAAGGCCAGAGTGACACCCCTTCAGCTCATCCTAGACTCAAGGTGGGATGCGTGTCACACCTGCTGCTGCTAGGCAAGGTAGCCATGCTGCTTATTCTCCAAGGCCAACCCAGACAGACAGACAGACAGACAGAGACACACGCACAGAGTATCCTTTAACGAATGAGTGTCCCCCCCCAGCGCGTGCTTTGCTCCTTGAGAGGACCGTGGAATGGAGGTGGAGGCAGTTATAGGTCTCCTGGAATGTGCTGGCTCTGAGGCCAATCCCACCCCCCTTAGACGACAATGTTTTACACAAGACCCAACTTCTCATGGTATCGTTATGCTCATATATCTGTATGCGTGTATTTAACCTGAGAAAACTATTAACAGGTCAGGGGAGAAGAAAGAGTCCAAACATGCCACAAACCATACCAACCACATTTTAAATTTCAATTCCACAACTGTGCTTTGAACTTTGCCAAATCCGCCACCTCAAAAGGAGAAGCCTGGCTGCCTCCGAAGTCCTACTTTGTGCTGTGGGTGGGTGGGTGGGTCTGTGCATGGCTGATGGGAGAGAGCCCCAGCCGGGGTGCAGGAAGAAATGAGAAGCATTGAGAAAAGGGTTGCTTTGAAAGGAAGAGCATGCCATCCTCAGGACGCTCTTTTCAGGAACATGCATGGACAGGTGGGCCTACAGCAGCACCCAGTGGCCAATGCAGAAAACCAGGTAGCTTCTCCAGCATAGTCTAACTTGAATAGAAGACAAGCCTGTCCTTTGGTGCTCCACCCCACAAAGTATTCCTGCACAAAGGCAGGCCGAGCATCAAGGCAGCCAGGCCTGGCTGAGCTCGTCTCCAGGTGTTCTTGGCTCTTTAATTCTGCTCCAGTATGGGAGGGAAAGTAGGCAAATATAGCACAGGGACAAGTTCCCCAACCATCATGGGGACAACCTGTCATGTCTTCTATGCTTATCCCTCTTTCTCCCAGATTGGGATAAAAGTTTAGGATTAGCCTGTAATCAAAAAAATCCAGACCTGGAAAATGGGCAGAACTGGAAGGCAAAGGAAGTTCATGTGAAGAAAGGTGTGGGATCTAGGGCTCAGGTGGGAGTTGGACCCCAAAACATCCCAGGCATAAACCCAGACTCGCATTTACTGGACCACCCCAGCTCAACACCTCTGGATGACATAAGCATGTCCGTCTGCTTTTGTACCCATTCCATCACTCTCCCAAATTAAGCTGTCAACACATTCGTCACTGACAAAGTGTCTCAGCCCCAGTGACAAAGCCGCAAGGTAAAAAGAAGTTAAGCACACACCCGAGTGAAGCACCCATGCGAGTTTCGGAACAGGGCGAGGAGACCAGGACAGTCCACTCTTCCTTACCCTCTCCGAGTAAATAACTTTATTATTGAACAAAACCCAATAATAAAATTATATTAATTTTATTCTCCCCCCCCCAAGCAGGGCCAGGGAGAGATGGGCTGCTCTGTGTGTGTGTGTGTGTGCGTGTGTGTGTGTGGGTGGGCACACCTGTCTTTCCGTTGGGTGGTAACATTTCACTTTCTCTTTAGATGAGACCAAAACATCTGGGGGACATCAGGTTGGGTAAGGACTACATAGGATTGCAGCCCTTTCTTATCCGGAGGTTGTAGAAGCTGTAAGCTGTAATGGAACGTGCTGGAATTGGGCCATCCATATATATACCTTAAAGAGGGTGATATACACACACACACACACACACACACACACACGTTGGTTGAAAACTTTGTTAAAGATAAAATCAGTAAGCATCATCATCATCAGGCGATCACTCGTGACCGAGTAAGATTGTCTTCCGGGATAAAAGGAGGAAATTCTAAAGAAGATTGTGTAGACTCTAGTGATGGGTCCGTAAGTGACTGTGGAGGCCAATTCTAGATCCACACAGCTTCCCACAGTGAGGACACAGGTTACCAGATGGAAGATGGTCCTGTAAAGGATTCGTTTGACGTGCTTTTCGCTTAGCACGTTTCTCCCTTTCACTTGCACTCGAGCTTCTTCAAAGTCCATAGAACCTTTGTGAAAGGCCAACCTCCATTTAGATCGTTCATGGGCCAGAGCTTCCCAGCTTTTGATGTTTATATTGCATTTTTTTAGATTAGCCTTAAGAACATCTTTAAACCTCTTATATTGACCACCGATATTCCGCTTTCCATCCTTGAGTTGGGAATAAAGTAACTGCTTTGGGAGACGGCAGTCAGGCATTCGAACAACATGACCGGTCCTCTGAAGTTGGCATTGAAGGATCATTTTTTCAACACTAGTAGTCTTTGCTTCTTCCAGTACACTGACATTTGTTCGCCTATCTTCCCAAGTAATTCGCAGGATTTTCTGGAGGCAACGTTGCGGAAACCTTTCAAGGAGGTGGAAGTGACATTTATAGATAGTCTATGTTTCGCAGGCATACAAGTCCACAGTCTGTTCGATCACCCTTCTTAAAGAGGGTGATAATTATGGCATCCCTGAAGTCTTCTGGGATCTCTTCTCTTATCCAGATTTTTTCGATGAGTTTATGAAGATGTTGTACAAGTTCGGGGGGCCCTTCTTTAAAGATTTCAGCAGGAATCCCATCTGGTCCACTAGCTTTGTTGTTCTTCATTTGATTAATGGCTTTTTTTACTTCATCCAAAGTGGGGAGTATTGCAAGTTCCTCTTTAATTTGTTTTTGCGGGATTTGCGAAAAAATCTCATTTTCCACCTTAGATTTATGATTTAAAAGGTCATAATAATGCTCTTTCCAACGCAGTGCAATAGACTCTTTGTCTTTTAAGAGTTTGGTGCCATCTTTTGATTGTAAAGGGTTTGTACCATAGGTTTTTGGTCCATAAATGGCCCTTGTGGCCTTAAAAAAGCCCCGTGCATCATGAGATTCTGCAAGTTGTTGAATTTCTTCAGCTTTCTTTTTCCACCAAGTGTTCTTAAGTTCTCTTGTTCTTCTTTGGACCTCAGCCTTTGCGCTAGCGTAGATTTTTTTTTTTGGCAGTGCAGTTAATATCATTTTGCCATATTTGGAAGGCTTTCCTTTTTTGGTCAATTATATATTTAATCTCATTATCATTTTCATCAAACCAATCCTGATGTTTCTTACTTTCATATCCAATAGTTAACTTTGTTCACAAGCTGCAGTAATGGAGGTTTTCAGCTTAGACCAATGGTCCTCAATGTTGTCAGGAGGTTCCGTAGGTAGATGTTCCTTAAGAAGTGATTGAAGACGAGTTTGCTTAATAGGATCTTGAAGAGCGTGGATGTTCATTTTACGCCTTGGTTTCCTTCTTTGAAGCCTACGTTGGGGAGCAATGTTGATAACCACTGTGGACCGGATTAGTTGGTGGTCTGTCCAGCAGTCGTCGGCACTCACCATGGCCCTAGTAAGAAGTACATCGCGGCGATCTCTAACACGGACAATTACATAATCCAGAAGATGCCAGTGCTTTGACCGTGGGTGCTGCCATGATGTTTTAAACTTATTCTTTTGTCGAAAGAGCGTGTTTGTAATAGTGAGATTATGCTCTGCACATATAGACAAAAGTAAGAGTCCATTCGGGTTGCTATTACCAACTCCATCTTTTCCAATAGCTCCTGGCCATAAATCAAATTCACACCCGACTCTTGCGTTAAAATTGCCCAGGAGGATAATTTTCTCCTCCTTAGGTATCTCTGACAGGAGAGTGTCCAACTGGCTATAAAAACTTTCCTTAATGTCATCATCAGCATCTAATGTTGGCACATAAGCGCTCAAAATAGTTACCTGCTGGTTATTGGCGAGCTTTAATCGAAGAGTTATCAGGTGTTCGTTAATGCCAGTAGGAACTTCTGACAAAGAGTTCACTAGTTCATTTTTGATGGCAAAGCCTACTCCATGTATTCGTCGGTCCTGCTCAGGTAGTCCTTTCCAGAAGAAGGTATAACCTCCTTTTTCTTCCTTCAACTGTCCCTCTCCCGCCCTTCGAGTTTCTTGAAGTGCTGTTTTGTCAATTTTAAACCGTTTCAGCTCCCTTGCAATAATAGCAGTCCTACGCTGAGGGCGTTCACTATCTATGTTATCCAGCAATGTCCATATATTCCATGTTCCAAAATTCAAATGTCTTTTTCGACCGCTAAAATGGTGACCCCACTGGACGCGGTAATCCAGTCAGGGGAGAAAGAGGTAGACTATAGACAAACAAACAAACAAAAGTCCCATGGCGACTGACGAATGGCGACGGGGGCAGGACTGTGAATCTGGAAGCCCCTAGTCACGGACCAGCACATGGGTGGTGGATGCAGACTCAGTCGCCCTGTTCAAGGAACGAGGTAGTCGAGCAGCTCGGCAGCTGTATCCATGACTGAGCAGCCCTATTTAGGATCCACTCTGCTCACCCCGTATGGGGAGGGAGCTAGAAAAGGTGCCCTAATCAGTAAGCATATAGATGGGCAAGCCCTGCTGAGAAAGAATCAGCATGGCTTCTGCAAAGGTAAGTCCTTTTTTTTTTTTTTTACTTTTTTTTAATTTAAATTTTTAATTTTTCACATCTTACAGCTACTAATGAATACAACAACAAAAAATACAACATAAACATTGTGCACCCCCCACCTCTTGGGACCAAGTTATATTTCTCCCCCCAAAAAATTGATGTGGTTTCTCCCTTGTGTGAATTCTTCGATGAGAAGTGAGATGACAAACTGGAGAGGGTTCAGAGGAGGGCAACAAGGATGATAAAGGGACTGGAAACAAGGCCCTATGAGGAGAGACTGAAAGAACTGGGCATGTTTAGCCTTCAGAAGAGGAGACTGAGGGGAGATATGATCGCACTCTTCCAGTATTTGAAGGGATGTCACACAGAGGAGGGCAAAGATCTCTTCTCGTTCATCCCAGTTTGCAGGACACGGAATAATGGGCTCAAGTTACAGGAACCTAGATTCCACCTAAACATCAGGAAAAATTTCCTGACTGTCAGAGCAATAAGACAATGGAATCAACTACCTAGGGAGGTGGTGGGCTCTCCCAGTCTGGAGGCATTCAAGGTGCAGCTGGACAGACATCTGTCAGAGATGCTTTGACCTGGATTCCTGCATTGAGCAGGGGGTTGGACTCGATGGCCTTGTAGGCCCCTTCCAACTCTACTTTTCTATGATTCTATGATTCTATGTGTCTTCCGAATGAATCTCCTTCCACACTCCAAGCACTGATATGGTTTTTCCCCTGTATGGATTTTGCAGTGAGCATTAAGGTTTGATTTAGACTTGAAGGTTTTCCCCCACACAGGACACACATAGTTTTCTTGTTTTTTATCCATTTTTTCCTCCATTGAGATATCATTGTAGTCACTGCCCTGAGAAGCAAAGGATTTATTCCTCCTCTTCCGATTTAGTTCACTTTCCCTTCTCTGAGGTTCCCTATTTTTACTTCTGTTTGTTTTCGGGGACATCCCAGATGGTTGTCTCTTATTCTGCATTTCACTCCTGTCACTTTCTAGAATGAAGACAAGAAATCGGTAAAAGCCTGAGTTAGAAATAGAGCTTCAAATCAGATAAAAAGAGAAAGGAGAAGAGCCTTTTTGGTTTTTGAGACTCCTGAGCTGTCTGAGTGTGTCTCCTGGAAATGTTTCTGGTATGGCTGAGCCCGTTGTCTTGAAGCTCCTGTTGCAACAGTGTATAATGACTGGATTATTTTAATCCATCCTCCTTTGCTTGCGTATGCCACTTGTGATGGGGATGCCCAAAAGGTAGCCTAAAAATACTTCAATGAATATAGAGAATGGGAAAAAATTACTAACATTCCCACTACTACTACTACTACCATCATTGCATTTGTATAGAGATATTATTGCCAGCCAGGGAAAGAGGGAGCCTTACCGAGAGAGGCCACGATCCCACAGTTCTCCTCCATGATTTGCCTGTGCAGGGCTCTTTGGTCAGGATCCAGCAGTGCCCACTCCTCCTTGCTGAAGGACACAGCGACCTCCTCAAAGGGCACCAGACCCTGGACAGAAGAAACATCAACATTTCCTCCTCACACCTAACGTAAAGATCATCTAGTAACAAAATCCAAAAGGCTGCTTCAAGTGAGTTGGCTGGGCAAAGTGGACGATTTAAGCATCCAGGAGTGGCATTTGCTTGCATCCTTCCTTTTGGAGGACAAGGCTACCAAAGGGCTACTAGTCCTGATGGCGACCTCCAAGATCTGAGGAAGCACGCCTCTCAAGACCAATTATTGCAATTTAAGTGATGCAAGTGTAAGAACGCATGCATGTTTTGAAATGTCTTATCCTTTATTTGCAGCCTGGTCCTTACCCTGTGAGGCGGCACCTCCATCACTCTCCTGCTCGATGTCCGTTTGCAGGGGACTCTGCAGGGGGCACAGAAATCAGGCCCCACTTTGGCACACAGATTCTCTACCTGAAATGTAATGTGGATCAAGACATGCAATGAGAAGAGAATACAGAAATGATACACTCTTCTTGGGGCAGGGAGCATGGGTATGGGACATCCCTCCTGAGAGGATTCCCAGAAAGGGTTGAGTAATTCATAGATTGAGTTTTGGGAAGTCCCCCCTCACATGCTTGACCCCTTGGAGCTCCCAGGATGCAATGCTCTCACCCGCTGCTCCTCCTGCTTCTTCTCCTCCTCCCGGCTCAGGAGGAAGCCTTCTGCCAGGGCCACCGCCTGGGAACTGGTCTCCGCCCCACATTCCCTCACCCAGCTCGACATCTCCAGGGGCAGGATGCTCTGGAGCTGCTCCAGGATTACCAGGTCCACGATCTGATTTTTGGTGTGTCACTCTGGCTTCAGCCACTGACGGGAGAGATGGTGGAGCTGGGTGCACACCTCTCGGGGGCCCTGAGCCGCCCAGTAGCGGAGCTGCCTGAAGTGCTGGCGCTGCACATCTGAGCTGACCATTTCCTGGCCCAGCATCTTCTGTCCCGTAGTTTCCCAGGTTCCACTGGCACTCCCAGTCCTGATGGCATCGCGGCCTCTTCCTGCTTCGGCGGTAGCCGGGTCCTGCTCGTCCATCTTTGATCCGTGCAGCAAAGAGCGGTGCTAATGAAGCTCTGCAAAGCCAAGACCTGTAAAAGAATTGTTACCCTGTCAGGGCAAGACAGAAGGGCAAGGACTCCAGGTGGCAAGCAGGTCCCGTTCCAGAAGGAAAGGCAGGCACATGCCAAACCAGAGACTAGGTTGGGGAGGTTCTGGGAGCCACGAACCAAAACACCTTTCATGGGCTTGAAAGTCAGAGGATGCAGCATCCTCCGCGCACCACAACGTTCCTCCCCGTCCAAACCAGCTCCCACTCTCAGCCTCCCGTTGAGCCCCCTGCCCATTCGTCTTCCAAAGCCCCCACCACACCCCTCCCCATCAGGCATCCTGCTACTGCTGTACTCTTCTGCAGCCTCTCTTACACGAAACTTAAAAATTGGCCAGGCTGAGCTCTGGGTACCTCACCTGATTCAACTGCTATAACATTGGAGTCCAAGTCCCAGCAGATGCAAGAGATTTTTCCAGGAAGTTTCTAGCAAATATACTGCATTGTAGCGGGCCTCAGAGGGGTCCAGGATGTCCTTGGGGCCAGCATATAATAGGCCCCGTACAACCCAAAAGAGCTCTGCTGGCCGACAAATACAAGACTGACTAGAGGCAGTTTCTTTGCCTCCCTCACTGCCCCTAAATATACCTGACCTGCAGGCACATACCCGGGCTCGATTGCATCCATTACTAGGAGTTCCTCTCCATCTGCACTCAAGCAGCCACGGTATGTCTCATTGCTCTCAGCTCCTGTAACGCCCCACCTCGCTCACCACCACCTGTGACTCACCCTCCTCTCACTGTGATTTGAACCCAAAGTTTTATAAGGTCAAATCCCACCTCCACACTCTCTTAATTTCCTCCGCTGCCACCAACCCCCCCCCCCCTCCAAGGTCACCAACTCAGACCACTCCTTTTAAATGTTTAAAAAGGAAACAAGTTTATTTATTTACAATCAAGGGTAGGGAAATAGATGTTAAAGGATTCTAAACGTTGTAAACTCCCTCTCTCTCTCTCAGACAGCACGACCCAATGCTCCCCCTCTCTCCTTATTTATTTATTTATTTTATTACATTTATTAATCTGGCCAGCCACCTCAGACTCCACTCAGACTTCTCTAGCCCCCCCCTCTTCTGACTCCACAGCTCCCCCCCTGAACAGCACCGCCCACTTGTTATATCACAGGCTTCACCCCGCCCCCTGTCTCACTCCCTCAGCCAATCAGCAGACACCCAACATTCCACACTCCTCTCACACTCCCCCTCCCCTCACCTACTAACTGATATAACTTTGTTATACCTGTCAATCACCCATGTAACCCCAACAAATATCCTTTTTTTAAAAAAAAACCCTTTTTGCAATAATAATAGTAATAATAATAATATAATTTATTACGGCAAACAGCCAGCTATAAGAACAGATACAATACAATACAGAAAACGTTATTAAAATTTAAAAATAGAGTTTAAAATTGAGAATTCAAGAATCAACATACAGTCAAAAATACACAGTATTTAGTGGCTTCATTATTTAGCCATTTTACTCCATCATCCCCTTTCTGCAATTTATGGCTGCTGCACAAAAACTAGCCACTTTGGCTGTGATACTTGGATTCTGGTCAGACAGCAGATACTCTAAATAAAATTTGTTTGACCTACCAGGATTTTTTTGTAAAAGCAGTTTTATGAAGGTATCTCTAAGGCCTTGATAAAAGTTACAATAAAGAAGTACGTGGCACGCTGTTTCTACCTCCCCCATCCCACATGGGCAGGTCCGCTTGCTATAGGGGATCTTTTTTAATCTTCCTTCCAGCAGCGCAAATGGTAGAACATTTAATTTGGCTAATGTGAATGCCTTTCTAAGTTTAAGGATGGTCAAATTTATCAGATAGTTAGCAGGTGCAAATGGGCCTCTATTTTCTATAAAAACAGAATACAAAGCTGCTTGACTTAGATGGTTTTGGGATTCGATGTGTCTCGAATTCACTGGGCAATGGCTATTTTCGCTTTGGTATACCCTAGGGTTAAGATGGCAGTTGTAGAAAAACCGAAAGTTAATAGTTTCATGTTTAGTTGTTTTTTCCATTTTGATTGGAAGGAGTCGGTTAAAGTAAGTGGCGCCAATCCTACCGGCACAAACATCATTTTTAACCAGAAAAAAAAATTACGTTGCCATATACGGGCCTCAATTGATATTAAACCTGCCTCTAAGCGTGTAATTACATTTGGAACACAACTAGGGATACCAAGTATTGCTCTCAAGAATTTAGTTTGTACAGCCTCCAAAGGAGCAGTTTTTTTCAATCAGGCATACTTCTAAGCCATACAACAGCTGGGCAAGAACCTTTGCAACAAATACCTGGATGGCAGAGGGGATATGCTGCCCACCCTTGTTATAAAAGAATGGCGTTTTTTAGTTGGGCCCTCCATGTTCCTAGTGAGTGGAATATTATTCCTAGGTATCTATAGGTGGTCACCTGTTCAATTTTATGACCATTTATTTGCCATTTATGTTTAGGCCTCTTCCTAGAAAAGACAACAACCTTGGTTTTATCATAATTAATTTGCAGTAATTCTATTTTGCTGTAACTGTCCAGGGCCTTCAACAGACGTTTCAATCCAATACTTGTTAACGATAAGGGTACTGCATCGTCAGCATAAAGCAGAATTGACAAAGGTCTATTTGACAAACTGGGGTGATGAGAACATACCCCTCTAAATTTTAACCAAATAATAATAGCCTAAATCAGTGTTCTCCTGTCTGAGCGTGGAAAGCTAAGCAGGGTCAGGCCTGGTTGTTACTTGGACAGGAGACCCCTCCTCTAGTTTCCTGCATTGAGCAGGGGGTTGGACTCGATGGCCTTGTAGGCTCCTTCCAACTCTATCTATGAAAATCCAACCCTGTCCCCTGATGTTTTTGGCTAGAACTCCCAGCATGTAGGCCAAAAACACCTGGGGACCCAAGGTTGGAGAACACTGCTCTAAATAATAATCTCGACCAGACTGCTCTCTCAGTCTCTGTTCAGGCGTGCATTAGGGCTGACACAAGACACTTTCCTGCTGTTTGCAATCCCCACCCTGCCCAAGTGCCGAGTGCCCAAGGCAGGTCCAGTCATTCCGGCACCAGAACATCCCCGGCAGGAGAAGAGCAAGAAGAGGGTGAGAAATATTTAAAGTTACTGGACTTTCAGGGCACCCCGAATCAGCTGCCGGAGGCGACACCTCCCTCTGCCCAATGGTGGGGCCAGCCCTGGGCGGGGGTGGGGGGGCACCTCATCCGCCCCCCTCGGCCCAACTGGGTTTGCTTTGGACGGTCCAGCCAAACCAGCCCAGAACCAGGGGAGCATCTCGGCCACGCGCAGAAACCCCTCGGAGGAGGCGCGTTGGGGAGCCCGGAGCCACAGGGCCCGATTGGGGGGTGGGGTGAGGGGCAATGAATTTAGCCGATGTCCGGGTGCAGAGTCCACGAACCTGCTGGATCCCGCGAAGACCTCCTTTAATTGTCCACCCCAAACCAAAGGATTCTCCTGGCTTTACGGAGGAGGAGAGAAAGAAGCGCCCGAGCTTGTGGGGAAACCCCAAACGGATCAGCCGCGGAGGCTACCGGCCTGTGGGGTGAAATGGGGGGTGGGCGTCCCAGCTTGCACTTCCCAGCCCTTCTGACACTTCCCCAAATCAGCAGAGGCTTCCCGCCCCCACACACGCTTCTGACTCTTCTCTCCTTTCGCAAGGTGGGCTTTAGTTTTGGGCACCCATCGCCCCCCCCCACCTGGTCCTCCCCCCTGCCGTGCCCCCTCCCCTGGTGCTGCCCAGTGCCGCCCCCCAATTCACAAGGGGGCGTCTCACCTGATCCCAGGAAGGAGGGAGACACCGAGGCGGTCCGTGGGAAAGGCCGGAGTCGCCGGGCAGGAAAAGTCAGGAGAGGAAGGCGGGACTTGGGGTGAGGAGGCGGGGTAGGGTGGAGAGAGGTGCCGTGGCCCCGCCCTGCCTCCCCAAATTGCCTCCTCTCCAGGAAGGCGGCTCAGTTCCTATACCCCGGCGGGGGGGGGGGGGGGGGGGGCAAGCCGCAGGGTCCTTCCTCGGGAACCCCCCCCCCCAAGCAGAACCAGTAGACCGGGCGGTGGGGACGGGCTGCTTTGTGCGCATGTCCGGTGGGCGGTAAACTTTTGCTTGCCTCCTTGGACCAGCCTCCCCCACTCTGGCAGGCAATTGGCCATGCTGGCTGGGAATGATGGGAATTGTAGTCCAAAGCATCTGGAGGCTTATGAGCATAACCCTTAAGAAGCAGCCTTAAGAACCTAAGCACCCAGGAATAGCCCTGCTGGATCAGAACAAGGGTCCATCTGGTCCAGCATTGTGTTCACACAGTGGCCAACCAGCTGCCCACGGAATCCCACAAGCAGGACATGAGGGTAACAGCACCCTCCCACGCATTTTCCCCAGCAACTGGTGTACCTCAGCATCCTGCCTGTGATCCTGGAAGCAGCTTAGAGCCGTCAGGACTAGCAGCCATGGATAGGCTCCTCCTCCATGAACTGGTCCCACCCCTTTTTAAAGCCCTCCAAATTGGTGGCCATCACTCCATCTTGTGGAGCTGGGTTCCATAGTTTGACTAAGTGCTGTGTAGGGAAGTCTGCTGTAGAGGTTCAGTGGGGCTTGCTCTCGGGTAAGGGGTGCACAACTTCTAGGGGGCCCTCGAGGGCCACATGCCGTGCTGGGTTGGTGCCCGGGGGCCACCCGCAGAATCCCCCCTCCCAATCCGGCTGAACCCTCACTGGGGCACAGGGAAGCTTTTAGTCTCACCCCCATCCCAGGGAACTTGGGTAGACGACACACACGGATCTCATCACACTCTGATGGCCACTGATGAGGTAAGTTTCCCCAGACATCAATAAGCAGGTTAATCTGTGGCTCAATAGGAGAAGAAAGCCATATCTGTCATCCACAGGAAATGCTCAGCCTGTCAGGATAATGTTGGAGAAGGCCAGAGTGACACCCCCTCGTCTCATCCCAAACTCAAGGTGGGACGCGTGTCACACGTGCTGCTGCTAGGCAACGTAGCCGTGCTGCATATTCTCCAAGCCCAACCCAGACACGCACACACAGAGGGAGCATCCTTTAAAGGATGGGTGCCCATCCCACTCTTTGCTCCTAGAAGAACATGCAATGGAGGTAGAGGCAGAAATAGGTCTCCTGGAATGTGCTGGCTCTGAGGCCAATCCCACCCCCCTTAGATGACAATATTTGACAAGAGACCCAACTTCTCATATATGAGTTATGCTCATATATCTGTCTGCATGTGTTTAACCTCAAAAACTATTGGCAGGTCAGGGGAGAAGAAAGAGTCCCAACATGCCACAACCAATACCAACTCTATTTTAAATTTTAATTCCATAAACTGTGCTTTGAACTTTGCCAAATCCGCCACTTCAAAAGGAGAAGCCTGGCTACCTCCGAAGTCCTACTTTGTGCTGTCCATTGGGTGGGTGGGTGGGTCTGTGCATGGCTGATGGGAGAGAGTCCCAGCAGGGGTGCAGGAAGAAATCAGAAGCATTTAGAAAAGCCCTGCTTTGAAAGGAAGAGCATGCCATCCTCAGGATACTCTTTTCTGGAACATGCATGGACATGTGGGCCTACAGCAGCACCCAGTGGCCAATGCAGGAAATCAGGTAGCTTCTCCAGCAAAGTCTAATTTGAATAGAAGACAAGCGTGTCCTTTGGTGCTCCCCCCCTAAGGCAGGCCTAGCAACAAGGCAGCCAGGGCTGGCTGAGCAAGTCTCCAGGTGTTCTTGGTGCTTTAATTCCGTTCCAGTATGGGAGGGAAAGTAGGCAAATATGCCACGGGGACAAGTTCCCCAACCATCATGGGGACCACCTGCCATGTCTTCTATGCTTATCCCTCTTTCTCCCCGATTGGGATAAAAGTTTAGGATTAGCCTGTAATCAAAAAAATCCAGACCTGGAAAATGGGCAGAACTGGAAGGCAAAGGAAGTGCATGTGAAGAAAGGTGTGGAATGCAGGGCACGCAGGGACTGTGACTTGCGTCAAGCCTCCTAATGGATCTAGGGCTCAGGTGGGAGTTGGACCCCACAATGTCCCAGGCATAAACCCAGACCTGCATTTATTGGACCACCCTAGCTTAAAACCACTTTTCAAAATTAATTCTGTTAATGCAGGGGATGCACCAAGGTCAGAGTCAGAATAGAAAAGCATTTGCTGAAAATCAGTCAGGTAAATTTGACAACTCTGGTACACATTTGGTTCAGAGGATGGAAGGCTAAACAAATGATTGTTCATCATTGGTGCAAGTTCATTGGAACAGAAACCTGATAACTGATGAGGTAAGGAACAGGTGAGTCAAACAACCTGTGAGATATCAGGATGAATTTGCAGGAAAAGCCATTTGAAACTCAAAATTTCAAAGAGGTGAAAAAATTGTCTGTTAAGGAAGCTGAACCATAGCTTCAGGCTATGCAAGCTGAGTTGAATTCTTTGGATAAAGAACAAAACATGGAAGCTGGGGAAACAAACAGCAGTCCATGGAACTCATTGTTACCAGATAGATTTTTTAGGTGGAAACTAACCAGATTGGAAAAGGTTATAGGTTGTCATATAGCAAGATTGGTTGCTTGTGGTTTTTTGCTCAAGTTAAAAAGGAGCTGGAAAATCATGAGATGAGTGCAACAACAATTTGCTTTGGAAAACAGTTAGACTGATGTTTAAGAATGTGGAGAGATGTATGAATATTTCACAGTTGGAATTATTGGAACATAAGCATTTTAAATGAGAGGAAGTCTTTCAAAAAACTGTCTGGGATTTTTCTGTAGGAAAAGCTAGAATCAGCTGGAGGCTGGAATTCTGTTTTGAACTCAAACATTGCCGAATTGAGATTTGCACAGAGAGGCAGTTCAATGTTTGTTTGTTAAACAGGAGGAACAGGGACATAGACTGTATGTACTTTGTTAGATGGATGATCTATTGTTTTTTCTGGACAGATAAAAGCAATATGATAAATTGATCCAGGGTTTGGAATTTCATTTTTTTTAATTGAAACTGCTTGGTGATGGTCAACTGTCTATCTGTAAATAGAGGTTGAGGGAGAACCAAAAGGGCAGTATCTTACTGCAACAAACCAGGGGAAATCATGGATGTGAATGAGAATTTGGAGATTGTTAACTCAGTGAGACTCCAAATAATTGAGGATTTTCAAGCACATGCTGATGGAAAAGCAGTTAGAATGCTACACAGAAGCATTGGGCTGTTGAGCTTCATTATGCAAGCACCAAGGCCAGATATTGCTGTCAGTGTAATAGGCAGACTGTTAGACCAACAGGACATGCTTGGAGAGCTCTGAAAAGGAGTTGAGTGTTATCTGAAGGGAACATCACACTTCAGACTATGTCACAAGTCAGAGCACAGGTGGCTTACAGATTCACAGAAATGCCAGTTGTGGTTGTGATAGTAAGAACAACAAGAACACACCTGAAGTTTGTTATTTTTATAACCATACTTTGTTTGATTGATTTTGTAGAAACAATCATCTAGAAGTTAGAGTTCAACTGAAGCTGAACTGAATGCATTGTATTATGTATTGTGCTATTATGCTATTGTAAAGCTTGAATAGTTATTGCATTTGTTTAAATAGTTTAAATTGTAAAAAAATGTTTAAATGATGCTGGGATTGATGTGAAAAACCTATTACAGTTTTTTCAGGAACCCAAAGCCAGGATTGCTATGCTGCAGGCAGATAGCAATACACAACGTTTTAGGTTTGCAAATAAAACTGTGTCATGAGGAGGGATACATCAGAAGTGATTTGATGGTGGTTCAAATTTCTGGCAGGTAAAGTCATTCCTGCAAAGTTTTTTTTATCAAAGTCCATAGATGAAAGAACAGCATCAGTGTCAACAAAGCTGTTGCTGTTGTATTAGGTGAATACCACGTTCTGCGACAAATGCAAAAAGCAGGGGGATGTTAGGTTTTGCATGGGCAGAACGAAGATTATCACCTGACATGGAGGATGTCTCTTGAGGTGAAGTACACAAGGTCTTCTGTCAGCAGACATAGTCTCAAGGTTTATGAGTCAGCAGCCTTGGGACAGCAGTAAACAGGTTTGAATAACAGGTTATATAATAGGTGAGTAATATCCTATTTATAGATACTGTAAATAGGGTCTTGCTATATAAGTTGGGATAGGACACACATCCTTCTCTCTTGACTTCCTGGCTCTCTGGTCTTGTTCTGGACTTCTACTTCAAGTCAGTCTTCACTTCATCTCAGCCTTACCACTGGGGTCTTGGACTTGTATCTGCAATCATGTAGTGAGTAAGAGATGCATTGCTTGCCTTAATCCCATGTAATTGGGTCTTACAAATAAACTCGTTAATCTTTATTAACTGCTGTTATCTCCTCCTTCCGTCTGCGTGACTGGGACTGAGGGTCACTGGCTAGGTAAGCTTTTGAACCCGGGTCAGTCCAGCTCTCACAATTATTCCACAAAACCACATATTAAAAAAATATTTTTTTCGTAAACCCTGCAAAAAGTCAATTAGAGGTTTCCACTCAGCAGTAACCGTAGATGTTGTCTTTTCTCTAATTAATGACCGAAGTTTGGCCATCTCTGCCAGCTCCACCATCCTGACCAACAATTCTTCTGTTGTAGGCAATGCTGGAACTTTCCATTTTTGTGCATATAATAGTCTCGCTAGTCATATATAAAAATAAAGTTCCATAGCTTCTTTCCATTATTCCCAAGAGAAAAGCCGCTGGTTTCAGTTGAATTTATTTATTTATTTATTATATTTATACCCCGCCTTTTTTCCTGCAAGGAACCCAAGGCGGCTTACATAATCCTCCTCCTCCTCCTCTCCATTTTATTCTTACAACAACCCTGTGAGGTAGGCTAGGCTGAGAGTCAGTGACTGGCGCCAAGTCACCCAGTGAGTTTCATGGGAACTAGAACCTGGATCTCCTGAGTCCCAGTCCAACACTCTCACCACTACGCCACACTGGCTCTCAGTGAATATGAACCTTTAGAATTTATTTTTTTTTGCATTAACAAATGAATTTGTATGCAAAATCTTTTAGCTTTTTATGAACCTGTCCAAGCACCTTGTCAACATCCTCGAGCCATACATGTCCACCACATGTGATAAAAAGTTGCTTCTTGCTGTTCACATTTCCAACATACACCCGAGATGCCATTATACATTTTTGCCAATTTCTCCGGGGACAGAGAGCAAAGATATATCAACTAAAAGTTTTCTTTAAGACTAGAACATAATGTAAATTTCAAACCTTTTAACCACATATTTTCCCATTGTACCATTACTACATTATATCCAAAAATTTGGGCCCATTTTATCGTACATTCCTTCACTTGTTCTTCCCAGGACCGGTGCAGGGCTGTTTGGCGCCCTAGGCCAAATTATATTTAGCGCCCCCCCCTCTCGTGCCGTGGGGGGGCTCCGGAGCAAAGCAGCCCTGCTCTGCAACCCCCCCCACGCCGCCACCACCACCTACCTTCCCCCCCCCCCCGCTGGCTGCTGGTGGCTGCTGCTGCCACTTCCTTCTCCGACGCGACGGAACCCCCGCACTTTTTTTTTTTTGCCGGGGAAACCAGGGCAACAGGGCTGTTTAAGCCCTGTTGCCCTGTTTCCTCCCGCCAAAACAACGCCGGCAGGGCTCCGGAAACGATGCGAAGGTAGGGCGGCGCGCGGGCGCGCAGCGGGGGGGGGAGGTGCAGCGGCGGCGGCAGTAGCAGTGGCGGCAGGCGGGGAGGCACGGCGGAGGCGGGGAGGCACGGCGGAGGCGGGGAGGCACGGCGGAGGCGGCAGGCAGCAGGTGGGGCAGGAGCGCGCCGGCGGCGAGGAAGGAGTGCAGCGTTTCTGCGCCCTCTTCCGCAACGCCCCCTAGGCAGCCGCCTGGGTCTGCATAGCGGTAGCGCCGGCCCTGGTTCTTCCTCAGTCTCAAATTTCAACAAGAGTTTATACATTTTTGCAATAAGTTGTTCATCATTTACACATAATTCTCTTTCAAAGTCTGATTTACTTTGTTCAAAATTATACATTCTTTTATCCACATCCTCCCGGCGGCTGCCTCAGTTTCCCCACTGCAAGCCTGGCTCCTCTTTCTTACCATGTTTCTCAACGGTGTTGTCTAGAAGCGGGCCGGGCAAAGTCTCCGGATCAGGCCCCGTCGAAAGGGAGTCTAGGGCTGGCCAAGAGAGTCGGCTCTTTCCCACGGAGAGAGGGAGCGGCCGAGCGGGGCACAGACGCCACCACGCCGCCTCTCGCATCGTTATTCTGGCTGCCGGTCCGAGATGGCAGGTCGGAGCAGGAGGAGGCCGAGAGACGGCACCCGGCAAAGAGGGGGGAGAAAGGGATGCCTCCTCCCCGGCAGCGCAGACTACGGCAGCATCCCTCCCGCTCAGCGGAAAAGCCCGCCCCTGCCCTGCAGCTTCAGCCCGACGTCCTCCTCCTCCATCTGATCTCCCTCTGATCTGCCTCCGGGGCTGCTCGGACCCAAGGTGAGCTCTCCGTCCGTCCGTCTGTCCGTCTCTCTCGTGGCTGCTTTTCTCCCCGCCGCCCAAGAGCCGCCGGGGTTCCTGCCTGCGCGCCCGGGTCTGCGCGCGAGTGTGGCATACACACGGGACGGGAGCCGGGATCAGAGAAGTCTCCTCCCCGGAGCGACGCCAAATGCGAAAGGAGCAGAAAAGGGAGGAGCAGAGGGAGGCCTCCTCGCTGAGGGTCAAGCGGCAAGACGCGTGTGCGTGTGTGTGTGTGTGTGTGTGTGGAATGAACTCAAGCAAGTGCAGAGGAAGACCAGACGTGCACACACGTGGGTAGGTGGGAGGGTGTCCCACTCTCAGCTGCTGAGGGCTGGAACGTGCTTCCCCCCCCCGCGCCCCCCAAAGGACAGAAGAGCTCACGAGGAAGGGGGTCCGTGGCGGAGGGCTTGGGGGCTGCTCGCTGCGGGGGGGGAGGCACGCGCTTTATGTAGGCCACGAGGAGCCTCTCCAGATCCCCAGATGGGGGGGGGGTCCCAGCAGACAGGACCGGGAGCAGCAGAGGGCTGGTGGCGGGGGTGGCGGGACCCCCCTCCCCTTCTTCCACCGCTCTGTGTGCAGTCCTCGGTGACACACACACCCCGCAACACGAGCCGCACCCACATCGCAGACGCGAAGGAGGAGGCAGTGGCGGGGGCAGCGACCCCACCCCGGGTGGGCCTCTCCCATGCTCTGCTCCGGCGGGTGCTGCAGCGCCTGGGAAAGGGAAGGCGGCGGCGGGGCGGCCCCAATGTTGGAATCCGGTGCTGTGGGAAAAACAGAGTCCAAAACAATGCTCCCCAGCAGCATGATGTAGCAGCGGTGTTACAGTGGCGTTAGTGGCTGAGGCTAGTCCAGTAAGTAAACCAAAACACAAGTCAGTTTACTTAGCAAAAAGATTTTCTAAAAACTAAGACTTGAAAATAAAACACAGGAACAAAGCATGCACAGAGTGCAAGACACAAAAATTACAGAGAACAGTACGTTAGACACAAAAATGAATGACTGTCTAAACATACACAACTTTCTCTTTACAAACCAAATGCTTACTCATAACTCCTTTCTCCCAACAAGAACACACACTGATTGTTCACCTTATATACATTTATGTACAGGCACACCCATTGAATGAGGTGATGCCACCTGCATACAATTTACGGCTCCCGGCTAGAGCGACCTTGGAGCCACCTAGAAAAAAACCTGTAAGACATAAAACTGTGTCAAAGGTGAATGATCTCATCACTAGACCTTGAACAGAACTCCTGTTACCAAGGCAGACTTTCTTGCCCGAAAGGCAAACCCAGACTATTCGACTCCATATTGACACCCAATCCCACCCTCTTCCCTTTCCGCACTGAGACGCCATCCTCCTGACTGAGGCCGCCCGGAGTTTCTCCTGCCACGGAGTTACCACGGGTAGAAGATGCCCAGGACTATCCCAAGGTCGCCGTGATCAAAACCGGCAGAGAGGGGAAGGCACTCTGTAGATGTCCAGAAGCACTTTTTACTATCATATCACATGTGTTTAGGGCTCAAGCCCAGCCTTTAAAGTGGGTTTGAGGAGCTGGTTCAGCCGTGCTCTGAACATCTGAGGGCCAGTGTGGTCCAGTAGCTAGAATGTTACAGGTCTGGGCCTAGGAGAGGTCCAATTCCCCCACGCCAGGCAGGATTCATAGGATGGTGGCCTCTGGCGAGCCAATACGCCTTGACCTCAGTTTCCCCACCTGTAAAATGGGAATCTCGAGGACCTGCAAGGATGAAAGTCTACTCCTGGAAAGTAGCACTGATGTTCAGGATTTGGCTTTTGCCATGCCACCGCTATAAACGCCCCCAAAGCAGCAGGTTTAGTGCCATGTCAGAAAGCAAGTTCCACACATTCTGGTGTATTCACATGACCCTCTTAACTGCATAAACAAATGCAATACCACTTGACCGAAATTTAAAACAGGGAGTGGGGAAATTACTGTAATTCACTGCTTCGGTTACACAATTATACTTTTGTAAATGTTCATTTGAATGCATAGGCTCAAACCTCCAGCACTTGTTTTTTTTTAAAATCTACTTCACACGGTTGTTGTGAGAACGCATGTGCAGTGCTGTATGAAAGTACTATACAAATGTTAAGTATTGTTGTTGACGGTGTCGACTGTATTTCTTTCTCTAGCTATGAGGAAATCCAACACTGGCCAGCCAAAGAGAAGCAGGTTTTTTTCCTGCAAGGGTTCGCACTGCCATTTCAATCCAGTTTAAAATGAGGAAATAAAATCTAGTGGACCTGGGTTGCAGCCAAATAGTAAGTCCATAATTGGCAGGTGTAGAATAAGTGACATGGCATTGGCTAAGCACATTGACAAACCAGAGTGTCCAGAAGAGGGCGTCTAGGAGGGGGAGGAATTGAACTGGACTCTACCTCCATCGTCTAAGGCCCTTCTCCGGGTGCCTCCTCTGAGGGAGGCTCAGAAGGCAGCAACAAGGGAGAGGACCTTCTCTGTGGTGGCCCCCAATTCTGGAGCGATCTCCCCGAGGCCTGCCTAGCACCAACAGTGTTATCTTCTCTGCACCACATTAAGACCTTCTTCTCTCAGGCATGTGGCAGCATATGTTTTAAGCAGGTCTTTTTCTTGTTGTTGATGGTTTAACTTTGTTTTTCAATATACGCATGTCTCTCTCTGTGCCATGTTTGTATGCACATGGTCTTCATAATGTATTTCTAAGGAACCCAGATTCTACCTAAACATCAGGAAAAATTTCCTGACTGTTAGAGCAATACGCCAATGGAACCAGCTACCTAGGGAGGTGGTGGGCTCTCCCACTCTGGAGGCATTCAAGGTGCAGCTGGACAGCCATCTGGAGTCCTGCACTGAGCAGGGGGTTGGACTCAATGGCCTTGTAGGCCCCTGCCAACTCTACTTTTCTATGATTCTAAGGTTTTAATCCAGTGTTCTCCAACCTTGGGTCCCCAGATGTTTTTGGCCTACTACTCCCAGCATGCTGGGAGTTGTAGGCCTCCCCCCCCCCTGTCTAAACTTGCATAGGATTGGGACCTAAAAGTACTCCAGCAGAGGCTGGATGGTCCGAGATGCTGCAGTTCTAAGATTCCTGCAGTGAGCAAGAGCTTGGACTAGATTTATTCATTTAAGGCACAATTCTATGCATGTTTCGACAGGGGAAAAAAGACCTATAACTCCCAGCATGCCCCAGCCAGCATGGTTGGCAGGGGTATGCTGGGAGTTATAGGACTTTTTTTCTGTCAAAACATGCACAGCCCCATAAGCTGAAGGTGGCAAGGGGTCCAAGTGAACATGATTCATGACTTATAAACAATAAAATCATGCCAAATTGAATATGAATGCAATGAAAAGTCAACATAGTATTCCTTCACAATATGAAACGCTGTGGATACAATAAAGAATACTGAAATGAAAAATGTTCTTATTTTATATAATTGTTTAATTAAACAATTTAGGCCAAAAGCAGGCCCTTAATAACCTTATGCTCAGTACCTACCTAAAATATTTTCTACTTCGTATAACTGATGTAACATGGATGTAAAATTAGTGTTTGTTTTCTTTTTTTATATTTTTTATATTTAGTTATACAGAGACCCAGACTTGAGACATATGTTATTTAAAGGCCTGTGTGAGTAAAAAGATCTTCACTTGGCTGCAGAATGACCATAAAGATGAACACACAGGTGAGCTGCTCTGGGGAGTCTCTTCCATAACCAGGATGCCATAACCGAAAGACCCTCTTCTCAGTGGTTACCCACCACACTTCATCTGGTGGGGGATCTCGGAGCAGGGCTGCCGAAGAACTTAAGGTATGTGGGAGCACATAAGGGAGAAGGTGGTCTTTCAGGCAACTGGTCTAAGCCATTTAAGGCACAATCCTAGGCAAGTGTAGACAGAAAAAAGGCCAACTCCCACCATACCCCAGCCAACCATGATGGGGATTGTAGGCCTTTTTTCTCTCTAAACTTGCATAGGATTGCACCCTGAGGCCTTTAAAGGGTAAAACCAGCACCTTGAATTGGGCATGGAAACAGACCGAGAGTCAGCGCAGATGAGGAAGCACAGGCCTGACGTGGCCAGAATGGCTTTCGTGGCTTAATCACAGCAGGCGTGGCCGCCACGAGGGGCGTGTCGAAGACTTCTCGGTCAACATGGGTTTTGAGGGAAGGCTTGAGTGGAGTGAGAGAGGTGGCACCACGCAGGCCTTCTGGGAAGCAGGTCCAGGAAGACGAGGAAGCAGAGGAGAAATGTGTCCAGATGACTGACATCAAAATCTGATGGCATATCGACTGCCAGACTGACCTGGCCTCTGTCCTGCTCTCATCCACATCACCCCACGCTGCCTGCGTCCTGGACTTCTTTGCAGTACAAAGAGTATTTGTATCGGTCAGAGTGAAGATATTATCGATTTACCAGCAGCGGAAAGCCTGGCCATTGTCACTGTGAGAGTAAACCAGAGTAAAAGCTTTGCCCGCTTAACTCTTAGTATTACGCACGGAAGGAAGAAAGCGAAAGCAATGTATTGATAGTAAAGTGTTTATTCAGTTGTAAGACTCTTACGAGATTAAGGCGTGTCACACGCAGAAGAGAGGTTCTTTAAGATGGTAGCACAACACCGTGCTCACCCCTACTTTATAGTATTTAACTATAAACAATAGGAGGGTTATACAACGGTTACGCAATAATTACATAACTTGTTGACTTGCAAACTTGTTATCTTGCATGTGTCACCAGACCGTGACGTATAGTCACCTTGAATCTAAGTCAGGAGATATTTTGCACTCCATTCACTTCTGCACCCCACACTAAACCCAACAGTCACACCACGCGCCTCAGAGGGCCCTCAAGCTTGCCCTCCTTTTTGGGATCTCTGGGTGCGCTTACGTAAGGCTGGGGGTTTCTCTTCCTCTAGCCCTTACCCTTATACCTCCCACACTGACGTTGGGGTGTCTGTTACCCCTACCTTATCCCTCTTTGGCCAGTATATAAAGCACAGCTTCCCACACAGGCTGCCTCAAATAACAAAGTTTATTTGAAAATATAACAGTTTCTGGAAATAAGTTTCATATGTAAGTTTATATCCTATTACCAATCCTCCCTCACCAACTGTTCCCAAAATATCAATCCCTGCACTCCTAATATTATATAATCTGTCAACTTCACAGATTTCACAGATCACAGAGCTGGAAGTAGCCTACAAGGCTATCGAGTCCAACCCCCTGCTCAATGCAGGAAACTAGAGGAGGGGTCTCCCATCCAAGTAATAAGCAGGCTTCACAGACACCCAAACAGCACTCTCACGTCTTGCACACTCCGTCACACTCCTTTCTGCACACTCCTGCCTGAACAGCACCGCCTAGTTTATATGACAGGCTTCGCCCCACCCCTCACTCCCTCAGCCAATCGTGGCCCATATGCAAATACACCATTCTCCCCGCCCATCATTTCTCACTCGCCTAACAGAACACAGGTGCAGCAGGAATGCAGGCCAACCTCGGAGACATGGCGGGTTCGGTTCCAGACCACCGCAATAAAGCGAGTCACACGGATTTTGGGGGTTCCCAGTGCATATAAAAGTTATGTTTACACGATACTGTATAACCTCTCATATTACCATTATGAGAATTCCCTTTGAACTGGCAGGTTTTGCATCTGGCCTAATTTTTCAGACACATCTTCCTCTT
Source organism: Shinisaurus crocodilurus (assembly GCA_021292165.1). Classification (NCBI taxonomy): domain Eukaryota; kingdom Metazoa; phylum Chordata; class Lepidosauria; order Squamata; family Shinisauridae; genus Shinisaurus; species Shinisaurus crocodilurus. The sequence goes on from CM037879.1 coordinate 9,537,198, forward strand.
TTGCTGCATGGTAGATTTTCAACTTATTAACATTTTTGTTTGTTTACGATTTGTGATTGTGGATTCCATAGATGGTTCCTGTTATCAAAGTTCCTGTTAATGAAGTGAATTCCCAATCCATCACTCATGACCTTGCAGTTCCTTACTCATTATTCATGGGTTATCCCCACCCCACCTTTTTTGGTCTTTAATATTCCTACATTCTGTGTTATGTAACTTTTAAAAATGTAACCTGCGGTTAGTTTCTGGTGCTGCCCCATGTAGAATAGCATGGGAAATAAAAATTACATTGTCCAAGGGGATTAAACAGTTGGAGATATCAAAAGGCAGCCTCCCACAGTACACACACACACGCACACACACACACAAACACAACTGAATTTGAAAGAACAACACTTGTTTTAATTGTCATCCACTAAAACCCCAAATTACTGGATGACTCCAAAGTATCATTATGACACCCAGTGGCAGATTGAAAATTTAGCGGGCCCTTGGGCAATAGGGCCTCAGGGCATCTAGTAAGTGGCTTCTCCAACAGGAAATACGGGTTCAATTGTGCCTGACTCTTGCGCCATATGCCAAGCATATCTATGGTTTCTCCCCTGTGTGCGCTATATGATGGGAAGCGAGATCTGTCTTCTGACTGAAACTTTCCAAGCATTTATACATTTTCCAAGCATTTATACATTTTCTCCCCTCACCTTGCTTCTTTGATAAGAAGCAAGGTTGGTGTTTGAATCTCGTTTCACACTCCAAGCATTTGTTTGATTTCTCCCCTCTGTGCGGTATTCCATGAGGGGAGAGCAATTTTCTGATTGAAGTTTTTTCCATATTCCAAAGATTTATATGGATCCTAGCCTCCCTGAGTTCTTTGATGAGAAGTGAGATGTGTCTTCTGACTGAAGCTCTTTCCACACTCCAAGCACTGAAATGGTTTATCCTGTGTGTGAATTCTTTCATGGGAAGAGAGATTTGTCTTTTGATTGAATCCCTTTCCACAATCCAAGTATTTATATGGTTTCTCCCCTGTGTGAATTCTTTCATGAGAAGTGACCTGTCTTTGAACTGAATATCTTTCCACACCCCCAAGCACGGATACGGTTTTTCCTCAGTGTGAATTGTTTGATGAGAAGTGAGATTAATCTTCTGACTGAAGCTCTTTCCACATTCCAGACACTGATATGGTTTTTCCCCTGTGTGAGTTCTTTGATGAGAAGTGAGATTTATCTTCTGACTGAAGCTTTTTCCACAGTCCAGACACTGATATAGTTTCTCCCCAGTGTGAGTTCTTTGATGGCACATGAAGCTTTCCCTCCAATGAAAGTTCTTTCCAAAAAGTTGGTCATGTCTAGAGATGGGCTACCAGGTAATGCATCAACAAGAGGTATAACAAGGGATTTATATAGTTTGATTCAAAAAGCAAAAGAACAAGAGGATCAGCTTAAGGCAGTATGGGATAATGAATTTGAAGAGGTGACCTCGAAGGTGGGGTGGAACAATATATGGGATGGATTGTGAAAATGATGTCAATTAGGATAAAGGAAAATTTTTATAAACTAATTTGGAGATGGTATTGAACTCCAGTAAGATTTAATAGAATAGATAACAATTGTTCTGCATTTTGTTGGAGAGGATGTCAGGAAAAAGGGACATATGCTCATATGTGGTGGAGTTGTAAAAATGTATTGGCGTTTTGGCGAGAGGTTTTTACAGAAATATCGAAAATTATTGGTACTAATTTAGAGGTCTGTCCAAAATTAGCATTGTTATTAATAACGGAGAAGCTTATTTGTGACCAAAATACGAAGGAGTTAATTGTAAACTTGTTAACTGCGGCCAGGCTAATGATAGCGAGAAATTGGAAAGTACATGTTTTCCTAATAACAGACTGGTATAAGGAAGTTTGGGACATAGCCCTAAATGATAAACTAACTAGTAGTATCAAATGCAAAAAAGGATTGCTAAAGAAGAATAATTTTATGGATATATGGAATCAATTACTAGATAATCTACTATATAAAAGTGAATGTCCGTTGGTTTGTCCGTGGGTCCGCGCGGTGGGTTTGCGTCGCCTTGGCTCTTACCCGGTTGGATGGATCCGCCCCAAACTTGGCACGCATACTCCCCATCACCCAAGGACAAAGACTGGCAGGTTAAAATCTCCGAAAAACCCTCGCCACGCCTATACGGCCCAAAATAGATGAGAGCCAATGGCGTCGCTTGGAATGCTCGCAGGGGCCATTCAGGAGGTGTTATGCAAATAGCTCCAACCGGCACATAAAATGTTGGTATGCAATGCCTCCACAGGGGCCCAATCAGAGGCGGATATGCAAATCTCTCCTACGTCCAAACAGAATGTTCACATGAACCACAGCTGGGACAGCAGGGATTTGATTGTGTAATCCGGGGGGGGGGAGGCAGGGATTTCATTGTTGCATAGTCCCAGGGGGGAGGGGAAGCAGGGATTTCATTGTGTAGTCCGGGGGGGGGGCATTGTTGCATAGTCCCAGGGGCGGGAAAGCAGGGATTTCATTGTGTAGTCCGGGGGGGGGGGAGAGACAGGGATTTCATTGTGTGGTCCTGGGGGGGACACAGGGATTTCATTGTTGCATAGTCCCAGGGGGAGGAAAGTAGGGATTTCATTGTGTAGTCCTGGGGGGGGGCATTGTTGCATAGTCCCGGGGGCGGGAAAGCAGGGATTTCATTGTGTAGTACTGGGGGGGGGCACAGGAAGTTCATTGTTGTGCAGTCCTGGGGGAAGGTGGAAACAGGGATTTGATTGCATAGTCCTGGTGCGGGGGGGGGGGGGGAGCAGGGATTTCATTGTGTAGTACAGGGGACGGGACAGGACAGGGAATTCATTGTTGTGCAGTCCCAGGGGAGGGGAAGCTGGAATTTCATTTTGTAGTCATGGGGGGAAGCAGGGATTTCATTGTGCAGTTCTGGGGGGGGGGGAGCAGGGATTTCACAGCAGACAGCTACCTTAAGGAATTTCGAACGAAGAGTGCCTATAGGAAAAGGACGACCCGTGCAACGCTGGGTAAAAAAAAGCTAGTCTACTATATAAAAGTGAATGTTTGTCCGTTTGTTTGTACGTGGGTCTGCGCGGCGGGTTTGCATCGCCTTGGCTCCTACCCGGTTGCACGGATCCGCCCCAAACTTGGCACGCATACTCCCCATCATCCAAGGGCAAAGACTGGCGGGTTAAAATCTCCAAAAGGGGGAGGAGCTTCTAAAATATGTTAGAAATTTGGGGTAGAAATAAGGAAATATTTTTACCAGGTATATCCCCGCTTACTCCAGTGGTGGCTATGGAGGATTTTCCAGAGAATGTTAGACATTTAGAACGAATTTTTAGAGAGAAAAGGGTGATAAGATTAATGGATTGGCTGGGAAAAAAATGGAGACAAGACAGCAAATAATTGATAGGGTTGGGGCAGGAAGAATTTGGTGGTTAAATTTAATTCAACTAGTACAATGGGGTAAGAAATGGAAGAGGAGACATGAACATGAAAGAGATTTCACCGCATTTGAGCAGTTGGTTATGTCTAGAGAACTTATAGAAGGAAATGCATCAGCTAGGAGTCTTACAAAGATTTATATAAAATGTTGCATAAATCAGAAGAGCAAGCAGAAAATCTTAAAATAGTTTGGGATACAGAGTTTGAAGAGGAAATATCAAAGGATGAGTGGAATAAGATTTGGGATAGGCGAATATTGAAAAATATGTCTATAAGAATTAAAGAGAATTTTTATAAGCTAATTTGGAGATGGTATTTGACTCCGGTGAGATTATATAGAATAGATAACAAATGCTTTCCAATGTGTTGGCGAGGATGTCAGGAGCTGGGTACATATGCTCACATGTGGTGGAGTTGTAAAAATGTAATGGATTTTTGGAAAATGATTTTTGAGGAAATATCAGAAATTGTTGGAGCTGATTTAGAGGTTTGTCCTAAACTGGCTTTGCTATCAATAACGGAAAAGGTGGCTGGTCCCCAAAACGTTAACGAATTAATTATAAATTTGTTAACGGCAGGTAGATTAATGATAGCAAGGAAATGGAAAATTTAGCAAGTTTTCACTATTACCGATTCGTATAAAGAAGTATGGGATATGGCATTGAATGATATGTTGACTTGTAATATCAAATGCAAAAGGGGTCAATTAAAGAAAAATATTTTTAAGGATATTTGGGGTTTATTTCTGGAATATGTGTTAAAAAAGGGGAAAGGGAGTTTACCCTGTCAAGATATGTTGTATTTTTGGAATAATGAACAATTATAGAGTTATTGTATTATTTGGTCCCATGGTGATGGGAGCACTATATTAGTTATATGTGTGTGTTATTTTCTTTGTATTGTTTTAAAAAAAAATTTAAATATTTTTTTTAAAAAATAAAATCTCAAAAAAGCCCTCTCCGCGCCTGTACGGCCCAAAATAGATGAGAGCCAATGGCGTCGCTTGGAATGTTCGCAGGGGCCACTCAGGAGCAGCTATGCAAATAGCTCCAATGGCATTTACAATGTTGGTATGCAGTACCACCACAGGGGCCCAATCAGAGGCAGATATGCAAATCTCTACTACATCCAAACAGAACCACAGCCGGGACAGCAGGGATTTGATTACGTAATCCCGGAGCGGGGAGAAGGCAGGGATTTGATTGTGTAGTCCCGGGACACACACACAGGGAATTCATGGGGTCCTGCAGGGGGGGTGCAGGGAATTCATTGTTGTGCGGTCCCGGGGGAGGGGGGAAGCAGGGAATTGATTGCATAGTCCCGGAGGGGAAGCAGGGATTTCATTGTGTGGTCCCAGGGGACAACGACAGGGAATTCATTGTTGCATAGTCCCGGGGGGGGGGGGGAAGCAGGGATTTGATTGTGTAGTCCCGGGGGGGACGACACACAGGGATTTCACTGTGTAGTACTGGTGGGGAGGGAAACAGGGAATTCATTGTTGCATAGTCCCGGGGAGAGGGGAAGCTGGAATTTCATTGTGCAGTCCGGGGGGGGGGAGGAGCAGGGATTTCACAGCAGACAGCTACCTTAAGGAATTTCGAACAAAGAGTGCCTATAGGAAAAGGACGACTCGTGCAACGCCGGGTAAAAAAAAGCTAGTGTGGAGAAAGCCAACCTAAGCCCCTTGCCTGACACACACACACTCACCAAGGAGGGGGGAAGGAGACCCGGGGGGGGGGGGGAGACAGCCAGTCTCCACAGATGCCAAAGGGGACAAACAACATCTGCATAGAATCACCCCAGGGGGGAAGGCAGGAAGCATCACCAGGTTTGTCAATGCTCTCGCATATCAGCCCCATCTACATAAGACTGGAATACCTCTCCAGAGCAGACACTTCGGCACCCCTAAGAAATGGCCACTCAACACCATAGGCTGGGACCATTAAGCAAGTGGCTTCAAAGGGACCCCATCCCATGGGGGGAGGGCGTCACCCCACCTGACCCAAAAGGCCACCCCTCAGGGAGGGTGTCAACCCACCTGATCACGGAGGGAGGGGCTACCTGAAACACCAAGGTATAAAACACCCTGCACAAGGGAACTTTTCTCTGGACCTGATCAGCAATCTTGCCCATGCCTGGGGTAAGGGAACGAAGGATCAGCAACCCCGGGTAGCAGAACCCGGCGCTCTCCAGCTAGCTGGAATCACTGGCCCCCCGGGAAACCAAGCTGAAATCACTCACAAGCCGCTTGGGTAGACCGGGCCTCCGCCGGGAACCCAGCTAGCCGCTTGGGTAGACCGGGCCTCCGCCGAGAACCCGGCTAGCCGCTTGGGTAGACCGGGCCTCCGCCGGGAACCCAGCTAGCTGCTTGGGTTGACCGGACCCCCGGGAAACCAAGCTGAAATCACTCACAAGCCACTTGGGTAGACCGGGCCTCCGCCAGGGACCCAGCTAGCAGCGTGCGGTTGACCAGGCCTCTGCCAGGACCAGAGCTAAACTAACTAGCTGAGAGCCCTGAAATCACGTTGTCCTTGAGACTTTTGCTTGCTACTTTGTACTGTATTGCTGGCGTGGGTCTGAGTTTATGAAGGTAATTTTGTAAATAAACTTGTTTTCTAAAAGATACTTTTGTGGCTATAAGTTATCCCTTTGTTCTGAGCTAAGGTGAGGCGCTGGGGACCTCGGAGAAGGCCCACCCCAGGATTCGCTACCCCCTTAGCATTGAACCCGCGCAGAAGACCCGGTTGTCGGTCTTCCACTGCTAGTGTATTAATAAAGGGGAAGGGGAACATGCCTTGTCAAGATATGTTATATCTTTGGAATTTAGATTTTATTTGATCAAGAGGATAGAAGTATATTTATTGGTACCTTGGAGGGTGGGGGGGGAGTATTTCATGATTTCTTGTGTGTTGTTTAGGTTACATTTTTGTGATATTCTTGTATTCTGTTATATATTTTTTGTTATAATTTGTTTTAAAAAGTAAATAAAATATTTTTTTTTTAAAAAAAGAAAGTTCTTTCCACACTGCAAGCATTGTTATGGTTTCTCCCCTGTGTGAATTCTTTGATGAGAAGTGAGGTATGACTTTTTGCTGAATCCCTTTCTGCACTCCAAGCATTGATATGGTTTTTCCCCTGTGTGAGTTCTTTGATGAGAAGTCAGATATGGCTTCTGACTGAATCTCTTTCCACACTCTAAGCACTGATAAGGTTTCTCCCCTGTGTGAGTTCTTTGATGGGTGTTCAGATGTGTCTTCTGACTGAAGCTCTTTCCACACTCCAAGCACTGATATGGTTTATCCCGTGTGTGAATTCTTTGATGAGAAGTGAGATCTGTCTTCCAATTGAATCTCTTTCCACACTCCAAGCATTGACAGGGTTTCTCCCCTGTGTGAGTTCTTTGATGATAAGTGGGAATTATCTGTTGACTGAATCTCTTTCCACACTCCAAGCATTCATATGGATTTTCCCCTGTGTGAATTCTTTGATGAGAAGTCAGACTTGCCTTCTGACTGAATCTCTTTCCACACTCCAAGCACTGATACGGTTTCTCCCCTGTGTGAGTTCTTTGATGGGTGTTCAGATGTGTCTTCCGACTGAAGCTCTTTCCACACTCCAAGCACTGATATGGTTTATCCCGTGTGTGAATTCTTTGATGAGAAGTGAGATCTGTCTTCCAATTGAATCTCTTTCCACACTCCAAGCACTGATATGGTTTATCCTGTGTGTGAGTTCTTTGATGAGAAGTCAGATGTGTCTTCAACCTGAATCTCTTTCCACACTCCAAGCATTGATACGGTTTCTCCCCTGTGTGAATTCTTTGATGACAAGTGAGCTGTGTCTTCTGAATGAATCTCTTTCCACACGCCAAACACTGATGTGGTTTTTCCCCTGTGTGGATTTTGCAATGAGTATTGAGGCTTGATTGAGACTTGAAGGTTTTCCCACACACAGAGCACACATAGTTTTCCTGTTTTTTAGCCAGTTTTTCTTCCACTGAGATATCATTGTAGTCACTACCCTGAGAAGCAAAGGATTTATTCCTCCTTTTCTGATTTACTTCACTTTCCTTTCTCCACCGTTCTCTATTTTTACATCTGTTTGTTTTCGGGGACATCCCAGATGGTTCTCTCTCATTCTCCATTGTACTCCTTTCACTTTCTAGAATGAAGACAAGAAATTGTTAAAAGCCTGAGTTAGAAATAGAGCTTCAAATCATTGAATGACTTCAGTTGACTATTGTGAAAAGAGAAAGAACTCTCAACACCGAGACTGGAGGCAGTTCTTACTCTGTGCCTAACAGCCTCTTTTGACTGGCCTTGACTGAGAGCTGGTGTAGTCAAGAGCAATGGATTGGGGCCAGAGTTCTGGGCTCTGCTCCCAGCTCAGACATGATTTTTTCTGGGTGCTGTGGGACCGGTTTCTCTCTCACCCTAGCCTACCCCACCGGATTGTTGCACAGGTAAGTGGACAATCTGAGACATGATGTTATGAGCTTTTTGTAGCGAAAGTAGGATGCAAATACAGATAAAAAGCGAAAGAGAAGAGCCATCAAGAAGTGGCAGAGAACCTTTTCTTATTGGGTGCCGTATAAATTATGCACCGTATTTTTCGCTCCATAAGACGCACCGGACCATAAGACGCACTTACCATATGGTACCAAAAAAGAATTTATTTTTTTAAAATCAGCTGTTCCGTGGGGAATCAGCGGAGAGGCGCCCTGCCCAGGAGGCCTCCACTCTTCCGGACCAGCAGAGGAAAGTAAAATAAAAATAAAATAATAATAATAATAATAATAATTTTTTTAAAAAAATCAGCTGTTCCACGGGGAATCAGCTGAGAGGCGGGGGCTTCCCCCACCCTGCCCAGGAGTTCTCCGCTCTTCCAGACCAGAAGAGGAAAGTAAAAAAATAAAATAAATAATAATTTTATTTTTTAAAAGATCAGCTGTTCCACGGGGAATCAGCTGAGAGGCAGGGGGCTTCCCCCGCCATGCCCAGGAGTCCTCCGCTCTTCCAGACCACCAGAGGAACGTAAAATAAAATAAAAAAATAAAATAATAATAATTTTATTTTTTTTAAAATCAGCTGTTCCCCAGGGAATCAGCTGAGAGGCGGGGGCTTCCCCCACCCTGCCCAGGAGTCCTCCGCTCTTCCAGACCAGAAGAGGAAAGTAAAAAAATAAAATAAAATAATAATAATAATTTTATTTTTTTTAAAATCAGCTGTTCCACGGGGAATCAGCTGAGAGGCGGGGGCTTCCCCCGCCATGCCCAGGAGTCCTCCGCTCTTCCGGACCACCAGAGGAACGTAAAATAAAATAAAAAAATAAAACAATAATAATAATTTTATTTTTTTTAAATCAGCTGTTCCACGGGGAATCAGCTGAGAGGCGGGGGCTTCCCCCGCCCTGCCCAGGAGTCCTCCGCTCCGGACCAGCAGAGGAAAGTAAAAAAATAAAAAAATTAAAAAAGTTTTTAAAAATCAGCTGTTCCGCGGGAATCAGCTGTTTGGCGGGGGCTTCCCCCGCCCTGCCCAGGAGTCCTCAGCTCTGGACCAGCAGAGGAAAGTAAAATAATAATAATAATAATAATTTTTTTTAAAACTGTATTCACTCCATAGGACGCACAGACATTTCCACCTAGTTTTTTTGGGGGGGGGAAGTGCATCTTATGGAGCGAAAAATACGGTATATACGGTAAGTTAAATATGTTCTTGGTATACAGAAAGTCCCAAGTTCAATTCCCACCACCTCCAGTTGAAGATCTCGAAAGGAGTCCTTGGATGTCCTGAGCATGAGACCTCAGAGAGAGGCTGGGAGCAGATGATACCAGTCTAGGAGGGCCACTGGTAGTTCGAAATGTTCATATTGCAGCGGGATCGAGGGCTCATGGAGCCAGATATACTGCTGGGACTCCTGGAATAGGCCTGACAGAGTTAGATACTTTATAAATTTCTGTAAGAAAACAAGTGTGTATGTTTGAAATAGAAAAACTTGACTCTTACCATTTTTAAGAAAACATTTTAAAACCATTTCTATATGTATAGAGTACAGAGTTATTAGTGTATACTGAGAAGGCATTTTTATTATGTGTTGTACCCACCATGTTTTACAACATGTATTTACTAGATGTATCTTAAATATTTACAGCACCCTGAGGAAGGCCTTAAAAAAAGCCATAGGCCGAAACGCGTGGGGCTCCTCCACCTGAAAACAAATAATAAAGAATTTGCACCCTGAGAACCTGTTCTCTCCCCCATTGAGGCTCCACCTCTGCTAAACTTTGAAAAGATACCAAACACCTCCTTCCCAAGGAAACCTAACTTTGCGAAGCGCTGCCCCCTGGAACCTCTCACCGCTCAGAGGAGTGGTGGAAGAGCAACCATGGAAGTCCTACGGCGGCATGATGTTTCCCCCAGAAACCGGAGGAAAAGGACAAGCACCTGTCCTCTTGTTCCCCAGAACCACCTCTCTTTCACAGTTCACGTATTTACTTAATAAGTCACACTCGCAGATCAGCTCAGGACATTTCAAAGTAATATTAGCTTCTCTTTATCCCACCCAATAGTCCATTCCCACCAACTCTGGGGAAGGGGCTACGGTGCTGCTGCGGCCCATCCCGCCCGCCCGTCATCATGCAACCTACTAATACATATTCCCAGAGACGTATCTCAGATGACCAAGTTAAACTAGAATAAGCTGATCAATGAGATCTCACTGCATGTACATAGATGGGTATCTCTAAAACTGAGTTGGGAGGGTTGAGTCTGTTCATACACATAAGATGAATATCATACCTTGCTATTTATACCTGGCAAGTGTTTTGTAAATTTCTTTGGGGTTCCTCCCCACTACGAATTTCCTTGAAAAGGATGCAACTTCCAATGAAAGAAAGCGGGTTTGGCCTTCCAGATCTTGCTTTATGTCATAGGGCTTATTTGTTGTCCAGTACTAATTTTTAGTCTTTTCCACTTAAAGACTATCCACCTTGGTCAGTTTGGGAATCTTTCTGTCTGCACCCTCTCTCCAAGTGGATGGCATTAGGATCCCGGCACACTCAAATGGATACGGTTCCTCCTACAATTACAGTGGTCAGAGAGGTGTGGCGTATAATACGTCACTTACAGTTTGATCCATTTTCTCATGCTCAATGGATTCTATGGTGAAACCCAGATCAATATGGAGTCAGTGTGGCGTAGTGGTGAGAGTGTTGGACTGGGACTCAGGAGATCCAGGTTCTAGTCCCCGCTCGGCCATGAAAGTCACTGGGAGACTTTGGGCCAGTCACTGTCTCTCAGCCTAGCCTACCGCACGGGGTTGTTGTGAGGATAAAATGGAGAGGAGGAATAGGATTATGTAAGCTGCCTTGGGTTCCTTGCAGGAAAAAAGGTGGGGTATAAATATAATAAATAAATTAAAAAATGGGTGAGGTCCGCCAGGTTCACGTGGCGGACCTGGACAGATAAGGTGATTTTTAAGCTTGGATCCATTAGTGGGTGCTGCTGATGACCCTTTGTCATTTTCTGCTTTGCGTGCCAAGTACCATTTGCCTGCCACGGCTGAATGGCGGCACTTCCAGCCACAACACTGGTTGGAATCTCGCTTTGGCCCTGCTACCTTCACACCTTCAGAGTCTCCTTCGATCTTGGAAGTACTTATTGAGGCTGATCTGATATATTGACCCATGATTGAAGTTTATAAATACCTATTATCTGTTAATATATGTGAAATAGGATACACAGTGCCTTAAAACAGGAATAGAATACACAACTGGATTATTCTATTATACCCAGTCAATGAATTGCCGTTTTTGCGTCTATGCCAGAATCATCAATGGATCAATTGTAAGTGATTTATTGGAATCTACCGTATATAAGAACATAGTATTCCCCCCGCCCCTTTGCTTGCTTTTTCATTTTCCTTTTATTGTGAGTGTTTTGTTGTTTTTTGAAATTCACATATTAAAAAAAACAATTTTAAAAAGCTTGCTCACACTTTATGGATAAAGTTGATCCCGTCCATTCCAACTTTGTTCTGACACTAATGGCAGCTTCTTGCTCCTGCTCCACCCAGCATCAGCAGCTGCCCCCAATCGACTTCCCCTGTGGGTCAACGGGCATTCATAGAATCATAGAAAAGTAGAGTTGGAAGGGGCCTACAAGGCCATCGAGTCCAACCCCCTGCTCAATGCAGGAATCCAGGTCAAAGCATCTCTGACAGATGTCTGTCCAGCCGCACCTTGAATGCCTCCAGACTGGGAGAGCCCACCACCTCCCTAGGTAGTTGATTCCATTGTCTTATTGCTCTGACAGTCAGGAAATTTTTCCTGATGTTTAGGTGGAATCTAGGTTCCTGTAACTTGAGCCCATTATTCCGTGTCCTGCAAACTGGGATGATCGAGAAGAGATCCTTGCCCTCCTCTGTGTGACATCCCTTCAAATACTGGAAGAGTGCGATCATATCTCCCCTCAGTCTCCTCTTCTGAAGGCTAAACATGCCCAGTTCTTTCAGTCTCTCCTCATAGGGCCTTGTTTCCAGTCCCTTTATCATCCTTGTTGCCCTCCTCTGAACCCTCTCCAGTTTGTCTATGTCCTTCTTAAAGTGAGGTGCCCAGAACTGGACGCAGTACTCAAGATGAGGCCTAACCAGTGCCGAGTAAAGGGGAATTATCACTTCCCGCGATTTGGAAGCTATACTTCTATTAATACAGCCCAAAATAGCATTTGCCTTCTTTGCAGCCACGTCGCATTGCTGGCTCATATTCAGTTTGTGATCTACCACAATTCCAAGATCCTTCTCACTTGTAGTATTGTTGAGCCAAGTGTCCCCCATTCTGTAACTCTGCATTTGGTTTCCTCTCCCTAGGTGCAGCACTTGGCATTTATCCCTGTTAAATTTCATTCTGTTGTTTTCGGCCCAGCGCTCCAGCCTATCGAGGTCACTTTGAATTTTGTTTCTGTCTTCCAGAGTATTAGCTGTTCCACCCAACTTTGTGTCATCTGCAAATTTGATAAGCATTCCCTGTACCTCCTCATCCAAGTCATTAATAAAAATGTTGAAGAGCACCGGGCCCAGGACCGAGCCCTGTGGTACCCCGCTCGTTACCTCTCCCCAGTTCGAGAAGGAACCATTGATAAGCACTCTTTGAGTCCGATTCTGTAGCCAATTGTGGATCCACCTGACAGTTGTTCCATCTAGCCCACTCTTAGCTAGCTTACTAATCAGGATATCATGAGGCACTTTGTCGAAAGCTTTGCTGAAGTCCAGGTATATAATGTCCACAGCATTCCCACAGTCCACAAGGGAGGTTACCCGATCAAAAAATGAGATCAGATTAGTCTGACAGGATTTGTTCTTGACAAATCCATGCTGGCTTCTAGTAATCACTGCATTGTTTTCAAGGTGCTTGCAGACTGACTTCTTTATAATCTGCTCAAAAATCTTCCCGGGGATTGATGTCAGACTGACTGGCCTATAGTTCCCAGGTTCCTCCTTCTTGCCCTTTTTGAAGATGGGAACAACATTTGCCCTCCTCCAGTCATCTGGCACTTCACCTGTCCTCCATGATTTCTCAAAGACAATAGACAGTGGTTCTGAGAGTTCTTCTGCCAGTTCCTTTATTACTCTAGGATGCAGCTCATCAGGCCCTGGAGATTTAAACTCGTTCAGAGTAATCAGGTGCTCCTTGACCATTTGCCTATCAATATCAAGCTGCAATTCTGCCCCTTCAGTCTGTACTTCAGGTTTGCCAGGGGGGTCATAGACCCTCTTTTGGGAGAAGACCGAGCCGAAGTAGGAATTGAACACTTCTGCCTTTTCTTTGTCTTCTGTTATCAATTTGCCATCCTCATTGCGTAGTTGAACCACCAGTTCTTTCTTCTGTCTTTTACTGTACATGTATCTGAAGAAAGCTTTTTTGTTGCTTTTAGCATTCCTCGCTAACCGTAGCTCATTCTCAGCTTTAGCCTTCCTGACACTATTCCTGCAGTTCTGTGCTACCTGCCTGTACTCTTCCCCTGTAGCCTGTCCTTCCTTCCACTTCCTATACGTGTCCTTTTTTGTTTTCAGGTCATCTTTGAGTTTATTGTGAAGCCACATTGGCTTCTTCTGTTGCCCTCTGCCTTTTTTCCTTTTGGGAATTGTTTGCAATTGTGCCTTTAAAATTTCCTTTTTTAAAAACTCCCATCCCTCCTGGGCTCCCTTTCTCGTGAGAGTCACTTGCCATGGGATCTTACTAATCATTGTTCTGAGTTTGTTAAAATTGGCTTTCCTAAAATCCAGGGTACGTGTTTGGCTACACTCAGCTTTTGCTTCTGTTAGAATCAAGAACTCGAGTATAACATGGTCACTTTCCCCCAGAGTTCCCGAAACTGCCACTTTATCCACTAACTCGTCTCTGTTGGTTAGAATCAGGTCAAGGATAGCCGATCCTCTAGTTCCTTCCTCCACTTTCTGTAGGAGGAAGTTATCAGCAGCACAGCTCAGGAATTTCTTGGAGGGGCCATGTTTGGCTGAATAAGTCTCCCAACAGATATCAGGGAAATTGAAGTCTCCCATTACTACCACATCGTGCCTCCTTGAAACACTGGCAATTTGCTTTTCAAAAGTTCCATCCTCGTCTTCTCCTTGATTGGGTGGTCGGTAGTAGACTCCAACCGCCATGTTCGCTTTATTCTTTGCCCCCTTTATTTTAACCCAGATGCTCTCAATGGGGCTGCCAAGCTCCTCTTCCTGTATCTCTGTGCAGAGATACGTATTTTTAACATACAGTGCAACTCCACCTCCATTTCTGTTGCTTCTGTTCCTTTTGAACAAGTTATACCCTTCAATTGCTGTATTCCAGTCATGGGAGTCATCCCACCAGGTTTCAGTTATCCCTATCAAGTCGTACTTGCCCTCATGTATCAAGAGTTCAAGTTCGTCTTGTTTATTGCCCATACTCTGGGCATTAGTATAGAGACATTGAAGACTATGTGCTTTATAGTCCGACTTTCCCCCTACATTTTGTGGTAGACTATCAATGGGCACCGCTGGAGCTGTTCTCTCCATTGTGGCATAGAGGCCTTCTTCCATTGGTACCCCCGAGTTTATGTCTCCCTCCCCTGTTGGATTCAGTTTAAAGCCCTCCTGATTAAGTTCCTCATGCTGTGGCCAAACACATTCTTCCCAGTCCTTGTGAGGTGCAACCCATCCTTTGCCAGCAGTCCATCTTCCAGGAAGTGTAGCCCGTGGTCCCAGAATCCAAATCCCTCACGTCGGCTCCACCTTCGTAGCCAGTCATTCACTCGGAGTATTTTTCTTTCCCTTTCTATGCCTCTTCCAAGTACTGGAAGGATGGATGAGAAAACTATCTGGGCCCCGAAGTTCTTGAGTTCCCTTCCCAGCTCTTCAAAGTCTGCCGTGATTTCTTTGTAACTCCGCTTGGCAGTATCATTTGTACCCACGTGGAAGAGAAGAAAGGGGTATGTGTCGGTGGGCTGCATGAGCCTCGGCAGCTGCTCTGTCACATCCTTAATCCGTGCCCCAGGGAGACAGCACACCTGGCGAGTCCATGGGTCTTCGCGACATACTTTGGCTTCGATCCCCCGCAGGAGGGAGTCTCCCACTACGAGTACTCTTCTCTTCCTCTTGCTGTAGGCCTTGGTTTGATTGCCTCCAATTGACTGACCCTCAGCCTCTTGCTCGCTGTCACGTTGGGTGCCCGGTAATCCGTCCTCTGCAGGCTGTCCTCTGCTCTCGTCCTCAAGTACATGGAAGCGGTTCCATAGCTCCACTGCTTCCACAGGCGCAGAGTGTCTTGTAGTTCTTCTGCTCCTAACAGTCACCCTTTTCCAGGGAGTTCCCCCTGCGTTATTTTCCCTTGCCTCTGCAGTCTCCGACTCCGCCTCATCCTGCAGTTGCCCTTCTGGCTCCTGTACTGTGCTTTGGTGCTGTAGATTCACGGGAAAAGGTTTCCTCACCCCTGGCCTTAAAGGAGCAGGCAGCATTCCTGATACAGGAAGGAGCAGTCCCAACTGTGGGGAGATTAATGATAGCAAGGAAATGGAAAGTTCAACATCAGTTTTCAATTATTGACTGGTATAAAGAGGTGTGGGATATCACCTTAAATGATAAATTAACTTGTAGTATCAAATGTAAAAAGGGACAATTAAAGAAAAATAATTTTAAGGATATTTGGGGACTATTCCTAGACTATGTTTTAGTAAAGGGAAAGGGGAGTAAGCCATGTCAAGATATGATGTATTTTTGGAATATTGAATAATGATGGATCATTATGTAGAAATTATTTCTTGGCCCCATGGTGATGGGTGCACTTTAGCAGTTATATGTATGTGGTTGGGGGGTTTTGTATTTGTTTTATATCATGTTTGAAATAAAGTAAAAAATGTATTTTTTAAAAAAATCTTTAAAAAAGAAAACAAAAAAGGAAGGAGCAGTCCCAGATGAGCCTCTCAACACGTGAACATCTTCCTGGGCTGCCCAGCTCTGCTTTCTCACTCTGTCCATGATATGCAGCACAGGACCTTCTCAGCAGTGGCACCAATGCAGTGCAATGCCCTCCGTGGGTACACATCCCCTCCCTCCTCCCTCCATGTTGCCTTTTGGGTTGTACGCCACAACAGTGCTGGGCCCTCAGGTTTTGCTCTGGCACAGTCCTTGCATTCATTGCAGCTCTTTTTCATGATGTTTTCAGGACCTGATGCTCATTGTTGTTTTGAGTATGTTGTGCCTTTTTTGCCATTTTGTATTAAGATGAAATGAAATATTTTATTGATATCCCACCTTTTTTCTTGCAAGGAACCAAAGGCAGCTTCCATAATCCTCTTCCTCCTCTCCATTTGATCCTCACAACAACCCTGTGAGGTAGGTTAGTCTGAGAGTCAGTGACTGGCCCAAAGTCACCCAGTGAGCTTCATGGCCGAGTGGGGACTAGAACCCGGGTCTCCCAAGTCCCAGTCCAACACTCTCACCACTATGCCACTGCTAACTCCTTTGTGATTTTTTGTTTAATGAAAAGGCAGGATTATAAATGTTTTAATAAATAAAAGTGGGCAAATCCTGCTAGACCAAAAAGGAGGGATCCTGAGATGCTGGGATACACCATCTAACTGCACACGGGCCCCTCCACTGCAGGCCTTCCAGTGTTGCTTAAAAGCTTGCCTGTCTTCGGTTGCCTTTCCCTAATCACAGTGGTTTTTGAGACTCCTGAGCTGTTTGAATGTGTCTCCTGGAAATGTTTCTGGTATGGCTAAGCCTGGTGTCTTGAAGCTCCTGCTGCAACAGTGCATAATGACTGGATTACTTTAATCCATCCTCCTTTGCTTACGTTTGCCACTTGTGAGGGGGATGCCCAAAAGGTAGCCTAAAAATACTTCAATGAATATAGAGAATGGGGAAAAAATTACTAACATTTCCAGCACTACTACTCCTACCATCATTGCATTTGTAAAGAGATATTATCGCCAGCCAGGGAAAGAGGGAGCCTTACCGAGAGAGGCCACGATCCCACAATTCTCCTCCATGATCTGCCTGTGTAGGGCTCTCTGGTCAGGATTCAGCAGTGCCCACTCCTCCTCGCTGAAGGACACAGCGATCTCCTCAAAGGGCACCAGACCCTGGACAGAAAAAACATCAACATTTCCTCCTCACACATAACGGAAAGATCACCTGGTAACAAAATCCAAAAGGCTGCTTCAAGTGAGTTGGCTGGGCATAGTGGACAATTTAAGCATCTAGGAGTGGCATATGCAGCCTTCCTTTTGGAGGACAAGGCTACCAAAGGGCTACTAGTCCTGATGGCGACCTCCAGGATCTGAGGAAGCACGCCTCTCAAGACGAATTACCGTATTTTTCCGTGTATAAGACGCCCCTACCCCCCCCCCCCCTGGACAGCTCGCAACCGCGCGGTTCTCTCCTCGGCTTATTTCCGTGTATAAGACGACCCTCAATTTTTAGTCTAATGATTTTAGGAAAAAGTATAGTCTTATACATGGAAAAATACTGTATTGCAATTTAAGTGATGCAAGTGTAAGAACGCATGCATGTTTTGAAATGTCTTATCCATTATTTGCAGCCTGGATGTTTTAGGACGATTGGGTGAAAATGCATCTCTTGCCAGTTGGGCTCTTGGCCACAATTCAAAGTGCAGATTTCCATGTCTAACGTCTTCAGCTATTGAATATTAAAACAGAATTTTTAACTGAGAAAAAGGCTAGAAACAGGTTTCTTCCCCCCACCCGTCCCAAATGACTCAGGGAGAAAATAAAAGCAGCCCAAGGTTTTCTTGCACGCTCCCCAACCCTGCTGCTAATCCTTACCCTGTGAGGTGGCAGCTCCATCACTCTCCTCCTCGATCCCAGTTCGCAGGGGACTCTGCAGGCGGCAGGGAAATCAGGCCCCACTTCGGCACACAGATTCTCTACCTGAAACGGAATGTGGATCCAAGACATGCAATGAGAAGAGAAGACAGAAATGATACACTCTTGGGGCAGGGGGCATGGGAGATCCCTCCTCAGAGGATTTCCAGAAAGGGTTGAGTAATTCATAGACTGAGTTTTGGGAAGTCCCCCCTCACATGCTTGACCCCGTGGAGCTCCCAGGATGCAATGCTCTCACCCACTGCTCCACCTGCTTCTTATCCTCCTCCCGGCTCAGGAGGAAGCCTTCTGCCAGGGCCACCGCCTGGGAACTGGTCTCCGCCCCACATTCCGTCACCCAGCTCGACATCTCCAGGGGCAGGATGCTCTGGAGCTGCTCCAGGATTACCAGGTCCACAATCTGATTTTTGGTGTGTCGCTCTGGCTTCAGCCACTGACGGGAGAGATGGTGGAGCTGGGTGCAGAGCTCTCGGGGGCCCTGAGCCGCCCAGTAGCGGAACTGACTGAAATGCTGGCGCCGCGCATCTGAGCTGACCATTTCCTGGCCCAGCATCTTCTGTCCCGTAGCTTCCCAGGTTTCACTGGCACTCCCAGTCCTGATGGCATCGTGGCCTCTTCCTGCTTCAGCGGTAGCAGAGTCCTGCTCGTCCATCTTTGATCCGTGCAGCAAAGAGCGGTGCTAATGAAGCTCTGCAAAGCCAAGACCTGTAAAAGAACCATTACCCTGTCAGGGCAAGAAGGAATGGCAAGGACTCCAGGTGGCAAGCAGGTCCCATTCCGGAAGGAAAGGCAGGCACATGCCAAGACTCAAAGAGAAAGCAGAGACTAGGCTCGGGAGCACCTGGGAGCAACAAACCAAAACACCTTTCCTGTCTGATTCACATTTGTATAAAAGCTAGATATTCTGATGAGAACATTACCTTTTCTTTATTTTAAACATACTTTATCTTACAGTAAATCATTTTAAGTAGTGGTTAACATTTTCCCAGATTTTCTGAGGCAAACGTCTTCAGCAGATGGTGGCTCCATTTCTAACTGTTGCAGAAAGAAACTGCCTTCCTGAAAAAGTGCAATGGTTTTGTTAACTACCAAAATCCTACGTGTCGGCTTGGTGTTATTACCTGCTTTACTTTGCTTGGCCTGAGAAGGGTTTTATGCGGCGGGTCCTAAAATGAAAATGGCCAGGCTTGAACCCGTACTGAAATGGATCCAGATAATCAGTCTCATCCAAGAACGGAACATTTTCCACTGGCCTGAAGTTAAGATCATCGGGGTCCAAGCAGGGTTTCTTCAAGAGTGGCCTCACCACCACTTCTTTCCAGTGGCATAGGACCACTTCCTCTCGCAAGGAGGCATTGATCATCTCCCCGGCCCAGCCGGCTGCTCCCTCCCTGCTAACATTAATAAGCCAAGAAGGGCAAGGATCCAATGCGCATGCGGTTGCAAGAACCTGTCCAAGCACCTTGTGAACATCCTGTACCAACTGAAACTCATGCAAGAAAATTTGACCAGGCTGAGCTCTGGGTACCTCACCTGATTCAACTGCTATAACATTGGAGTGCAAGTCCCAGCGGACGCAAGAGAGTTTTCCTGAAAGTGCCTAGCAAATATACTGCATTGTAGCGGGCCTCAGAGGGGTCCAGGATGTCCTTGGGGCCAGCATATAATAGGCCCCGGACAACCCAAAAGAGGCCTAAACATGTTGCTCCCCGCCCTGCCAAAGCGCGTCTCCCCACATCCCTGGCAGGAGAAGAGCAAGAAGAGGGTGGGAAATACTCAGTCGCTGGACTTTCAGGGCACCCCGAATCAGATGCCGGGGGCGACACCTCCCTCTGCCCAATAGTGGGGCCAGCCCTGGGCGGGGGTGGGGGGCACCTCATCCACCCCCCTCGGCCCAACTGGGTTTGCTTTGGACGGTCCAGCCAAGCCAGCCCAGAACCAGGGGAGCATCTCGGCCACGCGCAGAAACCCCTCGGAGGAGCCGCGTTGGGGAGCCCGGAGCCACGGGGCCCGATTTGGGGGGGCAATGATTTTAGCCGGTGTCCGGGTTCAGAGTCCAGGAACCTGCTGGATCCCGCGCAGAACTCCTTTAATCCCCCCCCAACCCAAAAGGTTCTCCTGGCTTTACGGAGGAGAAAGAAAAAAGCGCCAGAGCTTGTTGGGAAACCCCAAACGGATCAGCGGCGGAGTCCCACTGCCTGTGGGGTGAAATCGGGGGGGGGGGCGTTCCAGCTTGTACCTTCCCCCCCCGCCGCCATGCCCCCTCCCCTACTGCAGCCCAGGGCCGCCCCCTGCCCAAATTTACAAGGGGGGGTCTCACCGGATCGCGGGAGGGAGGGAGGCACCAAGGCAGTCGGTGGGAAAGAGCAGAGCCGCCGAGCAGGAAAAGGCAGGAGCAAAGTCCGCAGTTGGCAGGAAAATGGCGCGGCCCTCAGGAAAACCCACAAGCCATCAGGGCTTCTTCTCCCAGCTGCTTCAAGCTGCTTTTAAAGGGGGCCACGTGGGCAGTGGCGGCTCAGCTTGTAGTTTTAGCTTAGCTGCGATTGTAATTTGCCCACGGCCCCTTTAAGAGTAGAGAGACGCCGCGCAACTGGGAGGTGGAGGAGGAGGCGGGGCTCCACCGGGTGGCCTGGACCGAGGGAGGGAGGGAGAGGAGAATGAGGACTTGATCACATGATTCCTATCTTTATATTGCCAAAGATTTCCTTTCCTAACAGAGCTGAGTACTCTGTGCCTCTTAACAGGTGAGATGCAGCGTCAGAAGGAAAGGCAAGAACCTTCTCTGAAGCTCAAATCCTGACAATTTTAAAACAAAAATAAAAAGATTGCCTTGCAAGCACTGACCCCTCCCCCCCCATGAAAAACACCTGATATCCAAAATTAAGGGTTTCAGTAAGGTTAAAATAAATAAATAAATACAAAAGCCACTTATGAAATATTATAAAAGAATATAAAATCTAATAATGTAATAATTATATAAGATATTATATAATAATATAATTCTGGAAAAGTCATCCTAGCACTGGCGCTGCTGCTGCTGCCTCTTCTTCCAGCAAGGTGCAGCATTTCACAATTATCCCTCAATTATACGATACTTCTTCACACAATGCATAATCAATTTGCTGCCACCAGATGTGATGGTCAGTGTTGTAGATTGCTTGAAAACATAGAGCTTCAATGTTTAATACTGGATATATCTGCTCAAATGCAAGATATATACATTGTGGGGAGGAAAAATATTTATTAACCTCTAACCATGATTTTTTTAAAAATGAATAAAGGTTGAAATATTTTGTCCCAGAAAGGGACAAAATACATTTAAGGCATACCCTTTCTCCATAATTTTTTAAAAAACAACTTGTTAAGCCTTCTGAGTCTTTTAACAAAGCATAGTCAATAACGGTGGCCCTCCTTGACAATTTATTATTGAATTTACCTAAATCTAATAGTGTGATTCAATGGTACACTTACTTGGGAGTAAGCCCTATTGAATTCTGTGGGACACACTTCTGAGTGATCATGCCTGTAAGAGAAGGTGTGTTCATGCCTTCCTCTCTGTGCTAGGTTAAGTCCATGAAAAGAGCCCTACTGGTCCAGCATCCTGGTCCCCACAGTGACCAACCAGAGGCTCCGGAAAGCTCTCCAGCAGGACATGAGGGTAACAGTGCGCTCCCACTCATGTTCCCCAGCAAGTGGTCTTCAGAGGCATGGTGTCTCCAGTCCTGGAGGTGCGATGTAGCCATCTTGACTAGTCCATTGATAGCCTTATCAGTAATAGAATGCCTCGAGAAGGGAAACTAGATCCTAACCTCCATGAATTTGTCTACTCCAAGTTGGCAGCCATGGCTACATCTTGTGGCAGTGAATCCCACAGTTCAACTATGCACTATGCAAATAAATATTTCATTTTGTTTGTCCCAAATGTGCCACCATTTAGCTTTAGTGGTCCATCGCATCTGGGGGGCACAAAGGCTCTTCAGCAGCATTATGAACATAAGCACGCAGGAACAGCCCTTCCTCCACAATTATCATAAACATTGACAAACATCCATAAAATACATGTTGATGTAGTACCAATTTGCTACATTTCTCGAAATCTATCAACATATCCTCAGTTATCCCGTTAGATAAAGCGAAGATCCATTATACAGATTTTCGCTTTCATATGAAGGTACCAAAGGAGACTAGAAGGGGGGGGGAGGGGAGAAACTTCCCCAAACAGCTGCGGGCAGGACCGGTGCAAGGCAGTTTGGTGCCCTAGGCAAGATCAGATATTTAGCGCCCCCCTTCCACTTGAGAACACTATTTTTTTCCCCAAGGCGTTTCTGGCGCCCCCTTTAGCCCTGCGCCCTAGGCAGCTGCCTAGTTGCCTAATGGTAGCACCGGCCCTGGCTGTGGGAGTGAATTGTCCATGAAAGGAATCACTTGAATATATATAAGTATGTGTCTTTTGGCGGGATTTTGAAAATGGGGTGTGGGGGGAAGGCTGGCTTGAAACGAGCGTGGAGAAAAAACACTTTTATACTGGAAGTCTTTAGAGCGCAGGAACGAAGGAAAGCCCAGCTCCGAGAGCCCCTGAGGAAACTGGAGCCTCGTCTAGGCAGGCGTGTGCGTGTGTGTGCGCGCGTTGCCTCTTTTGCCCCGCCCCCAGCCAGTCTTTACAAAGCGTCCGTCTCCCAACTCCGGAGCCTTTTGATTGGCTGAGGCGCTGACAGCAGGAGGAGCTCGAAGTAAGCGTGCAGCCCGCCTTCCTCTATAAGCCTCTTTGCAGCTTTCCCTCTCAGCCTCTCTCCCTCTCTTGTTTTGCTGCGCCTCCCTGTAAAACTGAACAGTGAAAAGGAAAAAGAAAGAAAAAAATTGCAGTGGGGATCTGCTAAAACCGGCACAGAGAGATGTCATGTAAACTCCCCTCCACCCTCCCCTCTTATTTCTTCTCCCGCTCGGTCTCTTCCTGCTGCTGCCGCCGCCACCACCGCTCCTCAGTTCAAGTGATCACAAAAGAAATCTTTGGGAGGGTCAGTTTGTGTGTTCCTTGGAAGCGAAGGCAGAGAGAGAGAGAGAGAGAGAGAGAGAGACGCGCAGGGGGAGAGGAAGAGGAGAGCAGCTAGCGACGGGCAGTTCAAACAACCCAGACAGACTTTTTTTTTTTTAAAAAAAAGCTTTTCTTCCGTAGATATATGTGAAGTGTTTTTGGGAGGGAGTTGGGAGTTTCTGGCGCCCCCTTCAGCCCGGCGCCCTAGGCAGCCGCCTAGTTGGCCTAATGGTAGCACCGGCCCTGCCGCCTGTGATCCTGGAGGCAGCATAGAGCCATGAGGACTAGCAGCCATGGATAGGCTCCTCCTCCATGAACTGGTCCCACCCCTTTTTAAAGCCCTCCAAATTGGCGGCCATCACTCCATCTTGTGGAGGTGGATTCCATAGTTTGACGAAGTGCTGTGTAGGGAAGGCTGCTGTAGAGGTCCAGTGGGGCTTGCTCCCAGGTAAGGGGTGCACAACTTCTAGCCCCCCCCCCCGAGGGCTGCATGCCATGCTGGGTTGGTGCCCGGGGGCCACATGCAGAATCCCCCCTCCCAATCCTGCTGAACCCTCACTTGGGGCACAGGGAAACTTTTAGTCTCACTCCCATCCCAGGGATCTTGGGTAGACACACAAGCCGTATCTGCCATCCACAGGACATGCTCAGCCTGGCGGGATAATGTTGGAGAAGGCCAGAGTGACACCCCCTCGGCTCATCCTAGACTCAAGGTGGGATGCGTGTCACACGTGCTGCTGCTAGGCAAGGTAGCCATGCTGCTTATTCTCCAAGGCCAACCCAGACAGACAGACAGACAGACAGAGACACACGCACAGAGTATCCTTTAACGAATGAGTGTGTGTGTCCCCCAGCGCATGCTTTGCTCCTTGAGAGGACCGTGGAATGGAGGTGGAGGCAGAAATGGGTCTCCTGGAATGTGCTGGCTCTGAGGCCAATCCCACCCCCCTTAGACGACAATGTTTTACACAAGACCCAACTTCTCATGGTATCGTTATTGTGGAGAAAGCCCAAACACCAGTTGCACACACACACACACACACACACGATTCCCTCAAGGGAGGGGGCGAGGGAGGAGGGATGAGATCACCGGGGAAGCAACCAGACAAGTCATCAGCCCCAACAAAGGAGGGCCTCGGCGGAGATCCACAAAAGTCCAGGAAGGACCATCAAGGACCATCAACGAGCAGGGCAGTCTCAAAGAGCTGCAAAGTACGTCACCTTCTTGCCTGGGCAGGAATAAGCCCACCTGAAACAGAGGGGCAGGCATAAACCCCCACCTGACCCAGAGGGCGGGGAGAGCGGGAAATCCGGGGTAGAAAACCCCTCTCCCTTCCGGTAGTTGGTTGTTGGGAACCAAGGGTACGCCAGGGCCAGATCCACCTTAAGCAAGCCGTCCGGGTACACCAGTCTCAGCCACGCCGCGCTGATCGAGAGTTAGGCTGAAACTGTCTAGAGTATTGTCTTTGGTCTGAGGACAGAGGCAAGGTCCGCTCTGCTAGCCTGGGAGCCTGCTGATTGGGTAAGACGGGAGTCAACTGAGGTTGTGTTGACTGTAAACGTATTCCTAGAGAACTGCTAGTTCCGATCTGCATTATTGTATAAACAAATAAAAAGCCTTATTTCGGCATACAAAGGGCTGTGGTTTTTCCTCTTATACTCGAAAGCCGATACGAGCCGTATTGCGTTGCCGGTTAACCCTATAATTGCCGAACTCACGCAAAGGATCCGGTTGCTGATCCTTCACAGTTATGCTCATATATCTGTATGCGTGTATTTAACCTGAGAAAACTATTAACAGGTCAGGGGAGAAGAAAGAGTCCAAACATGCCACAAACCATACCAACCACATTTTAAATTTCAATTCCATAAACTGTGCTTTGAACTTTGCCAAATCCGCCACCTCAAAAGAAGCCTGGCTGCCTCCGAAGTCCTACTTTGTGCTGTGGGTGGGTGGGTGGGTCTGTGCATGGCTGATGGGAGAGAGCCCCAGCCGGGGTGCAGGAAGAAATGAGAAGCATTTAGAAAAGCCCTGCTTTGAAAGGAAGAGCATGCCATCCTCAGGACGCTCCTTTCAGGAACATGCATGGACATGTGGGCCTACAGCAGCACCCAGTGGCCAATGCAGAAAATCAGGTAGCTTCTCCAGCATAGTCTAACTTGAATAGAAGACAAGCCTGTCCTTTGGTGCTCCACCCCACAAAGTATTCCTGCACAAAGGCAGGCCGAGCATCAAGGCAGCCAGGCCTGGCTGAGCTCGTCTCCAGGTGTTCTTGGCTCTTTAATTCTGCTCCAGTATGGGAGGGAAAGTAGGCAAATATAGCACAGGGACAAGTTCCCCAACCATCATGGGGACAACCTGTCATGTCTTCTATGCTTATCCCTCTTTCTCCCAGATTGGGATAAAAGTTTAGGATTAGCCTGTAATCAAAAAAATCCAGACCTGGAAAATGGGCAGAACTGGAAGGCAAAGGAAGTTCATGTGAAGAAAGGTGTGGGATGCAGGGCACGCAGGGACTGTGACTTGCGTCAAGCCTCCCAGTGGATCTAGGGTTCAGGTGGGAGTTGGACCCCAAAATGTCCCAGGCATAAACCCAGACCCGCATTTACTGGACCACCCCAGCTCAAAACCATTGGATGACATAAGCACGTCCATCTGCTTTTGTACCCATTCCATCACTCTCCCAAATTAAGCTGTCAACACATTCGTCACTGACAAAGTGTCTCAGCCAGTGACAAAGCCTCAAGGTAAAAAGAAGTTAAGCACACACCCCAGTTCAGCACCCATGCAAGTTTCACAACAGGGCGAGGAGCCCAGGACAGTCCTCTCTTCGTTACCTTCTCCGAGTAAATAACTTTATTATTAAACAAAACCCAATAATAAAATTATATTAATTTTATTCTCCCCCCCCCCCCCAAGCAGGGCCAGGAGAGATGGGCTGCTCTTGTGTGTGCGGGTGTGCGTGCCTGTCTTTCTGTTGGGTGGTAACATTTCACTTTCTCTTTAGATGAGACCAAAACATCTGGGGGACATCAGGTTGGGTAAGGACTGCATAGGGTTGCAGCCCTTTCTTATCCGGAGGTTGTAGAAGCTGTAAGCTGTAACGGAACGTGCTGGAATTGGGCCATCCATATATATATATATATATATATACACACACACACACACACGTTGGTTGAAAATGTTATTAAAGATAAAATCAGTAAGCATATAGAAGGGCAAGCCCTGCTGAGAAAGAAGCAGCATGGCTTCTGCAAAAGTAAATCATAGAATCATAGAAAAGTAGAGTTGGAAGGGGCCTACAAGGCCATTGAGTCCAACCCCCTGTTCAATGCAGGAATCCAGGTCAAAGCATCCCTGACAGATGGCTGGCCAGCCGCAACTTGAATGCCTCCAGAGTGGGAGAGCCCCCCAACTCCCTAGGTAGTTGGTTCCAGTGTCTTATTGCTCTGACAGTCAGGAATTTTTTCCTGATGTTTAGGTGGAATCTGGGTTCCTGTAACTGGAGCCCATTATTCTGTGTCCTCCAAACTGGGATGATCAGAAGAGATCCTGGCCCTCCTCTGTGTGACATCCCTTCAAGTACTGGAAGAGTGCGATCATATCTCCCCTCAGTCTCCTCTTCTGAAGGCTAAACATGCCCAGTTCCTTCAGTCTCTTCTCATAGGGCCTTGTTTCCAGTCCCTTTATCATCCTTGTTGCCCTCCTCTGAACCCTCTCCAGTTTGTCTATGTCCTTCTTAAAGTGTGGTGCCCAGAACTGGACGCAATACTCAAGATGAGGCCTAACCAGTGCCGAGTAAAGGGGAATTATCACTTCACGCGATTTGGAAGCTATACTTCTATTAATGCAGCCCAAAATAACATTTGCCTTCTTTGCAGCCACATCACATTGCTGGCTCATATTCAGTTTGTGATCTACCACAATTCCAAGATCCTTCTCACTTGTGGTATTGTTGAGCCAAGTGTCCCCCATTATGTAACTCTGCATTTGTTTTCCTTTCCCTAGGTGCAGCACTTGGCATTTATCCCTATTAAATTTCATTCTGTTGTTTCCAGATCACGAACGCTGGATTGAGGCACTGAGTCAGAACGAAACAACGGTTAAGGTAAAAGCAAAAGCAAGTTTATTGACCGTAGTAAACATACAAATGGAAAAGGGAGATAAGTGGTGAAATTGACAAGCAAGAGGATTTTTAGCCACACACAATCAGAACTATAAAACAATAGTCTAATTCCTAGCTAACATTGAAGAACCTACCTTGTCTAAAACTAGCAGTCTGGACAGACTTACGGAACTGTATCCAGGCACTCCGCTGGGGGCTGAGTGTCCAGGCTGGCCTGCTGAGCCGGTGACCCTCTCCGTGCTTCTTGGCACCTTGCTTTCAACAACCACCAGAAGCCTTGGCTGCTTCTCTTACCCCCTCGCCTGCCCCCCTCTTGATCCCCGACCCCTCTCTCTGCTGACAGGCTGAATCGCTCCGGCCAGGCAGGAGGGGGTGCGGAGGTTTCAGCGCCAACTTGCCCATGGCCCATCTACAGTGCTCGGGAGTGCTTGAGGGTGCCTGGCAAACCATTGAGGGTGCTTGGGGGAAGCCGTCTGAATGTAAATGTGTCGCGAACTGACTGAGTTCTCCTGCCCCGGGTGGGGATTAGGCGGGTGGAATTTGGGGCAAAGTGTGTGTTCGCTCAGGCTTTCTCTTCACATCCCCCCCTTTAGGAAGATGAAATTGGGGTTTCTGGATACCCCGGTTTCCATCTATCTACTTGAGAGAAAGCCTGTCACAGCCCGTTGGCCAAGACATTTTCTCTGCCTCGGACGTGCACCACTGAAAATTCGAAATCTTGCAATGTGGGGCTCCGCCGCAAAAGTTTTTGGTTGGAGGCTTTTACTCTGTCCAGCCAACACAGTGGGGAGTGGTCGGTTTGCAACTGGAACCGGGCGACCCCACAAGTATGGCCGGAGTTTGGTCACCGCCCACACGACTGCAAGGCATTCTTTCTCTACGGTGGCCAGACTTCGTTCTCTGGGCAACCGTTTTTTACTGAGATAGGCGATGGGGCGCAGCCCGTTCCCCCCCCCCCCCGTTCCTGCAACAGGACGGCCCCCATCCCTGCCTCGGAGGCACCAGTCTGCAGCACAAAAGGGGCATCGAATCAGGGGATTGCAGGATGGGAGCGGCTGCGAGGCAGGCTTTTAACCCACTGAAGTCTGACAGGCGCTTGTCCACTGGACTTTAAGCGGCTGCAGTTGCTTGCACAGGTCGTTGAGGGGGGCTGCCAGCTAGCTGAAATGTGGAACGAACCTGTGGTAATAGCCTGCCAGCCCCCAAAACGACTGCACTTGCTTTTTGGTCTGAGGCCGAGGCCAATTCCGGATCGCTTCAATCTTGGCCTCTAATTAAGCTTGATGTTACCACCTCCCACCCAGTGACCTAAATATTCCACTTTCCCCAGCCCCACCTGCCATATCGTGGCCTTAACTGTCAGTCAGTCCTGCTTCGTGGATTCTTTGAAATACCTGGTGAACATGCAGGAGGTGCTGTTCCCAGGTAGAACTGAAAATGGCGATGTCATCTAAATATGCACAGGCGAACTCCCCCAACCCATTAAGGAGCCCATTGACTAGCCTTTGAAAGGTCTCCGATCCCCTGGGCACCAACCCAGCATTGCACGTCGCCCTCGGGGGTCCTTCAAAGTGGCACACCCCTGTTATTCATGCTTACCTGGGAGCAAGCCCACTGAACCTCTATGGCAGCCTTGTCACACAGCGCTTAGTCAAACTATGGAATCCACCTCCAAAAGATTTAGTGATGCCCACCAATTTGGAGGGCTTTAAAAGGGGATGGAACAGAATAATAGAGGAGAAGGCTATCCATGGCTACTAGTCCTCATGGCTCTATGCTATATAGATCAGAGGAAGTATGCCTAGGTATGCCAGTTGCTGGGGAACATGGGTGGGAGGGTGATGTGGCACTAATGTCCTGCTTGTGGGTTTCCCGTGGGCAGCAGGTTGGCCACTGTGTGAACACAACGCTGGACCAGATCTATTTATTTATTTAAATTTATTTTTCGCCCATCTGGCCAGCAAACTGGCCACCCTGGGCGATGTACACAAGATAAAATACAGGATAAAATACATTTAAAACAGTATAACATTTTAAAATCTTAGCCCACCCCATATTCCCTCCTGAACAGCCATGTTTTTAGTGAGCGGCGGAAGCTCAGCAGAGAGGGGGCATGGCGGAGGTCACTCGGGAGAGAGTTCCACGGGGGCCGCCACAGAAAAGGCCCTCTTCCCTGTCCCCACCAGTCTAGCTGCTCTGGCTGAAGGGACAAGGAGAAGACCGTCTGTGGCAGATCTTGTTGAGCAGCCTACTTGGTGTTGCTGGAGATGCTCCTTGAGATAGACTGGACCAGAGCCGTATAGGGTTTTAAAGGTCAAAACCAACACTTTGAATTCGGCTCGGCAAGCAACTGGTAGCCAGTGCAGCTCCTTGAGCACTGGAGTGATGTGATCCCGCCGGCAGATACCTTGAACCAGAGGACCAGCCGCGTTCTGTACCAGCTGTAGCTTCCGAACCATCTTTAAGGGTAACCCCACGTAGAGCGCATTACAGTAGTCTAGGTGAGAGGAGACCAAGGCATGAACCACTGATAGGAGCAGATGATTAGGAAGGTAGGGGCGCAGCTGCCGTATCAGATCGAGTTGATACAGCGCTGTCCGGCTCACAGCTGCCACCTGAGCCTCCATGGATAATTGGGAGTCTAGAATGACCCCCAAGCTGTGGACCTGGTCCTTCAGGGGTAGATGTACCCCATTCAGCACCAGGTTAACATCCCCTAACCTTCCCTTGTCCCCCACCAGAAGTACCTCGGTCTTGTCGGGGTTCAGCTTCAGCATATTCCTTCCCATCCAGCCACCCACTGACTCCAGGCACTTGGACAGGGTCTCAACGGCCAACCTCGGTGAGGACTTGTAAGAGAGGTAGAGCTGTGTGTCAATCGCATACTGATGACTCCGCACCCCAAACTTCCTGATAATAGCTCAAAGTGGCTTTAGATAGATGTAGAATAACATTGGGGAGAGGATAGAACCCTGAGGCACCCCACAAGTGAGCGGCCAAGGGTCCGAAGCCTCCTCCCCAAGAACTACCCTCTGGTACCTTCCAGAGAGGAAGGACCAGAACCACTGCAATACAGTGCCTCCCACGCCCAACCCCTTCAGGCGGTCCAGGAGGATACAATGGTCAACGGTATCAAAAGCCACTGAGAGATGGAGGAGGACTAGAAAGGAGCATTCGCCCCTATCCAAAGCCCTCCTCATATCATCCACCAAGGCGACCAAGGCCGTTTCCATCCCATGTCCAGGCCTGAAGCCCAACTGGCATGGATCTAAGTGATCAGCTTCATCCAAGTGTGCCTTCAACTGAGCCCCCACCACTCGCTCAATCACCTTGCCCAGAAATGGCAAATTGGAGACTGGGAGGAAGTTGTTCAGATCTTGGGGATCCAAGGAGGGCTTCTTCAGAAGCGGTCTTATTACTGCCTCCTTAAGGGCTGATAGCATTGCTCCCTCCTCGAGGGAGGTATTCACCACCGCCTTGATCCCATCACCCAGTCTCTCCCTACAGATCATGATGAGCCAGGGCAGGCAAGGATCAAGCAAGCAGGTGGTCAGCTTCACAGATGAAAGCACCTTGTCCACTTCATCAGAAGGAAGAAGCTGGAACCGATCCCACAAAACCGGTCTGCCATTGGCCTCCTCCCACTCACTCCCTGTGTCCATGACACACGAAATCCCACTCCTAATTCGATCAATTTTATCTGAGAAGTGCTTCGCTAAAGCCTCACAGGAGGCTTTAGACTGTTCCATCAGGTCCGGAGTGACTGGACCGACCAGACTCCGGACCACTTGGAACAGCCTCCTGGGGCAGCACTCCGCAGACGCAATGGAGGCAGCATAGAAATTCTTTTTTGCTGCCTTCACTGCCACCCAGTAGGCTGAAGATGCAGCTCTAACCTGTGTTCGATCATCTTCGGAGTGGGATTTACGCCTTCGGCGCTCTAGCCTTCTCACCTCTCTTTCTGAGCTCGCAACAATGGAGTAAACCATGGTGCCGTGCGAGCTCTGTTCAGGTGAAGAGGGTGCTTCGGGGCAAGTTGGTCTAATGCCCTGGTGATTGCAGCATTCCAGTCGTCCACCAGGATCTCGACCGAGATACCATTTGTGTGCTCCAGTTCCCCAAGCACGTTCAGGAATCCATCCAGGTCCATAAGACGCCTGGGGTGGACCATCCGAATAGGTCCCTCACCCCTGCAGAGGGGTTGTGGCACCGAGAAATCCAACCCCACCAGATTGTGATCTGACCATGACAAGGGGGTGGTGGATATACCCCCGATTTCCAGATCATTGCCCCCCTCTCCAGAAACAAAAACCAAGTCCAGTGCCTGACCGGCTACATGGGTAGGCCCAGTTAATACAGGGTGCAGCTCCCAGGAAGCCATGGTCTCCATGAAGTCCCGAGGTGCCCCCGTGAGGGCAGCCCCCGAATGCACGTTGAAGTCCCCCAGCACCAATAGCCTGGGGGACCGCACACGCACATCGGAGACCACCTCCGGCACCTCAGCCAGGGAGTCTGTTGTGCAGTGGGGTGGACGGTACACGAGCAGAATCCCCAGGCTGCCCTTTGGACCCAACCTCCAGTACACGCACTCAATAAACTTGGTCTCCCGGAGAGGGAGTCTGGTAAGGACTCCCGGTAGATAACAGCCACTCCCCCTCCCCGTCCCCCAACCCTTGGCTGCCGGGCATACGAGAAACCAGCCAGACACAAGGCCGCCAGAGTTGGAGCAGAGGCCTCGTCCAGCCAGGTCTCCGTAATACATGCCAGGTCCGCACCCTCATCCAGGACCAAGTCACGGATTACAGATGTTTTTTGGGTAACGGAGCCACACATCCCCCAGTTATCCCTTGGCTCCGGGCAGGCCCAGAACAAGGGATAGGTATTAAGCATCGATCCCTTGTTCCCCTTGAGCGGCGTGGCCTGCCCCTAGTGCTCTGCCAGCATCTGCCGCTCAACAATCGTACGTTTTGCCCCCCAGAACTCCCCCCGTTATCTCCCTGGGAGAGACACATGCCCCCTTGCTTCTGCCAATCAGGCGGGAGACCCACCCCTACCAACCCCTAAAACCCCCCAGCCCTTCAAAAAAGGAAGGGCCTCTTAAAACTCCCAGCCTCACCTATATCCCCATCAGCGGGGGACAGGCCCTCGCCCTCGTGCCACCCCCCGAAGTGGCTCCCCCAAAGGGGCGACCCCCTTGGAGTCACCCCTTTGGTAGCAACCCCACCGGCGGCGGACCCGCCCCCACTGGGACCGGATCTTTATAGCCCCACAGTTGCAGGTGGGGTGGGGTGGTTGGGCCCGGTCCTGCAAAGGGGCAGCCAGCAGTCCCACAGGTGGTGCCGCCGCTTGGACACAGGCGGCAGCAGCAGCAGCAGCGGGGCTGAGCTACTTGCCTGGCTTGGTCCTCTCCCAGCAGAGGCGATGGTGGATCCAGCACCAGGTCTCCCAGCAGATGGACTCTTGGTCTGATCCAGAAGGGCTGTTCTTATGTTCTTAAGGCAGCTGTGGAGCCTTTGTGCCCTCCGGATGTGCTGGACTACAATTCCCATCATTCCCAGGCAGCACTGCCAATTGCCCCCCAGGTTGGGGGAGGCTTGTTCAGAGAGAAAGCAAATGCTTACCACCCACCAGTCACGTGCACAAACTAGCCCGTTCCCACCCAGTTGGCCCGGAGGAGCCCAGCCGGTCCCCTGGTTCTGCTTGGTAGGTCCCGAGGAAGGACCCCGCGGTGTGCCACCCCCCCCCCCGGGGTTAAAGGAACTGTGACGGAATCCTGGAGAGGAAGGCAATTTGGGGCGGCAGGGTGGGGCCCTGTCTCCATGGCAACGGCACCTCCCTCCACCTAGCCTCAAAATCATAAAATGTCCCTGTCCTACACCCCACGTCCCTCCTTCCTCTCCTGCAGACCCTCCAACATTTCACGGATGAAAATAGGGGCACACATGTGAATTGGTCGAGGTATGGTTAAGCAACATGAAGGTGTGATCAAGGAGGTGTGGCCAGGCCAGCAAAGGGCATGGTCAAGTACAAAAGTGATCAGAGGAAACACACAAAACTGCAGTATTTTCTCCCTCTCACCTAGAACCTGGGGTTATCCGCTAAAGCTAAATGGTAGCACATTTGGGACAAACAAAATGAAATATTTATTTGCTTAGTGCATAGTTGAACTGTGGAAATCACTGCCACAAGATGTAGTCAGAGCTGCCAACCTGGAGTAGACAATCTCCCCCCCCCCCAATTGTCAGGATTGGCACAAATTGAACAGGTGAAACTTACCTGCCCCCCCCCCCCCCGCAAACATGGAGCTTCAGAGAGAAGGGGGAAGTTCTCACTGTATCTCACCTGCTAGAGGCACAGAGTAGTCAGCTCTGTTAGGAAATGAAATCTTTGGCAAAATAAAGACAGGAATAATGTGATCAAGCCCCTCATTCTCCTCTCCCTGCCTCGGTCCAGGCCACCCGGGCAGCCCCCGCCTCCGCCTCCTTCCCCCCCAGCTGATCCCTTCCCCATCGGGCGCCCACCCGCGCACGCGCACGCGCACCCCTCGCCTCCACCTCCCAGTTCAGCAGCCTCTCTCTCCTCTTAAAGGGGCCGTGGGCAAAAGTCAACTGCAGCTCAGCTAAACCTCCAAGCCCACGTGGCCCCTTTAAAAGCAGCTTGAAGCAGCTGGGAGTTCCCGACTCTGCAGGACAAAGTGGGAAGTGGGAAGAAGCCCTGATGGCTGATGGGTTTTCCTGAGGGTCGCGCCATTTTCACAGCAACTGCAGACTCTGCTCCTGCCTTTTCCTGCCCGGCGACTCTGCTCTTTCCCACCGACGGCCTTGGTGCCTCCCTCCCGCCCGCGATCGGGTGAGACACCCCCTTGTGAATTCGAAACCCCCCATTTCAATCCCAAAATCCCCAAATCGGGCCCTGTGTTTCCGTGCTCCCCAACTTCTGCGCGTGGCCGAGGTGCTCCCCTGGTTCTGGGCTGGCTTGGCTGGACCGTCCAAAGCAAACCCAGTTGGGCCGAGGGGGGCGGATGAGGTGCCCCCCACCCCCGCCCAGGCTGGCCCCACCATTGGGCAGAGGGAGGTGTCGCCCCCGGCAGCTGATTCGGGGTGCCCTGAAAGTCCAGTGACTGAGTATTTCCCACCCTCTTCTTGCTCTTCTCCTGCCGGGGATGTGGGGAGACGCGCTTTGGCAGGGCGGGGAGCAAAGTGTCTTGTGTCAGCCCTAAATTGCACGCCTGACCAGAAAGAGAGCAGTCAGGTCGAGATTATTATTATTAAGATTAATATTATTGCAAAAAGGATTTTTTAAAATAGGATATTTGTCGCAGTAACATACAGAGCTGTTCTTGGCGACTGACAGGATTGCTCTGTATTTATGCAACAAAACAAAAACAGGAGACAGGCTTGAGTGCAGATGGAGAGGAACGCCTAGTAGTGGATTCAATCCAGCCCTGGTATGTGCCTACAGTCAGGTGTATTTAGGGGCAGTGAGGGAGGCAAAAAACCTGCCTCTATTCACTCTTGTATTTGTCACCCAGCAGAGCTCTTTTGGGTTTCATAGATATTATAGAGTTGGAAGGGGCCTACAAGGCCATTGAGTCCAACCACCCCACGCTCAGACAAGCTGAGCCAGCATGAGCCACAAAGGGAGCACTTGTGTAATTTAAACTAGAACACTTTTCTTGAAAACCAGCCTAATAATAAAGTGAAACAGGAATTGCAATTCTTTTAGTATCTTGGTGCTACTGTGCTATGTTGCACCCAAATACTTTTTAACAAAAGTTTTCTGCTAGCTTGCCATAAAGCTACTAGCCAAGCATAAATTCTGAAATTAAACTGCCCAAATTAACCAAAGATGCCTTGTTCGTTTGCCTTTGGCCTTTCGCCTCCAGTTCAGATCTGAGGAAGTGTGTGCTTTGGTTAGGAGTGAGCACACACTCTCTCTTCACTAAACACAGGACTGGTGGAGACTCCCAAAAGGCACAAAAAACTTTGCTTATGCTCAGGAACTCTTTGCACAAAAAGCTCACAAACGTTTTTGTTATTGTTGTTGTTTTTCTTTAACACAACACAGGGTTCTTTGAGTACTTCTTGGCATTCTTAGATCTTGTGTTTGGCTTCTAATCTATTAGGAATGTGATTAGCTAGTTTGTGTTTTTCTTTTCTAGGCAACTGGGTGAGCAGGCAGAGGTTTTACTTTAAAGGGACAGCTGCACTTACTGACTTTTTTTCTTCTTCTTCTGCCTCTCTTTAGATCTAGTTGTTGGATTTGCAAATGCATCATTTTACGTTCTTTTTTTTTTTTCTTATTTAGGATGTCCATGCAGTGATTGGCATAATTGGTTAAATCTGCCAGGTTTGCAGTTTGCCATCCTACACATACTGTCTTCAGCTGCTCTCCTACTTTAGGTAACAGTCCTGCAACAAATGCTTTCTTGATAGCGTGAGGGGCATTCTTTCTTGGCATCTCTTATTCTCAAAAATACTTCTTTTATTTACAGGTATTAATCTTGATCTAGTCAGTTTTAGGTTTCACTACTGTAGTTAAGGGCATCTCTAGAATATTTCATTGCTGAAGCCTTCTATTTGTAGAACATTTAACTTCTTTGCTTTGACTCTGATTTCTCATAGAAGCGCATCAAGTAATTTCATTTGCATCTCTATCAATTTAACAGGATCATTAAACTTTGGATCAGTTACTGGTCATTTCTTTTTTTTCTTTCTTTCTTAAGACTACTGTTGGCAGAACAAGTCTTAAGTAATTGATTTAAGTCTATCCAGCTAGGGTTATAAATAATTACAGTCTCAAATTCTTCCTTGAATTTGACTGGTTCTTCTCACATGTTAGGAAATTATTTTACTATATTCCTTAAATCTCTTGGTGTCTATGGGTCATGGACAGCCACTAGAGTCTTATCTCTTGCAGGTACGTCTTACTTAGTGGAGCCAGGGTGACTGTCCCATAATTTGGGGTGACTATTTATTTATTTATTATATTTATACCCCACCTTCTTTCCTGCAAGGAACCCAAGGTGGCTTACATAATCCTCCTCCTCCTCCATTTTATCCTCACAACAACCCTGTGAGGTAGGTTAGGCTGAGAGTCAGTGACGGGCCCAAAGTCACCCAGTGAGTTTCATGGCCGAGTGGGGAATAGAACCCGGATCTCATGAGTCCCAGTCCAACACTCTCACCACTACGCCACACTGACTAACAGTCTTTGAGAAGGAACAGAGCCAGGCAAGGTGGTTGCTTCTGGGTTCTTAATTTTTCTGGGCATCTAGTTCCTTCTGTTAACTGCTCTTTCTGGCTAGGCAGAGGTGGGTTAGGGTGAAGGAGTGGTCACTGGGGTAGTTTCAGCATCATCATGCGAAAACCCTCTACTTTCATCCTCATTTTGGGGTCTTCTCATGTAGGGGTGGGTAAGGCTAATCGTTTACAGGATCTTGCTTTTTCTTCTAAAAAAAAATTCATTTTTCTTGGCTAGCAATGGATATAAAGGAGCCAATGGTGGTGGTTGGCTGCAGGCCTGCTTAAATTTTAGTTGGATCTTTTAATATATATATTTGAATCTTTCTAGCTTTTAAGCTTGGGTTGTCCGGGGCCTATTATATGCTGGCCCCAAGGACATCCTGGACCGCTCTGAGGCCCACTACGATACAGTATATTTGCTAGGCACTTCCAGGAAAAATCACTTGCATCCACCAGGACTTGGACTCCAATGTTATAGCAGTTGAGTCAGGTACCCAGAGCTCAGCCTGCTGGTCAAATTTTCTTGCTTGAGTTTTAGTTGGTACAGCTTGAGGATGTTGACAAGGTGCTTGGACAGGTTCATGTAAGCCCCTCTGTACTGGATCCTTGCCCCTCTTGGCTCTTGGTTCTGGATGGTCTTAACAACTTCAGGCCAGTAAGAAATGTTCCTTTCCTGGGCAAAGTCCTTGAATGGGTGGTGGCCAACCAGCTTCGGGGGCTCCTGCCCCCCCCCCCGTGGACTCTCCAGTATGGGGTCCCTCAGGGGTCGGTCTTATCCCCCATGCTATTTAACATCTACATGAAACCTCTGAGTGGGGTCATCCAGAGTTTTGCAGTGCGTTGCCATCAATACGCGGATGACACACAGCCCTATCTCTCCCTTTCCTCTTCAGCAGCTGAGGCTGTGGATGTGCTAAACCGGTGCCTGGCCACGACAATGGACTGGATGAGGGCTTACAAACTGAGGCTCAATCCAGACAAGACTGAGATGCAGTTAGTGGGTGGTTCCTCTGACCGGATGGAGGGTGGTCAACCTGTTCTGGATGGGGTGGCACTCCCCTTGAAGGAGCAGGTTCGTAGCTTGAGGGTGCTCCTGGAGCCATCTTTGTAACTTGAGGCTCAAGTGGCCTCAGTGGCACGGAGTGCCACCTACCAGTCCGGCTGATATCCCAGCTATGACCCTATCTGGACAGGGATAGTCTGGTTTCAGTAATCTATGCTCTGGTAATCTCTAAATTAGACTACTGCAATGCACTCTACGTGGGGCTGCCCTTGAAGACTATTCAGAAGCTGCAGCTTGTCCAAAATGCAGCAGCCAGACTAATAGGCAGGACCAGTAGATCAAAACA
Source organism: Shinisaurus crocodilurus (assembly GCA_021292165.1). Lineage (NCBI taxonomy): Eukaryota > Metazoa > Chordata > Lepidosauria > Squamata > Shinisauridae > Shinisaurus > Shinisaurus crocodilurus. The sequence continues at coordinate 9,574,790 of CM037879.1, forward strand.
CATAACACCAGTTCTGGCCCATTTGCTTCTGTGCCTGATTCCAGTTGCTTGGTACCGCAATTCTTGACCAAACACCTCTCCCAACTGCAATCTCCCCTGACACTACATTCAACATCTGAGTCCTTCCCCCAACTGCCACCTCCGAGGGAGGCCTGGAGGGCGGTAACAAAGGGGGGGCTTTTCTGTGGAAGCCCCCAACTGTGCAACGAGCTCCACACTGAGGTGGCGCCAGCTCTACTATCCTTTAGGTGCCTTGTTATACCCTGTTAGTCATTTGAGTCATAGTTAAATTTGGTTTTAAAAACAATTTCCAGGTAGTTTTGCCTAAGAGAGGCTGAAGGAGAACAGAGCAGTAGCAGGATGCCTGATGGGGAGGGGTGTGGTGGGGGCTTTGGAAGAAGAATGGGCAGGGGGCTCAACGGGAGGCTAAGAGTGGGAGCTGGTTTGGACGGGGAGGAACGTTGGGGTGCGAGGAGGATGCTGCATCCTCTGACTTTCACGCCCATGAAAGGAGTTTTGGTTCATGGCTCCCAGGCAAAGGCACCTCCCGAACCCATGTCTACATTTTCTCTTTGACTCTTGGCATGTGCCTGCCTTCCCTTTTGGAACGGGACCTGCTTGCCACCTGGAGTCCTCACTGTTCCTTCTTGCCTTGACAGGGTAATAATTCTTTTACAGGTCTTGGCTTTGCAGAGCCTCAGTAGCACCGTTCTTTGCTGCACGGATCAAATATGGCTGAGCAGGACTCTGCTACCGCTGAAGCAGGAAGAGGCCGCGATGCCATCAGGACGGGGAGTGCCAGTGAAACCTGGGAAACAACGGGACAGAAGATGCCTGGGCCAGGAAATGGTCAGCTCAGATGTGTGGCACCAGCATTTCAGGCAGCTCCATTACCGGGCGGCTCAGGGCCCCCGAGAGGTGTGCACCCAGCTCCACCATCTCTCCCGTCAGTGGCTGAAGCCAGAGCGACACACCAAAAATCAGATCGTGGACCTGGTAATCCTGGAGCAGTTCCTGAGCATCCTGCCCCTGGAGATGTCGAGCTGGGTGAGGGAATGTGGGGCGGAGACCAGTTCCCAGGCGGTGGCCCTGGCAGAAGGCTTCCTCCTGAGCCGGGAGGAGGAGAAGAAGCAGAAGGAGCAGTGGGTGAGAGCATTGCATCCTGGGAGCTCCAAGGGGTCAAGCATGTGAGGGGGAGGGGACATCCCAAAACTCAATCTATGAATTACTCAACCTTTTCTGGAAGTTATCTGAGGAGGGATCTCCCATACCCCTGCCCCCTGCCCCAAGAGTATCATTTTTTAAATTCTCTTCTCATGCCATGTCTTGGATCCACATTACGTTTCAGGTAGAGCATCTGTGTGCCGAAGTGGGGCCTGATTTCCCCGCCCCCTGCAGAGTCCCCTGCGAACGGGCATCGAGCAGGAGAGTGATGGAGGTGCCGCCTCACAGGGTAAGGATTAGCTGTGAGGTTGGGGAGCGTGCAAGAAATCCTTGGGCTGCTTTTATATCCCCCCTGAGTCGTTTGGAGGGTGGGGGGAAGAAACCTGTCTCCAGCCTTTTTCTCAGTTAAAAGAATCAAATTCAGTAACTGAAGATGTTAGCCATGGAAATCTGCACTTTGAATTCTGGCCAAGAGTCCAACTGGGGAGAGATGCATTTTCACCCAATCACCCTAAAGCATCCAAACTGCAAATAAGGGATAAGACATCTCCTGACATGCCTGTGGTCTTACACTTACATCACTTAAGCTGCAGTCCTGTGTATTTTCCTGAGAAGGAAGTCCTGTTGTGTTCAAAGGGGCTTACTAGCTAGTAACTGCATTCAATATATCCAGGGGCTGGGGAGCTCATGTTAGTGGGAAATGTGATCCGTAGACAGCTGTGTTCGTGATGGGCATACATAGCTATACACAATCTCCAGCATCAGAGGCAGTATGCCTATGTACACCAGTTGCTGGGGAACATGGGTGGGAGAGTGTTGTTGCACTCATGTCCAGCTTGTGAGATTCCGTGGGCAGTCGGTTGACCAGTGTGTAGATAGAAGAGTGGACTAGATGGACATTTGGCCTGATCCACAATGGCCCTTCTTGCGGCCGCATGTTCTTAGGACTGTCATCTTAATCTCCAAGACAAGCACACGCTCCCGGTTTCCTTTCTCTCTCAGAGGGGATGGAGTGATGCCAGGAATCAATCCTCAGCCAGCGCTGCTTCTTTGTGATGGCGTGGGAGCGGATCAGGTCGGGAGAAGGATCCCTTGGGTGCCCTAGTCCCCCGCTCACCTCGCTGGGCCTGAACAGAACTCTCTCCTCCTGTTTGCTTCCAGCAAGAATAGGAACACAAGAAGCAGCCTGCTGGGTCAGGCCAAGGGCCCATCTAGTCCAGCATCCCGTTTCCCACACTGGCCAGCCAGAAAATACCTGTGTAGCTCACAAGCAGCGCATGAGCGCAATATACCTTGGACGCTGCTTCTTCCCCTGTAATTGGTCTTGAGATGCGATGCTTCCCCAGATCCTGGAGGTTGCCATCATGACTAGTAGCCCTTTGGTAGCCTCTAAAAGGAAGGGTATAAATGCCACTCCTGGATGCTTAAATCGTCCACTATAAATGCCCAGCCAACTCACTTGAAGCAGCCTTTTGGATTTTGTTACTAAACGATCTTTACATTAGGTGTGAGGAGGAAGTGTTGATGTTTTTTCTGTCCAGGGTCTGGTGCCCTTTGAGGAGTTCGCTGTGTCCTTCAGCAAGGAGGAGTGGGCACTGCTGGATCCTGACCAGAGAGCCCTGCACAGGCAAATCATGGAGGAGAATTGTGGGATCGTGGCCTCTCTCGGTAAGGCTCCCTCTTTCCCTGGCTGGCAATAATATCTCTTTACAAATGCAATGATGGTAGGAGTAGTAGTGAGAATGTTAGTAATTTTTTCCCCATTCTCTATATTCATTGAAGTATTTCGAGGTTACCTTTTGGGCATCCCCCTCAAAAGTGGCATACTCAAGCAAAGGAGGATGCATTAAGATAATCCAGTCATTATACACTGTTACAACAGGAGCTTGAAGACACCGGGCGTAGCCATACCAGAAACATTTGCAGAAGACACATTCAGACAGCTCAGGTGTCTCCAAAACCAGCAATGCAACCACCGTGATTAGGGAAAGGCAGCCAAAGACAGGCAAGCTTTTAAGCAACACTGGAAGGCCTGCAGTGGAGGGGCCCGTGTAGCAATTCGATGGTGTATCTCAGCCTCTCAGGATCCCTTCTGTTTGGTCTAGCAGGATTTGCCCACTTTTATTTATTAAAACATTTATAATCCTGCCTTTCCATTAAATGAAAAGTCACAAAGGAGTGAACAGTGTTAGACATCAATACAAAATGGTAAAAAAAGACACAGAACATAATCAAAACAACAATGAGCTTCTGGTCCTGAAAACGTCAGGAATTATGAAGAGCTGCAGTGAATGCAAATACAGACATGAGCCAATGTGCCGGCGCAAAACCTGATGGCGCAGCACTGTCGTGGCCTAAAGCCCAAAAGGCAACAGGGAGGGAGGAGGGAGGCGTGTGTCACAGGAATGTCGGGACAGCGGAAGCTGCCTTCTACTGAGTCTGGCCCTTGGTCCCTCTAGCCCAGTATTGTCGGCACTGACTGGCAGCAGCCGCTCTCCTGGGTTTCAGGCAGGATTCTTTCCCAGCCCGACCTGGAGAAGCCAGGGATCGAACCTGCGACCTTCCGCATGCAAAGCAGGTGCTCTCTCACACTGAGGTGTGGTCCCCCCCCCCCCCCCAGAGCACCAGGTCTTCCTAGGCAGTCACCCACCCAAGCACTGACTAGGCCCAACCGTGCATGGCTTACGAGTTCAGGCTGTTCAGATGTCCCTACGGAGGGCGTTGCACAGCATTGGCGCCTGCTGTGCCCCTGCCCATGGGCAAAGCGTTATAGCTGTAGGTGTGTGAGGGGAGGGGGGAGTGTGAGAGGCGTGTGGAATGCTGAGGTGTCTGCTGAATTGGCTGAGAGAATGAGGAGGCGGGGTGAAGCCTGTGTTATAAAGACAGTGGGCGGAGCTGTTCAAAGGAAGTCTGGAGGAGCCTAAGGGAGGAGGGGGGGAGAGAAAGAGGGAAGGGGTCTTTCTGAGAAGTCTGAGGGGAGTCAGAGGGAGGTGTTGTTTTTTAGCGTTTAGAATCTATTAACATTATCCATTTCCCTACCCTTTATTGTGAAAAAATGAACTTGCTTTCCTTTTAAAAACATAAAAGGAGTGGTCTGAATTAGTTACCCCGAAGAGGTTGATGGCAGGGGAGACCTCACTGCTCCACTACTGAGAAGGTCCCGTGCCACACATCATAGGCAGAGTGAGAAAGCAGAGCCGCGCAGCCAAGGAAGATGTTCGCGTGTTGAGAGGCTCACCTGGGACTGGTCCTTCCTGTATCAGGAAGGCTGACCCTTTAGGGCCAGGGGTGAGGAAACCTTTTCCCATGAATGTCCGTTGACCCACAGGGGAAGTCGATCGGGGGCAGCTGCTGATGGCGGGTTGAGCAGGAGCAGGAACCTGTCATTAGTGTCAGAACAAATTTCATAGATTTCATAGATCATTGAGTTGGAAGGAGCCTACAAGGCTATCGAGTCCAACCCCCTGCTCAATGCAGGAAACTAGAGGAGGGGTCTCCCATCCAAGTAATAACCAGGCTTGACCCTGCTTAGCTTTCCACACTCAGACAAGCTGAGCCAGCGTGAGCCACAGGCAGTTGGAATGGATGGGATCAACTTCATCCATAAAGTGTGTGCACACTTTTTAAAATTAATTTTTTATTGTGAATTTCAATAAAGCAAAACCATATAAGGAAAAGAAAGAAATAAGATTCAATGTTCTTATATAAATTTAAATGAAGTACTCACAGCAAATCCATTGATGATGCCGGCATAGACGCGAAGACCCACGAGCCGTGAGATTCAGTGATCAACTTACCGTATTCAAGTTTAACTTGGTCATGTGAGATTTGTCTCTGGGAATATTTATTCCCAAATAAGTAATAGATTCTGGGCAGCATCAAAATTGACTGTTGAACATCAGCCCTTTGAGTTGGGTCAGGAAAGGCCGGGAGCCGTAGACTCAACCTGTGATTAACGTGGCACCCAGGTTAGATTGGGCGGGAGCAACTTTATCTGTAAAATGCTGAGCCAAGTTGATCCCAGTGGGGAGTGGGCTCCAGTGGGGAGGGTACCTTCATTCCTCTGACCCCATGGTGGGTTTGGATACCACAGGCTCCACTGGATGGTGCTGAGTCCATAGCGGTAGGAGAGAAATATGCTATCTTTGCCGCCAAGACCACCAGAGCTCAGACAAAATGAGCATATTTAACTTATGCACATAATTTATAGGGCACCCAATAAGAAAAGGTTCTCTGCCACTTCTTGATGGCTCTTCTTTCTCTGAATTTGCATCCTAATGTGGCTCCAAGCAGCTCATAACATCATGCATCAGATTGTCCACTTACCTGCACAACAATCCTGTGGGGTAGGCGAGGGTGAGAGAGAGTTACTGGTCCCACTGCTCCCAGAAAAATTCATGTCTGAGCTGGGAACAGAGCCCAGGACTCTCTGGTCCCAATCCATTGCTCTTGAATACACCAGCTCTAAGTCAATGCCAGTCAAAAGAGGCTGTTTGGCACATAGTAAGAACTGCCTCCAGTCTCTGTGTTGAGAGGTCTTCTGTGAAGGACTGCCAACTGCTCCTTTAACTCAAGATGAGAGATCAAAGGTGCCAAACTTCCAGATTTGGCTCTGCCTTCTTGTCTTGATTCTCTCAGGGCATTGCCTTTGGTCTATACACTGGATTTAGCTCTGAACCACAGTGGAACCTCACACACTGTGTGGGGTAAAACCAGGAAAGTTTATTTAAGGTAGACCGATTACAATAAAAGGTGGGAAATGAGGGAAAGGTGGGGAGACACTTTGGTATACCAAAGTAGAGCTACAAAACTAGTTCCTTTACTATATAAACACCCAGGCACTTACTCCTTGCCTGGGAGTGGGTCTTCTTAGGGTTAGCTGGCAGTATCAAATTCTCCCCCCCTCCTCCTTTTGGTAGCTTGCCTGTCCTTGGCCAATCAGGATGAACTTCTTCTGGGCTAGGCAAAGGAGGGGTGGCTCTTGATCATGACTAGAGTGCTTGGGAAAACATTTGTATGCGAATACCTGGGGCACAGGGACATCAAAGGGAAACTATGCACATTTGCAAGAGACTCTCTTGAGGCCTAGTCTTCCCAGGAACCATGTACATTTGCATGACTACACCTGTCTACAAGTTGTGGTGGAGAAGGGTCCGCCTTTCTTCACAGCTTCCTTTTAGTCAACTGAAGTCATTCAACGATTTGAAGCTCTATTTCTAACTCAAGTCTTTTGCTAATTTCTTGTCTTTATTATAGAAAGTGACAGGAGTGAAATGGAGAATAAGAGAGAACCATGTGGGATGTCCCCGAAAACAAACAGATATAAAAATAGGGAACCTCTGAGAAGAGAAAGTGAACTAAATCAGAAGAGGAGGGATGAATCCTTTGCTTCTCAGGGCAGTGATTATGATGATATCTCAATGGAAGAAAAAATGGATAAAAAACAAGAAAACTATGTGTGCTCTGTGTGTGGGAAAACCTTCAAGTCTAAATCAAACCTTAATGTTCATTGCAAAATCCACACAGGGGAGAAACCACATAAATGCTTGGAGTGTGGAAAGAGATTCAATCAAAAGATAAATCTCACTTCTCATCAAATAATTCATACTGGGGAGAAACCATATCAATGCTTGGAGTGTGGAAAGGGATTCACTTGGAAGTCCGTGCTCATTTCTCATGAAAGAATTCATAGAGGTGAGAAACGATATCAATGCTTGGAGTGTGGAAAGAGATTCAGTCAACAGATACATCTCACTTCTCATCAAATAATTCACACAGGGGAGAAACCATATCAATGCTTGGAGTGCGGAAAGAGATTCAGTTGGAAGACAGTGCTCACTTCTCATCGAAGGACTCATACAGGGGAGAAACCATATCAATGCTTGGAGTGTGGAAAGAGCTTGAGTCGGAAGACACAGCTCACTTCTCATCAAAGAATTCACACAGGAGAGAAACCATATCAATGCTTGGAGTGTGGAAAGAGCTACAGTCAGAAGAGAAATCTCACTTCTCATGAAAGAATTCACACAGGAGAGAAACCATATCAATGCTTGGAGTGTGGAAAGAGATTCATTTTGAAGACAAGGCTCACTTCTCATCAAAGAATTCACACAGGGGAGAAACCATATCAATGCTTGGAGTGTGGAAAGAGCTACAATCAGAAGAGAAATCTCACTTCTCATGAAAGAATTCACACAGGGGAGAAACCATATGAATGCCTACAGTGTGGAAAGAGATTCATTCGAAAGATAAGTCTCACTTCTCATCAAAGAACTCACACAGGGGAAAAACCATATGAATGCTTGGAGTGTGGTAAGAGATTCAGTCAGAAGACAAAGCTCACTTCTCATCAAAGAACTCACACAGGGGAAAAACTGTATCAGTGCTTGGAGTGCGGAAAGAGATACAGCCATAAGGCAAATCTCACTTCTCATCAAGTAGTTCACACAGGGGAGAAACCATATGAATGCTTGGAGTGTGGAAAGATATTCAGTTGGAAGACACAGCTCACTTCTCATCAAAGAACTCACACAGGGGAGCAACCATATAAATGCTTGGAGTGTGGAAAGAGCTTCAGCCAGCAGGCAGAGCTCACTTCTCATCAAAGAAGTCACACAGGGAAGAAACCATATCAGTGCTTGGAGTGTGGAAAGAGATTCGGTTATAAGTCAAATCTCACTTCTCATCAAAGAATTCACACAGGGGAGAAACCATATGAATGCCTACGGTGTGGAAAGAGATTCAGTCAACAGATACATCTCACTTCTCATCAACGAATTCACACGGGGGAGAAACCATATCAATGCTTGGAGTGTGGAAAGGGATTCATTTGGAAGACACTGCTCACTTCTCATCAAAGAACTCACACAGGGGGAGAAGCCATATCAGTGTCTGGACTGTAGAAAGAGCTTCAGTTAGAAGACACAGCTCGCTTCTCATCAAAGAGCTCACACAGGGGAGAAACCATATCAATGCTTGGATCATGTAAAGAACTTTGATTTGAGGAAAAACTGCACATAACATTAAAGAACTCACACAGGGGAGATATTATATCAATGCGTGATCACAATTTAACTCCTATTTCATGTTTTTTTAAAAAACCCATGTACACGGTGCACTGTATACAGTAAATGAATGCAGACATGGAGCCATGTTTTTGTGCTGAAGCTCAAGCAACAAAGAAATATTAATGTAGTTAAGCTTTGTTTCTCATAACTTAATACATAGTGAGAAATATTGAGCTAGATACCATCTTCCCAGATCACAGGGCTGGTTTGATTTTCTCAGTTAAGTATTCCTGAGTTGCAAATCTCTTTAACAAATATTTTATTTTTGGAAAGGGTTAAAAAGAAGAAAAAATTGTATGTCTGTATTGAACACATATTTCCACTTAGGAAAACCAAGACAATCATTTATACACACAGCACACGGAGAGAGAAAGGAGGGATAAAGAAACAAAGAGCGTCCCCATAAATCACCGTGTAATTGGTTTTTCTTTTTCTTCTTTATAAGAACATAAGAAGAGCCATGCTGGATCAGACCACGGGTCCAATGAGTCCAGCATTCTGTTCACACGGTGGCCAACCAGCTGCCCACGGGATCCCACAAGCAGGACATGGGTGGAACAGCACCCTCCTGCCCACGTTCCCCAGCCACTGGTGTACATGTGCATACTGCCTCTGATACTGATGGAAGCACATAGCCAATCAAGACTAGTTGCCACCAGTGGCCTTCTCCTCCATGAATTTGTCCCATCCCCTTTTCAAGTCCTCCAAATTGGTGGCCATCACGGCATCTTGTGGAAGTGAATTCAGTAGTTTAACTATGCGCTGTGTGAAGATGTCCTTCCTTTTATCTGTCCTGTATCTCCCACCAATCAGCTTCACGGCATGACCCCTTTGGGTTCTAGTATTATGAGAGAGGGAGAAAAATGTCTCCCTTGTCCACTTTCCCCGCACCGTGCATAACTTTATACACTTCTGTCATGTCTCCCCTTACTCGCCTTTTTTCTAAGCTAAACCATCGCAGCTGCTGTCACCTTTCCTCCTAGGGGAGTTGCTCCAGCCCCTGGATCATTTTAGCTGCCCCTTTCTGCACTTTTTCCAACTCTACAATATCCTCTTTTCGGTGTGGTGACCAGAATTGTACACGTTGAACCCAGATCCCACCCAAACCAGGAAAAATTCTGATATAAAAAAATTATTAAAAATATAAAAGTATAAAAAAAATTGTGGGATTCTTGAAAAGTAGTAGTTTATGAAGAAGTAGTTTATACAGAAGTGAAATATAATAATCTAATGTGGATTGAGTGGGGAGGGATTGGGGTGGGTTTATGTATAAATATTGTTAAGTTTTGTTTGTTGCTGTTGTAGTTGTATGTATTTTTTTATTTTATTTTTTTGGTAGATTCTCGGTCTTTAGCTTAGATTAGCATGGGTTCTCGGTTGTTATTTTGTAGTTCTGACTGTGTAACAAAGGTACAGTACTGCCTTGGATTGCAAGTAACTTGGTTTGAGAGCGTTTTGCAAGACAAGCAAATTTTTAAATATTTCATTATTATTTTTTACTTGATATACAAGCGACGTCTTGCAATACAAGTACTGTAGTACGGCTTAAATTAAAAATCTCTGTACAATTTTTTTTTGGGGGGGGGTTGTTTTGATATATGAGTGTTTTGGATTACAAGCACGTTTCCGGAACGAATTATGCTCTCAATCCAAGGCGTGACTGTATTCCATTCTGTCAGTTTCATTCCCCTTATCTCCCTTTCCGATTTGTAACCGACTAATCCCACAATAAACTTCCTTTCGCTTTACCCTAAGTGGAGTATACGTAGTTTCTCTTAGACTCAGTGCTCAATTCCAGTGTTTACGATCCGATCCGAGTCGGAGATTGCATGCGGTGAGATCAAGGCTGTCAGGGAAAGCCGTGGATCTCCCGTTCTGCAGCAAAGGACCGGCGGCGGTCCTTCCCAGTTCCCCAGTGCCAAACACATCTGAAGCCCTCCTCCCTGCACCACCGTCTCGTCCACGCATTGAGACCCCTCAGCTTCGCCCGCCCAGCTGGCCCTGCGTGTGGAACAGGGAGCCTTTCAGAGCGAGCCATCTTGGTGGTCCCGGATTTCAACCTCCTACCTAGCAATGTAAATTTGGCTTCCAGGAACTCACAACTACATTTCCCCGTGTCATTGGTGCCCACATGGACCACGACCACTGACTCCTTCTATAGCCTGCCTGTTTATACAGCTCTAGGTAGGCTGGCCCAACTGCTGCTGCAGCCGATCTGACCGGAGGGCCTCCTTTGGAAAGCAGGGGAGGCTGTGCCTGAACTCCTGGCCTGGCTCGCTTCTCCTGGGTGGACATGCGGGAGTGGGGAGCTTGCATCGAGGTGGGAGGACAACAGGGAAGGGGTGGTTGGAAGGGACAGCAGGACAATGGCGAATGGGTTCTTTGGAGTAGACCACAGACAAAAAGGGTAGGTGATTTGGAAGGGCTGGGTTCCTGTGTGTGTGTGTGTGTGTGTGTGTGTGTTTTAAACCAAGTGACAAGCTGGCCTCTCAGACTTGATATTACTATAGTTTGTATGCTTCCCAACAAGGCCTAATTACCCGAGCTGACTCTGAGTCCAAACTGAAGTTGGTTTTTCCTCTTTTGTCTGTGGGCAGACTTTCCCACTAGCCAGGCCTGCACAGTGGCCCTTGTCAGCACAGAGCTGTGTCTTGCCCTTATTCCCCCGTTCTCAGCTTGGGTTTTGTGTAAATGTGGAATCTCTGTTTGGGCCAGGCTGCAAGAACTGCAAGATCAGGCTGGATTTCCCCCTGGGATTTAGCCTCCAACTGTACGTTTGTAAAGGGTTTTCCCGCTGGGATTGAGCTCTCTTTGCTGGGCCCTTGTTTTGGGTTCCACTAACGATATATGAGTTTTTAGCTGATTACCTGGAGTGATTTGAATCTATAAATGAGTAGATAAGTAAGTAGCACTTTCCACCTCCTCGCAGGGTTGCTTAACTCGCTGGTGTGCTGACGCTTTTGTCACTGGGTGCCTCTGCAAAATGACCCTCTAGAACAGCCTTCGCCAACCTGGGGATGCTGGGAGTTGTAGTCCAACACTTCGGGGGGGGCAACAGTTTGGGGAAGGCTGCTCTAGAACTATGAAGATTTCCATTCTTCCTCTTGTGCTGGAAGGCTGCAAAAGTGCCTGAGATGAGCATTCGTTCCACGGACTTCTGAAATCTGGATGTCTTTGTAGGAGGGGTGCTTCATCCCCCCGTTTGTTTGGAGGGGTGATGGGTAAAAATGGAGGACAGTCTTTACTTGCTTGGCTGATTTTAAAAACAAAATGACCCATGCCTTCAGAACAATGAACAACATGATGTCGAAATGCCACTGCTTAGTTACTTCGTTGCTTCCGTGGTTGGAGAACCCTCCATTTTGAGTTCTGTGGGCTGGTGGGTGGAGGCAGGACACACACCAGCTCCTGCAGCTCAGAGCCAAGCTCTGCCTGGATCCCAGACCTCAAATCCCACCCCCTCACTGTCCCTGCTACTGTGTGTTTCTTAATCTGCCCCTGTCATCATCATCAGGCAATCACTCGTGACCGAGTAAGATTGTCTTCCGGGATAAAAGGAGGAAATTCTAAAGAAGATTGTGTAGACTCTGGCGATGGGTCCGTAAGTGACTGTGGAGGCCAATTCTAGATCCACACAAGTAAACTTTTAAGAGTTTGGTGCCATCTTTTGATTGTAAAGGGTTTGTACCATAGGTTTTTGGTCCATAAATGGCCCTTGTGGCCTTAAAAAAGCCCCGTGCATCATGAGATTCTGCAAGTTGTTGAATTTCTTCAGCTTTCTTTTTCCACCAAGCGTTCTTAAGTTCTCTTGTTCTTCTTTGGACCTCAGCCTTTGCGCTAGCGTAGGTTTTTTTCTTGGCAGCGCAGTTAATATCATTTTGCCATATTTGGAAGGCTTTCCTTTTTTGGTCAATTATATATTTAATCTCATTGTCATTTTCATCAAACCAATCCTGATGTTTCTTAGTTTCATATCCAATAGTTTGTTCACAAGCTGCAGTAATGGAGGTTTTCAGCTTAGACCAATGGTCCTCAATGTTGTCAGGAGGTTCCGTAGGTAGATGTTCCTTAAGAAGTGATTGAAGACGAGTTTGCTTAATAGGATCTTGAAGGACTTGGATGTTCATTTTACGCCTTGGTTTCCTTCCTTGAAGCCTACGTTGGGGAGCAATGTTGATAACCATTGTGGACCGGATTAGTCGGTGGTCCGTCCAGCAGTCGTCAGCACTCACCATGGCCCTAGTAAGAAGTACATCACGGCGATCTCTAACACGGACAATTACATAATCCAGAAGATGCCAGTGCTTTGACCGTGGGTGCTGCCCCTGTAGACGTGTGTGCAAACCTGCGTACGTTCTCAGGACACGCCTTTGTTACGGGACCTTTGAACCGTGGCAATAGTGTGTTGCTGGCAAGAGGAAGGACTCACGCGTACACACAGACAAGCTTCTACAGAACAGGAAAGATAAAATGGAGAGGAGGAGGAGGATTATGTAAGCTGCCTTGGGTTCCTTGCAGGAAAAAAGGCGAGGTATAAAATAAATAAATAAATAAATAAAATCACACTCTGACTCCACCGATGAGGTAAGTTTCCCAGACATCATTTTCTCCCTCTCACCTAGAACCTGGGGTTATCCACTAAAGCTAAATGGTGGCACATTTGGGACAAACAAAATGTAATATTTCTTTGCATAGCGCATAGTTAAACTGTGAAATTCACTGCCACAAGATGTAGCCATGGCTGCCAACTTGGAGTAGGCAAATTCATGGAGGTCAGTACCTAGTTTCCCTTCTCGAGGCATTATATTACTGATAATTACAAAGAGTAGCACTATTAGGTACTAGCTGCATAATCAGACGATACCTCACTGACTCTTAGGTACTGGGTTGTACCCAAGCAGTGGGGTTCCAAAAATCCGGTCCAAACATCTGGTGGATTGTGGATAACAGGGTGATGGTGATGATGATGATTTAAAAAATTATTTCTTACCCGCCTCTCTGTTTGGATCGAGGTGGGGAACAACAACAAACATAAAATATATAAGCTAATTAAAAACATAGTATACATTATTAAACATCTTTAAAGCATCCTAAAATTCCACTGGATAGGCCTGCCACAAGAGATCAGTCTTTAAGGCTTTCTTGAATTCCAAAAGACTGCTAAGTTGACCAATCTCCTCCAGCAGGCCACTCCACAATCTGGGGGCAGCAGAAGAGAAGGTCCTCTGGGTAATACCTGTCAGCCTAATTTTGGCTGGCTGAAGTAGATTCTTCCCAGAGGACCTGGGTGTGCGGGGCAGATTGTACGGGAGAAGGCGATCCCGTAGGTAGCCTGGACCCAAACCATGTAGGGCTTTAAAGGTAATAACCAACACTTTATACTTCGCCCGGAAACTAATTGGCAGCCAGTGAAGTGCTTTTAAAACTGGTGTAATATGGGCACCCCTAGGCGTACTGGTGACCAGCCTGGCTGCCATATTTTGCACTAGTTGAAGTTTCCAGACTAGGTAGAAAGGTAGCCCTATGTACAGCGCATTGCAGAAGTCGAGCCTCGCAGTTACCAGCGCACGCACTACCGTCTTTAGGTCTTCCAACTCAGGGAAGGGGCGCAGCTGACATAGCTGAAGCTGATAATAGGCACTCCTAGCTGTCGCATCTATCTGGGATGTCATTTGGAGCAACGGATCCAGGAGCACATGAGCTGTGAACACAGTCTTTCAGGGGGAGTGTAACCCCATCCAGAACTGGTTGACACACCTCCAAACCCAGGTTGTGACCTTTGACAGCAAGCACCACCGTCTTGTCTGGATTCAGTTTCAGTTTATTTTTTCCTCATCCAGCCCATTTCTACCTCCAGGCATTCATTCAGAGGAGACACACACTATCCTTTGCTGATGCTGTTGCCGAGGGCATAGAGAAATATATTTGGGTGTCATCAGCATACTGATAGCACCCCGCCCCATGCCTCCGGATGATCTCTCCCAGCAGCTTCATGTAAATATTAAATAGCATTGGGGAAAGAATGGCACCTTGCGGTATGCCACATAGCAGCTCCTTCTTTGAGGAGCAGCTATCCCCAAGCATCACCATCTGGAACCTGCCCGAGGGTAGGACCGGAACCAATGGAGCACAGTGCCCCCGATTCCCAGTCCCCTCAGGCGTTCCAGAAGGATACCATGGTCGATGGGATCGAAAACCACTGAGAGGTCCAGAAGAACCAACACAAACAATTCCCACAAGGAAAAAAGGCAGAGGGCAACAGAAGAAGCCAATGTGGCTTCACAATAAACTCAAAGATGACCTGAAAACAAAAAAGGACACGTATAGGAAGTGGAAGGAAGGACAGGCTACAGGGGAAGAGTACAGGCAGGTAGCACAGAACTAGCACAGAACTGCAGGAATAGTGTCAGGAAGGCTAAAGCTGAGAATGAGCCAAGGTTAGCGAGGGATGCTAAAAACAACAAGAAAGCTTTCTTCGGATACATGCATAGTAAAAGACAGAGGAAAGAAATGGTGGTCCAACTACGCAATGAGTTGAAATGGTGGTTCAACTACGCAATGAGGATGGCGAATTGATAACAGAAGACAAAGAAAAGACAGATGTGTTCAATTCCTACTTCGGCTCGGACTTCTCCCAAAAGAGGGTCTATGACCCGCCCGGCAAACCTGAAGTGCAGACTGAAGGGGCAGGATTGCAGCTTGAGATGGATAGGCAAATGGTCAAGGAGCACCTGATTACTCTGAACGAGCTTACTTGTTGTTTTTAGCATCCCTCGCTAACCTTAGCTCATACAGTCATGCCTTGGATTGAGAGCATAATTCGTTCCGGAAACTGCTTGTAATCAAAAACACACTTATATCAAAAGGAAATTCCCCCCCCCCAAAATTTGTACAGAGATTTTTAATTTAAGCCATACTACAGTACTTGTATTGCCAGACGTCGCTTGTATATCAAGTAAAAAAAATTTAAATATTTAAAAATTTGCTTGCCTTGCAAAACACTCTCAAACCAAGTTACTTGTAATCCAAGGTATTACTGTGTGGAGAAACGAGCCTTTGGGGGTTCCTGCATGCATACACACACACACACACATACACACACACGCACATGCCTCCTCATGTGTAAACCAAGTGGGGCCAGTTGAGGGGGCTGGGAGGAAGCGAAAGGTACATAAAACATAGGATGGGGCATGGCGCCTGGAAGTCTGGAGGAGCCAGGCTGAAAGCGTTCATATGTAAATGTAATTCAAACCCAGTAAGTCATGAGTTCCCTTCCCCCTGCCTGGCCAGGTGAAGTTCAATCAAATTGGCTGAAAGCAAGAAAGCTACAGAAAGGGGGAGGGGGGAAGAGCTTTTTCCCAAACTGTAGCCTGTTTGTCTTTGTCTTGTCTTTTTGGGCCCGCATGGTTGCTGTAGAGCAATGGCGGGCCAAGCAGAGGCCCCAAGCCTTCGGGGGGGGGGCATCAGAAACCGACCCCAGGTTGCTCCTGGTGAAACTAGCTGATTGAGGGCTCTAGTAATTAGCAAGTCTTGTGGGAGTTTTACCCATCTCGGACCTGCGGGTAGATGTGGTAATCTCCTCGGGCAGCGAGGCTGTGCTGGATTTAACCCTTGAAGAGAACACCCTCAGGTAACAGGTGTGTACCTGAGAGATATTAAGGAATCAGGTTGTATTGTTTTGCACTTTACTGTGTACTAAAGTGTCTCTCTCTTTATTTTGTGTGCTTCTCTCATTTCCCTAATTTTGTTGTAAAATGCTACCAGAATAAACCTTCTCTTGGTTTTACCCCACATGGGTTTTGCAGTTACTCTGTTGGTTCAGTATCTAAATCCAGGTTACAGAATTGAAGGCGAGTCCCTGAACAGAGATTCCAGTAGGGTTGCAGACAGCTGAGGCTGGCAATCTGGTACCTTGAGATCTCTGGGGGTCTTGGTTCCTTTGGAGTAGGAAAATGTGGGGGTCTGACGGGTCAGCCAGCTCCCCCCTTCCTCCACATACTGTATAGGATATCATTCTATATTCCAAAAATGTAACAAAGAAGCAACTTTTTATCACATGCTGTGGACTGGACATGTACGGCTTAAAGGGAAGGGTGTGGCCTGGGAGCTCATTCTGTTCCTGACTCCCAGCTGAGCAGGAGCACAACAGGAGAGAGGCTCCAGCTGTTTCTGGGACTGTGATAAGCGGGCAGGCTCCCAGAGAGCGAGCGAACAGAGCGAGCGCACAGGGAGAGCAAACAGGAGTTTGGCAGGGGAGGTCAAGGGGGAGGTCCCTAAAAAAATTTCTAGGAAGACAGAAACATAAAGGGAACAGAGCACTATGGAAGGAAAGGACTCAGCAGTGGTGGTGACCTGCAAGGGGTGTGCAATGTTTGTTTTCCTTCCGGAGATCAACATGGCCTACACGTGCAACAAGTGCAAGCTGGTCACGCTGTTGGAAGAAAAGGTCAGAGGACTGGAGCAGCAAGTGTCAACCCTCAGGAGCATAAGAGAAAGTGAGGAGTTCTTAGACAGAACGGTGGATCTACAGCACCAAAGCACAGTACAGGAGCCAGAAGGGCAACGGCAGGATGAGGCGGAGTCGGAAACTGCAGAGGCAAGGGAAAATAACGTAGCAGGAACTCCCTGGAAAAGGGTGACTGTTAGGAGCAGAAGAACTACAAGACACTCTGCACCTGTGGAAGCAGTGGAGCTATGGAACCGCTTCCATGTACTTGAGGACGAGAGCAGAGGACAGCCTGCAGAGGACGGATTACCGGGCACCCAACGTGACAGCGAGCAAGAGGCTGAGGGTCAGTCAAGTGGAGGCAATCAAACCAAGGCCTACAGCAAGAGGAAGAGAAGAGTACTCGTAGTGGGAGACTCCCTCCTGCGGGGGATCGAAGCCAAAGTATGTCGCGAAGACCCATGGACTCGCCAGGTGTGCTGTCTCCCCGGGGCACGGATTAAGGATGTGACAGAGCAGCTGCCGAGGCTCATACAGCCCACCGACACATACCCCTTTCTTCTCTTCCACGTGGGTACAAATGATACTGCCAAGCGGAGTTACAAAGAAATCACGGCAGACTTTGAAGAGCTGGGAAAGGAACTCAAGAACTTCGGGGCCCAGATAGTTTTCTCATCCATCCTTCCAGTACTTGGAAGAGGCATAGAAAGGGAAAGAAAAATACTCCGAGTGAATGACTGGCTACGAAGGTGGAGCCGATGTGAGGGATTTGGATTCTGGGACCACGGGCTACACTTCCTGGAAGATGGACTGCTGGCAAAGGATGGGTTGCACCTCACAAGGACTGGGAAGAATGGGTCTGGCCACAGCATAAGGAACTTAATCAGGAGGGCTTTAAACTGAATCCAACAGGGGAGGGAGACATAAACTCGGGGGTACCAATGGAAGGAGGCCTCTATGCCACAATGTAGAGAACAGCTCCAGCGGTGCCCATTGATAGTCTACCACAAAATGTAGGGAAAAAGTCAGACTATAAAGCACATAGTCTTCGATGTCTCTATACTAATGCCCAGAGTATGGGCAACAAACAAGACGAACTTGAACTCTTGATACATGAGGGCAAGTACGACTTGATAGGGATAACTGAAACCTGGTGAGATGACTCCCATGACTGGAATACAGCAATTGAAGGGTATAACTTGTTCAAAAGAAACAGAAGCAACAGAAAGGGAGGTGGAGTTGCACTGTATGTTAAAAATACGTATCTCTGCACAGAGATACAGGAAGAGGAGCTTGGCAGCCCCATTGAGAGCATCTGGGTTAAAATAAAGGGGGCAAAGAATAAAACGAACATGGCGGTTGGAGTCTACTACCGACCACCCAATCAAGGAGAAGACGAGGATGGAACTTTTGAAAAGCAAATTGCCATTGTTTCAAGGAGGCACAATGTGGCAGTAATGGGTGACTTCACTTTCCCTGATATCTGTTGGGAGACTTATTCAGCCAAACATGGCCCCTCCAAGAAATTCCTGAGCTGTGCTGCTGATAACTTCCTCCTACAGAAAGTGGAGGAAGGAACTAGAGGATCGGCTATCCTTGACCTGATTCTAACCAACAGAGACGAGTTAGTGGATAAAGTGGCAGTTTCGGGAACTCTGGGGGAAAGTGACCATGTTATACTTGAGTTCTTGATTCGAACGGAAGCAAAAGCTGAGTGTAGCCAAACATGTACGCTGGATTTTAGGAAAGCCAATTTTAACAAACTCAGAACAATGATTAGTAAGATCCCATGGCAAGTGACTCTCACGAGAAAGGGAGCCCAGGAGGGGTGGGAGTTTTTAAAAAAGGAAATTTTAAAGGCACAATTGCAAACAATTCCCACAAGGAAAAAAGGCAGAGGGCAACAGAAGAAGCCAATGTGGCTTCACAATAAACTCAAAGATGACCTGAAAACAAAAAAGGACACGTATAGGAAGTGGAAGGAAGGACAGGCTACAAGTGAAGAGTACAGGCAGGTAGCACAGAACTGCAGGAATAGTGTCAGGAAGGCTAAAGCTGAGAATGAGCTACGGTTAGCGAGGAATGCTAAAAGCAACAAAAAAGCTTTCTTCAGATACACGCACAGTAAAAGACAGAAGAAAGAACTGGTGGTTCAACTACGCAATGAGGATGGCAAATTGATAACAGAAGACAAAGAAAAGGCAGAAGTGTTCAATTCCTACTTCGGCTTGGTCTTCTCCCAAAAGAGGGTCTATGACCCCCCTGGCAAACCTGAAGTGCAGACTGAAGGGGCAGGATTGCAGCTTGAGATTGATAGGCAAATGGTCAAGGAGCACCTGATTACTCTGAACGAGTTTAAATCTCCAGGGCCTGATGAGCTGCATCCTAGAGTAATAAAGGAACTGGCAGAAGAACTCTCAGAACCACTGTCTATTTATCTTTGAGAAATCATGGAGGACAAATGAAGTGCCAGACGACTGGAGGAGGGCAAATGTTGTTCCTATCTTCAAAAAGGGCAAGAAGGAGGAACCTGGGAACTATAGGCCAGTCAGTCACACATCAATCCCCGGGAAGATTTTGGAGCAGATTATAAAGAAGTCACTCTGCAAGCACCTTGAAAACAATGCAGTGATTACTAGAAGCCAGCATGGATTTGTCAAGAACAAATCCTGTCAGACTAATCTGATCTCATTTTTTGATTGGGTAACCTCCCTTGTGGACTGTGGGAATGCTGTGGACATTATATATCTGGACTTCAGCAAAGCTTTCGACAAAGTGCCTCATGATATCCTGATTAGTAAGCTAGCTAAGAGTGGGCTAGATGGAACAACTATCAGGTGGATCCACAATTGGCTACAGAATCGGACTCAAAGAGTGCTTATCAATGGTTCCTTCTCAAACTGGGGAGAGGTAACGAGCGGGGTACCACAGGGCTCGGTCCTGGGCCCGGTGCTCTTCAACATTTTTATTAATGACTTGGATCAAGAGGTACAGGGAATGCTTATCAAATTTGCAGATGACACAAAGTTGGGTGGAACAGCTAATACTCTGGAAGACAGAAACAAAATTCAAAGTGACCTCGATAGGCTGGAGCGCTGGGCCGAAAACAACAGAATGAAATTTAATAGGGATAAATGCCAAGTGCTGCACCTAGGGAGAGGAAACCAAATGCAGAGTTACAGAATGGGGGACACTTGGCTCAACAATACTACAAGTGAGAAGGATCTTGGAATTGTGGTAGATCACAAACTGAATATGAGCCAGCAATGCGATGTGACTGCAAAGAAGGCAAATAGTTTTTTGGGCTGTATTAAAAGAAGTATAGCTTCCAAATCGCGGGAAGTGATAATTCCCCTTTACTCGGCACTGGTTAGGCCTCATCTTGAGTACTGCATCCAGTTCTGGGCACCACACTTTAAGAAGGACATAGACAAACGGGAGAGGGTTCAGAGGAGGGCAACAAGGATGATAAAGGGACTGGAAACAAGGCCCTATGAGGAGAGACTGAAAGAACTGGGCATGTTTAGCCTTCTGAAGAGGAGACTGAGGGGAGATATGATCGCACTCTTCCAGTACTTGAAGGGATGTCACACAGAGGAGGTGGTGGGCTCTCCCACTCTGGAGGCATTCAAGGTGCGGCTGGACAGCCATCTGTCAGGGATGCTTTGACTGGGATTCCTGCATTGAGCAGGGGGTTGGACTCGATGGCCTTGTAGGCCCCTTCCAACTCTACTTTTCTATGATTCTATGACCCCCATATCCCAATCCCCCATTTGAGAGACATGGTTAATCCAGATGGACTCACAGAATTTGTGCTGGCTCCAATGAATCTGCTCCTTGGGCACGATCCTTGAGTCAAGAGGGATGCTTGCGGTGCAGATCTGGTGTCGTGACCCCCGTCCGCGGGCTCCCCGACACGCGAGTTGGTCCTGGTCCGGTCTTCGGGCTTGTCCTCTTGTGAGGAGGCGGATTGCCCCTCTTTCCGCTTTCCTCTTGGGCAACTTGGGCAGAGGCTAAAACTCTGCCCACCTTGCTGGTTTATAGCCTCTGTTCCCAGCACCGCATGTGGCCCTCGGGGGTCCTTCAAAGTTGCACATCCCTGTTATGCATGCTTACCTGGGAGCAAGCCCACTGAACCTCTATGGTAGCCTTGTCTCACAGCGCTTAGTCAAACTATGGAATCCACCTCCAAAAGATTTAGTGATGGCCACCGATTTGGAGGGCTTTAAAAGGGGATGGGACAGATTAATAGAGGATGATAAAGGGACTGGAAACAAGGCCCTATGAGGAGAGACTGAAAGAACTGGGCATGTTTAGCCTTCTGAAGAGGAGACTGAGGGGAGATATGATCACACTCTTCCAGTCCTTGAAGGGATGTCACACAGAGGAGGGCCTGGATCTCTTCTCGATCATCCCAGTTTGCAGGACACGGAATAATGGGCCCAAGTTACAGGAACCCAGATTCCACCTAAACATCAGGAAACATTTCCTTACTGTCAGAGCAATAAGACAATGGAATCAACTACCCAGAGAGGTGGTGGACTCTCCCACTCTGGAGGCATTCAAGGTGCAGCTGGACAGACATCTGTCAGAGATGCTTTGACCTGGATTCCTGCATTGAGCAGGGGGTTGGACTCGATGGATGGCCTTGTAGGCCCCTTCCAACTTTATGATTCTATGTTGACAAGGTGCTTGGACAGGTTCGTGCAACCACATCCGAATATGATCCTTGCCCCTCTTGGCTTATTAAATCTAGCAGGGAGGGAACAGCCGTCTGGGCCAGGGAGGTGAGGTGATCAATGCCTCCTTGCGAGAGGGAGTGGTCCCATGGCACTTGAAAGAAGCGGTGGTGAGACCACTCCTTAAGAAACCCTCTCTGGACCCAGAAGATCTAAACAACTTTAGGCCAGCAGTGGATGTTCCTTTACTGGGCAAGGTCCTTGAGCGGGTGGTGGCCAACCAGCTCCAGACCCTCTTGGATGAGACTGATTATCTAGATAGACTCTTGTTCTGATCCAGCAGGGCTGTTCCTGTGTGCTTAGGTTCATAAGGCTGCTGTAGAGCCTTTGTGCCCTCCAGATGCGATGGACTACGATTCTCATCGTTCCCAGCCAGCATGGCCAATTGCCCGCCACAGTGGGGGAGGCTGGTCCAAAGAGGAAGCAAAAGGACACGTGCACAAACTAGCCCATCCCCACCCGGCTGGCCCAGAAGAGTCCAGCCTAGCAGGGGTGCTGCGCCTGCCCCGGCCCGCTAGTTCTGCTTGGGGGGGTCCCGAGGAAGGACCCCGCTACGCGCCCCCCTGCAAAGGAACTGAGCTGGAATCCTAGAGAGGAAGGCAATTTGGGGAGCCAGGGCAGGGCCCTGTCTCCATGGCAACGGCACCTCCCTCCACCCCACCTCACAGTCATAAAATGTCCCTGCCCCCCCCACCCCACGTCCCTCCTTCCTCTCCTGCAGACCCTCCAACATTTCACAGATGAAAATAGGGACACACCTGTGAATTTGTCAGAGGTAGGGTTAAGCAACATGAAGGTGTGATCAAGAGGGTGTGGCCAGGCAGCATGAGGGCGTGGCCAAGGGAGTGGCCAGACATGCAAAGGGCATGGTCAAGTACAAAAGTGATCAGAGGAAACACAAAACTGCAGTATTTTCTCCCTCTCTCCTAGAACCTGGGGTTATCCACTAAATCTAAATGGTGGCCCATTTGGGACCAACCAAATGAAATATTTCTTTGCGTAGAAAATGAATAAATAAATAATAGTGCATAGTTAAACTGTGGAATTCACTGCCACAAGATGTAGCCATGGCTGCCAACTTGGAGTAGACAAATTCATGGAGGTTAGGATCTAGTTTCCCTTCTCAAGGCATTATATTACTGATAAGGCTATCAATGGACTAGTCATGATGGCTACATAGCACCTCTAGGATTGGAGACACCATGCCTCTGAAGACCACTTGCTGGGGAACGTGAGTGGGAGCGTACTGTTACCCCCATGTCCTGCTTGAGAGCTTTCCAGAGCCTCTGGTTGGTCACTGTGGGAAACAGGATGCTGGACCAGATAGGGCTTTCCAGTAGGGCTCTTTTTATAATGATTAATAAATAAATAAATTGATGATGATGATAATTCTCCCAGTGTCTCTGGGAGAAAAGAACAACAGTGATTCCAGTAGTGATAGGAGCATTAGGGGCAATCCTGAAAGGATGAAAAAGCACTTGAGTGCAATTGGTATTGATACGATCACGATAGAACAGTTACAAAGAGTAGCACTACTAGGTACTCACTGCATAATCAGAAGATACCTCACTGACTCTTAGGTACTAGGTTGTACGCAAGCACTGGGGTTCCAAAAATTTGGTCCAAACATCTGGTGGATCGTGGATAACACGATAATAATAACAAGAAAAATAAAATTTATTCCTTACCCGCCTCCGTTTGGATCGAGGTAGGGAACAACAACAAACATAAAATACATACGCTCATTAAAAACATAGTTTACATTATTAAACATCTTAAAAGCATCCTAAAATTCCACCGGATAGGTCTGCCGGAAGAGATCAGTCTTTAAGGCTTTCTTGAATTCCAAAAGACTGCTAAGTTGAAGAATCTCCTCCGGCAGGCCATTCCACAATCTGGGGGCAGCAGAAGAGAAGGTCCTCTGGGTAATACCTGTCAGCCTAATTTTGGCTGACTGAAGTAGATTCTTCCCAGAGGACCTGGGTGTGCGGGGCAGATTGTACAGGAGAAGGCGATCCCGTAGGTAGCCTGGACCCAAACCATGTAGGGCTTTAAAGGTAATAACCAACACTTTATACTTTGCCCGGAAACTAATTGGCAGCCAGTGAAGTGCTTTTAAAACTGGTGTAATATGGGCACCCCTAGGCGTACTGGTGACCAGCCTGGCTGCCATATTTTGCACTAGTTGAAGTTTCCAGACTAGGTAGAAAGGTAGCCCTATGTACAGCGCATTGCAGAAGTCGAGCCTCGCAGTTACCAGCGCACGCACTACCGTCTTTAGGTCTTCCAACTCAGGGAAGGGGCGCAGCTGATGTATCAGCTGAAGCTGATAATAGGCACTCCTAGCTGTCGCATCTATCTGGGATGTCATTTGGAGCAACGGATCCAGGAGCACCCCAAGCTGCGAACACAGTCTTTCAGGGGGAGTGTATCCCCATCCAGAACTGGTTGACACACCTCCAAACCCAGGTTGTGACCTTTGACAGCAAGCACCACCGTCTTGTCTGGATTCAGTTTCAGTTTATTTTTTCCTCATCCAGCCCATTTCCACCTCCAGGCATTCATTCAGAGGAGACACACACTATCCTTTGCTGATGCTGTTGCCGAGGGCATAGAGAAATATATTTGGGTGTCATCAGCATACTGATAGCACCCCGCCCCATGCCTCCGGATGATCTCTCCCAGCAGCTTCATGTAAATATTAAATAGCATTGGGGAAAGAATGGCACCTTGCGGTATGCCACATAGCAGCTCCTTCTTTGAGGAGCAGCTATCCCCAAGCATCACCATCTGGAACCTGCCCGAGGGTAGGACCGGAACCACTGGAGCACAGTGCCCCCGATTCCCAGTCCCCTCAGGCGTTCCAGAAGGATACCATGGTCGATGGGATCGAAAACCACTGAGAGGTCCAGAAGAACCAACAGGGACACACACAAACAATTCCCACAAGGAAAAAAGGCAGAGGGCAACAGAAGAAGCCAATGTGGCTTCACAATAAACTCAAAGATGACCTGAAAACATAAAAGGACACGTATAGGAAGTGGAAGGAAGGACAGGCTACAGGGGAAGAGTACAGGCAGGTAGCACAGAACTGCAGGAATAGTGTCAGGAAGGCTAAAGCTGAGAATGAGCCAAGGTTAGCTGCGCTCCTTCCTCGCCGCCGGCGCGCTCCTGCCCCGCCTGGCCGCCTGGCCGACAAAGGCACCGGTCCGCAACCACCAGGTCTGTGCGGGGGGGGGATTGCGGGCGCCGGGCGGGCTCGCGGTCGCGCTCGGCTTTCCTCTGCGCCCGGAGCTAGGCCGGGTCAGGAGCGTGCGCGGCGGCCGGTTGGCAGCCGGTTGGCAGCGGGGAAAGCGGCTG
This sequence comes from Shinisaurus crocodilurus, assembly GCA_021292165.1. Classification (NCBI taxonomy): domain Eukaryota; kingdom Metazoa; phylum Chordata; class Lepidosauria; order Squamata; family Shinisauridae; genus Shinisaurus; species Shinisaurus crocodilurus. The sequence goes on from CM037879.1 coordinate 9,599,566, forward strand.
CTGGAGGAGGCAGCCGGCGGGGGGTGGCGGGCGCTGGGCAAGCAGGCATTTCCCGGCTGCTTTGCTCCGGAGCCCTCCCCCCCCGGCATGAGAGGGGGGGGCGCTAAATATAAGCCAGCCTAGGGCGCCAAACTGCCCTGCACCGGTCCTGGGCATTATATTACTGATAAATAAAAATAAATAAATAAACATAAATAAATAAATAAATAAGGCTATCAAAGGACTAGTCATGATGGCTAGATAGCACCTCCAGGATTGGAGACACCATGCCTCTGAAGATCACTTGCTGGGGAACATGAGTGGGAGCGCACTGTTACCCTCATGTCCTGCTGGAGAGCTTTCCAGAGCCTCTGGTTGGTCACTGTGGGAAACAGGATGCTGGACCAGATAGGCCTTGCCAGTAGGGCTCTTTTTATGGACTGAACCTAGCACAGAGAGGAAGGCACGAAGACCTTCCCTTACAAGAAGAGGCAAGCCCAGTCCCTATATCCAAACCCAGGTTGCTTCAGTGTATGCAGGGACTTGGTTTGCACATGAAGATGTCCTTCCTTTTGTCTGTTAGATTTACGGGTTGAATAAGGCAATCTGGAGGTTAATTTTTGACAGCCAAGTTTAGAGCACAAGCCTTTGAAGGGCACAAATTGTGTCAGTCTTCAGAATAAATTCATGAGCAGTTGCCCATTATAAGACTCTGACCATCAAGGGCTATTCCTGGAGCTCTGATGGGAGCAAAGTCTAGTTTTACAGCCTGATGCGACAAATGTTCATTGAAAAACTACTCCTTCTTTCAATGGGGCTTTTACTCTCAAGGAAGTGGCCAGAAGACTGCTGCCTTATAGCACAATCCTAGGCAAGATCACTCAGAAGTATGTCCCACGGAATTGAACAGGGCTTACTCCCAAGTAAGTGTACCATTGAATCACACTTAGATTTAGGGAAATTCAATAACAAATTGTCAAGGAGGGCCACTGGGATGGACTATGCTTTGTTAAAAGACTGAGAAGGCTTAACAAGGTTTTTTTGTTTTTTGTTTTTTAATTATGGAGAAAGGGTATGCCTTCAATGCAAATGTATACTGGGACAAAATATTTCAACCTTTATTCTTTTTTAAAAAAAATCATGGTAAGTGGTTAATAAATATTTGTCCTTCCCACAATACATATTTCTTGCATTTGAGCACATCTATCCAGTATTAAAGACTGAAGCTCCATGTTTTAAAGCAATCTACAACACAGACCATCAAGTATCGTGTCATTGAGGGGAAATCGTGAAATGCTGCTCCTTGCTAAAAGAAGAGGAAGCAGCAGCAGCCAGTGCTTGGATGACTTTTCCAGAATTTTATTATTACTTATAATCTTATATATTATAATTATATCTTATATATTATAATTATTACATTATTAGATTTTATATTCTTTTATTATATTTCATAAGCGGCTATTGTAATTTTTCAAAATCTTATTTAAACTCTTAACTTTGGATTTCTGGTGTTTTTCAGGAAGGGGGGTGTCAGTGCTTGCAAGGCAATCTTTTCCTTTTTTGTTTCAAAATTGTCAGGATTGGCACAAATTCAACAGGTAAAGCTTCCCCGCCCCCCCCGCCCCCCCGCCCCCCCGCAACATGGAGCTTCAGCGAAGGTTCTTGCATTTCCTTCTGACACTGTATCGCGCCGGTTAGAGGCACCGAGTCAGCTCTGAAAGGAAGTCCTGTGGCTTTCACTGGCTCAGCTTGTCTGAGCGTGGAAAGCTAAGCAGGGTCAGGCCTGGTTGTTACTTGGATGGGAGACCCCTCCTCGAGTTTCCTGCATTGAGCAGGGGGTTGTAGGCTCCTTCCAACTCTATGATCTACGAAATCTACGAAATGAAATCTTTGGCAATTTAAAGATAGGATTCACGTGATCAGTTCCCTGTTTCTCCTCGCACCCACCCGTGCACGCGCACGCACAAAGGCGCGCATGCGCACCCCTCGCCTCCACCTCCCACACAGTGTAGCCGCGTCTCTCTACTCTTAAAGGGGCCGTGGGCAAAATCCAGTTGCAGCTAATCTAAAACTGCAAGCTGAGCTGCCACTGCCCACGTGGCCCCTTTAAAAGCAGCTTGAAGTAGCTGGGAGTTCCCGACTCTGCAGGACAAAGCAGAAGAAGCCGCGATGGCTTATGAGTTTTCCTGAGGGTCGCGCCATTTCCCTGGCCACTGGAGACTCTGCTCCTGCCTTTTCCTGCCCGGCGACTCTGCTCTTTCTCGGTGCCTCCCTCCCTCCCGCGATCCGGTGAGACCCCCCCCCTTGTGAATTTGGGCAGGGGGCGGCCCTGGGCTGCAGTGGGGGAGGGGGGCATGACGCGGGGGGGGGGAAAGGTGGAACACCCCCCCCCCCATTTCACCCCACAGGCTGTTCTGTTTGGGGTTTCCCCACAAACTCGGGTGCTTTTTTCTTTCTCTTCCTCCGTAAAGCCAGGAGAACCTTTTGGTTTGGGGGGGGGGATTAAAGGAGGTCTGCGCGGGATCCAGCAGGTTCGTGGACTCTGCACCCGGACATCGGCTAAAGTCATTGCCGCCCACCCCCAAATCGGGCCCTGTGGCTCTGGGTTCCCCAACGCGGCTCCTCCGAGGGATTTCTGCGCGTGGCCGAGATGCTCCCCTGGTTCTGGGCTGGCCTGGCTGGACCGCCCAAAGCAAGCCCAATTGGGCCGAGGGGGACGGATGAGGTGCCCCCCACCCCCGCCCAGGGCTGGCCCCACTATTGGGCAGAGGGAGGTGTCGCCCCCGGCAGCTGATTCGGGGTGCCCTGAAAGTCCAGTGACTGAGTATTTCCCACCCTCTTCTTGCTCTTCTCCTGCCGGGGATGTGGGGAGACGCGCTTTGGCAGGGCGGGGAGCAAAATGTCCTGTGTCAGCCATAATGCACTCCTGAACAGAGAGAGATCAGTCTGGTCGAGATTATTATTAAGATTATTATTATTATTGCAAAAAAGGATTTTAAAAAAAGGATATTTGTTGTGGTTACATACAGAGCTGTTCTTGGTGATTGACAGGATTACTCTGTATTCGTGGTAAGCAAAAACAAAAACAGGAGGGGGCTTGAGTGCAGATGGAGAGGATCTCCTAGTAGTGGATGCAATTGAGCCCTGGTATGTGCCTACAGTCAGGTATATTTAGGGGCAGTGAGGGAGGCAAAGAAACTGCCTCTATTCAGTCTTGTATTTGTTGGCCAGCAGAGCTCTTTTGGGTTGTCCTGGGGCCCTATTATATGCTGGCCCCAAGGATACACTGGACCCCTCTGAGGCCCACTACAATCTATCTATATAAAAGAAAGTGGACTGACTGACTGACTGACTCGTAAACGCCCAGATCAAACCGTTTAATCTAGGAACGTGAAATTTTGAAGGAACATTGCTTTTATGACGTAGAGCCCCACCAAAGAAGGGTTTTTCGAAATTCCATCCCTAACTGGGAATGAAAAAAGGGGGCAAAATCGCCCCACAATCATATCTCCTATGGGCAAAACAATGGGGGAGCAGTTATTCAATTTGGCTTCACCTCAGAATTGCTGCAGGAGCCAATAGGAGCAGTTAGCAAATAGCCCATATGACACTTAGAATGTTCCTATGAATTCCTACAGGGACCAATAGGGGTGGGTATGCAAATCTCCCCTCAGCCGTTTAGAATGTTCTCTGAGGGGGTGAAAAGGGAGGGAAACTTGTTAAATAAATGCCTGACTGAATGACTGCTGTGTGTGGGGCGTCATCGCATAGGATCCATCACGTTTTGATGGTTCCGCCCCAAACTTGGCACACATACTCTCCATCACCCAAGGACAAAGACTGGCAGGTTCAAATCTCCGAAAAACCCTCACTGCACCTGTATGGCTCAAAATAGATGAGAGCCAATGGCGTCACTTGGAATGTTCGCAGAGGGGACAATCAGGAGCGGATATACAAATCTCCCCTGCATCAAAACAGAATGTTCATATGAACCACAGCCAGGGTGGAGCTCTGATTTCATTGTTGGGTAGTCCCTGGGGGGGGGTGCAAGCAGGGATTACGTTGTGGGGTAGTCCCGAGGGGGAGGGGGCAAGCAGGGATTACGTTGTTGTGTAGTCCCGAGGAGGGGTAAACTGGGATTACAGTAATACCTTGGATTACAAGTAACTTGGTTTGAGAGCGTTTTGCAAGACAAGCAAATTTTTAAATATTTATTTAATTTTTTTTTTACTTGATATACAAGTGTCGTCTTGCAAGACAAGTACCGTAGTACGGCTTAAATTAAAAATCTGTGTACAAATTTTTTTGGGGGGATTTCGTTTTGATATAAGAGTGTTTTGGATTACAAGCACGTTTCCGGAACAAATTATGCTCTCAATCCAAGGCATGACTGTACATTGTTGGGTAGTCCCGGGGAGGGGAGAGCAAGGATTTCATTGTGTAGTCCTGGGGGGGGGGGAGCAGGGATTGTACAATATACAAACTATTGTGAACCGCCCAGAGAGCTTCAGCTGTGGGGCGGTATAGAAATGAAATAAATGAAAAATATACGAAGCTTTATGGCGGGAAAAAGATACTCCTGGATCTCTTGGCGGCTTTCTCTACCATCGCCCATGGTATCCTTCTGGGGAGGCTGTCTGAGATGCCAGTGGGGGGTACTGCATTGCAGTGGTTCTGCTCCTACTTGGATGGCCAGCTCCAGAAGGTGGTGCTTGGGGAATGCTGCCCGGCCCAGTGGACTCTCCAGTACGGGGTTCCCTCAGGGGTCGGTCTCATCCCCCATGCTATTCATGTGGCTCACGCTGGCTCAGCTTGTCTGAAGGAACTGGGCATGTTTAGCCTTCAGAAGAGGAGACTGAGGGGAGATATGATCGCACTCTTCCAGTACTTGAAGGGATGTCACACAGAGGAGGGCCAGGATCTCTTCTCGATCATCCCAGTTTGCAGGACACGGAATAATGGGCTCCAGTTACAGGAACCCAGATTCCACCTAAACATCAGGATAAATTTCCTGACTGTCAGAGCAATAAGACAATGGAGCCAACTACCTAGGGAGGTGGTGGGCTCTCCCACTCTGGAGGCATTCAAGGTGCAGCTGGACGGCCATCTGTCAGGGATGCTTTGAGCTGGATTCCTGCACTGAGCAGGGCGTTAGACTCGATAGCCTTGTAGGCCCCTTCCAACTCTACTTTTCTATGATGCTTAGGTGGAATCTAGGTTCCTGTAACTTGAGCCCATTATTCCGTGTCCTGCAAACTGGGATGATTGAGAAGAGATCCTGGCCTTCCTCTGTGGTTAAATTTGGTTTTTAAAACAATTTCCAGGTAGTTTTGTGTAAGAGAGGCTGAAGGAGAACAGAGCAGTAGCAGGATGCCTGATGGGGAGGGGTGTGGTGGGGGCGTTGGAAGAAAAATGGGCAGGGGGCTCAACGGGAGGCTGAGAGTGGGAGCTGGTTTGGACGGGGAGGAACGTTGGGGTGCGCGGAGGATGCTGCATCCTCTGACTTTCAAGCCCATGAAAGGAGTTTTGGTTCGTGGCTCCCAAAACCTCCTCAACCTAGTCTCTGGTTTCTCTTTGAGTCTTGGCATGTGCCTGCCTTTCCTTCTGGAACGGGACCTGGTTGCCACCTGGAGTCCTTGCCATTCCTTCTTGCCCTGACAGGGTTATGATTCTTTTACAGGTCTTGGCTTTGCAGAGCTTCATTAGCACCGCTCTTTGCTGCACGGATCAAAGATGGACGAGCAGGACTCTGCTACCGCTGAAGCAGGAAGAGGCCGCGATGCCATCAGGAACTGGGAGTGCCAGTGAAACCTGGGAAACTACGGGACAGAATATCGTGAGCCAGGAAATGGCCAGCTCAGATGTGCAGTGCCAATGTTTCAGGCAGCTCCACTACCAGGCGGCTCAGGGCCCCCGAGAGATCTGCACCCAGCTCCACCATCTCTCCCGTCAGTGGCTGAAGCCAGAACGACACACCAAAAATCAGATCGTGGACCTGGTAATCCTGGAGCAGTTCCTGAGCATCCTGCCCCTGGAGATGTCGAGCTGGGTGAGGGAATGTGGGGCGGAGACCAGTTCCCAGGCGGTGGCCCTGGCAGAAGGCTTCCTCCTGAGCCGGGAGGAGGAGAAGAAGCAGGAGGAGCAGCGGGTGAGAGCATTGCATCCTGGGAGCTCCACGGGGTCAGGCATGTGAGGGGGGACATCCCAAAACTCATTCTATGAATTACTCAACCTTTTCTGGAAGTTATCTGAGGAGGGATGTCCCATACCCATGCCCCCTGCCCCCAAGAGTCTATCCTTTTTTAAATTCTCTTCTCATGGCATGTCTTGGATCCACATTCCGTTTCAGGTAGAGAATCTATGTGTCGAAGTGGGGCCTGATTTCCCTGCCCTCTGCAGAGTCCCCTGCGAACAGGCATCGAGCAGGAGAGTGATGGAGGTGCCGCCTCACAGGGTAAGGATTAGCTGCGGGGCTGGGGAGCGTGCAAGAAATCCTTGGGCTGCTTTTATTCCCCCCCCCCCCCGAGTCGTTGGGGGGGTGGGGGGAAGAAACCTGTCTCCAGCCTTTTTCTCAGTTAAAAGAATCAAATTCAGTAACTGAAGACGTTAGACAAGGAAATCTGCACTTTGAATTCTGGCCAAGAGCCCAACTGGGGAGAGATGCGTTTTCACCCAATCACCCTATCGCATCCAGACTGCAAATAAGGGATAAGACACCTCCGGACATGCCTGTGTTCTTACACTTGCATCACTTAAGCTGCAGTCCTGTGTATTTTCCTGGGAAGGAAGTCCTGTTGTGTTCAAAGGGGCTTACTTGCTAGTAAGTGCATTTAATATATCCAGGGGCCGGGTGGTGGTGGTGGCTCAGCTGTCATCTTAATCTCCAAGACAAGCATATGCTCCCGGTTTCCTTTCTCTCTCAGAGGGGATGGCATAATGCCAGGAATCAATCCTCAGCCACCGCTTCTTCTTTGTGATGGCGTGGGAGCGGATCAGGTCGGGAGAAGGATCCCTTGGGTGCCCCTGTCCCCCGCTCACCTCTCTGGGCCTGAACAGAACTCTCTCCTCCTGTTTGCCTCCAGCAAAGCTCAGAACACAAGCAGCACCCTGCTGGGTCAGGCCAAAGGCCCATCTAGTCCAGCATCCCGTTTACCACAGTGGTCAGCCAGACGATACCTGTGGAGCCCACCAGCAGCGCATGAGCGCAATATACCTTGGACGCTGTTCTTCCCTGTAATTGGTCTGGAGATGCATTCTTCCCCAGATCCTGGAGGTCGCCATCATGACTAGTAGCCCTTTGGTAACCTCTAAAAGGAAGGCTATAAATGTCACTCCTGGATGCTTAAATCGTCCACTATGCCCAGCCAACTCACTTGAAGCAGCCTTTTGGATTTTGTTACTATACGATCTTTACGTTAGGTGTGAGGAGGAAGTGTTGATGTTTTTTCTGTCCAGGGTCTGGTGCCCTTTGAGGAGATCGCTGTGTCCTTCAGCAAGGAGGAGTGGGCACTGCTGGATCCTGACCAGAGAGCCCTGCACAGGCAAATCATGGAGGAGAATTGTGGGATCGTGGCCTCTCTCGGTAAGGCTCCCTCTTTCCCTGGCTGGCAATAATATCTCTTTACAAATGCAATGATGGTAGGAGTAGTAGTGGGAATGTTAGTAATTTTTTCCCCATTCTCTATATTCATTGAAGTATTTCGAGGTTACCTTTTGGGCATCCCCCTCGCAAGTGGCATACGCAAGCAAAGGAGGATGCATTAAGATAATCCAGTCATTATACACTGTTACAACAGGAGCTTCAAGACACTGGGCTCAGCCATACCAGAAACATTTCCAGGAGACACATTCAGACAGCTCAGGAGTCTCAAAAACCAGCAGTGCAACCACCGTGATTAGGGAAAGGCAGCCAAAGACAGGCAAGCTTTTAAGCAACACTGGAAGGCCTGCCGTGGAGGGGCCCGTGTGCAATTCGATGGTGTATCCCAGCCTCTCAGGTTCCCTTCTGTTTGGTCTAGCAGGATTTGCCCACTTTTATTTATTAAAACATTTATAATCCTGCCTTTCCATTAAATGAAAAATCACAAAGGAGTGAACAGTGTTAGACATCAATACAAAATGGTAAAAAAGACACAGAACATAATCAAAACAACAATGAGCTTCTGGTCCTGAAAACGTCAGGAATTATGAAGAGCTGCAGTGAATGCAAATACAGACATGAGCCAATGTGCCGGCGCAAAACCTGATGGCGCAGCACTGTCGTGGCCTAAAACCCAAAAGGCAACAGGGAGGGAGGAGGGAGGCGTGTGTCACAGGAACGTCGGAACCTCGGAAGCTGCCTTCTGCTGAGTCTGGCCCTTGGTCCCTCTAGCCCAGTATTGTCGGCACTGACTGGCAGCAGCCGCTCTCCTGGGTTTCAGGCAGGATTCTTTCCCAGCCCGACCTGGAGAAGCCAGGGATCGAACCTGCGACCTTCCGCATGCAAAGCAGGTGCTCTCTCACACTGAGGTGTGGTTCCCCCCCCCCCTTAGAGCACCAGGTCTTCCTAGGCAGTCACCCACCCAAGCACTGACTAGGCCCAACCATGCATGGCTTACGAGATCAGACGAGTTCAGGCTGTTCAGATGTCCCTACGGATGGCGTTGCACAGCATTGGCGCCTGCTGTGCCCCTGCCCATGGGCAAAGCGTTATAGCTGTAGGTGTGTGAGGGGAGGGGGGAGTGTGAGAGGCGTGTGGAATGCTGAGGTGTCTGCAAATTGGCTGAGAGAATGAGGAGGCGGGGTGAAGCCTGTGTTATAATGACAGTGGGCGGAGCTGTTCAAAGGAAGTCTGGAGGAGCCTAAGGGAGGAGGGGGGGAGAGAAAGAGGGAAGGGGTCTTTCTGAGAAGTCTGAGGGGAGTCAGAGGGAGGTGTTTTTTTTAGGGTTTAGAATCTATTAACATTATCCATTTCCCTACCCTTTATTGTGAAAAAATGAACTTGCTTTCCTTTTAAAAACATAAAAGGAGTGGTCTGAATTAGTTACCCAGAAGAGGTTGATGGCAGGGGAGAGCTCACTGCTCCGCTACTGAGAAGGTCCCGTGCTACACATCATAGACAGAGTGAGAAAGCAGAGCCGGGCAGCCAAGGAAGATGTTCGCGTGTTGAGAGGCTCACCTGGGACTGGTCCTTCCTGTATCAGAAATGCTGAACCTTTAGGACCAGGGGTGAGGAAACCTTTTCCCATGAATGTCCGTTGACCCACAGGGGAAGTCGGTCGGGGGCAGCTGCTGATGGCGGGTGGAGCAGGAGCAGGAACCTGTCATTAGTGTCTGAACAAATTTCATAGGTCATTGAGTTAGAAGGAGCCTACAAGGCTATCGAGTCCAACCCCCTGCTCAATGCAGGAAACTAGAGGAGGGGTCTCCCATCCAAGTAATAACCAGGCCTGACCCTGCTTAGCTTTCCACACTCAGACAAGCTGAGCCAGCGTGAGCCACAGGCAGTTGGAATGGACGGGACCAACTTCATCCATAAAGTGTGTGCACACTTTTTAAAATTAATTTTTTATTGTGAATTTCAATAAAGCAAAACCATATAAGGAAAAGAAAGAAATAAGATTCAATGTTCTTATATAAATTTAAATGAAGTACTCACAGCAAATCCATTGATGATGCCGGCATAGACGCGAAGACCCACAAGCCGTGAGATTCAGTGATCAACTTATTCAAGTTTAACTTTGTCATGTGAGAGATGTCTCTGGGAATATGCATTCCCAAATGAGTAATAAACTCTGGGCAGCATCAAAATTGACTACTGAACATCAGCCCTTTGAGTTGGGTCAGGAAAGGCCGGGAGCCGCAGACTCAACTTGTGATTAACGTGGCAACCAGGTTAGAATGGACGGGAGCAACTTTATCCGTAAAATGCGGAGCACGTTGATTCCAGTGGGGCGTGGGCTCCGGTAGGGAGGGTACCTTCATTCCTCAGGTTTGGATACCACAGTCTCCACTGGATGGTGCTGAGCCCATAACGGTGGGAGAGAAATATGCTCTCTTTGCCACCAACACCACCATAGCTTAGATGTTAAAAATGAGGATATTTAACTTAATGTAAATAATTTCTGTGGCACCGAAGAAGAAAAGGTTCTCTGCCCCTCCTTGATAGGTCTTCTCCTTTCTCTCTTTATCTGGATTTCCATCCTAATGTCGCTTGAGACAGCTCATAACATCATGCCTCAGATTGTCCACTTACCTGCACAACAATCCAGTGGGGTAGGCGAGGATGAGAGAGAGTAACCGGTCCTGCAGCATCCAGAAAAATTCATGTCTGAGCTGCGAGCAGAGCCCAGGACTCTGGTCCCAATCCATTGCTCTTGACTACACCAGCTCAAAGCCAATGCCAGGCAAAAGAGGCTGTTTGGCACATAGTATGATCTGCCTCCAGTCTCGGTGTTGAGAGTTCTTCCTTTTCTCACAATAGTCAATTGAAGTCATTCAATGATTTTGAAGCTCTATTTCTAACTCAGGCTTTTACCAATTTCTTGTCTTGATTCTAGAAAGTGAATGGTGTGAAATGGAGAATGAGAGAGAACCATGTGGGATGCCACCGAAAACAAACAGATGTAAAAATAGAGAAAGGTGGAGAAAGGAAACTGAAGTAAATCCGAAGAGGAGGAATAAATGCTTTGCTTCTCAGGGCAGTCACTACAATGATATCTCAATGGAAGAAAAACTGGCTAAACAACAGGAAAATTTTGTGTGCTCTGTGTGTGGGAAAACCTTCAAGTCTCAATCAAGCCTCAATGTTCATTGTAAAATCCACACAGGGGAGAAACCACATCAGTGCTTGGAGTGTGGAAGGAGATTCAGTCGGAAGACACATCTCACTTCTCATGAAAGAATTCACACAGGGGAGAAACCACATGAATGCTTGGAGTGTGGAAAGAGATTCCGTTTGAAGACATATCTCACTTCTCATCAAAGAATTCACACAGGTGAGAAACCATATCAATGCTTGGATTGTGGAAAGAGATTCAGTTCGAAGAAACAGCTCACTTCTCATGAAAGAATTCACACAGGGGAGAAACCATATCAATGCTTGGACTGTGGAAAGAGCTTTAGTCAGAAGAAAAATCTCACTTTTCATCAAAGAACTCACACAGGTGAGAAACCATATCAATGCTTGGCATGTGGAAAGAGCTTCAGTCGTAAGACACATCTCACTTCTCATCATAAATTTCACACAGGTGAGAAACCACATGAATGCTTGGAGTGTGGAAAGAGATTCATTCGGAAGATACAGCTCACTTTTCATCAAAGTATTCACACAGGTGAGAAACCACATGAATGCTTGGATTGTGGAAAGAGATTCATTCGGAAGATACAGCTCACTTTTCATCAAAGTATTCACACAGGTGAGAAACCACATGAATGCTTAGAGTGTGGAAAGAGATTCATTCGGAAGGCATATCTCACTTCTCATCAAAGAATTCACACAGGTGAGAAACCACATCAATGCTTGCAGTGTGGAAAGAGATTCATTCGGAAGACACAGCTCACTTCTCATCATAAATTTCACACAGGTGAGAAACCACATGAATGCCTGGAGTGTGGAAAGAGATTCATTCGGAAGATACAGCTCACTTTTCATCAAAGTATTCACACAGGTGAGAAACCACATGAATGCTTGGAGTGTGGAAAGAGATTCATTCGGAAGATACAGCTCACTTTTCATCAAAATATTCACACAGGTGAGAAACCACATGAATGCTTGGAGTGTGGAAAGAGATTCATTCGGAAGGCACATCTTACTTCTCATCAAAGAATTCACACAGGTGAGAAACCACATCAGTGCTTGGAGTGTGGAAAGAGATTCATTCGGAAGACACAGCTCACTCGTCATGAAAGAATTCACACAGGGGAGAAACCATATGAATGCTTGGAGTGTGGAAAGAGATTCATTCAGGAGACACAGCTCACTTCTCATCATAAATTTCACACAGGTGAGAAACCACATGAATGCTTGGAGTGTGGAAAGAGATTCATTCGGAAGATACAGCTCACTTTTCATCAAAGTATTCACACAGGTGAGAAACCACATGAATGCATAGAGTGTGGAAAGAGATTCAATCGGAATGCACATCTCATTTCTCATCAAAGAATTCGAACGTGAGAAACCACATCAATGCTTGGAGTGTGGAAAGAGATTCATTCGGAAGACAGCTCACTCGTCATGAAAGAATTCACACAGGGGAGAAACCACATCAGTGCTTGGAGTGTGGAAAGAGATTCAGTAATAAGCCAAATCTCACTCGTCATGAAAGAATTCACACAGGGGAGAAACCATATCAATGCTTGGAGTATGGAAAGAGATTCACTCAGAAGGAACATCTGACTTCCCATCAAAGAATTCACGCAGGCGAGAAACAATATCAGTGCTTGGAGTGGAAAGAGATTCCGTTTGAAGACAATGCTCACTTTACATCAAAGAATCCACACAGGGGAGAAACCACATCAATGTTTGGACTGTGGAAAGAGCTTTAGTCAGAAGAAATATCTGAATTTTCATCAAAGAATTCACACAGGGGAGAAACCACATCAATGCTTGGAGTGTGGAAAGAGATTCAGGAAAAAGTCAAAGCTCACTTCTCATGAAAGAATTCACACAGGGGAGAAACCACATCAATGCTTGAAGTGTGGAAAGAGATTCATTCGGAAGACATATCTCTCTTCTCATCAAAGAATTCACACAGGGGAGAAGCCATATGAATGCTTGGAGTGTGGAAAGAGCTTCAGTCATAAGACACAGCTCACTTCTCATCAAAGAATTCACACAGTTGAGAAACCATATAAATGCTTGGATCATGAAGAAAACTTTGATTTGACTCCGGTGAGATTAAATAGAATAGATAATAAATGTTCTCCAATGTGTTGGCGCGGATGCCAGGAGTTGGGTACATATGCTCATATGTGGTGGAGTTGTAAAAATGTAATGGATTTTTGGAAAATGATTTTTGAGGAAATATCAGAAATTGTTGGAGCTGATTTAGAGGTATGCCCTAAACTAGCTTTGCTATCAATAACGGAAAAGGTGATCGGTCCTCAAAATGTTAAAGAATTAATTATAAATTTGTTAACGGCAGGTAGACTAATGATAGCAAGGAAATGGAAAATTCAGCAAGTTTTCACTATTACTGATTGGTATAAAGAAGTATGGGATATGGCTTTGATGATATGTTGACTGTATATTAAATGCAAAAGGGGTCAATTAAAGAAAATAATTTCAAGGATATTTGGGGTTTATTTTTGGAATAGTGTATTAAATAAGCGAGGGCACATTTTTGGGATGCCCCTCGTTGGTCACGCACTTTCTGAGGCAAGAATGTTTCCAGTATTTTGGGTGAATAGGGCTCGACGATATAGGTCATTTATGAGATATACGGGTATTGTGTTGGTAAAAGGGGAAGGGAGTTTACCCTGTCAGTTGATGTTTTGGAAGAACATATAATTTGGAATATTAGTTATGGTGTTATATGTGTGTGTTATTTTCTTTGTATTGTTTAAAAATTTAAATTAAATTTAAAAAAAGAAAAAAAGAAAACTTTGATTTGAGGAAAAGCTACACGTAACATCAAAGAACTCACACAGCGGAGCTTTTATATCAGTGTGTGATTACAATTTAACTCCTATTTCATGTTGGAAAACCCATGCATGCGGTGCACTCTATACAGTAAATGAATGCAGGCATGGAGCCATATTTATGTGCTGAAGCTAAAGCAACAAAGAAATATTAATGTAGTTAAGCTTTGTTTCTCGTAATTTAATGCATAGTGAGATTTATTATTATTATGATTATGATTTACATTTATCAATATTGAACTAGATAGTATCTTCCTAGATCAAATGACTGGTTTGATTTTCTCACTTAAGTGTTCCTTAGTTGCAAATCTCTTTATTTTATTCATTTATTATATTTATACCCCGCCTTTTTTCCTGCGAGGAACCCAAGGCGGCTTACATATTCCTCCTCCTCCCCATTTTATCCGCACAACAACCCTGTGAGGTTGGTTAGGCTGAGAGTCAGTGACTGGCTCAAATTCACACAGTGAATTTCGTGGCCGAGTGGGGACCAGAACCCGAATCTCCCGAGTCCCAGTCCAGCACTCAATTGAACACATATTTCCAGTTAGCAAAACCAAGACAATCATTCGTACACAGAGAGACAGACAGACACGTGAGGGATAGAGAAACAAAGAGAGAGTTCCCATAATTCACAGTGTAATGGGTTTTTTCTCTTTATTCCTTATAAGAAAATAAGAAGAGCCATGCTGGATCAGACCAAGGGTCCTACTGTTCACCCAGTGACCTACCAGCTGCCGACGGGATCCCACTGGCAGGGCATGAGTGCAACAGCACCCTCCTGCCCATGTTCCCCAGCCACTGGTGTACTTGAGCATACTGCCTCTGATACTGGAGGAGCACATAGCCAATCAGGACTAGTAGCCACCAGTGGCCTTCTCCATGAATTTGTCCCATCCCCTTTTCAAGTCCTCCAAATTGGTGGCCATCACTGCATCTTGTGGAGGTGAATTCCATAGTATAACTCTGTGCTATGTGAAGATGCCCTTCCTTTTATCTGTCCTGTATCTCCCACCAATCAGCTTCATGGTATGACCCCTTTGGTTCTTGTTTTATGAGGGAGAAAAATGTCTCCTTGTCCACTTTCCCCACACCATGCATAATTTTATACACTTCTGTCATGTCTCCCTTTACACGCCTTTTTGCTCAGCTAAACAATCCCAGCTGCTCTCACCTTTCCTCTTAGGGGAGTTGCTCCAGCCCCTTGATCATTTTAGCTGCCCTTTTCTGTTGGGAGGATATGAAAAGGAGTCAGTCCTATGCTGGTTAGGATGAAGCAGATTTCCCCCCCTCATGCACAGCCTTGTTATTTAAACTGGCTATTGCTGGGGGCTTCCGGGTGAACATGGCACCTTGACGGTCGCACAGAAATCTGTGGCAGCCAATGCAGTGTTTCCTGGCCAGAGAACGTCTGGCTGGGGAATCTACTTCTGATTAAAGAAGCTAAGATTTGATGTTACACCCAAATTATCTCATAGGGTTACAAATTGCTTTCTGTCTGCTTTCCGACTGATAGATTTGCGGCTTGTGACCTGAGGTGGGAGGAAACGGTGCTGTATTCAGGAGACCGGTTTTTACTTAGAGGCATGCATGCTCACTTCCAGAATAGAAAAGTAGAGTTGGAAGGGGCCTACAAGGCCATCGGGTCCAACCCCCTGCTCAATGCAGGAATCCAGGTCAAAGCATCGCTGACAGATGGTTGTCCAGCTGCACCTTGAATGCCTCCAGATTGGGAGAGCCCGCCACCTCCCTAGGTAGTTGATTCCATTGTCTTATTGCTCTGACAGTCAGGAAATTTTTCCTGATGTCTAGGTGGAATCTGGGTTCCTGTCACTTGAGCCCATTATTCCGTGTCCTGCAAACTGGGATGATCGAGAAGAGATCCTGGCCCTCCTCTGTGTGAGAACCCTTCAAGTACTGGAAGAGTGCGATCATATCTCCCCTCAGTCTTCTCTTCTGAAGGCTAAACATGCCCAGTTCCTTCAGTCTCTCTTCATAGGGCCCTGTTTCCAGTCCCTTTATCATCCTTCTTGCCCTCCTCTGAACCCTCTCCAGTTTGTCTACGTCCTGAAAGTGTGGTGCCCAGAACTGGACGCAGTACTCAAGATGAGGCCTAACCAGTGCCGAGTAAAGGGGAATGATCACTTCCCGTGATTTGGAAGCTATACTTCTATTAATGCAGCCCAAAATTGCATTTGCCTTCTTTGCAGCCACATCGCATTGCTGGCTCATTTCAGTTTGTGATCTACCACAATTCCAAGATCCTTCTCACTTGTGGTATTGTTGAGCCAAGTGTCCCCCATTCTGTAACTCAATATTTGGTTTCCTTTCCGTAGGTGTAGCACTTGGCATTTGTCCCTATTAAATTCATTCTCTTGTTTTCGGCCCAGCGCTCTATCAAGATCACTTTGAATTTTGTTTCCGTCTTCCAGAGTATTGGCTATTCCACCCAACTTTGTATCATCTGCAAATTTGATAAGCATTCCCTGCACCTCATCTAAGTCGTTAATAAAAATGTTGAAGAGCACTGGGCCCAGGACCGAGCCCTGTGGTACCCCGCTCGTTACCTCTCCCCAGTTTGAGAAGGAACCGTTGATAAGCACTCTTTGAGTCCGATTCTGTAGCCAGTTGTGGATCCACCTGATAGTTGTTCCATCCAGCACACTTTTAGCTACCTTGCTAATCAGGATATCATGAGGCACTTTGTCGAAAGCTTTGCTGAAGTCCAGATATATTATGTCCACAGCATTCCCACAGTCCACAAGGGAGGCTACCCAATCAAAAGGATGATAAAGGGACTGGAAACAAGGCCCTATGAGGAGAGACCGAAAGAACTGGGCATGTTTAGCCTTCAGAAGAGGAGACTGAGGGGAGATATGATCGCACTCTTCCAGTATTTGAAGGGATGTCACACAGAGGAGGGAAAGGATCTCTTCTCGATCATCCCAGTTTGCAGGACACGGAATAATGGGCTCAAGTTACAGGAACCTAGATTCCACCTAAACATCAGGAAAAATTTCCTGACTGTCAGAGCAATAAGACAATGGAATCAACTATCTAGGGAGGTTGTGGGCTCTCCCACTCTGGAGGCATTCAAGGCGCAGCTGGACAGACATCTGTCAGGGATGCTTTGACCTGGATTCCTGCATTGAGCAGGGGGTTGGACTCGATGGCCTTGTAGGCCCCTTCCAACTCTACTTTTCTATGATTCTATGAAAAAATGAGATCAGATTAGTCTGGCAGGATTTGTTCTTGACAAATCCATGCTGGCTTCTAGTGATCACTGCATTGTTTTCAAGCTGCTTGCAGACTGACTTCTTTATAATCTGCTCCAAAATTTTCCCAGGGATTGATGTCTGACTGACTGGCCTATAGCTCCCAGGTTCCTCCTTCTTGCCCTTTTTGAAGATGGGAACAACATTTGCCCTCCTCCAGCCATCTGGCACTTCACCTGTCCCCCATGATTTCTTAAAGATAATGGACAGTGGTTCTGAGAGTTCTTCCTTTATTACTCTAGGATGCAGCTCGCTAGGCCCTGGAGATTTAAACTTGTTCAGAGTAGTCAGGTGCTCCTTGACCATTTGCCTATCAATCTCAACCTGCAATCCTGCCCCTTCAGTCTGCACTTCAGGTTTGCCTGGGGGTCATAGACCCTCTTTTGGGAGAAGACCGAGCCGAAGTAGGAATTGAACACTTCTGCCTTTTCTTTGTCTTCTGTTATCAATTTGCCATCCTCATTGCGTAGTTGAACCACCAGTTCTTTCTTCTGTCTTTTACTGTGCATGTATCTGAAGAAAGCTTTTTTGTTGCTTTTAGCATTCCTCGCTAACCTTAGCTCATTCTCAGCTTTAGCCTTCCTGACACTATTCCTGCAGTTCTGTGCTATCCTGCCTGTACTCTTCCCCTGTAGCCTGTCCTTCCTTCCACTTCCTATATGTGTCCTTTTTTGTTTTCAGGTCATCTTTGAGTTCATTGTGAAGCCACATTGGCTTCTTCTGTTGCCCTCTGCCTTTTTTCCTTTTGGGAATTGTTTGCAATTGTACCTGTAAAATTTCCTTTTTTAAAAACTCCCACCCATCCTGGGCTCCTTTTCTCATTAGAGTCGCTTGCCATGGGACCTTACTTATCATTGTTCTGCGTTTGTTAAAATTGGCTTTCCTAAAATCCAGGGTACGTGTTTGGCTACACTCAGCTTTTGCTTCCTTTAGAATCAAGAACTCAAGTATAACATGGTCACTTTCCCCCAGAGTTCCCGAAACTGCCACTTTATCCACTAACTTGTCTCTGTTGGTTAAAATCAGGTCAAGGATAGCCGATCCTCTAGTTCCATCCTCCACTTTCTGTAGGAGGAAGTTATCAGCAGCACAACTCAGGAATTTCTTGGAGGGGCCATGCTTGGCTGAATAAGTCTCCCAACAGATATCAGGGAAATTGAAGTCATCCCATTACTACCACATCGTGCCTCCTTGAAACAATGGCAATTTGCTTTTCAAAAGTTCCATCCTCGTCTTCTCCTTGATTGGGTGGTCGGTAGTAGACTCCAACCGCCATGTTCGTTTTATTCTTTGCCTCCTTTATTTTAACCCAGATGCTCTCAATGGGGCTGCCAAGCTCCTCTTCCTGTATCTCTGTGCAGAGATACGTATTTTTAACATACAGTGCAACTCCACCTCCCTTTCTGTTGCTTCTGTTCCTTTTGAACAAGTTATACCCTTCAGTTGCTGTATTCCAGCCATGGGAGTCATCCCACCAGGTTTCAATTATCCCTATCAAGTGCTTCTGCTGTTTTGTTAGCTGTCATTGATTTCTTAATTTTTAAACTTTTCTATTAAAAAAAAAATCTTTAAAATCAAAAGTGAATGAGTTTATGGATAGATAGAAAGAAATAATGAGTCATTTGTAATAGGACAATTGTGTTGGCTAGATGGTTAGGTACTAGAGAGAGTGGGGGGCAGAAGTACTAAAAACTTTTGTCACGTGGTGATTTACTAAATAGTTTATAGTTACTTTTTATTTTTGGGATTCTTAATATATTGTGTATTGGAATTGAAAACACTATTTAATGAAACTATAGGGTTTTAGGGTTTTATTGGTATATTAATAAATGTTAAATTTAAACTAGATTAAATAGTTGATCTACATTTGGGGAGGGTGGAGACTTCTTGTCTTTGTCCTCTTTTGGGTTCCTGTTGTTGTTGTTGCCATAACTGGAAGTGGTTTTTTGTTAACAGAAAATGTTTTAAGAATAACTGTGGTTGCTTAAGCTGTGGGGAAGATTGGAAGTCTATTTTAATTGGAAGTCTATTTTAATTGTGTTTATTGTTTGTTGTATATGTGTTTTAGTGTTTGTATGTTTTTTTACGAATAAAATTCCTTAAGGATAAACTAAAAAGAAGAAGAAAAGAAACTGGTTATCACTAGAGTCTTTGGTGTTAAAGGTCCGCTTCACTGGAGATCACTGGCTGGAATCCATCAGGTTGGAGTGGGGGAGAGAGCTGGCCACAGGGAGGCCGGAAGTAGGGAGGAAGGGCTTGGAAACATGCACCCCGGGGATTGCTCAGTTAACCTTCCCTCCCACTCTGACCAGTGGTTACATTACCTCGTTGGTTTAAGCAGGCAATATTACAGCCTCCATCATTTTCTGCACTTTTTCCAGCTCTGCAATGTCCTTTTTTAGTTGCCATGACCAGAACTGTACACATTATTCTAAGTGCAGTCGCACTATACATTTGTATAAGGGCAGTGCGATCTTGGAAGTTTTATTTCGATTCCTTTCTTAATTATGCCTAACATGGAGTTTGCCTGTTTCACAGTTGCTGCATACTGGTTTGACATTTTCATCGAGCTCTCCACCACAACCCCAATGTGTTGTCATCAGCAAACTTGGCCACTTCACTGCTCACCTCTGATTCCAGATCATTTATGAATAAGTTGAAAAGCTTTGGTCCCAATACAGATCCCTGTGGGACCCCGTTGTTTACATCTCTCTGCATTGGGAGAATTTAGCATTCATTCCTACCCTCTGCATCCTGTTTTTTAACCAGTTACTAATCCATAGGAAGACCTCCCCTTCTTCCATGACTGCTAGGTTTGCTCAGGAGTCTTTGGTGAGGGACTTTGTCAAAAGCCTTTTGGAAGTCCAAGTAAACAGTTTCTACCGGATCACCCCGTCCTCATGTTTATTGACACTCTCAAAGAACTGTAAAAGGTTACTGAGACAGGACTTACCTTTGTGGAAGCCATGTTGATTCTTTCTCAGCAGGGCTTGCCCTTCTATATGCTTACTGATTTTATCTTTAATAACCTTTTCAACCAATTTACCTGGAACAGACAGTAAAGCAGGGGTTCTCAAAGTTTTTAAACAGGGGGCCAGTTCATTGTCCCTCAGACTGTTGGGGGGTCGGACTATAGTTTGAAAAAAATATGAACAAATGGATCAAGTAAAAAAAAAGGACCCAAACACAAATACAGAGGCAGAAATCAAATTCTCTAGGCAGTTTGGAAGTATATGCAACTTTAATCTTTTTAAGCCAAAAAACACTACCTAACATCTCAAAGTTAGATGAACTCCCAAATATCACAGCAGGATTAAGGCTACAATCCTTAGTGGTGAGAGTGTTGGACTGGGACTCGGGAGATCCAGGTTCTATTCCCCGCTCGGCCACGAAACTCACTGGGTGACTTTGGGCCAGTCACTGACTCTCAGCCTAACCTACCGCACAGGGTTGTTGTGAGGATAAAATGTAGAGGAGGATTATGTAAGCCGCCTTGGGTTCCTTGCAGGAAAAAAGGTGGGGCATAAATGTAATACGTAAATAAAATAAAATAAATCCTATGCCCACCTACCTGGGAGTAAGCCCCATTGAACTCAATAGGACTTACTTCTGAGTAGACAAGTATAGGATTGCACTAAAGTGAACAACACAATGCAGTTATACCGAGAGATGGAAATGTCTTGCATAGTTTCATTACTTACTTAGGTTGCAATCCTATGCACTTTCCTCAGAGAAAGGCCTAACCTACCTCACAGGATTGTTGTGAGGATAAAATGGAGAGTAGAAGGAAGATTATGTAAGCCGCCTTGGGTTCCTTGGAGGAAAAAAGGACGGGGTATAAATAAATAAATGCTGAACACAGTAGTCTTTATTCCAGAGCAGGCAAGCATAGGATTGTGCTGTCAAACCACTAAGAAAGTAAACCGCAGCCGCGTCTTAAAGTCATGGGTGACTAACATACTTTTTTTTTTGCGCTGGATACGTCATCTATCAATCTGAACGCCTGGCTTTTTAAAGGCGCGTGCTGCTTTTCATGAGTAGTCCCATGGGGGGGGGGGAGACACCAAGTTCGGAGGGGGGGGACACACGATCACATTACAGAGAAAGAAAAGCACTCCAGTGGTTTGCTTCAAGAAGCCCCCCTCTCCCCCGCTAACTTTTAGGAAACTCAACGTAAGCGATGCTGTTTGGAACTCTAGAAACTCCTTTCGGTTTCCCAAGCGTTGCGCAATCCCTGTAGCCCCCCCAAAGCAGATGGGGGCCAAGCATCAATACATTTCAGGGGAGGGGGCAGCAAACAACAACACCATTATCTACCAGTCTGCTTTGCTCGAAACTGCTCCTCCCCGTCCGCCAAAACCTTTTCGGAAGCTCCCCAATAAGCCCACGGCGCACGACACCGCGCTCTGGAGGGGAAGCTGCCGTGGGGGGGGGGGACACACAGCGGCTAGCCGGCTCTGCTGCGCTTCAGGCGCGCCAAGGAGGCGCGCGGCGTAGACAGGCGAGGGAGGGGGAGCAGCGAGCGGGGCTCCCGCCCTGGCCACCACCAGCTGCTTGAGCAGCACGCAGGGGTCTCCCTCAGAGTGGCGGAGCGAGGCCCCGGACGAGCCGAGAGAGGGGCGGAGGGTGACTGGCGGCTGCTTCCTCCCTTTGGAAGGAGGTGGGGGAGAACCCAAAGCCTTGCCTGCGCGCCTTGCTCCGGTGGGCGGGGAAGGTGACTCCACTCCCTTGCCTGGCGCCCAAATAATCACGAGGGAGAAAAAAGGATGCCCCTCGGAAACCCACAGGCCAGAGCATGTGAATGGAGGCGGGGCAGAAAGCAGGCATCAAGGCCCTGGAAGCAGGTACTCCGCACGATCGGCTGCCGCTCCTCCTCCGAAAACTCTGCCTGCCTGGCTAATGATCAACGAATGACTTTCTCAAATTAGAGCTGCTGCCTGCTGCTGCCGCCGCCACCACAGCCTGGGCCCCTCCTCCTCCTCCTCAAGTCGCCCACGTGGGCTCCGGCTGATCTCATGCCCCCTCCCCATTCTCCTCCGTCAGGCTGAGGCGCTACTCCTGTGGCGAAGCGGCAGCAACTTTTGCCCGAGGCAATTCTTTCCTCCTCTAGAGTAGGCTATATCGGCTACCGGGCCGGATGAAAGGGCCAGACGGGTCAGGTTCTGGTGCGGAGTTAGGGGGTGCTCTGGGTGCACCCTGTCCCACTGCTTGCTGCTTTGCTTGGTGGCGGGTGACAATGCCCATTTTAGCTGCCGGATACGCCAAGTCATTGCCTGTGATGATCCCCCGGTTTTTGGTCATGCACCAGCAGATCTATCTCTCCTTCCCATCCCTGCTATTTTACCCAGAATCGAACAAGGGGCACCTCTGTATCTGGGGAGTTGTAGGGCGTGACAGTACAAGTCTCTCCCTTTAAGAGCTGAGAGGCTTGCACACTGCCACGGGGCAGAGCTGTCACTTCCACCCCAAAAGCTGAAGCAAAAGCTGAGTGTAGCCAAACACGTACCCTGGATTTTAGGAAAGCCAATTTTAACAAACTCAGAACAATGATTAGTAAGATCCCATGGCAGGCACAATTGCAAACAATTCCCACAAGGAAAAAAGGCAGAGGGCAACAGAAGAAGCCAATGTGGCTTCACAGTAAACTCAAAGATGACCTGAAAACAAAAAAGGACACGTATAGGAAGTGGAAGGAAGGACAGGCTACAGGGGAAGAGTACAGGCAGGTAGCACAGAACTGCAGGAATAGTGTCAGGAAGGCTAAAGCTGAGAATGAGCTAAGGTTAGCGAGGAATGCTAAAAGCAACAAAAAAGCTTTCTTCAGATACATGCACAGTAAAAGACAGAGGAAAGAAATTGTGGTTCAACTACGCAATGAGGATTGCAAATTGATAACAGAAGACAAAGAAAAGGCAGAAGTGTTCAATTCCTACTTCGGCTCGGTCTTATCCCAAGAGGGTCTATGACCCCCCTGGCAAACCTGAAGTGCAGACTGAAGGGGCAGGATTGCAGCTTGAGATTGATAGGCAAATGGTCAAGGAGCACCTGACTACTGTGAACGAGTTTAAATCTCCAGGGCCTGATGAGCTGCATCCTAGAGTAATAAAGGAACTGGCAGAAGAACTCTCAGAACCACTGTCTATTATCCTAGCGAAATCATGGAGGACAGGTGAAGTGCCAGATGACTGGAGGAGGGCAAATGTTGTTCCCATCTTCAAAAAGGGCAAGAAGGAGGAACCTGGGAACTATAGGCCAGTCAGTCTGACATCAATCCCTGGGAAATTTTGGAGCAGATTATAAAGGAGTCAGTCTGCAAGCACCTTGAAAACAATGCAGTGATTACTAGAAGCCAGCATGGATTTGTCAAGAACAAATCCTGCCAGGCTAATCTGATCTCATTTTTTGATCGGGTAACCTCCCTTGTGGACTGTGGGAATGCTGTGGACATTATATACCTGGACTTCAGCAAAGCTTTCGACAAAGTGCCTCATGGTATCCTGATTAGCAAGCTAGCTAAAAGTGTGCTGGATGGAACAACTATCAGGTGGGTCCACAACTGGCTACAGAATCGGACTGAAAGAGTGCTTATCAACGGTTCCTTCTCAGACTGGGGAGAGGTAACGAGCAGGGTACCACAGGGCTCGGTCCTGGGTCCAGTGCTCTTCAACATTTTTATTAACGACTTAGCTGAGGAGGTGCAGGGAATGCTTATCAAATTTGCAGATGATACAAAGTTGGGTGGAATAGCTAATACTCTGGAAGACAGAAACAAAATTCAAAGTGATCTCGATAGGCTGGAGCGCTGGGCCGAAAACAGAATGAAATTTAATAGGGATAAATGTCAAGTGCTGCACCTAGGGAAAGGATACCAAATACAGAGTTACAGAATGGGGGACACTTGGCTCAACAATACCACAAGTGCGAAGGATCTTGGAATTGCGGTAGATCACAAACTGAATATGAGCCAGCAATGCGATGTGGCTGCAAAGAAGGCAAATGCTATTTTGGGCTGCATTAATAGAAGTATAGCTTCCAAATCACAGGAAGTGATAATTCCCCTTTACTCGGCACTGGTTAGGCCTCATCTTGAGTACTGCGTCCAGTTCTGGGCACCACACTTTAAGAAGGACGTAGACAAACTGGAGAGGGTTCAGAGGAGGCCAACAAGGATGATAAAGGGACTGGAAAAAAGGCCCTATGAAGAGAGACTGAAGGAATTGGACCTGTTTTAGCCTTCAGAAGAGGAGACTGAGGGGAGATATGATCTCACTCTTCCAGTACTTGAAGGGTTGTCACACAGAGGAGGGCCTGGATCACTTCTCGATCATCCCAGTTTGCAGGACATGGAATAATGGGCTCTAGTTTCAGTTACCTAGATTCCACCTAAACTTCAGGAAAAATTTCCTGTCAGAGCAATAAGACAATGGAATCAACTACCTAGGGAGGTGGTGGGCTCTCGCAATCTGGAGGCATTCAAGGTGCAGCTGGACAGCCATCTGTCAGCGATGCTTTGACCTGGATTCCTGCATTGAGCAGGGGGTTGGACTCGATGGCCTTGTAGGCCCCTTCCAACTCCGCTTTTCTATGATTCTAATCTGGAAGTGAGCATGCATGCCTCTAAGTAAAAACTGGTCTCCTGAATACAGCACCGTTTCCCCCCACCTCAGGTCACAAGCCACAAATCTATCCGTCGGAGAGCAGACAGAAAGCAATTTGTAACCCTATGAGATAATTTGGGGGTAACATCAAATCTGAGCTTCTTTCATCAGAAGTAGATTCCCCAGCCAGACAATCTGCTTTTTAGAACAGAGTATGCTACTCTAAGCAATATTCCAACATTATTTGCCATTTTCATCGCCATGGTTTTACATCTTGTCAAGGGGAAACTTCCCTCTTGTGTGGGAATTATATATCGAACAGATGGAAAGCTTTTTAATCTCAGCAGGCTGAAAGCAAAAAGTAAGGTAATTACAACCTCCGTTGTGGAACTTCAGTATGCTGATGATAATGTGGTCTCCGCACATTCAGAGGATGATCTCCAAACTATCCTAAATGCTTTTGCAGAAGCATACGGAAAGCTTGGTCTCTCACTTAACATCAAAAAACCAAAGTGCTTCATCAGCAAGTGCAAGCCAATCCTTTGGTGATGCCATCTATCCAGCTTGGCGGGGCGGGTAACAATGCCCATTTTAGCTGCCGGATACGCCAAGTCATTGCCTGTGATGATCCACCAGTTTTTGGCCATGCACCAGCAGGTCTATCTCTCCTTCCCATCCCTGCTATTTTACCCAGACTCGAGCAAGGGGCACCTCTGTATCTGGGGAGTTGTAGGGCGTGACAGTACAAGCCTCTCCCTTTAAGAGCTGAGAGGCTTGCACGCTGCCACGGGGCAGAGCTGTCATTTCCACCCCCGTATCCCAATACCCCATTTGAGAGATGGACTCACAGAATTTGCGCTGGCTCCAATGAATCTGCTCCTTGGGCACGATCCTTGAGTCAAGAGGGATGCTTGCGGTGCAGATCTGGTGTCGTGACCCCCGTCCGCGGGCTCCCCGACACGCGAGTTGGTCCTGGTCCGGTCTTCGGGCTTGTCCTCTTGTGAGGAGGCGGATTGCCCCTCTTCCCGCTTTCCTCTTGGGCAACTTGGGCAGAGGCTAAAACTCTGCCCACCTTGCTGGTCTATAGCCTCTGTTCCCAGCACCGCTTGTGGCCCTCGGGGGTCCTTCAAAGTTGCACATCCCTGTTATGCATGCTTACCTGGGAGCAAGCCCACTGAACCTCTATGGTAGCCTTGTCTCACAGCGCTTAGTCAAACTATGGAATCCACCACCAAAAGATTTAGTGATGGCCACCAATTTGGAGGGCTTTAAAAGGAGATGGGACAGATTAATAGAGAAAGCTATCCGTGGCTACTAGTCCTCATGGCTCTATGCTATATAGATCAGAGGAAGTATGCCTAGGTATGCCAGCTGCTGGGGAACATGGGTGGGAGGGTGATGTGGCACTAATGTCCTGCTTGTGGGTTTCCCGTGAGCAGCAGGTTGGCCACTGTGTGAACACAACGCTGGACCAGATTTATTTATTTATTTACATTTATTTATCGCCCATCTGGCCAGGTAAACTGGCCACCCTGGGCGATGTACACAAGATAAAATACAGGATAAAATACATTTAAAACAGTATAAAATTTTAAAATCTTAGCCCACCCCATATTCCCACTTGAACAGCCATGTTTTTAGTGAGCGGTGGAAGCTCAGCAGAGAGGGGGCATAGCGGAGGTCACTCAGGGGAGAGTTCCACAGAGCCCATTCAGTCACGGGAATGGCCACATCAGCAGCTTTCAGTGAAAGGGCACGTCTAGATGAAATTGGTAGAGCTGCCATCTGGTCTTCTGTTCACACATTAACCAGGCACTACACAATCGACCTTATGGCCTAAACCGAGGGCGCCTTTGGAAGGCGCGTGCTGCAGAAGGTCATTCCGCCCCAGTAGGAGGCCGGTCGAGGGTGTTTGGCCCACCCGGGGGGGGTGCACTGCTTTTTTACATCCCCAAGCTTGCTGGCCTCCGACACTCTAGGACAGTGGTCCCCAACCTTTTTCGAGTCACGACCCCCTTTTGTAATGGCAAAGTAACCAGGGACCCCCCCACCACATTTGCATGAATTTGCATAAATTTGCATTTTGATGGGGTAAAGAAAAAACATGAAAAAAATACAATTCTTTTTGTATTTCTATTGTTGTACTTGCTCACCTGCCCTTCCTCTCTCTGGATGTTGGTGGAAATAGGGCCCAACAGGGAGCAGGTGAGTGAGCGGATTTATCATTTGACTAGCCAGCTTTGTATCAGAAAGGAGAAGACACTTTATTTATTTATTTTACTTTATTTATACCCCGCCTTTCTTCCTGCAAGGAACCCAAGGCGGCTTACATAATCCTCCTCTCCATGTTATCCTCACAACAATCCTGTGAGGTAGGTTAGGCTGAGAGTCAGTGATTGGCCCAAAGTCATCCAGTGAGTTTCATGGCTGAGCGGGGACTAGAACCCGGATCTCCTGAGTCCCAGTCCGACACTCTCACCACTACGCCACACTGGCTCTCTGTTCTGCTGGAGACAGCTAAAAATAGTTCTGCAACAGCCACAGAAGCAAGTGAAATGAAATTCATTCACAGTCTCTCTCTCTCTCTCTCTCTCTCCCCCTTTTGCTCCCCTCCCCCTTTACCTTCTTTTTTGTGTGTATGTGCAAAATTTATCTCTCCTCCTCCCCCCCACACCCCATCTCCTCTCCTGCAAGCTCCTCTTCCCCCCACCCTCTCCAATTTCTACTTTCGCGTGCATGCAAAATTCTGGTTTATTTTTTGCTTCTGATATTTATTATTAAATTAAAAATTATTAATTTTTTTGCTCCCCCAGCCCCCCTTCCTCCCCCCCACTCCTTTTATCATTCTCCCTGGCTAGTGCGGGGGGGCTCCTCAGCTTGGGGAGAGTTCACTCTGGTTACCCCCCCTCTCTTTCTCCCTCCCCCCCTCCCCCCACCCACCTCCTCCAGCGCTGCCGCGGCCGCCACCTCCCTCCCTAACCACCCCCCTCCCTAACCACCCCCCTCTTCTCCCCTTATCGCCCCATGTGCTGTATGAGAAAGCAGCTTAGAAACAGCATAAGGCACGGGCAAGCAGCGGCAGCAGCAGCAGCAGCAGGAGGAGAACGGCGAAAAGAAGGAGAGACGAAGCCGCAGCGGGGAAAGAAAAGGAGGAGGGGGAGAGAGAGAGAGAGAGAGAGAGAAGGGGGAAAGAAAGACAGAAAGAGAAAGCAAGCCTGGGGACAACAAAAACATTAGAAGAGACCGGCACACGGAGAGAGAAAGAAGCGAAGCAGAGGGGGAAAAACCAGGGAGGCTTCTGATTTGGTGTGGTTTCTGCACCCCATTTAGCCTCCCCTCACCCCTGGACGCTCCCAGCCCAACAACAGCTCAATCCACCCAGCCTCCTCCAACTCGTTCTTGCAGAGCAGAGATCTGCAGCAGCAGCAGCAGCGTGTTGCAGGCAACTGTCTGCAGGCAGCGGCTCCTTCTCAAGGCTCGCATGCCAGTTACCCACAAAGCACCACGTGTGGGTGTGCGCGCGCGCTCTCTCCTGTAGCAAAATACCCACCCCTCCCTCCCCCTCCCTCCTTCCAGTATAGTAGTTCCAGCCAACAGCGAAGGGGCACAGGAACGCTACTCGCTTCCACCCTGGCTGGCGACCCCCCAGGAAACACGTCGCGACCCCCTTGGGGGTCGCGACCCCCAGGTTGGAGAACGTTGCTCTAGGAGAAACGGAAAATCTTCTACTCACCGTGAATTTCAGTTCTCCACGAGTGGAGGAGGCCAGCCAGGCCCGCCCTGGGTCGGCCTCCTCTGGGGCGCCTACTATTCTGGAGGGAGTCTCTCCTTTTGTTTCCACAGGCCGCAGCCGATGGACCCCGACAGTCCCTCTGTTCAAGATAGCAAGGGCGTCTGCAATAATTGGTTCCTTGGAAGTCTCAACTGGAGTTTCCTGGGGGAGGCCTCGCCTCCTCCGGGAAGCTCAGATTAAAGTCTGCCTTCCTGCCCCGGAGGCGGGGCTTACCCCAAGCTTGCTGCCCTCCTCCACTCGTGGAGAACTGAAATTCACGGTGAGTAGAAGAATTTCTGGGGGTTTGGGGTAACGGAGCTACACATCCCCCAGTTATCCCTTGGCTCTGGGCAGGCCCAGAACAAGGGATAGGTATTAAGCATCGATCCCTTGTTCCCCTTGAGCGGCGTGGCCTGCCCCCAGTGCTCTGCCAGCATCTGCCACTCAACAATCGTACGTTTTGCCCCCCAGAACTCCCCCCATTATCTCCCTGGGAGAGACACATGCCCCCTTGCTTCTGCCAATCAGGCGGGAGACCCACCCCTAAAACCAACCCCTGAAAACCCCCAGCCCTTCAAAAAATGAAGGGCCTCTTAAAACTCCCAGCCTCATCTATATCCCCATCAGCGGGAGACAGGCCCTCGCCTTCGTGCCACCCCCAAAGGGGCGACCCCTTTGGTAGCAACCCCACCGGGGGCGGACCCGCCCCCACTGGGGCTGGATCTTCAGTTGCAGGTGGGGCGGGGTGGCTCCTGGCTGGGCCCGGTCCTGCAAAGGGGCAGCCAGCAGTCCCACAGGTGGTGCCGCCAGTTGGACACAGGCGGCAGCAGCAGCGGGGCTGAGCTACTTGCCTGGCTTGGTCCTCTCTCAGCAGAGGCGATGGTGGATCCGGCACCAGGTCTCCCAGCAGATGGACTCTTTGTCTGATCCAGCAGGGCTGTTCTTATGTTCTTAAGGCAGCTGAAGAGCCCTTGTGCCCTCCAGATGTGCTGGACTACAATTCCCATCATTCCCAGGCAGCACTGCCAATTGCCCCCCAGGTTGGGGGAGGCTGGTCCAAAGAGAAAGCAAATGTTGACCACCCACCAGACACGTGCACAAACTAGCCCGTCCCCACCCAGTCGGCCCGGAGGAGCCCAGCCGGTCCCCTGGTTCTGCTTGGGAGGTCCCGAGGAAGGACCCCGCGGTGTGCCACCCCCCCCCCCCCGGGGTTAAAGGAACTGTGACGGAATCCTGGAGAGGAAGGCAATTTGGGGTGGCAGGGCGGGGCCCTGTCTCCATGGCAACGGCACCTCCGTCCAGCCCACCTCAAAATCATAAAATGTCCCTGCCCTACACCCCACGTCCCTCCTTCCTCTCCTGCAGACCCTCCAACATTTCACGGATGAAAATAGGGGCACACATGTGAATTTGTCAGAGGTATGGTTAAGCAACATGAAGGTGTGATCAAGAGGGTGTGGCCAGGCCAGCAAAGGGCATGGTCAAGTACAAAAGTGATCAGAGGAAACACACAAAACTGCAGTATTTTCTCCCTCTCACCTAGAACCTGGGGTTATCCGCTAAAGCTAAATGGTGGCACATTTGGGACAAACAAAATGAAATATTTCTTTGCTTAGTGCATAGTTGAACTGTGGAAATCACTGCCACAAGATGTAGCCATGGCTGCCAAGCTGGAGTAGACAATCTCCCCCCCCCCCCCCAATTGTCAGGATTGGCACAAATTGAACAGGTGAAGCTTACCTGCCCCCCCAAACATGGAGCTTCAGAGAGAAGGGGGAAGTTTCTTGCATTTCCTTCTGACAATGTATCTCACCTGCTCTAGAGGCACCGAGTCAGCTCTGTTAGGAAATGAAATCTTTGGCAATATAAAGAAAGGAATCATGTGATCAATTCCCTCATTCTCTCCTCCCTCCCTCCCTCCATCAATCCAGGCCACCCAGTGCAGTCCCCGCCTCTTCCTCCTCCTCCTCCTCCTCCTCTTTCCGCCCAGCTATAATCCCTTCC
Organism: Shinisaurus crocodilurus; assembly: GCA_021292165.1. Classification (NCBI taxonomy): domain Eukaryota; kingdom Metazoa; phylum Chordata; class Lepidosauria; order Squamata; family Shinisauridae; genus Shinisaurus; species Shinisaurus crocodilurus. The sequence continues at coordinate 9,629,814 of CM037879.1, forward strand.
CCATGCGGGCGTCCACCCGTGCACGCGCACGCACAGGCACGCGCCCCCCTCGCCTCCGCCTCCCTGCTTGGCAGCCTCTCTCTACTCTTAAAGGGGCCGTGGGCAAAAGTCAATTGCAGCTAAGCTAGAACGGCAAGTTGAGCCGCAACTGCCCACGTGGCCCCTTTAAAAGCAGCTTGAAGTAGCTGGGAGTTCCCGACTCTGCGGGACAAAGCGAGGAGAAGCCCTGATGGCTGATGGGTTTTCCTGAGGGTCGCGCCATTTTCACGGCAACTGGAGACTCTGCTCCTGCCTTTTCCTGCCCGGCGACTCTGCTCTTTCCCGCCGACTGCCTCGGTGCCTCCCTCCCTCCCACGATCCGGTGAGACCCCCCCTTGTGAATTTGGGTAGGGGGCGGCCCTGCGCTATAGTAGGGGAGGGGGGGCATGGCGGGGGTAAGGTGCAAGCTGGAACACCCCCACCCCCATTTCAACCCACAGGTGATCCGTTTGGGGTTTCCCCACAAGCTCGGGCGCTTCTTTCTTTCTCCTCCTCCGTAAAGCCAGGAGAACCTTTTGGTTGGGAGTGGGGGGATTAAAGGAGGTCTGCGAGGAATCCAGTAGGTTCGTGGACTCTGCACCTGGACATCGGCTAAAATCATTGCCCCCCCCCGCCCACCCCCATATCGGGCCCTGTGGCTCCGGGCTCCCCAACGCGGCTCCCCCGAGGGGTTTCTGCGCGTGGCCGAGATGCTCCCCTGGTTCTGGGCTGGCTTGGCGGGACCGTCCAAAGCAAACACGATTGGGCCGAGGGGGGCGGATGAGGTGCCCCCCACCCCCGCCCAGGGCTGGCCCCACCATGGGGCAGAGGGAGGTGTCGCCCCCGGCAGCTGATTCGGGGTGCCCTGAAAGTCCAGTGACTGAGTATTTCCCACCCTCTTCTGGCTCTTCTCCTGCCGGGGATGTGGGGAGACGCGCTTTGGCAGGGCGGGGAGCAAAATGTCTTGTGTCAGCCCTCATGCACTCCTGAACAGAGAGAGAGCAGTCTGTTCAAGATTATTATTATTAAGATTAATATTATTGCAAAAAGGATTTTTTAAAAAAGGATATTTGTCGCGGTTACATACAGAGCTGTTCTTGGCGACTGACAGGATTGCTCTGTATTTATGCAACAAAACAAAAACAGGAGACAGGCTTGAGTGCAGATGGAGAGGAACTCCTAGTAGTGGATTCAATCCAGCCCTGGTATGTGCCTGCAGTCAGGTGTATTTTGGGGCAGTGAGGGAGGCAAAAAACCTGCCTCTATTCACTCTTGTATTTGTCGCCCAGCAGAGCTCTTTTGGGTTGTCCGGGGCCTATTATATGCTGGCCCCAAGGACATCCTGGACCCCTCTGAGGCCCACTACAATACAGTATATTTGCATGGGGGATAAGACCGACCCCTGAGGGACCCCATACTGGAGAGTCCATGGGGGGGGGCAGGAGCGCCCGAAGCTGGTTGGCCATCTGCTGGGAGACCTGGGGCCGGATCCACCATCGCCTCTGCTGGGAGAGGACCAAGCAGGGAAGTAGTTCAGCCCCGCTGCTGCTGCTGCCCCCCTGCTAGGCACTTCCAGGAAAAATCACTTGCATCCACCAGGACTTGGACTCCAATATTATAGCAGTTGAGTCAGGTACCCAGAGCTCAGCCTGCTGGTCAAATTTTCTTGCTTGAGTTTTAGTTGGTACAGCTCGAGGATGTTGACAAGGTGCTTGGACAGGTTCATGTAAGCCCCTCTGTACTGGATCCTTGCCCCTCTTGGTTCTGGATGGTCTTAACAACTTCAGGCCAGTAAGAAATGTTCCTTTCCTGGGCAAAGTCCTTGAATGGGTGGTGGTCAACCAGCTTCGGGTGCTCCTGGCCCCCCCGTGGACTCTCCAGTATGGGGTCCCTCAGGGGTCGGTCTTATCCCCCATGCTATTTAACATCTACATGAAACCTCTGAGTGGGGTCATCTGGAGTTTTGCAGTGCGTTGCCATCAATACGCAGATGACACGCAGCCCTATCTCTCCCTTTCCTCTTCAGCAGCTGAGGCTGTGGATGTGCTAAACCAGTGCCTGGCCACGACAATGGACTGGATGAAGGCTTACAAACTGAGGCTCAGTCCAGACAAGACTGAGATGCAGTTAGTGGGTGGTTCCCCTGACCGGATGGAGGGTGTTCAACCTGTTCTGGATGGGGTGGCACTCCCCTTGAAGGAGCAGGTTCGTAGCTTGGGGGTCCTCTTTGGGCCATCTTTGTCACTTGAGGCTCAAGTGGCCTCAGTGGCCACGGAGTGCCACCTACCAGTCCGGCTGATATCCCAGCTATGACCCTATCTGGACAGGGATAGTCTGGTTTCAGTAATCTAGGCTCTGGTAATCTCTAAATTAGACTACTGCAATGCACTCTACGTGGGGCTGCCCTTGAAGACTATTCAGAAGCTGCAGCTTGTCCAAAATGTCCTGGAGTCCTCACTGTTCCTTCTTGCCTTGACAGGCTAATAATTCTTTTACTGGTTTTGGCTTTGCAGAGCTTCATTAGCACCGTTCTTTGCTGCACGGATCAAAGATGGACGAGCAGGACTCTGCTACCGCTGATGCAGGAAGAGGCCGTGATGCCATCAGGACTGGGAGTGCCAGTGAAACCTGGGAAACAACGGGACAGAAGATCCTGGGCCAGGAAATGGTCAGCTCAGATGTGTGGCGCCAGCATTTCAGGCAGCTCCACTACTGTGTGGCTCAGGGTCCCCGAGAGGTCTGCACCCAGCTCCACCATCTCTCCCGTCAGTGGCTGAAGCCAGAGCGACACACCAAAAATCAGATCGTGGACCTGGTAATCCTGGAGCAGTTCCTGAGCATCCTGCCCCTGGAGATGTCGAGCTGGGTGAGGGAATGTGGGGCGAAGACCAGTTCCCAGGCGGTGGCCCTGGCAGAAGGCTTCCTCCTGAGCCGGGAGGAGGAGGAGAAGCAGGAGGAGCAGCGGGTGAGAGCATTGCATCCTGGGAGCTGCAAGGGGTCAAGCATGTGAGGGGGGACATCCCAAAACTCTCTCTGCGAATTACCCGACCTTTTCTGGAAATCCTCTGAGAAGGGATCTCCCATGCCCCCTGCCCCAAGAGTGTATCATATCTGTATTCTCTTCTCATGGCTTGTCTTGGATCCACAATACGTTTCAGGTAGAGCATCTGTGTGCCGAAGTGGGGCCTGATTTCCCTGCCCCCTGCAGAGTCCCCCACGAACGGGCATCGAGCAGGAGAGTGATGGAGGTGCCACCTCACAGGGTAAGGATTAACTGCGGGGTTGGGGAGCGTGCAAGAAATCCTTGGGCTGCTTTTTATTTTCCCCCCCTCAGGTATTTGGGGTGGGTGGGGAGAAGAAATGTCTCCAGAATGTCTCCAGCCATTTTCTCAGTTAAAAAAAAAATCATATTCATTAACTGAAGACTTTAAACATGGAAATCTGCACTTTGAATTGTGGCCAAGAGCGCAACTGGGGAGAGATGCATTTTCACCCAATCGTCCTAAAACATCCAGACTGCAAATAAAGGATAAAATAAAAGGGGCAAAGGATAAGATGAACATGGTGCTTGGAATCTACTACCGACCACCCTTTGAAGAGCTGGGAAGGGAACTCAAGAACTTCGGGGCCCAGATAGTTTTCTCATCCATCCTTCCAGTACTTGGAAGAGGCATAGAAAGGGAAAGAAAAATACTCCGAGTGAATGACTGGCTACGAAGGTGGAGCCGACGTGAGGGATTTGGATTCTGGGACCACGGGCTACACTTCCTGGAAGATGGACTGCTGGCAAAGGATGGGTTGCACCTCACAAGGACTGGGAAGAATGTGTTTGGACACAGCATGAGGAACTTAATCAGGAGGGCTTTAAACTGAATCCAACAGGGGAGGGAGACATAAACTCGGGGGTACCAATGGAAGAAGGCCTCTATGCCACAATGGAGAGAACAGCTCCAGCGGTGCCCATTGATAGTCTACCACAAAATGTAGGGGGAAAGTCGGACTATAAAGCACATAGTCTTCAATGTCTCTATACTAATGCCCAGAGTATGGGCAATAAACAAGACGAACTTGAACTCTTGATACATGAGGGCAAGTACGACTTGATAGGGATAACTGAAACCTGGTGGGATGACTCCCATGACTGGAATACAGCAATTGAAGGGTATAACTTGTTCAAAAGGAACAGAAGCAACAGAAAGGGAGGTGGAGTTGCACTGTATGTTAAAAATACGTATCTGCACAGAGATACAGGAAGAGGAGCTTGGCAGCCCCATTGAGAGCATCTGGGTTAAAATAAAGGGGGCAAAGAATAAAGCGAACATGGTGCTTGGAGTCTACTACCGACCACCCAATCAAGGAGAAGACGAGGATGAAACTTTTGAAAAGCAAATTGCAAATGTTTCAAGGAGGCATGATGTAGTAGTAATGGGGGACTTCAATTTCCCCGATATCTGTTGGGAGACTTATTCAGCCGAGCATGGCCCCTCCAAGAAATTCCTGAGTTGTGCTGCTGATAACTTCTACAGAAAGTGGAGGATGGAACTAGAGGATCGGATATCCTTGACCTGATTCTAACCAACAGAGACGACTTATTGGATAAAGTGGCAGTTTCGGGAACTCTGGGGGAAAGTGACCATGTTATTTATTTATTTATTATGTTATACTTGAGTTCTTGATTCTAAGGGGAGCAAAAGCTGAGTGTAGCCAAACACGAACGCTGGATTTTAGGAAAGCCAATTTTAACAAATTCAGAACAATGATAAGTAAGATCCCATGGCAAGCGACTCTAATGAGAAAAGGAGCCCAGGATGGGTGGAGTTTTTAAAAAAGGAAATTTTAAAGGCACAATTGCAAACAATTCCCACAAGGAAAAAAGGCAGAGGGCAACAGAAGAAGCCAATGTGGCTTCACAATAAACTCAAAGATGACCTGAAAACAGAAAAGGACACATATAGGAAGTAGAAGGAAGGACAGGCTACAAGGGAAGAGTACTGGCATGTAGCACAGAACTGCAGGAATAGTGTCAAGAAGCTAAAGCTGAGAATGAGCTAAGATTAGCGAGGGATGCTAAAAACAACAAGAAAGCTTTCTTCAGATACATGCATAGTACAAGACGGAGGAAAGAAATGGTGGTTCAACTATGCAATGAGGATGGCAAATTGATAACAGAAGACAAAGAAAAGGCAGAAGTGTTCAATTCCTACTTCGGCTCGGTCTTCTCCCAAAAGAGGGTCTATGACCCCCCTGGCAAACCTGAAGTGCAGACTGAAGGGGCAGGATTGCAGCTTGAGATTGATAGGCAAATGGTCAAGGAGCACCCGATTACTCTGAACGAGTTTAAATCTCCAGGGCCTGACGAGCTGCATCCTCGAGTAATAAAGGAAGTCGCAGAAGAACTCTCAGAACCACTGTCTATTATCTTTGAGAAATCATGGAGGACAGGTGAAGTGCCAGATGACTGGAGGAGGGCAAATGTTGTTCCCATCTTCAAAAAGGGCAAGAAGCCTAACCTACCTCACAGGGTTGTTGTGAGGGTAAAATGGAGAGTAGGATAAGGATCATGTAAGCCGCCTTGGTTTCCTTGCAGGAAAAGAGGTGGAGTATAAATATAATAAATAAATAAAAATAAATAAATAAAGGAGGAACCTGGGAACTATAGACTAGTGAGTCTGACATCAATCCCTGGGAAAATTTTTGAGCAAACTATAAAAAAGTCAGTCTGTAAGCACCTTGAAATCAATGCCTTGATTACTAGAAGCCAGCATGGATTTGTCAAGAACAAATCCTGCCAGGCTAATCTGATCTCATTTTTTGATCGGGTAACCTCCCTTGTGGACTGTTGGAATGCGGTGGACATAATATATCTGGACTTCAGCAAAGCTTTCGACAAACTGCCTCATGATGTCCTGATTAGCAAGCTAGCTAAAAGTGGGCTAGATGGAACAACTATCAGGTGGGTCCACAACTGGCTACAGAATCGGACACAAAGAGTGCTTATCAATGGTTCCTTCTCAAACTGGGGAGAGGTAACTAGCGGGGTACCACAGGGCTCGGTCCTGGGCCCAGTGCTCTTCAACATTTTTAATAATGACTTGGATGTGGAGGTACAGGGAATGCTTATCAAATTTGCAGATGACACAAAGTTGGGTGGAACAGCTAATACTCTGGAAGACACTCTGGAAGGGTGGCCGGGTGACCGGCCAGATGGGCGATTGATAAATGTAATAAATAAATAAATAAAGACAGAAACAAAATTCAAAGTGACCTCGATAGGCGGGAGCGCTGGGCCGAAAACAACAGAATGAAATTTGATAGGGATAAATGCCAAGTGCTGCACCTAGGGAGAGGAAACCAAATGCAGAGTTACAGAATGGGGGACACTTGGCTCAACAATTCTGCAAGTGAGAAGGATCTTGGAATAGTAGTAGATCACAAACTGAATATGAGCCAGCAATGCGATGTGGCTGCAAAGAAGGCAAATGCTATTTTGGGCTGCATTAAAAGAAGTATAGCTTCCATATCGCGGGAAGTGATAATTCCCCTTTACTCAGCAGTGGTTAGGCCTCATCTTGAGTACTGCATCCAGTTCTGGGCACCACACTTTCAGAAGGACATAGACAAACTGGAGAGGGTTCAGAGGAGGGCAACAAGGATGATAAAAGGACTGGAAACAGGGCCCTATGAGGAGAGACTGAAAGAACTGAGCATGTTTAGCCTTCAGAAGAGGAGACTGAGGGGAGATATGATCGCACTCTTGCAGTACTTGAAGGGATGTCACACAGAGGAGGGCCAGGATCTCTTCTCGATCATCCCAGTTTGCAGGACACGGAATAATGGGCTCAAGTTACAGGAACCTAGATTCCACCTAAACATCAGGAAAAATTTCCTGACTGTCAGAGCAATAAGACAATGGAATCAACTACCTAGGGAGGTGGTGGGCTCTCCCACTCTGGAGGCATTCAAGGTGCAGCTGGACAGACATCTGTCAGAGATGCTTTGACCTGGATTCCTGCATTGAGCAGGGGGTTGGACTCGATGGCCTTGTAGGCCCCTTCCAACTCTACTTTTCTATGATTCTATAATAAGACACCTCCAGACAGGCCTGTAATATTGCACTTGCATCACTTAAGCTGCGGCCCTGTGTATTTTCCTGAGAAGGAAGTCCTGTTGTGTTCAAAGGGGCTTACTAGGTAGTAAGTGTGTTAAATATATCCAGGGGCCGGGGGGCTCGTGGTAGTGGGAAATGTGATCCTTAGACACATAGACAGCTCTGTTTGTGATGGGCATACATAGCTATACACGATCTCCAGTATCGGAGGCAGTATGCCTATGTACACCAGTCGTTGGGGAACATGGGCGGGAGGGTGTTGTTGCACTTATGTCCTGCTTGTGAGTTTCTGTGGGCAGTTGGTTGACCAGTGTGTAAACAGATGGGTGGACTAGGTGGACATTTGGATTTTGTTACTCACTTATCTTTACGGTAGGTGTGAGGAGGAAGTGTTGATGTTTTTTCTGTCCAGGTTCTGGTTCCCTTTGAGGAGATCGCTGTGTCCTTCAGCAAGGAGGAGTGGGCACTGCTGGATCCTGACCAGAAAGCCCTACACAGGCAGATCATGGAGGAGAATTGTGGGATCGTGGCCTCTCTCGGTAAGGCTCCCTCTTTCCCTGACTGCTGATAATGTCTCTTTACAAATGCAATGATGGTGGTGGTAGTAGTAGTAGTAGTAGTAGCAATGTTAGTAATTTTTTCCCCATTCTCTATATTCATTGAATCATTTTTAGGCTACCTTTCAGTCATGCCCCTCAAAAGTGGCCTACGCAAGCAAAGGACGACGCATTAAGATAATCCAGTCAGTCACTATAGGACAGGCAAGCTTTTGAGGAACACTGGAAGGCCTGCCATGGAGGGGTCCGTGTGCAATTCGATGGTGTATTCCAGCATCTCGGGATCCCTCCTTTTCGGTCTAGCACGATTTGTCCTCTCAGGAGGAGGGAAGCTCGTGTCATAGGAACGTCAGAAGCTGCCTTCTACTGAGTCAGGCCCTTGCTCCCTCTAGCCCAGTAGTGTTGACAGTGACAGGCAGTAGCAGCTCTCCGGGGTTTCAGGCAGGATTCTTTCCTAGCCTTACCTAGAAGCCGGGGTTCGAACCTGGGACCTTCCACGTGCAAAGCCTGTGCTCTGTCCCACTGAGCTGTGGTCCCTCTACAGCACCTGGTTTTCTCAGGCAGTCACCCACCCAAGCACTGACTAGGCCCAACCCTGCTTAGCTTTCGAGATCGGGCTGTTCAGGGCTGTTCAGATGTCCGCTACTGGGAAGGTCCCGTGCCACACATCATAGACAGAGTGAGAAAGCAGAGCTGGGCAGCCAAGCAAGATGTTCACGTGTTGAGAGGCTCACCTGGGACTGGTCCTTCCTGTATCAGGAATGCTGACCCTTTAGGGCCAGGGGTGAGGAAACTTTTCCTGTGAATGTCCGTTGACCCACAGGGGAAATCGATTGGGGGCAGCTGCTGATGGTGGGTGGAGCAGGAGCAAGAAGATGTCATTAGTGTCAAAACAAAGTTGGAATGGATTCAATTGACTTCATCAATAAAGAGTGAGGAACTTTTTAAAATTTATTTTTTATTCTGACTTTCAACAGAGCAAAACCATAAAAGGAAAAAAAAGAAAGAAAAGGGGAAAAATATAATGTTCTCATATAAATTTAAAGAAAGCACTTAAAATAAATCCACTGATGCTTCTGGCATAGACACGAAAACCTACATCCCGTGAGATTCAGTGATCAACTTATTCAAGTTTTAACTTTGTCATGTGAGAGATGTCTCTGGGAATATGCATTCCCAAATGAGTAATAAACTCTGGGCAGCATCAGAATTGACTGTTGAACATCAGCCCTTTGAGTTGGGTCAGTAACGGCCGGAAGCCGCAGACTCAACTTGTGATTAACGTGGCAACCAGGTTAGAATGGACGGGAGCAACTTTATCCGTAAAATGCGGAGCACGTTGATTCCAGTGGGGCGTGGGCTCCGGTAGGGAGGGTACCTTCATTCCTCAGGCCCCATGGAGGGTTTGGATACCACAATCTCCACTGGATGGTGCTGAGCCCATAACGGTAGGAGAGAAATATGCTATCTTTGCCACCAATACCACCATAGCTTACCTTAGATGTTAAAAATGAGCATATTTAACTTAATGTACATAATTTCTGGGGCACCGAAGAAGAAAAGGTTCTCTGCCCCTCCTTGATGGGTCTTCTCCTTTCCCTTTTTATCTGGATTTGCATCCTAATGTCGCTCGAGACAGCTCATAACATCATGCCTCAGATTTTCCACTTCCATGCACAACAATCCAGTGGGGTAGGTGAGGATGAGAGAGTAACCAGTCCCGCAGCATCCAGAAAAATTCATGTCTGAGCTGGGAGCAGAGCGCAGGACTCTGGTCCCAATCCATTGCTCTTGACTGCAGCAGCTCTCAGTCAATGCCAGGCAAAAGAGGCTGTTTGGCACATAGTATGATCTGCCTCCAGTCTCTGTGTTGAGAGTTCTTCCTTTTCTCACAATAATCAACTGAAGTCATTCAATGATTTGAAGCTCTATTTCTAACTCAGGCTTTTACCGATTTCTTGTCTTGATTCTAGAAAGTGACTGGTGTGAAATGGAGAATGAGAGAGAACCATGTGGGATGCCACCGAAAACAAACAGATGTAAAAATAGAGAAAGGTGGAGAAAGGAAACTGAAATAAATCCGAAGAGGAGGGAGAAATGCTTTGCTTCTCAGGGCAGTGACTACAATGATATCTCAATGGAAGAAAAACTGGCTAAAAACCAGGAAAACTATGTGTGCTCTGTGTGTGGGAAAACCTTCAAGTCTCAATCAAGCCTCAATGTTCATTGTAAAATCCACACAGGGGAGAAACCATATCAATGTTTGGAGTGTGGAAAGAGGTTCAGTCAGAAAAAATGTGTGACTTCCCATCAAAGAATTCACACAGGGGAGAAACCACATGAATGCTTGGAGTGTGGAAAGAGATTCATTTTGAAGACACATCTCACTTCTCATCAAAGAATCCACACAGGAGAGAAACCATATCAATGCTTGGACTGTGGAAAGAGCTTTAGTCAGAAGAAAAATCTCACTTCTCATCAAAGAATCCACACAGGAGAGAAACCATATCAATGCTTGGAGTGTGGAAAGAGGTTCAGTCGGAAAACACGTGTGACTTCCCATCAAAGAATTCACACAGGGGAGAAACCACATCAATGCTTGGAGTGTGGAAAGAGATTCCGTTTGAAGACACATCTCACTTTTCATCATAAAATTCACACAGGTGAGAAACCACATGAATGCTTGGAGTGTGGAAAGAGATTCATTCAGAAGATACAGCTCACTTCTCATCAAAGTATTCACACAGGGGAGAAACCACATGAATGCTTAGAGTGTGGAAAGAGATTCATTCGGAAGGCACAGCTCACTTCTCATCATAAATTTCACACAGGTGAGAAACCACATCAGTGCTTGGAGTGTGGAAAGAGATTCATTCGGAAGACACAGCTCACTCGTCATGAAAGAATTCACACAGGGGAGAAACCACATCAATGCTTGGAGTGTGGAAAGAGATTCATTCGGAAGACACAGCTCACTTCTCATCATAAATTTCACACAGGTGAGAAACCACATGAATGCTTGGAGTGTGGAAAGAGATTCATTCGGAAGATACAGCTCACTTTTCATCAAAGTATTCACACAGGTGAGAAACCACATGAATGCTTAGAGTGTGGAAAGAGATTCATTCGGAAGGCACATCTCACTTCTCATCAAAGAATTCACACAGGTGAGAAACCACATCAATGCTTGGAGTGTGGAAAGAGATTCATTCGGAAGACACAGCTCACTCGTCATGAAAGAATTCACACAGGGGAGAAACCACATCAATGCTTGGAGTGTGGAAAGAGATTCAGTAATAAGACAAATCTCACTCGTCATGAAAGAATTCACACAGGGGAGAAACCACATCAATGCTTGGAGTGTGGAAAGAGATTCAGTAATAAGACAAATCTCACTCGTCATGAAAGAATTCACACGGGAGAAAACATATCAATGCTTGGAGTATGGCAAGAGCGTCAATCAAAAGATAAGTCTGACTTTTCATTAAAGAATTCACACATGGGAGAAACCATATCAATTATTGGAGTGTGGAAAGAGATTCACTCAGAAGGAACATCTGAGTCTGACTTCCCATCAAAGAATTCACACAGGCGAGAAACAATATCAATGCTTGGAGTGCGGAAAGAGATTCTGTTTGAAGACACTGCTCACTTTACATCAAAGAATCCACACAGGGGAGAAACCATATGAATGCTTGGAGTGTGGAAAGAGCTTTAGTCAGAAGACATATTTGACTTCTCATCAAAGAATTCACACAAGGGAGAAACCATATGAATGGGAGTGTGGAAAGAGATTCATTCAGAAGGAACATCTGACTTCCCATCAAAGAATTCACACGGGAGAAACCATATGAATGCTTGGAGTGTGGAAAGAGATTCATTCATAAGACACAATCTCACTTCTCATCAAAGAATTCACACAGGTGGGAAACCACATCAATGCTTGGAGTGTGGAAAGAGCTTCAGTCATAAGACACAGCTCTCTTCTCATCAAAGAATTCACACAGTTGATAAACCATATAAATGCTTGGATCACGAAGAGAACTTTGATTTGAGGAAAAGCTACACATAACATCGAAGAACTCACACAGCTGAGCTTTTATATCAGTGTGTGATTACAATTTAACTCCTAATTCATGTTGGAAACCCCATGTACGCGGTGCACTCTATACAGTGAATGAATGCAGGCATGGAGCCATATTTATGTGCTGAAGCTAAAGCAACAAAGAAATATTAATGTAGTTAAGCTTTGTTTCTCGTAATTTAATGCATAGTGAGATTTATTATTATTATTATTATTATTATTATTATTTACATTTATTAATATTGAACTAGATAATATCTTCCTAGATCAAATGGCTGGTTTGATTTTCTCACTTTAGTGTTCCTTAGTTGCAAATCTCTTTATGTACGGTATTTATTTTATTCATTTATTATTTTTATACCCCGCCTTTTTTCCTGCAAGGAACCCAAGGCGGCTTACATATTCCTCCTCCCCATTTTATCCGCACAACAACCCTGTGAGGCTGGTTAGGCTGAGAGTCAGTGACTGGCTCAAAGTCACGCAGTGAATTTCGTGGCCGAGTGGGGACCAGAACCCGAATCTCCAGAGTCCCAGTCCAACACTCAATTGAACACATATTTCCAGTTAGCAAAACCAAGACAATCATTCATACACAGAGAGACAGACAGACACGCGAGGGATAGAGAAACAAAAAGAGTTCCCATAATTCACAGTGTAATGGGTTTTTTCTCTTCTTTATAAGAACATAAGAAGAGCCATGCTGGATCAGACCAAGGGTCCTACTCGTCCAGCATTCTGTTCACCCAGTGACCTACCAGCTGCCGACGGGATCCCACTGGCAGGGCATGAGTGCAACAGCACCCTCCTGCCCATGTTCCCCAGCCACTGGTGTACTTGAGCATACTGCCTCTGATACTGGAGGAGCACATAGCCAATCAGGACTAGTAGCCACCAGTGGCCTTCTCCATGAATTTGTCCCATCCCCTTTTAAAGTCCTCCAAATTGGTGGCCATCACTGCATCTTGTGGAGGTGAATTCAGTAGTTTAACTGGGATGATCGAGAAGAGATTCTGGCCCTCCTCTGTGACAACTCGTAGTGGGAGACTCCCTCCTGCGGGGGATCGAAGCCAAAGTATGTCGCGAAGACCCATGGACTCGCCAGGTGTGCTGTCTCCCTGGGGCACGGATTAAGGATGTGACAGAGCTGCTGCCGAGGCTCATGCAGCCCACCGACACATACCCCTTCTCTTCCACGTGGGTACAAATGATACTGCCAAGCGGAGTTACAAAGAAATCACGGCAGACTTTGAAGAGCTGGGAAGGGAACTCAAGAACTTCGGGGCCCAGATAGTTTTCTCATCCATCCTTCCAGTACTTGGAAGAGGCATAGAAAGGGAAAGAAAAATACTCCGAGTGAATGACTGGCTACGAAGGTGGAGCCGACGTGAGGGATTTGGATTCTGGGACCACGGGCTACACTTCCTGGAAGATGGACTGCTGGCAAAGGATGGGTTGCACCTCACAAGGACTGGGAAGAATGTGTTTGGACACAGCATGAGGAACTTAATCAGGAGGGCTTTAAACTGAATCCAACAGGGGAGGGAGACATAAACTCGGGGGTACCAATGGAAGAAGGCCTCTATGCCACAATGGAGAGAACAGCTCCAGCGGTGCCCATTGATAGTCTACCACAAAATGTAGGGGGAAAGTCGGACTATAAAGCACATAGTCTTCAATGTCTCTATACTAATGCCCAGAGTATGGGCAATAAACAAGACGAACTTGAACTCTTGATACATGAGGGCAAGTACGACTTGATAGGGATAACTGAAACCTGGTGGGATGACTCCCATGACTGGAATACAGCAATTGAAGGGTATAACTTGTTCAAAAGGAACAGAAGCAACAGAAAGGGAGGTGGAGTTGCACTGTATGTTAAAAATACGTATCTCTGCACAGAGATACAGGAAGAGGAGCTTGGCAGCCCCATTGAGAGCATCTGGGTTAAAATAAAGGGGGCAAAGAATAAAGCGAACATGGTGGTTGGAGTCTACTACCTGACCACCCAATCAAGGAGAAGACGAGGATGGAACTTTTGAAAAGCAAATTGCCAGTGTTTCAAGGAGGCACGATGTGGTAGTAATGGGAGACTTCAATTTCCCTGATATCTGTTGGGAGACTTATTCAGCCAAACATGGCCCCTCCAAGAAATTCCTGAGCTGTGCTGCTGATAACTTCCTCCTACAGAAAGTGGAGGAAGGAACTAGAGGATCGGCTATCCTTGACCTGATTCTAACCAACAGAGACGAGTTAGTGGATAAAGTGGCAGTTTCGGGAACTCTGGGGGAAAGTGACCATGTTATACTTGAGTTCTTGATTCTAACAGAAGCAAAAGCTGAGTGTAGCCAAACACGTACCCTGGATTTTAGGAAAGCCAATTTTAACAAACTCAGAACAATGATTAGTAAGATCCCATGGCAAGTGACTCTCACGAGAAAGGGAGCCCAGGAAGGGTGGGAGTTTTTAAAAAAGGAAATTTTAAAGGCACAATTGCAAACAATTCCCACAAGGAAAAAAGGCAGAGGGCAACAGAAGAAGCCAATGTGGCTTCACAATAAACTCAAAGATGACCTGAAAACAAAAAAGGACACGTATAGGAAGTGGAAGGAAGGACAGGCTACAGGGGAAGAGTACAGGCAGGTAGCACAGAACTGCAGGAATAGTGTCAGGAAGGCTAAAGCTGAGAATGAGCTAAGGTTAGCGAGGAATGCTAAAAGCAACAAAAAAGCTTTCTTCAGATACATGCACAGTAAAAGACAGAAGAAAGAACTGGTGGTTCAACTACGCAATGAGGATGGCAAATTGATAACAGAAGACAAAGAAAAGGCAGAAGTGTTCAATTCCTACTTCGGCTCGGTCTTCTCCCAAAAGAGGGTCTATGACCCCCCTGGCAAACCTGAAGTGCAGACTGAAGGGGCAGGATTGCAGCTTGAGATTGATAGGCAAATGGTCAAGGAGCACCTGATTACTCTGAACGAGTTTAAATCTCCAGGGCCTGATGAGCTGCATCCGAGAGTAATAAAGGAACTGGCAGAAGAACTCTCAGAACCACTGTCTATTATCTTTGAGAAATCATGGAGGACAGGTGAAGTGCCAGACGACTGGAGGAGGGCAAATGTTGTTCCCATCTTCAAAAAGGGCAAGAAGGAGGAACCTGGGAACTATAGGCCAGTCAGTCTGACATCAATCCCCGGGAAGATTTTTGAGCAGATTATAAAGAAGTCAGTCTGCAAGCACCTTGAAAACAATGCAGTGATTACTAGAAGCCAGCATGGATTTGTCAAGAACAAATCCTGTCAGACTAATCTGATCTCATTTTTTGATCGGGTAACCTCCCTTGTGGACTGTGGGAATGCTGTGGACATTATATACCTGGACTTCAGCAAAGCTTTCGACAAAGTGCCTCATTATATCCTGATTAGTAAGCTAGCTAAGAGTGGGCTAGATGGAACAACTATCAGGTGGATCCACAATTGGCTACAGAATCGGACTCAAAGAGTGCTTATCAATGGTTCCTTCTCAAACTGGGGAGAGGTAACGAGCGGGGTACCACAGGGCTCGGTCCTGGGCCCGGTGCTCTTCAACATTTTTATTAATGACTTGGATGAGGAGGTACAGGGAATGCTTATCAAATTTGCAGATGACACAAAGTTGGGTGGAACAGCTAATACTCTGGAAGACAGAAACAAAATTCAAAGTGACCTCGATAGGCTGGAGCGCTGGGCCGAAAACAACAGAATGAAATTTAACAGGGATAAATGCCAAGTGCTGCACCTAGGGAGAGGAAACCAAATGCAGAGTTACAGAATGGGGGACACTTGGCTCAACAATACTACAAGTGAGAAGGATCTTGGAATTGTGGTAGATCACAAACTGAATATGAGCCAGCAATGCGACGTGGCTGCAAAGAAGGCAAATGCTATTTTGGGCTGTATTAATAGAAGTATAGCTTCCAAATCGCGGGAAGTGATAATTCCCCTTTACTCGGCACTGGTTAGGCCTCATCTTGAGTACTGCGTCCAGTTCTGGGCACCTCACTTTAAGAAGGACATAGACAAACTGGAGAGGGTTCAGAGGAGGGCAACAAGGATGATAAACGGACTGGAAATAAGGCCCTATGAGGAGAGACTGAAAGAACTGGGCATGTTTAGCCTTCAGAAGAGGAGACTGAGGGGAGATATGATCGCACTCTTCCAGTATTTGAAGGGATGTCACACAGAGGAGGGCAAAGATCTCTTCTCGTTCATCCCAGTTTGCAGGACACGGAATAATGGGCTCAAGTTACAGGAACCTAGATTCCACCTAAACATCAGGAAAAATTTCCTGACTGTCAGAGCAATAAGACAATGGAATCAACTACCTAGGGAGGTGGTGGGCTCTCCCAGTCTAGAGGCATTCAAGGTGCGGCTGGACAGACATCTGTCAGAGATGCTTTGACCTGGATTCCTGCATTGAGCAGGGGGTTGGACTCGATGGCCTTGTAGGCCCCTTCCAACTCTACTTTTCTATGATTCTATGATTCTATGAACCCTTCAAGTACTGGAAGAGTGAGATCATATCTCCCCTCAGTCTCCTCTTCTGAAGGCTAAACATGCCCAATTCCTTCAGTCTCTCTTCATAGGGCCTTTTTTCCAGTCCCTTTATCAAAGAGAGAGAGAGTCGCGTTAACGGCCCGGCGTTGCAAGGCTACCCAAAGCAGAAGTGCAGAGGCGGGGGGCGGATTGAGAGCTCTGATGAAGGACGGGCCTGCTGTCCCGCCGTGATCGCGCAGCAGCTGCGGGTAGAAAGCGAGCAGAGCCGTGGGAAGCGCGGCCCGGAGCCACCACCGGTGCTGGTTTGCTGCAGGCAGGGGGGTGGCTCAGGGCCAGGAAACTGGTATTCCCCCCCCCCGCGGTCCTAGGTGGTACAGCCCATCCTGCCCGCTCAGGACTGTACCAGGAGGAGGCGCCACGTTTCCTTCTGGAAAGGGCCGCTGCCATGGCTGACTTGCGCCTGCGTTCAGTTGCGCCGCACCAGCCCCAGCGAAGCTGGGAGATTTGCACCATGATGCAGCTCCGCGAGGTGACGTCCTCATTTCCCCGGCGCCGCGCATCCCTATTGTGGGCCTATTTTGTGATAGGGGCCTGGGGCTGCAGCTCCAATAGCCCCTATCTTAATCCGGCCCTGCCCCTGCGTGCTGCTCAAGCAGCTGGTGGTGGCCAGGGCGGGAGCCCCGCTGCTTCCCCTCCCTCGCCTGTCTACGCCCCGCGCCTCTTGGCGCGCCTGAAGCACAGCAGAGCCAGCTAGCTGCTGTGTGTCCCCCCCCCCCACGGCGGCTTCCCCTCCAGAGCGCGGTGTCGTGCACTGTGGGCTTATTGGGGAGCTTCCGAAAAAGTTTTGGCGGACGGGGAGGAGCAGTTTCGAGCAAAGCAGACTGGTAGATAACAGTGTTGTTGTTTGCTGCCCCCTCCCCTGAAATGTATTGATGCTTGGCCACCGTCTGCTTTGGGGGGGCTACAGGGATTGCACAACGCTTGGGAAACCGAAAGGAGTTTCGAGTGTTCCAAACAGCATCGCTTACGTGGAGTTTCCTAAAAGTTAGCGGGGGAGAGGGGGGCTTCTTGAAGCAAAACACTGGAGTGTTTTTCTTTCTCTGTAATGTGATCGTGTGTCCCCCCCCCTCCGAACTTGGTGTCTCTCCCCCCCCATGGGACTACTCATGAAAAGCAGCACGCGCCTTTAAAAAGCCAGGCGTTCAGATTAATAGATGACGTATCCAGTGCAAAAAAAAGTATGCTAGTCACCCATGACTTTAAGACGCGGCTGCGGTTTACTTTCTTAGTGGTTTGACAGCACAATCCTATGCTTGCCTGCTCTGGAATAAAGACTACTGTGTTCAGCATTTATTTATTTATACCCCGTCCTTTTTTCCTCCAAGGAACCCAAGGCGGCTTACATAATCCTCCTCTCCATTTTATCCTCACAACAACCCTGTGAGGTAGGTTAGGCTTTTTCTGAGGCAAGTGCATAGGATTGCAACCTAAGTAAGTAATGAAACTATGCAAGACATTTCCATCTCTCGGTATAACTGCATTGTGTTGTTCACTTTAGTGCAATCCTATACTTGTCTACTCAGAAGTAAGTCCTATTGAGTTCAATGGGGCTTACTCCCAGGTAGGTGGGCATAGGATTTATTTTTATTTATTTTATTTACGTATTATATTTATGCCCCACCTTTTTTCCTGCAAGGAACCCAAGGCGGCTTACATAATCCTCATCCTCCTCTACATTTTATCCTCACAACAACCCTGTGAGGTAGGTTAGGCTGAGAGTCAGTGACTGGCCCAAAGTCACCCAGTGAGTTTCATGGCCAAGCGGGGAATAGAACCTGGATCTCCCGAGTCCCAGTCCAACACTCTCACCACTAAGGATTGTAGCCTTAATCCTGCTGTGATATTTGGGAGTTCATCTAACTTTGAGATGTTAGGTAGTGTTTTATGGCTTAAAAAGATTAAAGTTGCATATACTTCCAAACTGCCTAGAGAATTTGATTTCTGCCTCTGTATTTGTGTTTGGGTCCTTTTTTTTTTACTTGATCCATTTGTTCATATTTTTTTTCAAACTATAGTCCGGGCCCCCAGCAGTCTGAGGGACAATGAACTGGCCCCGCTTAAAAACTTTGAGAACCCCTGCTTTACTGTCTGTTCCAGGTAAATTGGTTGAAAAGGTTATTAAAGATAAAATCAGTAAGCATATAGAAGGGCAAGCCCTGCTGAGAAAGAATCAACATGGCTTCCACAAAGGTAAGTCCTGTCTCAGTAACCTTTTACAGTTCTTTGAGAGTGTCAATAAACATGAGGACGGGGTGATCCGGTAGAAACTGTTTACTTGGACTTCCAAAAGGCTTTTAACAAAGTCCCTCACCAAAGACTCCTGAGCAAACCTAGCAGTCATGGAAGAAGAAGGGGAGGTCTTCTTATGGATTAGTAACTGGTTAAAAAACAGGATGCAGAGGGTAGGAATGAATGCTAAATTCTCCCAATGCAGAGAGATGTAAACAACGGGGTCCCACAGGGATCTGTAGTGGGACCAAAGCTTTTCAACTTATTCATAAATGATCTGCAATCAGAGGTGAGCAGTGAAGTGGCCAAGTTTGCTGATGACAACACATTGGGGTTGTGGTAGACAGCTTGATGAAAATGTCAAACCAGTATGCAGCAACTGTGAGAAAGGCAAACTCCATGGTAGGCGCATAATTAAGAAAGGAATCAAAATAAAACTTCCAAGATCATACTGCCCTTATACAAATGTATAGTGCGACTGCACTTAGAATAAGTGTACAGTTCTGGTCATGGCAACTAAAAAAGGACATTGCAGAGCTGGAAAAAGTGCAGAAAATGATGGAGGTTGTAATATTGCCTGCTTAAACCAACGAGGTAATGTAACCACTAGTCAGAGTGGGAGGGAAGGTTAACTGAGCAATCCCCGGGGTGCATGTTTTCAAGCCCCTCCTCCCTACTTCCGGCCTCCCTGTGGCCAGCTCTCTCCCTGCCTCCAACCTGATGGGATTCCAGCCAGTGATCTCCAGTGAAGCGGACCTTTAACACCAAAGACTCTAGTGATAACCAGTTTCTTTTCTTTTCTTTTTTTTTAGTTTATCCTTAAGGAATTTTATTCATAAAAAAACATACAAACACTAAAACACATATACAACAAACAATAAACACAATTAAAATAGACTTCCAATCTTCCCCACAGCTTAAGCAACCACAGTTATTCTTAAAACATTTTCTGTTAACAAAAAACCACTTCCAGTTACGGCAACAACAACAAAAGGAACCCAAAAGAGGACAAACACAAGAAGTCTCCACCCTCCCCAAATGTAGATCAACTATTAATCTAGTTTAAATTTATTAATATACCAAAGAAAACCTAAAACCCTATAGTTTTCAATTCCAATACACAATATATTAAGAATCCCAAAAATAAAAAGTAACTATAAACTATTTAGTAAATCACCACGTGACAAAAGTTTTTAGTACTTCTGCCCCCCACTCTCTCTAGTACCTAACCATCTAGCCAACACAATTGTCCTATTACAAGTGACTCATTATTTCTTTCTATCTATCCATAAACTCCTTCACTTTTGATTTTAAAGATTTTTTTTTAAATAGAAAAGTTTAAAAATTAAGAAATCAATGACAGCTAACAAAACAGCAGAAGCAAGCGGAGGGAGGAGGAAGCCTTATCAGTAGCCAAACAGACGCGCAGGGCTGCGATGGCGCAGTTTCTCCCCAGACTTTGGCTCCTGGCCGTGGGCCTGATTGTGACCCCCCCGCCTCAGCCAGGCAGGTGAGTCAAATCGTCACACGTCGTTGCACGGTCTGTGTGTCTCTTTTTGGGGCGGGTGGGGGGACGGTATTCCACTTTCCTGCTGGGGTTGCCAGTGTCACCTCTTAAAACCAGTGCCTTCAAAGGACCACCGCTCCGTGGCAGAGCTCGTGCGTCCCGTGTAGAAGGGCCCAAATTCAGTCCCGGCGGGGTGTCTCTGGTTATAAAAGGAACCGAGAACAAGTGATGGGAAACTGCGTAAAACTTTAGGGCTTCGAGAGCAGCCACTATCTCTCAGAGCAGTCTTCTTCCAGATGTTTTGGCCCGCAACTCCTATCAGCCCCAGTGGCTAATGAAAACTCCAAAAAGTTGTCGGCCAAAACATCTGGGAAAGCTGACTTGGAATATAGAACAGCTTTCGGCTAGATAGAGATCATCTGGCCGGGTACAAGACCACTTCCTGTGTTTCTTTAGAACTGCAGCCAGGCACTTGGTGGCCAAAACTTTTCTTCAGGACCTGGAGATAAATAGTGGGGGGGAAGTTTCCCCTGCTCGTTTTCTGTGTTTCCAATTTTTGTTAAAGGCACAGGAGCAAGGCCGGAATAAAAAGTTGGCAGCCTTCTTTTCCAAAGACAAACAGGAGGAGATAAGCATCCAAATGCAACGGAAAAAAGGAGAGAACTAGGTTCTCAGGATGCAAAAATCTTTATTAAAGGAGCCCGACACGTTTCAGTCTGTATATTTTTCAAGGCCTTCCTCAAGGGGCTGTGAATATTCAAAATATGTGGAGGAAGAGGGGGGGCTGGCTGGCCCGCCAGACCTCCACCCTTTCCTCCTTCAAAGGAAACATGGCCCCTCCAAGAAATTCCTGAGCTGTGCTGCTGATAACTTCCTCCTACAGAAAGTGGAGGAAGGAACTAGAGGATCGGCTGTCCTTGACCTGATTCTAACCAACAGAGACGAGTTAGTGGATAAAGTGGCAGTTTCGGGAACTCTGGGGGAAAGTGACCATGTTATACTTGAGTTCTTAATTCTAACAGAAGCAAAAGCTGAGTGTAGCCAAACACGTACCCTGGATTTTAGGAAAGCCAATTTTAACAAACTCAGAACAATGATTAGTAAGATCCCATGGCAAGTGACTCTCACGAGAAAGGGAGCCCAGGAGGGGTGGGAGTTTTTAAAAAAGGAAATTTTAAAGGCACAATTGCAAACAATTCCCACAAGGAAAAAAGGCAGAGGGCAACAGAAGAAGCCAATGTGGCTTCACAATAAACTCAAAGATGACCTGAAAACAAAAAAGGACACGTATAGGAAGTGGAAGGAAGGACAGGCTACAGGGGAAGAGTACAGGCAGGTAGCACAGAACTGCAGGAATAGTGTCAGGAAGGCTAAAGCTGAGAATGAGCTAAGGTTAGCGAGGAATGCTAAAAGCAACAGAAAAGCTTTCTTCAGATACATGCACAGTAAAAGACAGAAGAAAGAACTGGTGGTTCAACTACGCAATGAGGATGGCAAATTGATAACAGAAGACAAAGAAAAGGCAGAAGTGTTCAATTCCTACTTCGGCTCGGTCTTCTCCCAAAAGAGGGTCTATGACCCCCCTGGCAAACCTGAAGTGCAGACTGAAGGGGCAGAATTGCAGCTTGAGATTGATAGGCAAATGGTCAAGGAGCACCTGATTACTCTGAACGAGTTTAAATCTCCAGGGCCTGATGAGCTGCATCCTAGAGTAATAAAGGAACTGGCAGAAGTACTCTCAGAACCACTGTCTATTATCTTTGAGAAATAATGGAGGACAGGTGAAGTGCCAGACGACTGGAGGAGGGCAAATGTTGTTCCCATCTTCAAAAAGGGCAAGAAGGAGGAACCTGGGAACTATAGGCCAGTCAGTCTGACATCAATCCCCGGGAAGATTTTTGAGCAGATTATAAAGAAGTCAGTCTGCAAGCACCTTGAAAACAATGCAGTGATTACTAGAAGCCAGCATGGATTTGTCAAGAACAAATCCTGTCAGACTAATCTGATCTCATTTTTTGATCGGGTAACCTCCCTTGTGGACTGTGGGAATGCTGTGGACATTATATACCTGGACTTCAGCAAAGCTTTTGACAAAGTGCCTCATGATATCCTGATTAGTAAGCTAGCTAAGAGTGGGCTAGATGGAACAACTATCAGGTGGATCCACAATTGGCTAAAGAATCGGACTCAAAGAGTGCTTATCAATGGTTCCTTCTCAAACTGGGGAGAGGTAACGAGCGGGGTACCACAGGGCTCGGTCCTGGGCCCGGTGCTCTTCAACATTTTTATTAATGACTTGGATGAGGAGGTACAGGGAATGCTTATCAAATTTGCAGATGACACAAAGTTGGGTGGAACAGCTAATACTCTGGAAGACAGAAACAAAATTCAAAGTGACCTCGATAGGCTGGAGCGCTGGGCCGAAAACAACAGAATGAAATTTAATAGGGATAAATGCCAAGTGCTGCACCTAGGGAGAGGAAACCAAATGCAGAGTTACAGAATGGGGGACACTTGGCTCAACAATACTACAAGTGAGAAGGATCTTGGAATTGTGGTAGATCACAAACTGAATATGAGCCAGCAATGCGATGTGGCTGCAAAGAAGGCAAATGCAATTTTGGGCTGTATTAATAGAAGTATAGCTTCCAAATCGCGGGAAGTGATAATTCCCCTTTACTCGGCACTGGTTAGGCCTCATCTTGAGTACTGCGTCCAGTTCTGGGCACCTCACTTTAAGAAGGACATAGACAAACTGGAGAGGGTTCAGAGGAGGGCAACAAGGATGATAAAGGGACTGGAAACAAGGCCCTATGAGGAGAGACTGAAAGAACTGGGCATGTTTAGCCTTCAGAAGAGGAGACTGAGGGGAGATATGATCGCACTCTTCCAGTATTTGAAGGGATGTCACACAGAGGAGGGCAAAGATCTCTTCTCGGTCATCCCAGTTTGCAGGACACGGAATAATGGGCTCAAGTTACAGGAACCTAGATTCCACCTAAACATCAGGAAAAATTTCCTGACTGTCAGAGCAATAAGACAATGGAATCAACTACCTAGGGAGGTTGTGGGCTCTCCCACTCTGGAGGCATTCAAGGTGCAGCTGGACAGACATCTGTCAGAGATGCTTTGACCTAGATTCCTGCATTGAGCAGGGGGTTGGACTCGATGGCCTTGTAGGCCCCTTCCAACTCTACTTTTCTATGATTCTATGAAACCCAGCACTTGCCACCATGTGGCCTGGAAGGGGGGGCTGGCTGACCCGCCACCACCCCACCCTTGCCTGCTGGCAAAGGAACCAAGACCCCCAGAGATCTCAAGGTACCAGACTGCCAGCAGCCTCAGCTGTCTGCAACCCTACTTGAATCTCTGTTGAGGGACTCGCCTTCAATTCTGTAACCTGGATTTAGATACTGAACTCACAGAGCACTACAAAACCCATGTGGGGTACAAGGTTTATTTCTGGTAGCAATTTACAACAAGATTAGGGAAATAAGAGAAGCACACAATATAGAGAGACACTTTAGTACACAGTAAAGCTGCAAAATAAGAAAACCTGATTCCTTAAAATCTCTCAAGCACACACCTGTTACCTGAGGGTGTCTTCTTCAAAGGGTTAGATCCAGCACAGCCTTGCCGCCCGATGGAGAATTACCACACCTACCCGAAGGTCCAAGATGGGCAAACTCCCACAAGGCTTGCTTTCACCAGTGCCTTCAAACCAGCCAATTTTACCAGAGGCTGCCTGGGGTCGGTTCTTGAGGGGGGGCCCCCCTAAAGGCTCGGGCCCCTCGCTGGCGCGCTGCCATGCCGGGCACGCTACCAAAAAGGACTGACCAAGAACAAAGGCTTACACGAGGGGAAATAGCTCATCCCCCTCCCCTTTTCTGTAACCTTCTTGCTTCAGCCAATCAATTTGAACTTCACCTGGCCAGGCAGGGAAAAGGGAACTGGCCAGGCAGGGGGGAGGGAACTGGCCAGGCAGGGGAACGGGAACTGTGAGTCATGGCTTGAACTATCTGCATATGAATGCCCTCAGCCTGGCTCCTCCAGACTTCTAGATGCCAGGCCCCATCTCATGTTCCATGCACCTTTTGCTTCCTCCCAGCCCCCACCTGGTTTACTCATGAGGAGGCATGTGTGTGTGTTCCTGCATGCATGCATGCATGAACCCTAAAAACTCTTTTCTGTACACGCTAACTATGCACACCCCACCCCAGCCGGTTCACACCTGAGGTGTGTGTGTGTACCCCCAAAGGCTCGTTTCTCCACAAAATACATACATTAAATTAACATGGTTAGAACAACACATATTTTTCAGTCGCCAGTGAAACAGTGGAAGACACTAGTTGTTTAAGTAATCTGCAGACTCTTTTACAAGTAAGTTATTATTTATATAAAGAAAATGTATTCCTTTTTTTAAAAAAAGCAGTACTTGTTTCTCATTTTTAAGAAAATGTTTTGAAATGATTTCTAATAAGAATGTAAAGAAATTCCATACACAATGAGAAAGTATTTTTAATCTTGATCTCTTCTCGATCATCCCAGTTTGCAGGACACGGAATAATGGGCTCAAGTTACAGGAACCCAGATTCCACCTAAACATCAGGAAAAATTTCCTGACTGTCAGAGCAATAAGACAATGGAATCAACTACCTAGGGAGGTGGTGGGCTCTCCCACTCTGGAGGCATTCAAGGTGCGGCTGGACAGCCATCTGCCAGGGATGCTTTGACCGAGATTCCTGCATTGAGCAGGGGGTTGGACTCGATGGCCTTGTAGGCCCCTTCCAACTCTACTTTTCTATGATTCTATGACCCCCATATCCCAATCCCCCATTTGAGAGACATGGTTAATCCAGATGGACTCACAGAATTTGCTCTGGCTCCAATGAATCTGCTCCTTGGGCACGATCCTTGAGTCAAGAGGGATGCTTGCGGTGCAGATCTGGTGTCGTGACTCCCGTCCGCGGGCTCCCCGGCACGCGAGTTGGTCCTGGTCCGGTCTTCGGGCCTGTCCTCTTGTGAGGAGGCGGATTGCCCCTCTTCCCGCTTTCCTCTTGGGCAACTTGGGCAGAGGCTAAAACTCTGCCCACCTTGCTGGTCTATAGCCTCTGTTCCCAGCACCGCTTGTGGCCCTCGGGGGTCCTTCAAAGTTGCACATCCCTGTTATGCATGCTTACCTGGGAGCAAGCCCACTGAACCTCTATGGTAGCCTTGTCCCACAGCGCTTAGTCAAACTATGGAATCCACCTCCAAAAGATTTTTTGGGACTGTTTTTGGGACTGTGAAAAGGCAAGCAGGCTCCCAGAGAGCGAGCGAACAGAGCGAGCGAACAGGGAGAGCAAACAGGAGTTTGGCAGCGGAGTAGTACAACAACAAGTGCTGCAAGGGAAAGGCGTGGCCTGAGAGCTCATTCTGTTGAGCAGAAGCTCCTGCTGACTGCAACTACCTGGGGCTGATTGCAGCTGATTGATTGCAGGAAGTGGGGCTGATTGCAGGGCGTGGCCTGGGAGCTCATTCTGTTCCTGACTCCCAGCTGAGCAGGAGCACAACAGGAGAGAGGCTCCAGCTGTTTTTGGGACTGTGAAAAGGCAAGCAGGCTCCCAGAGAGCGAGCGAACAGGGAGAGCAAACAGGAGTTCGGCAGCGGAGGTCAAGGGGGAGGTCCCTAAAAATAATAATAATAATAATAATAAAATAAAAACATATATATATATATATATATATATATTCTAGGAAGACAGAAACAGAGCACTATGGAAGGAAAGGACTCAGCAGTGGTGGTGACCTGCAAGGGGTGTGCAATGTTTGTTTTCCTGCCGGAGATCAACATGGCCTACACATGCAACAAGTGCAAGCTGGTCACGCTGTTGGAAGAAAAGGTCAGAGGACTGGAGCAGCAAGTGTCAACCCTCAGGAGCATAAGAGAAAGCGAGGAGTTCTTAGACAGAACGGTGGATCTACAGCACCAAAGCACAGTACAGGAGCCAGAAGGGCAACGGCAGGATGAGGCGGAGTCGGAGACTGCAGAGGCAAGGGAAAAGAACGCAGGGGGAACTCCCTGGAAAAGGGTGACTATTAGGAGCAGAAGATCTACAAGACACTCTGCGCCTGTGGAAGCAGTGGAGCTATGGAACCGCTTCCATGTACTTGAGGACGAGAGCAGAGGACAGCCTGCAGAGGACGGATTACCGGGCACCCAACGTGACAGCGAGCAAGAGGCTGAGGGTCAGTCAAGTGGAGGCAATCAAACCAAGGCCTACAGCAAGAGGAAGAGAAGAGTACTCGTAGTGGGAGACTCCCTCCTGCGGGGGATCGAAGCCAAAGTATGTCGCGAAGACCCATGGACTCGCCAGGTGTGCTGTCTCCCTGGGGCACGGATTAAGGATGTGACAGAGCAGCTGCCGAGGCTCATGCAGCCCACCGACACATACCCCTTTCTTCTCTTCCACGTGGGTACAAATGATACTGCCAAGCGGAGTTACAAAGAAATCACGGCAGACTTTGAAGAGCTGGGAAGGGAACTCAAGAACTTCGGGGCCCAGATAGTTTTCTCATCCATCCTTCCAGTACTTGGAAGAGGCATAGAAAGGGAAAGAAAAATACTCCGAGTGAATGACTGGCTACGAAGGTGGAGCCGACGTGAGGGATTTGGATTCTGGGACCACGGGCTACGCTTCCTGGAAGATGGACTGCTGGCAAAGGATGGGTTGCACCTCACAAGGACTGGGAAGAATGTGTTTGGCCACAGCATGAGGAACTTAATCAGGAGGGCTTTAAACTGAATCCAACAGGGGAGGGAGACATAAACTCGGGGGTACCAATGGAAGAAGGCCTCTATGCCACAATGGAGAGAACAGCTCCAGCGGTGCCCATTGATAGTCTACCACAAAATGTAGGGGGAAAGTCGGACTATAAAGCACATAGTCTTCAATGTCTCTATACTAATGCCCGGAGTATGGGCAATAAACAAGACGAACTTGAACTCTTGATACATGAGGGCAAGTACGACTTGATAGGGATAACTGAAACCTGGTGGGATGACTCCCATGACTGGAATACAGCAATTGAAGGGTATAACTTGTTCAAAAGGAACAGAAGCAACAGAAAGGGAGGTGGAGTTGCACTGTATGTTAAAAATACGTATCTCTGCACAGAGATACAGGAAGAGGAGCTTGGCAGCCCCATTGAGAGCATCTGGGTTAAAATAAAGGGGGCAAAGAATAAACGAACATGGCGGTTGGAGTCTACTACCGACCACCCAATCAAGGAGAAGACGAGGATGGAACTTTTGAAAAGCAAATTGCCATTGTTTCAAGGAGGCACGATGTGGTAGTAATGGGGGACTTCAATTTCCCTGATATCTGTTGGGAGACTTATTCAGCCAAACATGGCCCCTCCAAGAAATTCCTGAGCTGTGCTGCTGATAACTTCCTCCTACAGAAAGTGGAGGAAGGAACTAGAGGATCGGCTATCCTTGACCTGATTCTAACCAACAGAGACGAGTTAGTGGATAAAGTGGCAGTTTCGGGAACTCTGGGGGAAAGTGACCATGTTATACTTGAGTTCTTGATTCTAACAGAAGCAAAAGCTGAGTGTAGCCAAACACGTACCCTGGATTTTAGGAAAGCCAATTTTAACAAACTCAGAACAATGATTAGTAAGATCCCATGGCATGTGACTCTCACGAGAAAGGGAGCCCAGGAGGGGTGGGAGTTTTTAAAAAAGGAAATTTTAAAGGCACAATTGCAAACAATTCCCACAAGGAAAAAAGGCAGAGGGCAACAGAAGAAGCCAATGTGGCTTCACAATAAACTCAAAGATGACCTGAAAACAAAAAAGGACACGTATAGGAAGTGGAAGGAAGGACAGGCTACAAGGGAAGAGTACAGGCAGGTAGCACAGAACTGCAGGAATAGTGTCAGGAAGGCTAAAGCTGAGAATGAGCTAAGGTTAGCGAGGAATGCTAAAAGCAACAAAAAAGCTTTCTTCAGATACATGCACAGTAAAAGACAGAAGAAAGAACTGGTGGTTCAACTACGCGATGAGGATGGCAAATTGATAACAGAAGACAAAGAAAAGGCAGAAGTGTTCAATTCCTACTTCGGCTCGGTCTTCTCCCAAAAGAGGGTCTATGACCCCCCTGGCAAACCTGAAGTGCAGACTGAAGGGGCAGAATTGCAGCTTGAGATTGATAGGCAAATGGTCAAGGAGCACCTGATTACTCTGAGCGAGTTTAAATCTCCAGGGCCTGATGAGCTGCATCCTAGAGTAATAAAGGAACTGGCAGAAGAACTCTCAGAACCACTGTCTATTATCTTTGAGAAATCATGGAGGACAGGTGAAGTGCCAGACGACTGGAGGAGGGCAAATGTTGTTCCCATCTTCAAAAAGGGCAAGAAGGAGGAACCTGGGAACTATAGGCCAGTCAGTCTGACATCAATCCCCGGGAAGATTTTTGAGCAGATTATAAAGAAGTCAGTCTGCAAGCACCTTGAAAACAATGCAGTGATTACTAGAAGCCAGCATGGATTTGTCAAGAACAAATCCTGTCAGACTAATCTGATCTCATTTTTTGATCGGGTAACCTCCCTTGTGGACTGTGGGAATGCTGTGGACATTATATACCTGGACTTCAGCAAAGCTTTCGACAAAGTGCCTCATGATATCCTGATTAGTAAGCTAGCTAAGAGTGGGCTAGATGGAACAACTATCAGGTGGATCCACAATTGGCTAAAGAATCGGACTCAAAGAGTGCTTATCAATGGTTCCTTCTCAAACTGGGGAGAGGTAACGAGCGGGGTACCACAGGGCTCGGTCCTGGGCCCGGTGCTCTTCAACATTTTTATTAATGACTTGGATGAGGAGGTACAGGGAATGCTTATCAAATTTGCAGATGACACAAAGTTGGGTGGAACAGCTAATACTCTGGAAGACAGAAACAAAATTCAAAGTGACCTCGATAGGCTGGAGCGCTGGGCCGAAAACAACAGAATGAAATTTAATAGGGATAAATGCCAAGTGCTGCACCTAGGGAGAGGAAACCAAATGCAGAGTTACAGAATGGGGGACACTTGGCTCAACAATACTACAAGTGAGAAGGATCTTGGAATTGTGGTAGATCACAAACTGAATATGAGCCAGCAATGCGATGTGGCTGCAAAGAAGGCAAATGCAATTTTGGGCTGTATTAATAGAAGTATAGCTTCCAAATCGCGGGAAGTGATAATTCCCCTTTACTCGGCACTGGTTAGGCCTCATCTTGAGTACTGCGTCCAGTTCTGGGCACCTCACTTTAAGAAGGACATAGACAAACTGGAGAGGGTTCAGAGGAGGGCAACAAGGATGATAAAGGCACTGGAAACAAGGCCCTATGAGGAGAGACTGAAAGAACTGGGCATGTTTAGCCTTCAGAAGAGGAGACTGAGGGGAGATATGATCGCACTCTTCCAGTACTTGAAGGGATGTCACACAGAGGAGGGCAAAGATCTCTTCTCCTTCACCCCAGTTTGCAGGACACGGAATAATGGGCTCAAGTTACAGGAACCTAGATTCCACCTAAACATCAGGAAAAATTTCCTGACTGTCAGAGCAATAAGACAATGGAATCAACTACCTAGGGAGGTTGTGGGCTCTCCCACTCTGGAGGCATTCAAGGTGCAGCTGGACAGACATCTGTCAGAGATGCTTTGACCTAGATTCCTGCATTGAGCAGGGGGTTGGACTCGATGGCCTTGTAGGCCCCTTCCAACTCTACTTTTCTATGATTCTATGATTCTATGATTTAGTGATGGCCACCAATTTGGAGGGCTTTAAAAGGAGATGGGACAGATTAATAGAGGAGAAGGCTATCCGTGGCTACTAGTCCTCATGGCTCTATGCTATATAGATCAGAGGAAGTATGCCTAGGTATGCCAGCTGCTGGGGAACATGGGTGGGAGGGTGATGTGGCACTAATGTCCTGCTTGTGGTTTTCCCATGAGCAGCAGGTTGGCCACTGTGTGAACACAACGCTGGACCAGATTTATTTATTTATTTACATTTATTTATCACCCATCTGGCCGGTAAACTGGCCACCCTGGGCGATGTACACAAGATAAAATACAGGATAAAATACATTTAAAACAGTATAACATTTTAAAATCTTAGCCACCCCATATTCCCACTTGAACAGCCATGTTTTTAGTGAGAGGCAGAAGCTCGGCAGAGGGGGCATGGCGGAGGTCACTCGGGGGAGAGTTCCAAAGTACGGGGGCCACGACAGAAAAGGCCCTCTTCCTAGTCCCCACCAGTCTAGCTGCTCTGGCTGAAGGGACAAGGAGAAGGCCATCTGTGGCAGATCTTGTTGAGCAGCCTACTTGGTGTTGCTGGAGACGCTCCTTGAGATAGACTGGACCAGAGCCGTATAGGGTTTTAAAGATCAAAACCAACACCTTGAATTTGGCTCGGCAAGCGACTGGTAGCCAGTGCAGCTCCTTGAGCACTGGAGTGATGTGATCCCGCCGGCAGATACCTTGAACCAGGTGAGCTGCCGCGCTCTGTACCAGCTGTAGCTTCTGAACCGTCTTCAAGGGTCATCATCATCAGGCGATCACTCGTGACCGAGTAAGATTGTCTTCCGGGATAAAAGGAGGAAATTCTAAAGAAGATTGTGTAGACTCTAGCGATAGGTCCGTAAGTGACTGTGGAGGCCAATTCTAGATCCACACAGCTTCCCACAGTGAGGACACAGGTTACCAGATAGAAGATGGTCCTGTAAAGGATTCATTTGACGTGCTTTTCGCTTAGCACGTTTCTCCCTTTCACCTTGCGCTCGGGCTTCTTCAAAGTCCATGGAACCTTTGTGAAAGGCCAACCTCCATTTAGATCGTTCATTAATTAATTGTAATAACCCAGAGGGAGTATCAATTGGTTCTGCTGGAATGATTTACAGCTGTCCATAGAGTATATACATGCATGCAACAGTATGGCCACTAGAGGATGTAAATGGAATAACAACCCACAAAAAAGAGAACGTAAGTGAAAATGTTGGGATTTATGGTGGTTGACTGTTTTGGAAATATGTTTGGCAACACGACAAATGTTTTTGTATTATAGAGGGTAATGAAACTGATATAAGCCCGTGACTATCCTTGAAACCCTTGAGAAAGGCAAATATTGCACGAAACAAGAAGTCCAAACCGGTTTCTTGCTGGGGAAAAAAACAAGTGAGGATACGGAGAATATCAGGCTTCTGGAAACCATTCCAAGGAGAAATAATGCTTTAAGCCACTCAAAAAGAAAAAACGGAGAGGAAGGCTCACTTGAAGGCCATCTCAAAAAATAAGAGTAAAGGCTGCAGCAACTCCATGAACACAAAGAAAAAACAAAGGAAGGTTTTCATTAACTCTATAAAAATACAGCAAGTTTGGTGGATGCTAAACCCCTGAAAGATAAGGGGGTGATTACCATTGGATATAATTATACATGATGTATACTCTGTGTTACAGCATGATTAGTGAACAGTTTGTAAAGTTTGATTATTGAAAAGTTTTTAAAAGTTTATATAAATATTAAATCAATATGTGTTGTAAAAAAAATGTTAAAAATTCCAAAAATAGAAAAAGAAAGTTTAAATATAATGATTGAACATGTATTGTTAAAAAGTTATTTTTTAAAAAAAAAATAGATAAAAGAAAGTTCTATCACGGTGGTGTTTTCACACTTTCTTTGATATCTTCCAGTACACTGACATTTGTTCGCCTGTCTTCCCAAGTAATTTGCAGGATTTTCCGGAGGCAACGTTGATGAAACCTTTCAAGGAGGTGGAAGTGACGTTTATAGATAGTCCATGTTTCGCAGGCATACAATAAAGTTGGTAATACAATGGCTTCGTAAACCAGTGTTTTGGTCTTCTTACAAATATCCCGATCCTCGAACACTCTAGGTTTCATTCGAGAAAATGCAGGCACTTGCGGAGCTCAGACGATGCTGGATTTCACTGTCGATGTTAGCTGTAACAGAAAGATAGCTGCCAAGATAGAGAAAATGATCGACATTTTCCAGTGTTGTCCCGCCAAGCTGGATAGATGGCATCACCAAAGGGTTAGCTTGCACTTGCTGATGAAGCACTTTGGGTTTTTTGATGTTAAGTGAGAGACCAAGTTTCAAGGGTAACCCCACGTAGAGCGCATTACAGTAGTCTAGGTGAGAGGAGACCAAGGCATGAACCACTGATGGGAGCAGATGATTAGGAAGGTGATGGAGCTGATACAGCGCCGCCCAGCTCACAGCTGACACCTGAGCCTCCATGGACAACTGGGAGTCTAGAATGACCCCCAAGCTGCGGACCAGGTCCTTCAGGGGTAGATGTACCCCATTCAGCACCAGGTCAACATCCCCTAACCTTCCCTTGTCCCCCACCAGAAGTACCTCGGTCTTGTCGGGGTTCAGCTTCAGCATATTCCTTCCCATCCAGCCACCCACTGACTCCAGGCACTTGGACACAGGCGGCAGCAGCAGCAGCAGCGGGGCTGAACTACTTGCCTGGCTTGGTCCTCTCCCAGCAGAGGCGATGGTGGATCCGGCACCAGGTCTCCCAGCAGATGGACTCTTGGTCTGATCCAGCAGGGCTGTTCTTATGTTCTTAAGGCAGCTGTGGAGCCTTTGTGCCCTCCGGATGTTTCATAGATATTTCATAGATCATAGAGTTGGAAGGAGCCTACAAGGCTATCGAGTCCAACCCCCTGCTCAATGCAGGAAACTAGAGGAGGGGTCTCCCATCCAAGTAATAACCAGGCCTGACCCTGCTTAGCTTTCCACGCTCAGACAAGGCAGCACTACCAATTGCACCCCAGGTTAGGGGAAGCTGGTTCAAAGAGAAAGCAAATGTTTACCACCCACCAGACACGTGCACAAACTAGCCTGCTCCCACCCAGTTGGCCCGGAGGAGCCCAGCCGGTCCCCTGGTTCTGCTTGGTAGGTCCCGAGGAAGGACCCCCGCGGTGTGCCACCCCCCCCCCCGGGGTTAAAGGAACTGTGACGGAATCCTGGAGAGGAAGGCAATTTGGGGCGGCAAGGTGGGGCCCTGTCTCCATGGCAACGGCACCTCCCTCCACCTAGCCTCAAAATCATAAAATGTCCCTGCCCTACACCCCACGTCCCTCCTTCCTCTCCTGCAGACCCTCCAACATTTCACGGATGGAAATAGGGGCACACATGTGAATTGGTCGAGGTATGGTTAAGCAATATGAAGGTGTGATCAAGAGGGTGTGGCCAGGCCAGCAAAGGGCATGGTCAAGTACAAAAGTGATCAGAGGAAACACACAAAATTGCAGTATTTTCTCCCTCTCACCTAGAACCTGGGGTTATCTGCTAAAGCTAAATGGTGGCACATTTGGGACAAACAAAATGAAATATTTATTTGCTTAGTGCATAGTTACACTGTGGAAGTCACTGCCACAAGATGTAGCCATGGCTGCCAACCTGGAGTAGACAATCTCTCCCCCCCCCCATGGTCAGGATTGGCACAAATTGAACAGGTGAAGCTTACCTGCCCCCCCCCCCAAACATGGAGCTTCAGAGAGAAGGGGGAAGTTTCTTGCATTTCCTTCTGACACTGTATCTCACCTGTTAGAGGCACCGAGTCAGCTCTGTTAGGAAATGAAATCTTTGGCAAAATAAAGATAGGAATCATGTGATCAATTCCCTCATTCTCCTCTCCCTCCCTCGGTCCAGGCCACCCGAGGCAGCCCTCGCTTCCTCCTCCTCCTCTTCTTTCCCCCCAGCTGATCCCTTCCCCATGGGGCGCACGCGCGCGCGCGCGCGCACAGGCACGCGCACCCCTCGCCTCCGCCTCCCAACTTAGCAGCCTCTCTCTCTCTACTCTTAAAGGGGCCGTGTGCAAAAGTCAATTGCAGCTCAGCTAAACCTCCAAGCTGAGCCGCAGCTGCCCACGTGGCCCCTTTAAAAGCAGCTTGAAGTAGCTGATCGATCTCGACTCTGCAGGACAAAGCGAGGAGAAGCCCTGATGGCTGATGGGTTTTCCTGAGGGTCGCGCCATTTTCACGGCAACTGGAGACTCTGTTCTTTCCCGCCGACTGCCTTGGCGCCTCCGGTGAGACACCCCTTTGTGAATTTGGGGAGGGGGGAGGGTGCATGGCGGGGGGGAAGTGTAAATTCGAAAAAAAAACCCCATTTCAACCCACAGGCTGATCCGTTTGGGGTTTCCCCGCAAGCTCGGGCGCTTCTTTCTTTCTCTCCTCCTCTGTAAAGCCAGGAGAATCCTTTGGTTGGGGGGGGGATTAAAGGAGGTCTGCGAGGAAGCCAGCAGGTTCGTGGACTCCGCACCTGGACTTCGGCTAAAGTCATTGCCCCCCCCCGCCCACCCCCAAATCGGGCCCTGTGGCTCCGGGCTCCCCAAGCGCGGCTCCTCCGAGGGGTTTCTGCGCGTGGCCGAGATGCTCCCCTGGTTCTGGGCTGGACCGTCCAAAGCGAACACAATTGGGCCGAGGGGCACGGATGAGGTGCCCCCTACCCCCGCCCAGGGCTGGCCCCACCATAGGGCAGAGGGAGGTGTCGCCTCCGGCATCTGATTCGGGGTGCCCTGAAAGTCCAGTGACTGAGTATTTCCCACCCTCTTCTGGCTCTTCTCCTGCCGGGGATGTGGGGAGACGCGCTTTGGCAGGGCGGGGAGCAAAGTGTCTTCTGTCAGCCCTAATGCTCTCCTGAACAGAAAGAGAGCAGTCTGGTCGAGATTATTATTATTAAGATTAATATTATTGCAAAAAGGATTTTTAAAAAAATGATATTTGTCGCGGTTACATACAGAGCTGTTCTTGGCAACTGACAGGATTGCTCTGTATTTATGCAACAAAACAAAAACAGGAGACAGGCTTGAGTGCAGATGGAGAGGAACTCCTAGTAGTGGATTCAATCCAGCCCTGGTATGTGCCAGCAGTCAGGTGTATTTAGGGGCAGTGAGGGAGGCAAAGAAACTGCCTCTATTCACTCTTGTATTTGTCGCCCAGCAGAGCTCTTTTGGGTTGTCCGGGGCCTATTATATGCTGGCCCCAAGGACATCCTGGACCCCTCTGAGGCCCACTACAATACAGTATATTTGCATGGGGGATAAGACCGACCCCTGAGGGACCCCATACTGGAGAGTCCACGGGGGGCCAGGAGCGCCCGAAGCTGGTTGGCCATCTGCTGGGAGACCTGGGGCCGGATCCACCATCGCCTCTGCCAAGCAGGGAAGTACGGTAGTTCAGCCCCGCTGCTGCTGCCCCGCTGCTAGGCACTTCCAGGAAAAATCACTTGCATCCACCAGGACTTGGACTCCAATGTTATAGCAGTTGAGTCAGGTA
Organism: Shinisaurus crocodilurus; assembly: GCA_021292165.1. Classification (NCBI taxonomy): domain Eukaryota; kingdom Metazoa; phylum Chordata; class Lepidosauria; order Squamata; family Shinisauridae; genus Shinisaurus; species Shinisaurus crocodilurus. The sequence goes on from CM037879.1 coordinate 9,665,252, forward strand.
CCCAGAGCTCAGCCTGCTGGTCAAATTTTCTTGCTTGAGTTTTAGTTGGTACAGCTCGAGGATGTTGACAAGGTGCTTGGACAGGTTCATGTAAGCCCCTCTGTACTGGATCCTTGCCCCTCTTGGTTCTGGATGGTCTTAACAACTTCAGGCCAGTAAGAAATGTTCCTTTCCTGGGCAAAGTCCTTGAATGGGTGGTGGCCAACCAGCTTCGGACGCTCCTGGCCCCCCCGTGGACTCTCCAGTATGGGGTCCCTCAGGGGTCGGTCTTATCCCTCATGCTATTTAACATCTACATGAAACCTCTAAGTGGGGTCATCTGGAGTTTTGCAGGTGCGTTGCCATCAATACGCCTGATGACACGCAGCCCTATCTCTCCCTTTCCTCTTCAGCAGCTGAGGCTGTGGATGTGCTAAACCGGTGCCTGGCCACGACAATGGACTGGATGAGGGCTTACAAACTGAGGCTCAATCCAGGACTAGACTGAGATGCAGTTAGTGGGTGGTTCCCCTGACCGGATGGAGGGTGTTCAACCTGTTCTGGATGGGGTGGCACTCCCCTTGAAGGAGCAGGTTCGTAGCTTGGGGGTCCTCTTTGGGCCATCTTTGTAACTTGAGGCTCAAGTGGCCTCAGTGGCCACGGAGTGCCACCTACCAGTCCGGCTGATATCCCAGCTATGACCCTATCTGGACAGGGATAGTCTGGTTTCAGTAATCTATGCTCTGGTAATCTCTAAATTAGACTACTGCAATGCACTCTACGTGGGGCTGCCCTTGAAGACTATTCAGAAGCTGCAGCTTGTCCAAAATGCAGCAGCCAGACTAATAGGCAGGACCAGTAGATCAAAACACATAACACCAGTTCTGGCCCATTTGCTTCCGTGCCTGATTCCAGTTGCTTGGTACCACAATTCTTGACCAAACACCTCTCCAACTGCAATCTCCCCTGACACTACGTTCAACATCTGAGTCCTTCCCCCTACTGCCACCTCCGAGGGAGGCCTGGAGGGCGGTAACAAAGGGGGGGCTTTTCTGTGGAAGCCCCCAACTGTGCAACGGGCTCCACACTGAGGTGGTGCCAGCTCTACTATCCTTTAGGTGCCTTGTTATACCCTGTTAGTCATGTGAGTCGTATTTAAATTTGGTTTTTAAAACAATTTCCAGTCAGTTTTCCGTAAGAGTGGCTGAAGGAGAATACAGCAGTAGCAGGATGCCTGATGGGGAGGGGTGTGGTGGGGGCTTTGGAAGAAGAATGGGCAGGGGGCTCAATGGGAGGCTGAGACTGGAAACTGGTTTGGACGGGGAGGAACATTGGGGTGCATGGAGGATGCTGCATCCTCTTACTTGCAAGCCCACGAAAGGAGTTTTGGTTCGTGTCTCCCAGGCAAAGGCACCTCCCGAACTCATTTCTACGTTTCCTCTTTGAGTCTGCCTTCCCTTTTGGAACAGGACCTGGTTGCTACCTGGAGTCCTCACTGTTCCTTCTTGGCTTGACAGGGTAATAATTCTTTTACTGGTTTTGGCTTTGCAGAGCTTCATTAGCACCAGTTCTTTGCTGCACGGATCAAAGATGGACGAAGCAGGACTCTGCTACCGCTGATGCAGTAAGAGGCCGCGATGCCAGCAGGACTGGGAGTGCCAGTGAAACCTGGGAAACAACGGGACAGAAGATCCTGGGCCAGGAAATGGTCAGCTCAGATGTGTGGCACCAGCGTTTCATGCAGCTCCGCTACCGGGCGGCTCAGGGCCCCCGAGAGATCTGCACCCAGCTCCACCATCTCTCCCGTCAGTGGCTGAAGCCAGAGCGACACACCAAAAATCAGATCGTGGACCTGGTAATCCTGGAGCAGTTGCTGAGCATCCTGCCCCTGGAGGTGTCGAGCTGGGTGAGGGAATGTGGGGCGGAGACCAGTTCCCAGGCGGTGGCCCTGGCAGAAGGCTTCCTCCTGAGCCGGGCGGAGGAGAAGAAGCAGGCGGAGCAGCGGGTGAGAGCATTGCATCCTGGGAGCTGCAAGGGGTCAAGCATGTGAGGGGGGACATCCCAAAATTCTCTCTGCGAATTACCCGACCTTTTCTGGAAATCCTCTGAGGAGGGATCTCCCATGCCCCCTGCCCCAAGAGTGTATCATATCTGTATTCTCTTCTGATGGCTTGTCTTGGATCCACAATACGTTTCAGGTCGAGAATCTCTGTGCCGAAGTGGGGCCTGATTTCCCTGCCCCCTGCAGAGTCTCCTGCGAACGGGCATCGAGCAGGAGAGTGATGGAGGTGCCACCTCACAGGGTAAGGATTAGCTGCGGGGTTGGGGAGCGTGCAAGAAATCCTTGGGCTGCTTTTATTTCCCCCCCCCCTCAGGTATTTGGGGTGGGTGGGGGGAAGAAATGTCTCCAGAATGTCTCCAGCCATTTTCTCAGTTAAAAAAAATCATATTCATTAACTGAAGACTTTAAACATGGAAATCTGCACTTTGAATTGTGGCCAAGAGCGCAACTGGGGAGAGATGCATTTTCACCCAATCGTCCTAAAACATCCAGACTGCAAATAAAGGATAAAATAAAAGGGGCAAAGGATAAGACGAACATGGCAGTTAGAGTCTACTACTGACCACCCAATCAAGGAGAAGACGAGGATGAAACTTTTGAAAAGCAAATTGCAAATGTTTCAAGGAGGCATGATGTAGTAGTAATGGGGGACTTCAATTTCCCCGATATCTGTTGGGAGACTTATTCAGCCGAGCATGGCCCCTCCAAGAAATTCCTGAGTTGTGCTGCTGATAACTTCCTCCTACAGAAAGTGGAGGATGGAACTAGAGGATCGGCTATCCTTGACCTGATTCTAACCAACAGAGACGACTTAGTGGATAAAGTGGCAGTTTCGGGAACTCTGGGGGAAAGTGACCATGTTATACTTGAGTTCTTGATTCTAAGGGGAGCAAAAGCTGAGTGTAGCCAAACACGAACGCTGGATTTTAGGAAAGCCAATTTTAACAAATTCAGAACAATGATAAGTAAGATCCCATGGCAAGCGACTCTAATGAGAAAAGGAGTCCAGGATGGGTGGAGTTTTTAAAAAAGGAAATTTTAAAGGCACAATTGCAAATAATTCCCACAAGGAAAAAAGGCAGAGGGCAACAGAAGAAGCCAATGTGGCTTCACAATAAACACAAAGATGACCTGAAAACAAAAAAGGACACGTAGCCTGTCCTTCCTTCCACTTCCTATACAAGGGAAGAGTACTGGCATGTCGCACAGAACTGCAGGAATAGTGTCAAGAAGCTAAAGCTGAGAATGAGCTAAGGTTAGCGAGGGATGCTAAAAACAACAAGAAAGCTTTCTTCAGATACATGCATAGTACAAGACGGAGGAAAGAAATGGTAGTTCAACTATGCAATGAGGATGGCAAATTGATAACAGAAGACAAAGAAAAGGCAGAAGTGTTCAATTCCTACTTCGGCTCGGTCTTCTCCCCAAAGAGGGTCTATGACCCCCCCGGCAAACCTGAAGTGCAAACTGAAGGGGCAGGATTGAGATTGATAGGCAAATGGTCAAGGAGCCCCCGATTACTCTGAACGAGTTTAAATCTCCAGGGCCTGATGAGCTGCATCCTAGAGTAATAAAGGAAGTCGCAGAAGAACTCTCAGAACCACTGTCTATTATCTTTGCGAAATCATGGAGGACAGGTGAAGTGCCAGATGACTGGAGGAGGGCAAATGTTGTTCCCATCTTCAAAAAGGGCAAGAAGCCTAACCTACCTCACAGGGTTGTTGTGAGGGTAAAATGGAGAGTAGGATGAGGATCATGTAAGCCGCCTTGGGTTCCTTGCAGGAAAAGAGGTGGGGTATATATATAATAAATAAATAAAGGAGGAACCTGGGAACTTTAGACTAGTGAGTCTGACATCAATCCCTGGGAAAATTTTTGAGCAGACTATAAAAAAGTCAGTCTGTAAGCACCTTGAAATCAATGCCTTGATTACTAGAAGCCAGCATGGATTTGTCAAGAACAAGTCCTGCCTGTGAGAGCTGGACTGACCCGGGTTCAAAAGCTTCCCTAGCCAGTGACCCTCAGTCCCAGTCACGCAGGCGGAAGGAGGAGATAACAGCAGTTAATAAAGATTAAAGAGTTTATTTGTAAGACCCAATTACATGGGATTAAGGCAATCAGTGCATCTCCTACTCACTACATCATTGCAGATACAAATCCAATACCCCAGTGGTAAGGCTAGATGAAGTGAAGTCCAGAACAATACATGTCGAGTCGAGACAAGCAAGACAGCAAGTGAGAGAAGAGAGAAGCTATCAACAAGTGTGTTAGATTTATACCCTGCACCTATAAATAGGACAGTACTCACCCCAGTTGTATAACCTATTCATCAACATGTTGATTCCAAACCTGTCCAAGGTTGCTGAGTCATATCATCTTGAGACTATGTCTCGTGACCAAAGACCTTGTGTACTTGAACTCAAGAGACACCCACCAGGTCAGGTGATAATCCTGATGTCAGGTGGTAATCTCGTTCTGCCTAGGCAAAACCTAACACTGCCAGGCTAATCTGATCTCATTTTTTGATCGGGTAACCTCCCTTGTGGACTGTTGGAATGCGGTGGACATAATATATCTGGACTTCAGCAAAGCTTTCGACAAAGTGCCTCATGATGTCCTGATTAGCAAGCTAGCTAAAAGTGGGCTAGATGGAACAACTATCAGGTGGATCCACAATTGGCTACAGAATCGGACACAAAGAGTGCTTATCAATGGTTCCTTCTCAAACTGGGGAGAGGTAACTAGCTGGGTACCACAGGGCTTGGTCCTGGGCCCAGTGCTCTTCAACATTTTTATTAACGACTTAGCTGAGGAGGTGCAGGGAATGCTTATCAAATTTGCAGATGACACAAAGTTGGGTGGAACAGCTAATACTCCGGAAGACAGAAACAAAATTCAAAGTGACCTCGATAGGCTGGAGCGCTGGGCCGAAAACAACAGAATGAAATTTAATAGGGATAAATGCCAAGTGCTGCACCTAGGGAGAGGAAACCAAATGCAGAAACCAAATTACAGAATGGGGGACACTTGGCTCAACAATACTGCAAGTGAGAAGGATCTTGGAATTGTAGTAGATCACAAACTGAATATGAGCCAGCAATGCAATGTGGCTGCAAAGAAGGCAAATGCTATTTTGGGCTGCATTAAAAGAAGTATAGCTTCCATATCACGGGAAGTGATAATTCCCCTTTACTCAGCAGTGGTTAGGCCTCATCTTGAGTACTGCATCCAGTTCTGGGCACCACACTTTCAGAAGGACATAGACAAACTCGAGAGGGTTCAGAGGAGGGCAACAAGGATGATAAAGGGACTGGAAACAGGCCCCTATGAGGAGAGACTGAAAGAACTGAGCATGTTTAGCCTTCAGAAGAGGAGACTGAGGGGAGATATGATCTCACTCTTGCAGTACTTGAAGGGATGTCACACAGAGGAGGGCCAGGATCTCTTCTCGATCATCCCAGTTTGCAGGACACAGAATAATGGGCTCAAGTTACAGGAACCTAGATTCCACCTAAACATCAGTAAAAATTTCCTGACTGTCAGAGCAATAAGACAATGGAATCAACTACCTAGGGAGGTGGTGGGCTCTCCCACTCTGGAGGCATTCAAGGTGCAGCTGGACAGACATCTGTCAGAGATGCTTTGACCTGGATTCCTGCATTGAGCAGGGGGTTGGACTCGATGGCCTTGTAGGCCCCTTCCAACTCTACTTTTCTATGATTCTATAATAAGACACCTCCAGACAGGCCTGTAATATTGCACTTGCATCACTTAAGCTGCGGCCCTGTGTATTTTCCTGAGAAGGAAGTCCTGTTGTGTTCAAAGGGGCTTACTAGGTAGTAAGTGTGTTAAATATATCCAGGGGCCGGGGGGCTCGTGGTAGTGGGAAATGTGATCCTTAGACACATAGACAGCTGTGTTTGTGATGGGCATACATAGCTATACACGATCTCCAGTATTGGAGGCAGTATGCCTATGTACACCAGTTGTTGGGGAACATAGGCGGGAGGGTGTTGTTGCACTCATGTCCTGCTTGTGAGTTTCCGTGGGCAGTTGGTTGACCAGTGTGTAAACAGATGTGTGGACTAGGTGGGCATTTGGATTTTGTTACTCACTTATCTTTACGTTAGGTGTGAGGAGGAAGTGTTGATGTTTTTTCTGTCCAGGTTCTGGTTCCCTTTGAGGAGATCGCTGTGTCCTTCAGCAAGGAGGAGTGGGCACTGCTGGATCCTGACCAGAAAGCCCTACACAGGCAGATCATGGAGGAGAATTGTGGGATCGTGGCCTCTCTCGGTAAGGCGCCCTCTTTCCCTGACTGGTGATAATGTCTCTTTACAAATGCAATGATGGTAGTAGTCGTAGTAGTAGCAATGTTAGTAATTTTTTCCCCATTCTCTATATTGATTGAATCATTTTTAGGCTACCTTTCAGTCATGCCCCTCAAAAGTGGCCTACGCAAGCAAAGGAGGATGCATTAAGATAATCCAGTCAGTCACTATAGGACAGGCAAGCTTTTGAGGAACACTGGAAGGCCTGCGGTGGAGGGGCCCGTGTGCAATTCGATGGTGTATCCCAGCATCTCAGGATCCCTCCTTTTCGGTCTAGCACTATTTGTCCTCTCAGGAGGAGGGAGGCTCGTGTCATAGGAACGTCAGGAAGCTGCCTTCTACTGAGTCAGGCCCTTGGTCCCTCTAGCCCAGTAGTGTTGACAGTGACAGGCAGTAGCAGCTCTCCAGGTTTTCAGGCAGGATTCTTTCCTAGCCCTACCTGGAGGCCGGGGTTTCGAACCTGGGACCTTCCACGTGCAAAGCCTGTGCTCTGTCCCACTGAGCTGTGGTCCCTCTACAGCACCTGGTCTTCTCAGGCAGTCACCCACCCAAGCACTGACTAGGCCCAACCCTGCTTAGCTTTCGAGATCGGGCTGTTCAGGGCTGTTCAGATGTCCGCTACTCAGAAGATCCCGTGCCACACATCATAGACAAGCAGAGCTGGGCAGCCAAGCAAGATGTTCACGTGTTGAGAGGCTCACCTGGGACTGGTCCTTCCTGTATCAGGAATGCTGACCCTTTAGGGCCAGGGGTGAGGAAACTTTTCTTGTGAATGTCCGTTGACCCACAGGGGAAGTCGATTGGGGGCAGCTGCTGATGGTGGGTGGAGCAGGAGCAAGAAGATGTCATTAGTGTCAAAACAAAGTTGGAATGGATTCAATTGACTTCATCAATAAAGAGTGAGGAACTTTTTTAAAATTATTTTTTATTCTGACTTTCAACAGAGCAAAACCATAAAAGGAAACAAAAGAAAGAAAAGGGAAAGAAATATACTGTTCTTATATAAATTTAAATAAAGCACTTACAATAAATCCACTGATGATTCTGGCATAGACACGAAAACCTACATCCCGTGAGATTCAGTGATCAACTTATTCAAGTTTTAACTTTGTCATGTGAGAGATGTCTCTTGGAATATGCATTCCCAAATGAGTAATAAACTCTGGGCAGCATCAGAATTGACTGTTGAACATCAGCCCTTTGAGTTGGGTCAGGAAAGGCCGGGAGCCGCAGACTCAACTTGTGATTAACGTGGCAGCCAGGTTAGAATGGACGGGAGCAACTTTATCCGTAAAATGCGGAGCACGTTGATTCCAGTGGGGCGTGGGCCCCGGTAGGGAGGGTACCTTCATTCCTCAGGTCCCATGGTGGGATTGGATACCACAGTCTCCACTAGATGGTGCTGAGCCCATAACGGTAGGAGAGAAATATGCTATCTTTGCCACCAACACCACCATAGCTTACCTTAGATGTTAAAAATGAGCATATTTAACTTAATGTACATAATTTCTGGGGCACCGAAGAAGAAAAGGTTCTCAGCCCCTCCTTGATGGGTCTTCTCCTTTCTCTTTTTATCTGGATTTGCATCCTAATGTCGCTCGAGACAGCTCATAACATCATGCCTCAGATTGTCCACTTCCCTGCACAATAATCCAGTGGGGTAGGTGAGGATGAGAGAATAACCGGTCCCGCAGCATCCTGAAAAATTCATGTCTGAGCTGGGAGCAGAGCGCAGGACTCTGGTCCCAATCCATTGCTCTTGACTGCAGCAGCTCTCAGTCAATGCCAGGCAAAAGAGGCTGTTTGGCACATAGTATGATCTGCCTCCAGTCTCTGTGTTGAGAGTTCTTCCTTTTCTCACAATAATCAACTGAAGTCATTCCATGATTTGAAGCTCTATTTCTAACTCAGGCTTTTACCGATTTCTTGTCTTGATTCTAGAAAGTGACTGGTGTGAAATGGAGAATGAGAGAGAACCATGTGGGATGCCACTGAAAACAAACAGATGTAAAAATAGAGAAAGGTGGAGAAAGGAAACTGAAATAAATCCGAAGAGGAGGAATAAATGCTTTGCTTCTCAGGGCAGTGACTACAATGATATCTCAATGGAAGAAAAACTGGCTAAAAAACAGGAAAACTATGTGTGCTCTGTGTGTGGGAAAACCTTCAAGTCTCAATCAAGCCTCAATGTTCATTGTAAAATCCACACAGGGGAGAAACCATATCAATGTTTGGAGTGTGGAAAGAGGTTCAGTCGGAAAACATGTGTGACTTCCCATCAAAGAATTCACACAGGGGAGAAACCACATGAATGCTTGGAGTGTGGAAAGAGATTCCGTTTGAAGACACATCTCACTTTTCATCATAGAATTCACACAGGTGAGAAACCACATGAATGCTTGGAGTGTGGAAAGAGATTCATTCGGAAGACACAGCTCACTCGTCATGAAAGAATTCACACAGGGGAGAAACCACATCAATGCTTGGAGTGTGGAAAGAGATTCAGTAATAAGACAAATCTCACTCGTCATGAAAGAATTCACACAGGGGAGAAACCACATCAATGCTTGGAGTGTGGAAAGAGATTCAGTAATAAGACAAATCTCACTCGTCATGAAAGAATTCACACAGGGGAGAAACCATATCAATGCTTGGAGTATGGCAAGAGCGTCAATCAAAAGATAAGTCTGACTTTTCATTAAAGAATTCGCACATGGGCGAAACCATATCAATTATTGGAGTGTGGAAAGAGATTCATTCATAAGACACATCTCACTTCTCATCAAAGAATTCACACAGGTGGGAAACCACATCAATGCTTGGAGTGTGGAAAGAGCTTCAGTCATAAGACACAGCTCACTTCTCATCAAAGAATTCACACAGTTGAAAAACCATATAAATGCTTGGATCATGTAAAGAACTTTGATTTGAGGAAAAACTGCACATAACATCAAAGAACTCACACGGGAGCTTTTATATCAGTGCGTGATTACAATTTAAGTCATATTTCATGTTGGAAAACCCATGTACGCGGTGCACTGCATAAAGGAATGCGGGCATGGAGCCATATTTATGTGCTGAAGCTAAAGCAACAAAGAAATATTAATGTAGTTAAGCTTTGTTTCTCGTAATTTAATGCATAGTGAGATTTATTATTATTATTATTATTTACATTTATTAATACTTAACTAGATAGTATCTTCCTAGATCAAATGGCTGGTTTGATTTTCTCACTTAAGTGTTCCTTAGTTGCAAATCTCTTTATGTATTTATTTTATTCATTTATTATTTTTATACCCCGCCTTTTGTCCTGCAAGGAACCCAAGGCGGCTTACATATTCCTCCTCCTCCCCATTTTATCGGCACAACAACCCTGTGAGGTTGGTTAGGCTGAGAGTCAGTGACTGGCTCAAAGTCACGCAGTGAATTTCGTGGCCGAGTGGGGACCAGAACCCGAATCTCCCGAGTCCCAGTCCAACACTCAATTGAACACATATTTCCAGTTAGCAAAACCAAGACAATCATTCATACACAGAGAGACAGACAGACAGACACGCGAGGGATAGAGAAACAAAGAGAGAGTTCCCATAATTCACAGTGTAATGGGTTTTTTCTCTTTCTTCTTTATAAGAACATAAGAAGAGCCATGCTGGATCAGACCAAGGGTCCTACTCGTCCAGCATTCTGTTCACCCAGTGACCTACGAGCTGCCGACGGGATCCCACTGGCAGGGCATGAGTGCAACAGCACCCTCCTGCCCATGTTCCCCAGCCACTGGTGTACTTGAGCATACTGCCTCTGATACTGGAGGAGCACATAGCCAATCAGGACTAGTAGCCCCCAGTGGCCTGCTCCATGAATTTGTCCCATCCCCTTTTCAAGTCCTCCAAATTGGTGGCCCTCACTGCATCTTCTGGAAGTGAATTCAGTAGTTTAACTTTGCGCTGTGTGAAGATGTCCTTCCTTTTATCTGTCCTGTATCTCCCACCAATCAGCTTCATGGCATGACCGCTTTGGGTTCTAGTATTATGAGAGAGGGAGAAAAATGTTGCCCTCTCCACTTTTCCCACACCATGCATAATTCTGTACACTTCTGTCATGTCTCCCCTTACACGCCTTTTTGCTCAGCTAAACAATTCCAGTTGCTGTCACCTTTCCTCCTAGGGGAGTTGCTCCAGCTCCTTGATCATTTTAGCTGCCCTTTTCTGTTGGAGGATATGAAAAAGAGTCAGTCCTATGCTGGTTAGGATGAAGCAGATTTCCCCCCCCCCTCATGCACAGCCTTGTTATTGAAACTGGCTATTGCTGGGGGCTTCCGTGTGAACATGACACCTTGACGGTCGCACAGAAATGTGTGGCAGCTGATGCAGTGTTTCCTGGCCAGAGAACGTCTCTGGCTGGGGAATCTACTTCTAATGAAAGAAGCTCAGATTTGATGTTACCCCCAAATTATCTCATAGGGTTACAAATTGCTTTCTGTCTGCTCTCTGACGGATAGATTTGTGGCTTGTGACCTGAGGTGGGGGGAAACGGTGCAGTATTCAGGAGACCGGTTTTTACTTAGAGGCATGCATGCTCACTTCCAGATTAGAATCATAGAAAAGTAGAGTTGGAAGGGGCCTACAAGGCCATCGAGTCCAACCCCCTGCTCAATGCAGGAATCCAGGTCAAAGCATCACTGACAGATGGCTGTCCAGCTGCACATTGAATGCCTCCAGATTGCGAGAGCCCACCACCTCCCTAGGTAGTTGATTCCATTGTCTTATTGCTCTGACAGTCAGGAAATTTTTCCTGAAGTTTAGGTGGAATCTAGGTAACTGAAACTAGAGCCCATTATTCCATGTCCTGCAAACTGGGATGATCGAGAAGTGATCCAGGCCCTCCTCTGTGTGGCAACCCTTCAAGTACTGGAAGAGTGAGATCATATCTCCCCTCAGTCTCCTCTTCTGAAGGCTAAACATGCCCAATTCCTTCAGTCTCTCTTCATAGGGCCTTGTTTCCAGTCCCTTTATCATCCTTGTTGGCCTCCTCTGAACCCTCTCCAGTTTGTCTACGTCCTTCTTAAAGTGTGGTGCCCAGAACTGGACGCAGTACTCAAGATGAGGCCTAACCAGTGCCGAGTAAAGGGGAATTATCACTTTCCGTGATTTGGAAGCTATACTTCTATTAATGCAGCCCAAAATAGCATTTGCCTTCTTTGCAGCCACATCGCATTGCTGGCTCATATTCAGTTTGTGATCTACCGCAATTCCAAGATCCTTCTCACTTGTGGTATTGTTGAGCCAAGTGTCCCCCATTCTGTAACTCTGTATTTGGTATCCTTTCCCTAGGTGCAGCGCTTGACATTTATCCCTATTAAATTTCATTCTGTTGTTTTCGGCCCAGCGCTTCAGCCTATCGAGATCACTTTGAATTTTGTTTCTGTCTTCCAGAGTATTAGCTATTCCACCCAACTTTGTGTCATCTGCAAATTTGATAAGCATTCCCTGCACCTCCTCAGCTAAGTCGTTAATAAAAATGTTGAAGAGCACTGGGCCCAGGACCGAGCCCTGTGGTACCCTGCTCGTTACCTCTCCCCAGTTTGAGAAGGAACCGTTGATAAGCACTCTTTGAGTCCGATTCTGTAGCCAGTTGTGGACCCACCTGATAGTTGTTCCATCCAGCACACTTTTAGCTAGCTTGCTAATCAGGATACCATGAGGCACTTTGTCAAAAGCTTTGCTGAAGTCCAGGTATATTATGTCCACAGCATTCCCACAGTCCACAAGGGAGGTTATCCGATCAAAAAATGAGATCAGATTAGTCTGGCAGGATTTGTTCTTGACAAATCCATGCTGGCTTCTAGTAATCACTGCATTGTTTTCAAGGTGCTTGCAGACTGACTTCTTTATAATCTGCTCCAAAATCTTCCCGGGGATTGATGTCAGACTGACTGGCCTATAGTTCCCAGGTTCCTCCTTCTTGCCCTTTTTGAAGATGGGAACAACATTTGCCCTCCTCCAGTCGTCTGGCACTTCACCTGTCCTCCATGATTTCTCAAAGATAATAGACAGTGGTTCTGAGAGTTCTTCTGCGACTTCCTTTATTACTCTAGGATGCAGCGCGTCAGGCCCTGGAGATTTAAACTCGTTCAGAGTAGTCAGGTGCTCCTTGACCATTTGCCTATCAATCTCAAGCTGCAATCCTGCCCCTTCAATCTGCTCTTCAGGTTTGCCAGGGGGGTCATAGACCCTCTTTTGGGAGAAGACTCAAGTCGAAGTAGGAATTGAACATTCTGCCTTTTCCTTGTCTTCTGTTATCTATTTGCCATCCTCATTTTGTAGTTGAACTACCATTTCTTTCCTCTGTCTTTTACTATGCACATATCTGAAGAAAGCTTTCTTGTTGTTTTTAGCATCCCTCGCTAACCATAGCTCATTCTCAGCTTTAGCCTTCCTGACACTATTCCTGCAGTTCTGTGCTACCTGCCTGTACTCTTCCCTTGTAGCCTGTCCTTCCTTCCACTTCCTATACGTGTCCTTTTTTGTTTTCAGGTCATCTTTGAGTTTATTGTGAAGCCACATTGGCTTCTTCTGTTGCCCTCTGCCTTTTTTCCTTGTGGGACTTGTTTGCAATTGTGCCTTTAAAATTTCCTTTTTTAAAAACTCCCACCCATCCTGGACTCCTTTTCTCATGAGAGTCGCTTGCCATGGGATCTTACTAATCATTGTTCTGAATTTGTTAAAATTGGCATTCCTAAAATCCAGCGTACGTGTTTGGCTACACTCAGCTTTTGCTTCTTTTCGAATCAAGAACTCAAGTATAACATGGTCACTTTCCCCCAGAGTTCCCGAAACTGCCACTTTATCCACTAAGTCGTCTCTGTTGGTTAGAATCAGGTCAAGGATAGCCGATCCTCTAGTTCCTTCCTCCACTTTCTGTAGGAGGAAGTTATCAGCAGCACAGCTCAGGAATTTCTTGGAGGGGCCATGCTTGGCTGAATAAGTCTCCCAACAGATATTAGGGAAATTGAAGTCCCCCATTACTACCACATCATGCCTCCTTGAAACAATGGCAATTTGCTTTTCAAAAGTTTCATCCTCCTTGATTGGGTGGTCGGTAGTAGACTCCAACCACCATGGTCGTTTTATTCTTTGCCCCCTTTATTTTAACCCAGATGCTCTCAATGGGGCTGCCAAGCTCCTCTTCCTGTATCTCTGTGCAGAGATACGTATCTTTAACATACAGCGCAACTCCACCTCCCTTTCTGTTGCTTCTGTTCCTTTTGAACAAGTTATACCCTTCAATTGCTGTATTCCAGCCATGGGAGTCATCCCACCAGGTTTCAGTTATCCCTATCAAGTGCTTCTGCTGTTTTGTTAGCTGTCATTGATTTCTTAATTTTTAAACTTCTCTTTTTTTAAAAAAATATTTAAAATCAAAAGTGAATGAGTTTATGGATAGATAGAAAGAAATAATGAGTCACTTGTAATAGGACAATTGTGTTGGCTAGATGGTTAGGTACTAGAGAGTGTGGGGGGCGGAAGTACTAAAAACCTTTGTCACGTGGTGATTTACTAAATAGTTTATAGTTACTTTTTATTTTTGGGATTCTTAATATATTGTGTATTGGAATTGAAAACTATAGGGTTTTAGGGTTTTATTGGTATATTAATAAATGTTGAATTTAAACTAGATTAAATAGTTGATCTACATTTGGGGAGGGTGGAGACTTCTTGTGTTTGTCCTCTTTTGGGTTCCTGTTGTTGTTGCCGTAACTGGAAGTGGTTTTTTGTTAACAGAAAATGTTTTAAGAATAACTGTGGTTGCTTAAGCTGTGGGGAAGATTGGAAGTCTATTTTAATTGTGTTTATTGTTTATTGTATATGTGTTTTAGTGTTTGTATGTTTTTTTTATGAATAAAATTCCCTGAGGATAAACAAAAAAGAAGAAAAGAAACTGGTTATCACTAGAGTCTTTGGTGTTAAAGGTCCACTTCATTGGAGATCACTGGCTGGAATCCATCAGGTTGGCGTGGGGGAGAGAGCTGGCCACAGGGAGGCAGGAAGTAGGGAGGAGGGGCTTGAAAATATGCACCCCGGGGATTGCTCAGTTAACCTTCCCTCCCACTCTGACTAGTGGTTACATTAGCTCGTTGGTTTAAGCAGGCAATATTACAATCTCCATCATTTTCTGCACTTTTTCCAGCTCTGCAATGTCCTTTTTTAGTTGCCATGACCAGAACTGTACACATTAATCTAAGTGCAGTCGCACTATACATTTGTATAAGGGCAGTACGATCTTGGAAGTTTTATTTTGATTCCTTTCTTAATTATGCGCCTAACATGGAGTTTGCCTGTTTCACAGTTGCTGCATACTGGTTTGACATTTTCATCAAGCTGTCTACCACAACCCCAATGTGTTGTCATCAGCAAACTTGGCCACTTCACTGCTCACCTCTGATTGCAGATCATTTATGAATAAGTTGAAAAGCTTTGGTCCCACTACAGATCCCTGTGGGACCCCGTTGTTTACATCTCTCTGCATTGGGAGAATTTAGCATTCATTCCTACCCTCTGCTTTTTACCTGTTTACCCTCTACCATCCTGTTTTTCTAACCAGTTACTAATCCATAAGAAGACCTCCCCTTCTTCTTCCATGACTGCTAGGTTTGCTCAGGAGTCTTTGGTGAGGGACTTTGTTAAAAGCCTTTTGGAAGTCCAAGTAAACAGTTTCTACCGGATCACCCCGTCCTCATGTTTATTGACACTCTCAAAGAACTGTAAAAGGTTACTGAGACAGGACTTACCTTTGTGGAAGCCATGTTGATTCTTTTTCGGCAGGGCTTGCCCTTCTATATGCTTACTGATTTTATCTTTAATAACCTTTTCAACCAATTTACCTGGAACAGACAGTAAATCAGGGGTCCTCAAATTTTTTAAACGGGGGGCCAGTTCATTGTCCCTCAGACTGTTGGGGGGTCGGACTATAGTTTGAAAAAAATATGAACAAATGGATCAAGTAAAAAAAAAAGGACCCAAACACAAATACAGAGGCAGAAATCAAATTCTCTAGGCAGTTTGGAAGTATATGCAACTTTAATCTTTTTAAGCCATAAAACACTACCTAACATCTCAAAGTTAGATGAACTCCCAAATCATCATCATCATCATCAGGCGATCACTCGTGACCGAGTAAGATTGTTTTCCGGGATAAAAGGAGGAAATTCTAAAGAAGATTGTCCTTAGTGGTGAGAGTGTTGGACTGGGACTCGGGAGATCCAAGTTCTATTCCCCGCTCGGCCATGAAACTCACTGGGTGACTTTGGGCCAGTCACTGACTCTCAGCCTAACCTACCTCACAGGGTTGTTGTGAGGATAAAATGGAGAGGAGGAAGAGGAGGATTATGTAAGCCACCTTGGATTCCTTGCAGGAAAAAAGGTGGGGCATAAATAAAATAAATACAAATAAATCCTATGCCCACCTACCTGGGAGTAAGCCCCATTGAATCCAATAGGACTTACTTCTGAGTAGACAAGTATAGGATTGCACTAAAGTGGACAACACAATACAGTTATACCGAGAGATGGAAACGTCTTTCTGTTCCTGACTCCCAGCTGAGCAGGAGCACAACAGGAGAGGCTCCAGCTGTTTCTGGGACTGTGATAAGCGGGTAGGCTCCCAGAGAGCGAGCGAACAGAGCAAGCGTACAGGGAGAGCAAACAGGAGTTTGGCAGGGGAGGTCAAGGGGGAGGTCCCTAAGAAATTTTTTAGGAAGACAGAAACATAAAGGGAACAGAGCACTATGGAAGGAAAAGACTCAGCAGTGGTGGTGACCTGCAATGGGTGTGCAATGTTTGTTTTCCTGCCGGAGATCAACATGGCCTACACATGCAACAAGTGCAAGCTGGTCACACTGTTGGAAGGAAAGGTCAGAGGACTGGAGCAGTAAGTGTCAACCCTCAAGAGCATAAGAGAAAGTGAGGAGTTCTTAGAACGGTGGATCTACAGCACCAAAGCACAGTACAGGAGCCAGAAGGGCAACGGCAGGATGAGGCGGAGTCGGAGACTGCAGAGGCAAGGGAAAATAACGTAGGAGGAACTCCCTGGAAAAGGGTGACTGTTAGGAGCAGAAGAACTACAAGACACTCTGCGCCTGTGGAAGCAGTGGAGCTATGGAACCGCTTCCATGTACTTGAGGACGAGAGCAGAGGACAGCCTGCAGAGGACGGATTACCGGGCACCCAACGTGACAGCGAGCAAGAGGCTGAGGGTCAGTCAAGTGGAGGCAATCAAACCAAGGCCTACAGCAAGAGGAAGAGAAGAGTACTCGTAGTGGGAGACTCCGACCTGCGGGGGATCGAAGCCAAAGTATGTCGCGAAGACCCATGGACTCGCCAGGTGTGCTGTCTCCCCGGGGCACGGATTAAGGATGTGACAGAGCAGCTGCCGAGGCTCATACAGCCCACCAACACATACCCCTTTCTTCTCTTCCACATGGGTACAAATGATACTGCCAAGCGGAGTTACAAAGAAATCACGGCAGACTTTGAAGAGCTGGGAAGGGAACTCAAGAACTTCGGGGCCCAGATAGTTTTCTCATCCATCCTTCCAGTACTTGGAAGAGGCATAGAAAGGGAAAGAAAAATACTCCGAGTGAATGACTGGCTACGAAGGTGGAGCCGACGTGAGGGATTTGGATTCTGGGACCACGGGCTACACTTCCTGGAAGATGGACTGCTGGCAAAGGATGGGTTGCACCTCACAAGGACTGGGAAGAATGTGTTTGGCCACAGCATAAGGAACTTAATCAGGAGGGCTTTAAACTGAATCCAACAGGGGAGGGAGACATAAACTCGGGGGTACCAATGGAAGAAGGCCTCTATGCCACAATGGAGAGAACAGCTCCAGCGGTGCCCATTGATAGTCTACCACAAAATGTAGGGAAAAAGTCGGACTATAAAGCACATAGTCTTCGATGTCTCTATACTAATGCCCAGAGTATGGGCAACAAACAAGACGAACTTGAACTCTTGATACATGAGGGCAAGTACGACTTGATAGGGATAACTGAAACCTGGTGGGAGGACTCCCATGACTGGAATACAGCAATTGAAGGGTATAACTTGTTCAAAAGAAACAGAAGCCACAGAAAGGGAGGTGGAGTTGCGCTGTATGTTAAAAATACGTATGTCTGCACAGAGATACAGGAAGAGGAGCTTGGCAGCCCCATTGAGAGCATCTGGGTTAAAATAAAGGGGACAAAGAATAAAACGAACATGGCGGTTGGAGTCTACTACCGACCACCCAATCAAGGAGAAGACGAGGATGGAACTTTTGAAAAGCAAATTGCAAATGTTTCAAGGAGGCACGATGTGGTAGTAATGGGAGACTTCAATTTCCCTGATATCTGTTGGGAGACTTATTCAGCCAAACATGGCCCCTCCAAGAAATTCCTGAGCTGTGCTGCTGATAACTTCCTCCTACAGAAAGTGGAGGAAGGAACTAGAGGATCGGCTATCCTTGACCTGATTCTAACCAACAGAGACGAGTTAGTGGATAAAGTGGCAGTTTGGGGAACTCTGGGGGAAAGTGACCATGTTATGCTTGAATTCTTGATTCTAACGGAAGCAAAAGCTGAGTGTAGCCAAACACGTACCCTGGATTTTAGGAAAGCCAATTTTAACAAACTCAGAACAATGATTAGTAAGATCCCATGGCAAGCGACTCTCATGAGAAAAGGAGCCCAGGAGGGGTGGGAGTTTTTTAAAAAGGAAATTTTAAAGGCACAATTGCAAACAATTCCCACAAGGAAAAAAGGCAGAGGGCAACAGAAGAAACCAATGTGGCTTCACAATAAACTCAAAGATGACCTGAAAACAAAAAAGGACACGTATAGGAAGTGGAAGGAAGGACAGGCTACAGGGGAAGAGTACAGGCAGGTAGCACAGAACTGCAGGAATAGTGTCAGGAAGGCTAAAGCTGAGAATGAGCTAAGGTTAGCGAGGAATGCTAAAAGCAACAAAAAAGCTTTCTTCAGATACATGCACAGTAAAAGACAGAAGAAAGAACTGGTGGTTCAACTACGCAATGAGGATGGCAAATTGATAACAGAAGACAAAGAAAAGGCAGAAGTGTTCAATTCCTACTTCGGCTTGGTCTTCTCCCCAAAGAGGGTCTATGACCGCCCTGGCAAACCTGAAGGGCAGACTGAAGGGGCAGGATTGCAGCTTGAGATTGTTAGGCAAATGGTCAAGGAGCACCTGATTGCTCTGAACGAGTTTAAATCTCCAGGGCCGGATGAGCTGCATCCTAGAGTAATAAAGGAACTGGCAGAAGAACTCTCAGAACCACTGTCTATTATCTTTGAGAAATCATGGAGGACAGGTGAAGTGCCAGACGACTGGAGGAGGGCAAATGTTGTTCCCATCTTCAAAAAGGGCAAGAAGGAGGAACCTGGGAACTATAGGCCAGTCAGTCTGACATCAATCCCCGGGAAGATTTTGGAGCAGATTATAAAGAAGTCAGTCTGCAAGCACCTTGAAAACAATGCAGTGATTACTAGAAGTCAGCATGGATTTGTCAAGAACAAATCCTGTCAGACTAATCTGATCTCATTTTTTGATCGGGTAACCCCCCTTGTGGATTGTGGGAATGCTGTGGACATTATATATCTGGACTTCAGCAAAGCTTTCGACAAAGTGCCTCATGATATCCTGATTAGTAAGCTAGCTAAAAGTGGGCTAGATGGAACAACTATCAGGTGGATCCACAATTGGCTACAGAATCAGACTCAAAGAGTGCTTATCAATGGTTCCTTCTCAAACTGGGGGTAGGTAACGAGCGGGGTACCACAGGGCTCGGTCCTGGGCCCGGTGCTCTTCAACATTTTTATTAATGACTTGGATCAGGAGGTACAGGGAATGCTTATCAAATTTGCAGATGACACAAAGTTGGGTGGAACAGCTAATACGCTGATATCGAGCCGGAGGCGGGCCACTGGCGCGGCAAGCCGGTCCTCCCGACCATCACCGTATCGCCGGCGCCCTTCGCGGCAGCGGGAGCGCCAACCCGGGAACCGGGCAGGGCCACCACGCCCAAGCCTTGCACCGGCGGCCGGACCCGCGCCGCATCCACCGGTGCGGCAGCATCGGCCCCCGCAGCAAGCCCTGATCCAAGCCTCCGCGCCGAACACACGCGCTAGCAGCGAAAGCTGCGCTGCCTTCTGCTGGCGCGTCGGCATGAACCGCCTTGCCAGCGGTCGCTGCCGCGCTGTTCCCGGCCCAGACCGGGCTGCCTTCGGTGGGCTAGAGGTGCAGCAGCTGCGCAGCCTGGCGGCCGGCCGGACCTCCCGGTCAGCCCACGTGGGCGGCTGCAGGAGGGGGCCATCTTGTAGCCGCCGGAGCAGCCCGCCATTGAACCGCCCATGCGGTCGCCGCTACAGCGGAGAGGTGAGCAGGCGCTGGCACGAGCCCAGCTGCAGCCCATAACAGGCACCTCCCCCAGCCAACTGGGCAGGGCATACATGTAGGGGGGTGAGAGGGGGAGCAGAGTCCCCCTCCCACCCACCCACCCCCAAAAAAACCACTTCGGAGGTGACAGTTGCCTTCGCCAGCCTCAACCATTGATACAGGTGCCAACCAAGACGAAAATCTGCCTAGGCCCTGGGATGGGCTCCCTAGGATGGGCTCGCAGTCCAGTAACCCACGCAGCGAAGCTGAGAAACATCTCCCGGAGAAGAGAGAGGTCCCCCCTTCTGCCTCCGTAAGCACCTGGTCCAGCCGCTCCTCACGATCGAGCGCAGCATCCATCTCAGACAGCAAAGACAGTGACGTTTCTGATGACAGTGACGAAGCAAACGACACCCCTCCCAAAGGGCGCCTCTTTGCGACAGAAGCCTTCCCCAGGTTGATAGCCAGGGTTCTCATCGAGGTTGACCTGTCAAGCGAAGGAAGCAGACCAACCGATGAAGTTCCAGAAAGCGTGGGAAACCTATCAGTATTCCCGCCAGAAGAACTGCCATCGCACCCTGAGGTTCTAATCTCGTGGAACCTGCGCAAGAGCCGGCAGTAGGCTGTGCCGCATGGAATGAAAGGACATGGCGCAGCTGGCGGTACCCAAGGTAGACGACCCGGTCTCCGCCCTGACATCTAAATGTCCGATGCCTGTGGAAAGGGATGAGCTCCCCGACAGCCATGACAAGAGGGCCGACACGGCGCTCCACAAGGGCTTTGAGGCTGCCACTACCTCCGGGAGAGCCGCCAACACAGCCACCATAGTGGCACGTGCACTACGTCTGCGAGCAGACGGGATACTAAAGAAGCCCAGCTCTAGAGGCATCAAAGAGTTCATTAGAGATACTCATACTGCAGCATCATTCCTAGCAAATGCCTCCCTAGACTCCTTTCGACTAGGAGCAAGGGCAGCTGTCTCCAGCGTAGTGGCCAGGAGGAACCTATGGCTGCACAACTATGGGGGTCGAGGGTAAGACCAAGTCTAGCCTAGCTAGTGTGCCCTTCGCAGGGTAACGGCTCTTTGGCGACCCATTAGAACACGTCCTTGTAGAGACAAAGGGCAAGAAGAAAGCCGTACTGAATTCCCAGAATAAGGACTCCAAGCGCCAGCCCCAGAACTATGGCTCCTTTCGCTCCACTAGGAGCAATTCCTCATTTATCCCTCCTCCACCACCACCAACCAGCCTGTGGCTTACGCTGGCTCAGCTTGTCTGTGTGGAAAGCTAAGCAGGGTCAGGCCTGGTTATAACTCGGATGGGAGACCCCTCCTCCGGTTTCCTGCATTGAGCAGGGGGTTGGACTCGATAGCCAACTTCTTAACATGAGGTCACAAGCCTCGATGGCACAAGAGCAACAACACGAAAGGAAGATCGCGGAAAGGTGCCCCGAGCCGGAACAAGAAGCCCAACTCCGCCTGACTGCTCCCCTCCCCCAGTGGGAGGGAGACTTCGCGGCTTCCAAGACCTCGAAACGACTCTTCTCCGACTGCTGGCTTCTGGAAATAATCCAAGAGGGCTACTCCTTAGAATTCAAGAAGAAGCCAAAGGATGTTTTTTCAAGACCCACCGGCTCAGAGACCCGGTCAAGCTTCTGAGTACCGTAGCAGCCATCCAACACCTCCTATGGATCCGAGCAATCGAGAAAGTCCCGAAGACACAGAGGAACCGAGGGATATTCTCAGTCTTCTTCACTGTACCAAAGAGGAACGGGAGAGCCCGGCCCATCCTAAGCCTAAACTAAGCCAACCGCTTCCTGAAGAAGCAGAAATTCAGGATGGAGACTCTCAAGTCCATCAGAGTGCCTGCGGAAGGGAGACTTCCTCTCCTCGATAGACCTGACAGAGGCATATCTCCACATTCCCATGCGCCCTGCCCATTGCAGGTTCCTGCGTTTCAGCTATGGCAGCAAGCAATTCCAATCCAGAGTTCTTCCCTTCGGCTTGTCAACAGCTCCGAGGGTCTTCTCGAAGGTGTTGCTGGCCCCAGTTGCACTACTACGTCCGAAGGGAGCCCAGCTACACCCTTACCTAGAGGACAACCTGATTCGCTCTCATTCTCACACGCAGAGCATCAGGGACACAAACCTGGCCGTGTCAACGCTTTGAAGCCACGGGTTCCACATCAACACGGAGAAGAGATCCCTCATCCCTTCCCAGGTACTCACACACCTAGGGGCTTCCCTAAACACTGCAAGGGACATGATGTTTCTGTCCCCCAACAGGCAGACATCAATGACCCGGCTGGCAGCACACCTCCTTCCAGGGACACGGTCCCTCTCAAGGAACTTGCCAAGCTACTAGGGATGACGGTGTCTTGCCAGGTACATTGTACATTGGGCCAAGTTCCACTCCAGGCCCCTACAGACCTTCCTCCTAGACTACCAGCTCGATATCGGCCGAAATCTCAACCTGCGTCTGTCCCTTCCCCTCCCAGTGACCAAGGCACTGGAGTGGTGATGCCACCCAGCGCACCTCTCTCAGGGAGTCCCAATCCAAGCTCCCACACGCGTCCAGCTAACAACGGGCGCATGAAAGGGCTAAAATTGCTCCAGCCCTGATGGCTTACAATCCACCCTGTAGGCCCGTCTGCCTACGTGGATACAGCAGAGCGTGAGATGGAAGATATAGCCTTTGTCCCATGTGTGTAACTGGCCCATGTAGTTCACACAGAGATTCAGCTTTCCCTCCTCCACGCAGCAGTTCCAAGCGTCTCGGATTACAGCCAACTTGCAGCTTGCTCGTCCTGTTTTCTCAACTGTAATTAGGAATGACTCCAATAGAATCCACAACAGGGTTTTTACTACCTGTTTATTCTATATCAGAGTAAATACAATCTCCTAAGTTACAGTCTATATTGCAGATTATAATGCATAGCATAGTCCAGTGGACCAAGTCCACCCTAGCAGTACTTCATTACATGTTTGCAATAAGTCAGAGCATCAGAGAGAAGAGACAAGAAGAAGCACACACTAAGCAATCCTTCTCTACTAAAAAACTGGTTACAGGAAACAGAAACCTAACAATCATACTACGTCATCAGAAAGTACAAACCATGTGATCAGCTCATATTTCTTTCCCACCTACTTTTCCCATGAGAATAGAATAGTAGTGTCAGACTCAACATGATTGTTTTTCTAGCCATCCTGGAGAGGGTTCAGAGGAGGGCAACAAGGATGATAAAGGGACTGGAAACAAGGCCCTATGAGGAGAGACTGAAAGAACTGGGCATGTTTAGCCTTCAGAAGAGGAGACTGAGGGGAGATATGATCGCACTCTTCCAGTATTTGAAGGGATGTCACACAGAGGAGGGCAAAGATCTCTTCTCGTTCATCCCAGTTTGCAGGACACGGAATAATGGGCTCAAGTTACAGGAACCTATATTCCACCTAAACATCAGGAAAAATTTCCTGACTGTCAGAGCAATAAGACAATGGAATCAACTACCTAGGGAGGTCGTGGGCTCTCCCACTCTGGAGGCATTCAAGGTGCAGCTGGACAGCCATCTGTCAGAGATGCTTTGACCTAGATTCCTGCATTGAGCAGGGGGTTGGACTCGATGGCCTTGTAGGCCCCTTCCAACTCTACTTTTCTATGATTCTATGATTCCAAATTAAAACACTTGTGCCACAGCTGTTGTTTTGTTACATGTCCCAACAGCGCATGCCCAACAGGCTGGGGGGCGGTCTGCCAAGTGTGGCATGCGCAAGGGCTCTGGTCAGTACAAGAGACTCGGCTATCGATCAACCTCCTGGAACAGAGAGCAGTGAAGCTGGCGCCAAAGGAATTTGCCCCAACACTATGACAGGACACCATGTCCTAGTGAGGACAGACAGTGTAGTAGCAAAGCCTATGTCAACAAGCAAGGGGGCACAAGATCCACAGCTCTGCGGAAAGAAGCCACGGCCCTCTTCAATTAGGCACAACGCAACCCAGCCCCATCAGGGCCGAGCACCTGAGTGGCATCATGAACATACAGGCCGATTGGCTCAGCAATACAACTCTGGACCAAGGAGAATGGTCTTTACACCCAGATGTTTTCAGCCTCCTAGTCAAGAACCTGGGTCACCCATGTCTGGACCTCTTCGTGAACGCACAGAACGCTACCAAACGAGAGGGGCAGAGTTCGCGGAGGCGCGCACCAGCCACTGGCCAGAAGGACTGCTATACGCCTTCCCTCCACGTCCACTAATTGACAAAGTGGTTCAGAAGATCAGGGGCCTACAAGCACAAGTCCTTTTAGCGGCCCCTCATTGGCCAAGATGTCCGTAGTTCCCCGACCTGGTAAACCTGGCAGTCGGGAGACCCTTCAGGCTTCCTCTCAAGCACGACCCCAGCCAGGGCCTGATCCTTCACCAAGCCCCAGGGTCCCTGAAGCTGACCGCCTGGAGACTGAACGGAGCCTCCTAACCAGCCGTGGTTACTCCGATAAAGTAATCAATACACTCCTAGCCTCCAGGAGGCCCTCCACACGTAAGACATAGGACCGCACCTGGCGGGCCTTTCTCCACTGGTCACAAACCGCAGGGAGAGACCTGGTAGGAGCAGAAACACCAGACATTCTCGAGTTCCTCCAAGAAGGGGGGAGTTAGCACAAACACACTCAGGTGCCAGGTAGCGGCACTGGGCTCAGTGCTGGGAGACTCCAAGGGCTCGCCCCTCGGGGCACACCCACTCAGTAAGAAATTCCTCAGGGCGGCCGCCCTGACAAGGCCCCCCAAGTCCACAAGTTCCCCACCTGAAGCCTCCATGTTGTGCTCAAAGCATTAACAAAGCACCCCTTGAGCCATTAGGGGCAGCCTCACTCAAGGGCTGGCCTTGAATACTGTATTTCTAACAGTGGTCACTTCCGCCAGAAGGGTCTCAGAACTAGGCGCATTGTCGCGCAGTAGGGACCTGGGCCAGTGGCGTAGCGTGGGTTGTCAGCACCCGGGGCAAGGCAAGTAATTTGCGCCCCCTAACCCGTGGATTTTAGCACTCGAGTCTCTTAAGTGGCTTAACTTCCTTACCACAAATGGATTTGTCTTGATTAGTCCAAGGGAGAAATTCCAGACTGACAGCATGTTAAAATGGGAGAGTCTTCTGTTCTGACATTCTGAAGACTCACAGATTTACAGTGCAATCCTATCTTTGTACATTTACAATCCTATACATTAACAAATTTATTCCTGCATAAATTTGCTAATTTATTGTAATAAAAATTATTAAATAATACTTCTAATATTAATAATATAATAATTTGAATTTATTCTGGAATAAATTCTGGTATAAATAATGCCAGAATAAATGTGTTAGCCTTGTAGTTGCCACAAGACTCCTCGCTGGTTTTGCTGCAACAAAATACCACAGCTATCCATCTGGAAAATCCTATATATGTGTACTCTGAAGTAGGTCCCATTGAGTTCAATGGGATTTACTCCCTGGTACAGAATGGGTACAGAATTGCTGCCTTATTGGATCATAAGCTTTAATGGAAAAGAGCCAGCTTCATTGAAAGATTGAGAGCCAGTGTGGCTTATTGGTTACAGTGTCAGACCGGGACTCAGGAGATCTGGGTTCTAGTCCCCACTGGGCCATGAAGCTCACTGGGTGACTTTGGGCCAGTACCTGACTCTCAGTCTAACCTACCTCACAGGGTTGTTGTGAGGACAAAATGGAGAGGAGGAGGAGGAGGAAGATTATGTAAGCAACCTTGGGTTCCTTGCAGGAAAAAGGTGGGACATAAATAAATAAAATTATCTGCAGTTGACAGATAACATAGATGTAGGGTGTGTGTGTGTGTAAACAGTGGACCCAAATGGCCATAACGTACAAGAAGCATAAATCTGTGGGATTATTATGCAAAGTTGATATGTATAAAGATCAGTGCAGCAGAGTTACCATTTGCAACAGCAGTAACTGGGGAAAACCCCACTTTCCTTGTTTTGCTATGTTAATTGAACACCTGTAGTCCAAGGAAGACTGGTGGAGAACTGCAATTCCCCTCATGCAAGGCGGGAATCTGTTTCGTCTCCCCCACCCCTTCCTTCTGATGACCATTCAAGGCCGTTCCCAGAGTGCACTGCTCCGAAAGGACACCTCTTCTCTCTTCTTCCCACGCTTGCACAAGAGGCTTCCTGCGTGCTAGAGCAACGTTATTTAAATAAAGGACTACGACTCCCCGTCATGCGGCGGCTCCGCTCGCGCGGTGCACTCTGGGGACTGTAGTTTGTTGGTTCTCCAAAGCTCGATGGAAGTAGAGGGGAAGAGACAAGGAACGGAACTACAACCCCTATAGAGGAATTGGGACGGGAAGAGAAGGGTCGCGTGCTGGGCGCACAGCCAGCACTGCAGAGAGAGTGAGTGAGCCAGGCAGGGGCAGAGAGCTGCGAGTGCGAGCGCGCCCCCCCAGATGTTGCGCCCGGTGCGGCCGGCCCCCCCTGCACCCCCCACGCTACGCCAGAGACCTGGGCATCTTCCACAAAGGCAAACTAATCCTGCGCATGGACCCAGCCTTCATTCCAAAGGTCAACTCCCCATTTCACAGGTCCCAAGACCTAGTGGTCCCTTCCTTCTGCCCTCCTCCCTCCTCTCCGCGGGGGAAGGAGTGGCACACACTCGACGCCATGAGAGCGGTCAAGTTTTATCTAGATAGAACAAAGCCATCCCGACAGCACAGTTCACTGTTGTCTCCCTTAGAGACTCCTCCTGAGGAAAGAAGGTGTCGGTAGCCTCCCTGGCACGATGGCTACGCGATGGCATCCTCCTCCAGTGGCCTGCAGGTCCCAGAGGGCATCAGAGCCCATTCAGTCTCGGGAATGGCCACATCAGCAGCTTTCAGTGAAAGGGCACGTCTAGATGAAATTGGTCCACACATTAAGCAGGCACTACACAATCGACCTTATGGCCTAAACAGAGGGCGCCTTTGGAAGGCGCGTGCTGCAGAAGGTCCTTTCGCCCCAGTAAGAGGCCGGCCGAGGGTGTTTGGCCCACCCGGGGGGGATGCACTGCTTTTTTACATCCCCAAGCTTGCTGGCCTCCGACACTCTAGGACAGTGATGGCAAACCTTTTTGAGCCCGAGTGCCCAAACTGCAACACAAAACCAACTTATTTATTTCAAAGTGCCAACACTGCAATTAAACCTGAATACTGGGGTTTTAGTTTAGTAAAAACAACTCATACAGTTGTCTGAACTAATTAACATATTTTGTCTTAAAAGAAAAACACAATAACTTTTGGGTCAGTCACTGACTCTCAGCCTAACCTACCTAACCTAACCTACCTCACAGCCTAACCTACCTCACAGGGTTGTTGTGAGGGTAAAATGGAGAGGAGGAGGAGGATTATGTAAGCTGCCTTGGGTTCCTTGAAGGAAAAAAGGCAGGGTATAAATAAAATAAATAAATAAACAGCATGAGAAAAATATATTAAAGTACATTTAAAAGCCTAGTAGGAGAATAAAAATGCATTTGCCTGGCACCGAAAGGATAACCATATTTGGCAACTGGTGGACCTATATGCGGAAAGGATTCCACAAAGGGGACACCACCACTATATTCCTGCCATGTAGAATACCCATGTAGAATCAACACTAAGCCCAGTGCAACCCCACTATATTCCTGCATATAGTGCAGGAAAAAAGGCAGGAAAAAGGCGGGGTATAAATATAATAAATGAAATAAATAAACAGGGCTTTCAATGATACAATGATACAAACAGTTTTTTTCATTGAAACAGGGGTTTCAATGAGACAAACAGCCTGTGGAGGGAGAGGAGAGCAGGGGCGGGTGAGCGGGCGGGAGAGCCCCCGGTCCCAAACGCAGCCTTCGGTGGGGCAAACTGCGGGAAACCAGCCCGAGCCCCCGCCCCGTTCAGGCACCAAATGCTGCCACTGTAGTCACGGCTGGCAGCTCAAAGAGAGGCCGGTGTCTCCCAGGACTGACGACCGGCTGCCGCCTCGCTGGGCAAAAGGTCCAAATGAAGCCCGCTGGGACGGGGATGGCTGGGCGGGCTCGCTCACCGGTGGGCACGATCGCGACGAAGCTCCAGCTCGCCCTCACACAGCGGATTTGCTCGGGCTCGCCCAGCGCCACTGGCTCCAGCCTGGCCTCCGTCGCCGCCCCGAAGCGGAACCTGAACTACTGCTGCCGCCGCCACCACCCATCGCTCTTCTGAGCAGCGCGGAACATCCTCCACGCCGCTCAAGCCACCGCCACCGCCGCCTCTGGACCCGCCGTCGCGTCATGTCCGGCGCGCTGGATCCCCGCGCTCTGTTTTTGGTGGGGGGGGACCAGGGCAACAGGGCTGTTTAAGCCCTGTTGCCCTGTTTCCCCCCCACCAAAAACAGAGCACGGGGATCCAGCGCGCCGGACATGACGCGACAGGCGGCAACGGGTCCAGCGCGGGCGGCAAGGGGGCAGCAGGTAGGCCCGTCGGCCCGGCCCACCCGCCGCGTCACGGCCTGAGCCCGGGCGCCCAGCATGGTGACTCTCCTATGGCTCGCGTGTCAGCAGAGCGGTCCACACGTGCCACCTGTGGCACGCGTGCCATAGGTTCGCCATCACTGCTCTAGGAGAAACGGAAAATCTTCTACTCACCGTGAATTTCAGTTCTCCACGAGTGGAGGAAGCCAGCAAGGCCCGCCCTGGGTCGGCCTCCTCTGGGGCACATACTATTCTGGGCCGTGCGAGGGAGTCTCTCCTTTTGTTTCCACAGGCCGCAGCCAACGGACCCGACAGTCCCTCTGTTCAAGATAGCAAGGGCGTCTGCAATAATTGGTTCCTTGGAAGTCTCAACTGGAGTTTCCTGGGGGAGGCCCCGCCTCCTCCGGGAAGCTCAGATCAAAGTCTGCCTTCCCAGCCCCGGAGGCGGGGCTTACCCCAAGCTTGCTGCCCTCCTCCACTCGTGGAGAACTGAAATTCACGACGAGTACAAGAATTTCTTTTTTTGTGTGTAACGGAGCCACACATCCCCCAGTTATCCCTTGGCTCTGGGCAGGCCCAGAACAAGGGACAGGTATTAAGCATCGACCCCTTGTTCCCCTTGAGCGGCGTGGCCTGCCCCTAGTGCTCTGCCCCCCAGAACTCCCCCCCATTATCTCCCTGGGAGAGACACATGCCCCCTTGCTTCCGCCTATCAGGCGGGAGACCCACCCCTAAAACCAACCCCTGAAAACCCCCAGCCCTTCAAAAAAGGAAGGGCCTCTTAAAACTCCCAGCCTCACCTATATCCCCATCAGCAGGGGGACAGGCCCTCGCCCTCATGCCACCCCCAGAAGTGGCCCCCCCAAAGGGGCGACCCCTTTGGAGTCACCCGTTTGGTAGCAACCCCACCGGCGGCGGACCTGCCCCCACTGGGGCCGGATCTTTATAGCCCCACAGTTGCAGGTGGGGCAGGGTTGCTCCTGGCTGGGCCCGGTCCTGCAAAGGGGAAGCCAGCAGTCCCACAGGTGGTGCCGCCAGTTGGACACAGGCGGCAGCAGCAGCGGGGCTGAGCTACTTGCCTGGCTTGGTCCTCTCCCAGCAGAGGAGATGGTGGATCCGGCACCAGGTCTCCCAGCAGATGGACTCTTTGTCTGATCCAGCAGGGCTGTTCTTATGTTCTTAAGGCAGCTGTAGAGCATTTGTGCCCTCCGGATGTGCTGGACTACAATTCCCATCATTCCCAGGCAGCACTGCCAATTGCCCCCCAGGTTGGGGGAGGCTGGTCCAAAGAGAAAGCAAATGTTGACCACCCACCAGACAGGTGCACAAACTAGCCCGTCCCCACCCAGTCGGACCAGAGGAGCCCAGCCGGTCCCGTGGTTCTGCTTGGGAGGTCCCGAGGAAGGACCCCGCGGTGTGCCACCCCCCCCCCCGGGTTAAAGGAACTGTGACAGAATCCTGGAGAGGAAGGCAATTTGGGGCGGCAGGGTGGGGCCCTCTCTCCATGGCAACGGCACCTCCCTCCACCCCGCCTCAAAATCATAAAATGTCCCTGCCCTACACCCCACGTCCCTCCTTCCTCTCCTGCAGACCCTCCAATATTTCACGGATGAAAATAGGGGCACACATGTGAATTGTTCGAGGTATGGTTAAGCAATATGAAGGTGTGATCAAGAGGGTGTGGCCAGGCCAGCAAAGGGCATGGTGAAGTACAAAAGTGATCAGAGGAAACACACAAAACTGCAGTATTTTCTCCCTCTCACCTAGAACCTGGGGTTATCCACTAAAGCTAAACGGTGGCACATTTGGAACAAACAAAATGAAATATTTATTTGCATAGTGCATAGTTACACTGTGGAATTCACTGCCACAAGATGTAGCCATGGCTGCCAACCTGGAGTAGACAATCTTCCCCCCACCCCAATTGTCAGGATTGGCACAAATTGAACAGGTGAAGCTTACCTGCCCCCCCCCCCCAAACATGGAGCTTCAGAGAGAAGGGGGAAGTTTCTTGCATTTCCTTCTGACACTGTATCTCACCTGCTAGAGGCACGGAGTCAGCTCTGTTAGGAAATGAAATCTTTGGCAAAATAAAGATAGGAATCATGTGATCAATTCCCTCATTCTCCCCTCCCTCCCCCGGTCCAGGCCACCCAGTGCAGCCCCCGCCTCCTCCTCTTTCCCCCCAGCTGATCCCTTCCCATGGGGCGCCCACCCGTGCACGCGCACGCACAGGCACGCGCACCCCTCGCCTCCGCCTCCCAGCTTAGCAGCCTCTCTCTCTACTCTTAAAGGGGCCGTGGGCATAATTCAATTGCAGTTAAGCTAAACCTCCGAGCTGAGCCGCCACTGCCCACGTGGCCCCTTTAAAAGCAGCTTGAAGTAGCTGGGAGTTCCCGACTCTGCAGGACAAAGCGAGGAGAAGCCCTGATGGCTTATTATGGGTTATCCTGAGGGCCCGCGCCATTTTCACGGCAGCTGCAGACTCTGCTCCTGCCTTTTCCTACCCGCGATCCGGTGAGATCCCCCCCTTGTGAATTTGGGGAGGGGGGAGGGTGCATGGCAGGGGGGGGAGGTGTGAATTCGAAAATAAACCCCATTTCAACCCACAGGCTGATCCGTTTGGGGTTTCCCCGCAAGCTCGGGCGCTTCTTTCTTTCTCTCCACGGTAAATTCCGGAGAACCTTTTGGTTTGGGGGGGGGATTAAAGGAGGTCTGCGAGGAATCCAGCAGGCTTCGTGGACTCTGCACCTGGACATCGGCTAAAGTCATTGCCCCCACCCCCCAAACCGGGCCCCTGTGGCTCCGGGCTCCCCAACGCGGCTCCTCCGAGGGGTTTCTGCGCGTGGCCGAGATGCTCCCCTGGTTCTGGGCTGGCTTGGCTGGACCGCCCAAAGCAAACCCAGTTGGGCCGAGGGGGGCGGATGAGGTGCCCCCCACCCCCGCCCAGGGCTGGCCCCACCATTGGGCAGAGGGAGGGGTCGCCTCCGGCAGCTGATTCGGGGTGCCCTGAAAGTCCAGTGACTGAGTATTTCCCACCCTCTTCTTGCTCTTCTCCTGCCGGGGATGTGGGGAGACGCGCTCTGTTCTGGTGCCGGAATGACTGGACCAGCCTTGGGCACTCGGCGCTTGGGCAGGGCGGAGATTGCAAACAGCAGGAAAGTGTCTTGTGTCAGCCCTCATGCACTCCTGAACAGAGAGAGAGCAGTCTGTTCAAGATTATTATTATTAAGATTAATATTATTGCAAAAAGGATTTTTTAAAAAGGATATTTGTCGCGGTTACATACAGAGCTGTTCTTGGCGACTGACAGGATTGCTCTGTATTTATGCAACAAAACAAAAACAGGAGACAGGCTTGAGTGCAGATGGAGAGGAACTCCTAGTAGTGGATTCAATCCAGCCCTGGTATGTGCCTGCAGTCAGGTGTATTTTGGGGCAGTGAGGGAGGCAAAAAAACCTGCCTCTATTCACTCTTGTATTTGTCGCCCAGCAGAGCTCATTTGGGTTGTCTGGGGCCTATTATATGCTGGCCCCAAGGACATCCTGGACCCCTCTGAGGCCTGCTACAATACAGTATATTTGCTAGGCAGTTCCAGGAAAAATCTCTTGCATCCACCAGGACTTGTACTCCAATGTTATACTCCAATGTTATAGCAGTTGAGTCAGGTACCCAGAGCTCAGCCTGGTCAAATTTTCTTGCTTGAGTTTTAGTTGGTACAGCTCGAGGATGTTGACAAGGTGCTTGGACAGGTTCATGTAAGCCCCTCTATACTGGATCCTTGCCCCTCTTGGTTCTGGATGGTCTTAACAACTTCAGGCCAGTAAGAAATGTTCCTTTCCTGGGCAAAGTCCTTGAATGGGTGGTGGCCAACCAGCTTCGGGCGCTCCTCCCCCCCCCCCCCGTGGACTCTCCAGTATGGGGTCCCTCAGGGGTCGGTCTTATCCCCCATGCTATTTAACATCTACATGAAACCTCTGAGTGGGGTCATCCAGAGTTTTCCAGTGTGTTGCCATCAATACGCTGATGACACACAGCCCTATCTCCCTTTTCTCTTAAGCAGCTGAGGCTGTGGATGTGCTAAACCGGTGCCTGGCCACGGCAATGGACTGGATGAGGGCTTACAAACTGAGGCTCAATCCAGACTAGACTGAGATGCTGTTAGTGGGTGGTTCCCCTGACCGGATGGAGGGTGTTCCACCTGTTCTGGATGGGGTGGCACTCCCCTTGAAGGAGCAGGTTCGTAGCTTGGGGGTCCTCTTTGGGCCATCTTTGTCACTTGAGGCTCACGGAGTGCCACCTACCAGTCCGGCTGATATCCCAGCTATGACCCTATCTGGACAGGGATAGTCTGGTTTCAGTAATCTATGCTCTGGTAATCTCTAAATTAGACTACTGCAATGCACTCTACGTGGGGCTGCCCTTGAAGACTATTCAGAAGCTGCAGCTTGTCCAAAATGCAGCAGCCAGACTAATAGGCAGGACCAGTAGATCAAAACACATAACACCAGTTCTGGCCCATTTGCTTCCGTGCCTGATTACAGTTGCTTGGTACCGCAATTCTTGTCCAAACACCTCTCCCAACTGCAATCTCCCCTGACACTACATTCAACATCTGAGTCCTTCCCCCAACTGCCACCTCCGAGGGAGGCCTGGAGGGCGGTGACAAAGGGGGGGCTTTTCTGTGGAAGCCCCCAACTGCGCAACGGGCTCCACACTGAGGTGGTGCCAGCTCTACTATCCTTTAGGTGCCTTGTTATACCCTGTTAGTCATGTGAGTCATATTTAAATTTGGTTTTTAAAACAATTTCCAGGCAGTTTTCCGTAAGAGAGGCTGAAGGAGAATACAGCAGTAGCAGGATGCCTGATGAGGAGGGGTGTGGTGGGGGCTTTGGAAGAAGAATGGGCAGGGGGCTCAATGGGAGGCTGAGAGCTGGAAGCTGGTTTGGACGGGGAGGAACATTGGGGTGCATGGAGGATGCTGCATCCTCTGACTTGCAAGCCCATGAAAGGAGTTTTGGTTCGTGGCTCCCAGGCAAAGGCACCTCCTGAACCCATGTCTACATTTCCTCTTTGAGTCTGCCTTCCCTTTTGGAACAGGACCTGGTTGCTACCTGGAGTCCTCACTGTTCCTTCTTGCCTTGACAGGGTAATAATTCTTTTACTGGTCTTGGCTTTGCAGAGCTTCATTAGCACCGTTCTTTGCTGCACGGATCAAAGATGGACGAGCAGGACTCTGCTACCGCTGATGCAGGAAGAGGCCGCGATGCCATCAGGACTGGGAGTGCCAGTGAAACCTGGGAAACTACGGGACAGAAGATCCTGGGCCAGGAAATGGCCAGCTCAGATGTGCAGTGCCAATGTTTCAGGCAGCTCCACTACTGTGTGGCTCAGGGCCCCGTGAGGTCTGCACCCAGCTCCACCATCTCTCCCGTCAGTGGCTGAAGCCAGAGCGACACACCAAAACTCAGATTGTGGACCTGGTAATCCTGGAGCAGTTCCTGAGCATCCTGCCCCTGGAGATGTCGAGCTGGGTGAAGGAATGTGGTGCGGAGACCAGTTCCCAGGCGGTGGCCCTGGCAGAAGGCTTCCTCCTGAGCCGGGAGGAGGAGAAGAAGCAGGCGGAGCAGCGGGTGAGAGCATGGCATCCTGGGAGCTGCAAGGGGTCAAGCATGTGAGGGGGGACATCCCAAAATTCTCTCTGCGAATTACCCGACTTTTTCTGGGAATCCTCTGAGGAGGGATCTCCCATGCCCCCTGCCCCAAGAGTGTATCATTTCCGTATTCTCTTCTCATGGCTTGTCTTGGATCCACAATACGTTTCAGGTAGAGCATCTGTGTGCTGAAGTGGGGCCTGATTTCCCTGCCCCCTGCGGAGTCCCCTGCGAACGGGCATTCGAGCAGGAGAGTGATGGAGGTGCCACCTCACAGGGTAAGGATTAGCTGCGGGGTTGGGGAGCGTGCAAGAAATCCTTGGGCTGCTTTTATTTCCCCCCCTCAGGTATTTGGGGTGGGGGGGGAGAAATGTCTCCAGAATGTCTCCAGCCATTTTCTCAGTTAAAAAAAACCATATTCATTAACTGAAGACTTTAAACATGGAAATCTGCACTTTGAATTGTGGCCAAGAGCGCAACTGGGGAGAGATGCATTTTCACCCAATCGTCCTAAAACATCCAGACTGCAAATAAAGGATAAAATAAAAGGGGCAAAGGATAAGACGAACATGGTGCTTGGAGTCTACTACCGACAACCCAATCAAGGAGAAGACGAGGATGAAACTTTTGAAAAGCAAATTGCAAATGTTTCAAGGAGGCATGATGTAGTAGTAATGGGGGACTTCAATTTCCCCGATATCTGTTGGGACATGGCCCCTCCAAGAAATTCCTGAGTTGTGCTGCTGATAACTTCCTCCTACAGAAAGTGGAGGATGGAACTAGAGGATCTGCTATCCTTGACCTGATTCTAACCAACAGAGACGACTTAGTGGATAAAGTGGCAGTTTCGGGAACTCTGGGGGAAAGTGACCATGTTATACTTGAGTTCTTGATTCTAAGGGGAGCAAAAGCTGAGTGTAGCCAAACACATACTCTGGATTTTAGGAAAGCCAATTTTAACAAATTCAGAACAATGATAAGTAAGATCCCATGGCAAGCGACTCTAATGAGAAAAGGAGCCCAGGATGGGTGGAGTTTTTAAAAAAGGAAATTTTAAAGGCACAATTGCAAACAATTCCCACAAGGAAAAAAGGCAGAGGGCAACAGAAGAAGCCAATGTGGCTTCACAATAAACTCAAAGATGACCTGAAAACAAAAAAGGACACGTATAGGAAGTGGAAGGAAGGACAGGCTACAAGGGAAGAGTACAGACAGGTAGCACAGAACTGCAGGAATAGTGTCAAGAAGCTAAAGCTAAGAATGAGCTACGGTTAGCGAGGGATGCTAAAAACAACAAGAAAGCTTTCTTCAGATACATGCATAGTACAAGACGGAGGAAAGAAATGGTGGTTCAACTATGCAATGAGGATGGCAAATTGATAACAGAAGACAAAGAAAAGGCAGAAGTGTTCAATTCCTACTTCGGCTCGGTCTTCTCCCCAAAGAGGGTCTATGACCCCCCCTGGCTAACCTGAAGTGCAGACTGAAGGGGCAGGATTGCAGCTTGAGATTGATAGGCAAATGGTCAAGGAGCACCCGATTACTCTGAACGAGTTTAAATCTCCAGGGCCTGACGAGCTGCATCCTAGAGTAATAAAGGAAGTCGCAGAAGAACTCTCAGAACCACTGTCTATTATCTTTGAGAAATCATGGAGGGCAGGTGAAGTGCCAGATGACTGGAGGAGGGCAAATGTTGTTCCCATCTTCAAAAAGGGCAAGAAGCCTAACCTACCTCACAGGGTTGTTGTGAGGGTAAAATGGAGAGTAGGATGAGGATCATGTAAGCTGCCTTGGGTTCCTTGCAGGAAAAGAGGCGGGGTATAAATATAATAAATAAATAAAAATAAATAAAGGAGGAACCTGGGAACTATAGACTAGTGAGTCTGACATCAATCCCTGGGAAAATTTTTGAGCAGACTATAAAAAAGTCAGTCTGTAAGCACCTTGAAATCAATGCCTTGATTACTAGAAGCCAGCATGGATTTGTCAAGAACAAATCCTGCCAGGCTAATCTGATCTCATTTTTTGATCGGGTAACCTCCCTTGTGGACTGTGGGAATGCGGTGGACATAATATATCTGGATTTCAGCAAAGCTTTCGACAAAGTGCCTCATGATGTCCTGATTAGCAAGCTAGCTAAAAGTGGGCTAGATGAAAAGTTTCGAGGAGTTATTGATCAAGTGTATGCTCAAAATATGACGTCAGTTGTAGTAAATGATGGTATAACTGATCAAATTAATCTAGGCCGATGTACCAGACAGGGCTATCCCCTTTCACCAATCTTATTTGTGTTAGTTATGGAGGTTTTGGCAAATGTAGTTAGAGAGGATAGTAATTTAAAAGGGATAGGGATAAAGGATAAGATAAAAATTAATCTTTTTGCAGATGATACTTTGTTAACAATTGAAAATCCCATGGAAATGATGGATAGGTTAGAGAATCATTTAAAGGAGTTTAGGGACGTTACGGGGTTGCAAGTAAATTGGGATAAATCTGAGATTATGTTGTTTAATTATAGTAAAATAGAGGAGTTAGAAGGGATTAAAAAGAGATCAAAAAGTATGATTAAATATTTAGGTATAGATATTTTAAAAGAGTTAGAAAAAATAGTAGAACAAAATTTTAGAATGTTAAAGAATGAGGTAAAAAAAAAAGATAGAGGAATATAAAAAAATTGGACTTTCATGGTTTGGTAGAATAGCTTTGATAAAAATGAAGATATTACCAAAGATAATTTTTTTATTTAGAATGATACCAAGTAGTTTACCAGAGAAGGAAATTAGGGAATGGCAAGCAATAATTAATAATTTTTGTAATGGGGGTAAAAAGGCGAGGATTACTAAGAGTAAATGGTATAAATCCCAAAAAGAAGGGGGCTTGGCCTTCCTAATATCAAGTGGTATTATTATATAGCTAATCAGTTAAGGTTTATTATGGATATTTTAGTTAGGAAGAATATTTTGTGGTTAGAAATAGAAACGCAGGAAATAGAAATTGGGATGGAAAAATTTTTATTTTCAAAAAAAAAAGTATTACTCGGGTAAAAAGAATAGAAAATCCCTTCCTGAAAAATATGGTAGGGATTTGGAATAGTAACAGACAGATCTTTATACCAGGGATATCACCGTTAACTCCAGTTGTAGCAAAGGAGGACTTTCCAGAAAATGCACAGCATTGGGAGGCAATATTTAGGGAAAATAAGGTTATCAAATGAATGGATTGGATGGGAAAAATTGAGACTAGACAACAAATATCGGAAATGATTGGGCCAGATAGAATTTCGTGGTGAAATTTAATGCAATTAGATCAGTGGACTAAGAAATGGAAAAAGAAAAATGAGCATGAGAGGGAGTTTACTGGATTTGAAAAGAAAGTGTTCTCTAGAGAACTTATAGAAGGGAATGTTTCTTCTAGAGGGTTAACTAAGGAGATATATAAAATGATGCAGAGGATTGAAGTGAAAAAAGACAACCTTAAGATGATGTGGGAAATGGAATTTGAGGAGGAGATATCGAATGCGGGGTGGAGAAATATTTGGGGCAGACGTATATTAAGAAATATGTCAGTAAGGATAAAAGAGAATTTTTTAAAAACTGTTTGGAGATGGTATTTGACTCCAGTAAGATTAAATAAAATAGATAGTAATTGTGCTCCATTGTGTTGTTTTAGTAAAGGGGAAAGGGAGTAAGCCATGTCATGATATGATGTATTTTTGGAATATAGATTAATAATGGATTATGTGGATAGAATTGGTTTTGGCCCCGGGGTGACGGGTGCACCTGTAGTGTATGATTTGTAGGTTTATGTGGGTTTTTTTGTATGTGTGTTCTTTTAAAAAAATATAAATAAAATTAAAAAAAAAAAAAGTGGGCTAGATGGAACAACTATCAGGTGGATCCACAATTGGCTACAGAATCGGACACAAAGAGTGCTTATCAATGGTTCCTTCTCAAACTGGGGAGAGGTAACTAGCGGGGTACCACAGGGCTCGGTCCTGGGCCCAGTGCTCTTCAACATTTTTAATAATGACTTGGATGTGGAGGTACAGGGAATGCTTATCAAATTTGCAGATGACACAAAGTTGGGTGGAACAGCTAATACTCTGGAAGACAGAAACAAAATTCAAAGTGACCTCGATAGGCTGGAGTGCTGGGCTGAAAACAACAGAATGAAATTCAATAGGGATAAATGCCAAGTGCTGCACCTAGGGAGAGGAAACCAAATGCAGAGTTACAGAATGGGGGACACTTGGCTCAACAATACTGCAAGTGAGAAGGATCTTGGAATTGTAGTAGATCACAAACTGAATATGAGCCAGCAATGCGATGTGGCTGCAAAGAAGGCAAATGCTATTTTGGGCTGCATTAAAAGAAGTATAGCTTCCATATCGCGGGAAGTGATGATTCCCCTTTACTCAGCAGTGGTTAGGCCTCATCTTGAGTACTGCATCCAGTTCTGGGCACCACACTTTCAGAAGGACGTAGACAAACTGGAGAGGGTTCAGAGGAGGGCAACAAGGATGATAAAGGGACTGGAAACAGGCCCTATGAGGAGATACTGAAAGAACTGAGCATGTTTAGCCTTCAGAAGAGGAGACTGAGGGGAGATATGATCGCACTCTTGCAGTACTTGAAGGGATGTCACACAGAGGAGGGCCAGGATCTGTTCTAGATCATCCCAGTTTGCAGGACACGGAATAATGGGCTCAAGTTACAGGAACCTAGATTCCACCTAAACATCAGGAAAAATTTCCTGACTGTCAGAGCAATAAGACAATGGAATCAACTACCTAGGGAGGTGGTGGGCTCTCCCAGTCTGGAGGCATTCAAGGTGCAGCTGGACAGACATCTGTCAGAGATGCTTTGACCTGGATTCCTGCATTGAGCAGGGGGTTGGACTCGATGGCCTTGTAGGCCCCTTCCAACTCTACTTTTCTATGATTCTATAATAAGACACCTCCAGATAGGCCTGTATTCTTGCACTTGCATCACTTAAGCTGCGGTCCTGTGTATTTTCCTGAGAAGGAAGTCCTGTTGTGTTCAAAGGGGCTTACTAGCTAGTGTGTTCAATATATCCAGGGGCCGGGGGGCTCGTGGTAGTGGGAAATGTGATCCTTAGACACAGACAGCTGTGTTTGTGATGGGCATACATAGCTATACACGATCTCCAGTATTGGAGGCAGTATGCCTATGTACACCAGTC
Source organism: Shinisaurus crocodilurus (assembly GCA_021292165.1). NCBI lineage: Eukaryota > Metazoa > Chordata > Lepidosauria > Squamata > Shinisauridae > Shinisaurus > Shinisaurus crocodilurus. Next base: position 9,704,368 of record CM037879.1, read on the forward strand.
GTTGGGGAACATGGGCGGGAGGGTGTTGTTGCACTTATGTCCTGCTTGTGAGTTTCTGTGGGCAGTTGGTTGACCAGTGTGTAAACAGATGGGTGGACTAGGTGGACATTTGGATTTTGTTACTCACTTATCTTTACGGTAGGTGTGAGGAGGAAGTGTTGATGTTTTTTCTGTCCAGGTTCTGGTTCCCTTTGAGGAGATCGCTGTGTCCTTCAGCAAGGAGGAGTGGGCACTGCTGGATCCTGACCAGAAAGCCCTACACAGGCAGATCATGGAGGAGAATTGTGGGATCGTGGCCTCTCTCGGTAAGGCTCCCTCTTTCCCTGACTGGTGATAATGTCTCTTTACAAATGCAATAATGCTGGTGGTAGTAGTAGCAGTAGTAGGAATGTTGGTAATTTTTTCCCCATTCTCTATATTCATTGAATCATTTTTAGGCTACCTTTCAGTCATGCCCCTCAAAAGTGGCCTACGCAAGCAAAGGAGGATACATTAAGATAATCCAGTCAGTCACTATAGGACAGGCAAGCTTTTGAGGAACACTGGAAGGCCTGCAGTGGAAGGGCCTGTGTGCAATTCGATGGTGTATCCCAGCATCTCAGGATCCCTCCTTTTCGGTCTAGCACGATTTGTCCTCTCAGGAGGAGGGAGGCTCGTGTCATAGGAACATCAGAAGCTGCCTTCTACTGAGTCAGGCCCTTGGTCCCTCTAGCCCAGTAGTGTTGACAGTGACAGGCAGTAGCAGCTCTCTGGGGTTTCAGGCAGGATTCTTTCCTTGCCCTACCTGGAGGCCGGGGTTGGAACCTGGGACCTTCCACGTGCAAAGCCTGTGCTCTATCCGACTGAGCTGTGGTCCCTCTCTACAGCACCTGGTCTTCTCAGGCAGTCACCCACCCAAGCACTGACTAGGCCCAACCCTGCTTAGCTTTCGAGATCAGGCTGTTCAGGGCTGTTCAGATGTCCGCTACTGAGAAGGTCCCATGCCACACATCATAGACAGAGTGCGAAAGCAGAACTGGGCAGCCAAGCAAGATGTTCACGTGTTGAGAGGCTCACCTGCGACTGGTCCTTCCTGTATCAGGAATGCTGACCCTTTAGGGCCAGGGGTGAGGAAACTTTTCCTGTGAATGTCCGTTGACCCACAGGGGAAGTCGATTGGGGGCAGCTGCTGATGGTGGGTGGAGCAGGAGCAAGAAGATGTCATTAGTGTCAAAACAAAGTTGGAATGGATTCAATTGACTTCATCAATAAAGAGTGAGGAACTTTTTAAAATTTATTTTTTATTCTGACTTTCAACAGAGCAAAACCATAAAAGGAAAAAAAAGAAAGAAAAGGGGAAAAATATAATGTTCTTATATAAATTTAAATAAAGCACTTACAATAAATCCACTGATGATTCTGGCATAGACACGAAAACCTACATCCTGTGAGATTCAGTGATCAACTTAGTCAAGTTTTAACTTTGTCATGTGAGATATGTCTCTGGGAATATGCATTCCCAAATGAGTAATAAACTCTGGGCAGCATCAGAATTGACTGTTGAACATCAGCCCTTTGAGTTGGGTCAGGAAAGGCCGGGAGCCGCAGACTCAACTTGTGATTAACGTGGCAACCAGGTTAGAATGGACGGGAGCAACTTTATCCGTAAAATGCGGAGCACGTTGATTCCAGTGGGGCGTGGGCCCCGGTAGGGAGGGTACCTTCATTCCTCAGGTCCCATGGTGGGATTGGATACCACAGTCTCCACTAGATGGTGCTGAGCCCATAACGGTAGGAGAGAAATATGCTATCTTTGCCACCAACACCACCATAGCTTAGATGTTAAAAATGAGGATATTTAACTTAATGTACGGTAAATAATTTCTGGGGCACCGAAGAAGAAAAGGTTCTCTGCCCCTCCTTGATAGGTCTTCTCCTTTCTCTCTTTATCTGGATTTGCGTCCTAATGTCGCTTGAGACAGCTCATAACATCATACCTCAGATTGTCCACTTACCTGCACAACAATCCAGTGGGGTAGGCGAGGGATGAGAGAGAGTAACTGGTCCCGCAGCATCCAGAAAAATTCATGTCTGAGCTGGCAGCAGAGCCCAGGACTCTGGTCCCAATCCATTGCTCTTGACTATACCAGCTCTCAGTCAATGCCAGGCAAAAGAGGCTGTTTGGCACATAGTAAGGTCTGCCTCCAGTCTCGGTGTTGAGAGTTCTTCCTTTTCTCACAATAGTCAACTGAAGTCATTCAATGATTTGAAGCTCTATTTCTAGCTCAGGCTTTTACCGATTTCTTTTCTTCATTCTAGAAAGTGACAGGTGTGAAATGGAGAATGAGAGAAAACCATTTGGGATGTCCCCGAAAACAAACAGATGTAAAAATAGAGAAAGGTGGAGAAAGGAAACTGAAGTAAATCCGAAGAGGAAAAATAAATGCTTTGCTTCTCAGGGCAGTGACTACAATGATATCTCAATGGAAGAAAAACTGGCTAAAAAACAGGAAAACTATGTGTGCTCTGTGTGTGGGAAGACCTTCAAGTCTCAATCAAGCCTCAATGTTCATTGTAAAATCCACACAGGGGAGAAACCATATCAATGCTTGGAGTGTGGAAAGAGATTCATTTGGAAGGCACATCTCACTTCTCATCAAAGTATTCACACAGGTGAGAACCCACATCAGTGCTTGGAGTGTGGAAAGAGATTCATTCGGAAGACACAGCTCACTCGTCATGAAAGAATTCACACAGGGGAGAAACCACATCAATGCTTGGAGTGTGGAAAGAGATTCATTCGGAAGACACAGCTCACTTCTCATCATAAATTTCACACACGTGAGAAACCACATGAATGCTTGCAGTGTGGAAAGAGATTCATTCGGAAGGCACATCTCACTTCATCAAAGAATTCACACAGGTGAGAAACCACATCAATGCTTGGAGTGTGGAAAGAGATTCCTTCGGAAGACACAGCTCACTCGTCATGAAAGAATTCACACAGGGGAGAAACCATCAATGCTTGCAGTGTGGAAAGAGATTCATTCGGAAGTCACAGCTCACTTCATCATAAATTCACACAGGGAGAAACCCATGAATGCTTGGAGTGTGGAAAGAGATTCATTCGGAAGTCACATCACCTCATCAAAACACACAGGTGAGAAACCACATGAATGCTTGGAGTGTGGAAAGAGATTCATTCGGAGAACAGCTCACTCATCAAAGTATTCACACAGGTGAGAAACCACATCAATGCTTGCAGTGTGGAAAGAGATTCATTCGGAAGTCACAGCTCACTCATCATGAAAGAATTCACACAGGGGAGAAACCACATGAATGCTTGGAGTGTGGAAAGAGATTCATTCGGAAGTCACAGCTCACTTCTCATCATAAATTTCACACAGGTGAGAAACCACATGAATGCTTGGAGTGTGGAAAGAGATTCATTCGGAAGAGAGAGCTCACTTTTCATCAAAGTATTCACACAGGTGAGAAACCACATGAATGCTTAGAGTGTGGAAAGAGATTCATTCGGAAGGCACATCTCACTTATCATCAAAAAATTCACACAGGTGAGAAACCACATCAATGCTTGGAGTGTGGAAAGAGATTCCTTCGGAAGGCACATCTCACTTATCATCAAAAAATTCACACAGGTGAGAAACCACATCAATGCTTGGAGTGTGGAAAGAGATTCCTTCGGAAGACACAGCTCACTCGTCATGAAAGAATTCACACAGGGGAGAAACCACATCAATGCTTGGAGTGTGGAAAGAGATTCAGTAATAGGCCAAATCTCACTCGTCATGAAAGAATTCACACAGGGGAGAAACCATATCAATTATTGGAGTGTGGAAAGAGATTCACTCAGAAGGAACATCCGAGTCTGACTTCCCATCAAAGAATTGACACAGGGGAGAAACCACATCAATGCTTGGAGTGTGGAAAGAGATTCAGGAAAAAGTCAAAGCTCAGTTCTCATGAAAGAATTCACACAGGGGAGAAACCATATCAATGCTTGGAGTGTGGAAAGAGATTCTGTTTGAAGACACTGCTCACTTTACATCAAAGAATCCACACAGGGGAGAAACCACATCAATGCTTGGAGTGTGGAAAGAGATTCAGGAAAAAGTCAAAGCTCACTTCTTATGAAAGAATTCACACAGGGGAGAAACCATATCAATGCTTGGAGTGTGGAAAGACAATCAGTTTGAAGACAAAGCTCACTTCTCATCAAATAATTCACAAAGGTGAGAGACCATATAAATGCTTGGAGTGTGAAAAGAGCTTTACTCAGAAGACATATCTGACTTCTCATCAAAGAATTCACACAGGGGAGAAACCATATCAATACTTGGAGTGTGGAAAGAGATTCAGTTTGAAGTCAAAGCTCACTTCTCATCAAAGAATTCACACAGGTGAGAGACCGTATAAATGCTTGGAGTGTGGAAAGAGCTTTACTCAGAAGACATATTTGACTTCTCATCAAAGAATTCACACAAGGGAGAAACCATATGAATGCTTGGAGTGTGGAAAGAGATTCATTCATAAGACACATCTCACTTCTCATCAAAGAATTCACACAGGTGGGAAACCACATCAGTGCTTGGAAGTGTGGAAAGAGACTCATTCGGAAGGCACATCTCACTTCTCATAAAAGAATTCACACAGGGGAGAAACCATATCAATGCCTGGACTGTGGAAAGAGATTCATTCGGGAGACATATCTCTGTTCTCATCAAAGAATTCACACAGGGGAGAAAACATATAAATGCTTTGAGTGTGGAAAGACAATCAGTTCGAAGACAAAGCTCACTTCTCATCAAATAATTCACAAAGGTGAGAGACCATATAAATGCTTGGAGTGTGGAAAGAGATTCATTCATAAGACACATCTCACTTCTCATCAAAGAATTCACCCAGGGGAGAAACCATATCAATGCTTGAAGTGTGGGAAGAAATTCAGTTGGAAGACAAAGCGCACTTATCAAATAATTCACACTGGAGAAACCATATGAATGCTTGGAGTGTGTAAAGAGACTCATTCATAAGACACAATCTCACTTCTCATCAAAGAATTCACACAGGGGAGAAACCATATGAATGCTTGGAGTGTGGAAAGAGCTTCAGTCATAAGACACAGCTCACTTCTCATCAAAGAATTCACACAGTTGAGAAACCATATAAATTCTTGGATCATGAAGAGAACTTTGATTTGAGGAAAAGCTATACGTAACATCAAAGAACTCACACAGCGGAGCTTTTATATCAGTGTGTGATTACAATTTATCTCCTATTTCATGTTGGAAACCCATGTACGCGGTGCACTCTATACAGTAAATGAATGCAGGCATGGAGCCATATTTATGTGCTGAAGCTACAGCAACAAAGAAACATTAATGTAGTTAAGCTTTGTTTCTCGTAATTTAATGCATTGTGAGATATTATTATTATTATTATTATTTATTTACATTTATTAATATTGAACTAGATAGTATCTTCCTAGATCAAATGGCTGGTTTGATTTTCTCACTTAAGTGTTCCTTAGTTGCAAAGTTGTTGAAGAGCACTGGGCCCAGGACCGAGCCCTGTGGTACCCCGCTCGTTACCTCTCCCCAGTTTGAGAAGGAACCGTTGATAAGCACTCTTTGAGTCCGATTCTGTAGCCAGTTTTGGATCCACCTGATAGTTGTTTCACCCAGCACACTTTTAGCTAGCTTGCTAATCAGGATATCATGAGGCACTTTGTCGAAAGCTTTGCTGAAGTCCACGTATATTATGTCCACAGCATTCCCACAGTCCACAAGGGAGGTTACCTGATCAAAAAATGAGATCAGATTAGTCTGGCAGGATTTGTTCTTGACAAATCCATGCTGGCTTCTAGTAATCATTGCATTGTTTTCAAGCTGCTTGCAGACTGACTTCTTTATAATCTGCTCCAAAAATTTCCCAGGGATGGATGTCAGACTGACTGGCCTATAGTTCCCAGGTTCCTCCTTCTTGCCCTTTTTGAAGATGGGAACAACATTTGCCCTTCTCCAGTGATCTGGCACTTCACCTGTCCTCCATGATTTCTCAAAGATAATAGACAGTGGTTCTGAGAGTTCTTCTGCCAGTTCCTTTATTACTCTAGGATGCAGCTCGTCAGGCCCTGGAGATTTAAACTCGTTCAGAGTAGTCAGGTGCTCCTTGACCATTTGCCTATCAATCTCAAGCTGCAATCCTGCCCATTCAATCTGCTCTTCAGGTTTGCCAGGGGGGTCATAGACCCTCTTTTGGGAGAAGACCGAGCCGAAGTAGGATTGAACACTTCTGCCTTTTCCTTGTCTTCTGTTATCAGTTTGCCATCCTCATTTTGTAGTTGAACTACCATTTCTTTCCTCTGTCTTTTACTATGCACATATCTGAAGAAAGCTTTCTTGTTGTTTTTAGCATCCCTCGCTAACCATGGCTCATTCTCAGCTTTAGCCTTCCTGGCACTTAGCCTGCAGTTCTGTGCTACCTGCCTGTACTCTTCCCTTGTAGCCTGTCCTTCCTTCCACTTCCTATACATGTTCTTTTTTGTTTTCAGGTCATCTTTGAGTTTATTGTGAAGCCACATTGGCTTCTTCTGTTGCCCTCTGCCTTTTTTCCTTGTGGGAATGGTTTGCAATTGTGCCTTTAGAATTTCCTTTTTTAAAAACTCCCACCCATCCTGGGCTCCTTTTCTCATTGGAGTCGCTTGCCATGGGACCTTACTTATCATTGTTCTGAGTTTGTTAAAATTGGCTTTCCTAAAATCCAGCATACGTGTTTGGCTACACTCAGCTTTTGCTCCCCTTAGAATCAAGAACTCAAGTATAACATGATCACTTTAGGGGAGGAGCTTCACCAGCCATGGAACAGTAGCTTTTCTACTGAGCTCCCAGAATGATTTGAAAATATCTGCAAAATACACAGGAAAGACAAATCGTGAGTTAAAATTCCTTTGCTGTTTGCTTTCTGGAAAGTATATGATAGATAAATTTTATTTCGGTCACAGACCGAAAGTATATGCAGATGCGGAGTTAAAAAGGAAATAAAAAGAACAGTTTTCCTTCACTGTGCTTGCCCTTGATTGTTTATGAGCTCCAGATGGGAGAAAAAGTCCTTTCCCCCTCTTTGGAAATGTGAACGGGCGCATCCCTCGGATAACAGTTTGAAAAGGTTAATTAGGATCCTTGACACGAGACCTACTGAACTTTCTTATCAATTTTAGCAACAGGGTCCAGAAAAGAAGCTGCGAGGTAGTGAAAGTTCCGAGACAGCGAGGGGGAAGGGCGGAAAAATGGCGGATCAGCTGGCAAATTCCCTGCTGGTGCCAAGCCAAAGACAACATCTCCAGTTAAGCTTAAAGAGGCAGCACCAGATTGGGAGAAGCTTTTATTACATTTTCAAAACTCTATTGAATCAGGGCAGCAGAAACATACAGAAGCAATTGAGAATTTCCGAAAAGAACACAAGGAGGATATGAAGCAAATGAAAGAAACCATGGACCAGATGAAGGTTCAAATTTAAGAGCTCCAGGTCAGAGTTGATAAGGTGGAAAAAGTCCAGGCGAAGGATGAAAAAAGTTTTGAAAAGTATGAAATGAAATGAAATTTAATGAGATCAACATGCAAGACAGGCAACGCCGTTCCAACATCCGGATCAGAGGCTTCCCCATGGAGATGGGGGAGACTGGATATAAGTTAAGAGGCAGTATTTTAGAATGGGTGAACGAAGCTGTCTCTGGCGATACAGATCTCTGGGACGATATGGCCATCAAGATAGTGCATAGAGTGGGAGTATTAAGGCGTGGCATGACATCCAGAGATGTTGTAATGAAATTTGCAAATTTATACAAGAAGGATGTCTTTATGAATGCGATTAGAAAGCAAGGTCAAGCAGCTTTTAAGGGAGCTACCTTGCAAATCTACAATGATCTCTGCCAGCAAACAATTAATTGGAGGCTGAAGTGTTAAACCGTGCACAGCAGTCTTGATCAGGAAGGGAATAAAATATAACTGGGGCTATCCGGTCTTTCTTACTTTTTTGTGGAATAGTAAGAGATACAAGATCTCATCATGTGTCCAAGGCATGGGCCTGCTGGGAGAGTTGGGGCTTCACGATGACGGTGAGGGTCCAGAATCGATGGGTCAACTGGAAGAAGGAGCAAGCGGAGGAAAAGTATAAGAGGTTGTTCCAGCACGAGAAGAAAGAAGAAAGGGAAAATGTTTTATAAAGAAATTATCCAGGAGGGAATGAGGGGCTGCTGTTCGGGTGGGTGATGGTTCCTTCCCCCCCCCTTGGATAGGTGGGTAGGTTTAGGGCAGGGCAAGATGCCCTGGCTTAGCAGGGGGGGTAGTTTAGTTGAATGTGGGGGTGGGTTAATGGGCTTGTTATTGTTTATATACTCACTTTTAGGGACAAAAAAAAATATGATGTTAATAGATGGATCATAAGTTAAGAATTTCAACCTTAAATGTTAAAGGGCTAAGTACAGTTACCAAGAGGAGGCGAATAGAAGCACTTCTTAAGAAGGATAAGGCAGATATTATATTCTTGCAAGAAACACACCAGGCAAGGAAAGGAGTCAATGAATTGAAACTGAGGTGGTCTAGAATATATGAGATAGCATGTGGATCATCTAAATCAAGAGGATTAGCGATTATAATTTCAAAGAATTGCGGTTTTAATGTTTTAAAGGTAAAAAAGGATGGTACAGGTAGATATATTATAATGTATGGGACCTTGGGAGGAGAAGAATATGTTATAGTTAATGTTTATGCTCCCAATCAAAAGCAAGGAGAATTTTATCAACATGTGTTTAAAGAAATGGGCAATTTTCAAAATCAAAGGGTTATTATGGCTGGGGACTTTAACATGGTATTGGATAAAAGAAAAGACAAATCAATCCGACGAGAGAAGATCAGAGAAATAATTTAACGATTTTGAATAAGTTAATTAGTAAGGAAGGGTTGCTAGATGTTTGGAGAGGGGTCAAGGGGAACGAGGAAAGATATACGTACATTCTACTCAACAGCAACTAAGAACTGTTCTAGGATAGATTTTATATTTGTGTCCAAGACCCTGTTTTCAAGGGTCTTGGGCACAGAGATAGGAGTAATAAAAGTTACAGACCACGCACTAGTTAATATGGATTTGAAGATACATAAGGATTATAGAGAAGCGAAAAGATGGAGATTAAATTGTAACATTTTTTGTTTTAAACAGTTAACAGAAAAAATAGAGAAGGAATTGAGGGAAATTTGGGAATTTAATCAAACAGAAGAATGTACTGAAGCGATAATATGGGATACAATGAAGAGTGTAATGAGAGGAATAGGATTGAGAGAGGCAATAAATTTGAGGAAACAACAAGAAGTTTTTTATCAAAAGCTAGAGGGGGAGATTAGGGATTTGGAAAAGAAGTACTTAGAGAAGAGGGATAAAAAGATTTTTGCAGAACTACAGGGTAAAAGGAAAGAATTGGAGAATAAAGAATTGGATAGGGTACAAAGGAATTTGATTTATACAAAAAGGGAGTATTTTGAGAATAGTAATAAAAATTCTAAAATGTTGGCTAGATTAGCACAATTAAAAAAAGAAAAAAGCTTAGTGGGGGTGATTAAAGATAAGACGGGTAAAGAATATAATTTATTAAAGGATAAATTGAAAATTTTCCATGAATATTATACGGAGTTATATAAGGCAGGAAAATGGTCGGAAGCTGTGAGTAGAAAATATATCGAAAAAAAATTAAAAATAAAAATTCAGGAAGAAGATAGAAATTGGAGCAACCATTTACGGAAATTGAAATAGAGAATGCTATAAATAAATTGAAACGGGGAAACGCCAGGATTGGATGGTCTGGGGGCGGAATATTATAACGTTTTTAAAAAAATGTTAATTACAAAGTTAAAATGGTTGTTTAATGATATTCTACAGTGGGGAGAGATCCCCCCGTCATGGAAACATTCCTTGATTATTTTAATCCAGAAACCAAGGAAGGATTTAGCAGAACCAGGTTCTTATAGACCAATATCATTAATTAATCAAGATGCTAAATTATTGACAGCAATTTTAGCTAGAAGAATGAATAGTTTTTTAACTAAGTATATAGGGATAGATCAATGTGGTTTCATTCAAGGAAGACAAATGGCAGACTTAACAAGAAGGGTTTTGAATATAATAAAGAAAAATAATTTGAAAGCTGGGGTTCTTGCATTGGATATTTTTAAAGCCTTTGATTGTGTGGAATGGCCTGCATTAAAGATATTAATAAAAACTATGGGGTTTGGAGAAAAGTTTATAGGTATTACTAATCAATTATATACTCATAATGTTACGTCGGTAATTGTAAATGATGGAATAACAGAAATGATAAGCCTAGGCCGGGGAACTAGACAGGGTTGTCCCCTTTCCCCAGTATTATTTGTGTTAGTTATGGAATTGTTAGCGAATGCGATAAGACAGGAGAGGAAATTACAGGGGATAGGGATAGAGGCTAAATGTAAGATAAACCTTTTTGCAGATGATATATTGTTAACATCAGAAAGGCCTATGGAAAATTGGGATTGGATAGAGAAACATTTAGATGAATTTAGGGAAGTAACGGGGTTAAAGGTTAATTGGGATAAATCGGAGATAATGACATTTAATTATAGTAAATTGGAGGAAAGGGGATTTAAACAAAGGGAAGTTGATATAAAGATAAAAAATATAATTAAATATTTAGGTATTGATATATTAAAAGATATGGATAAAATAGGGGAATGGAATAAAATAGAGGATTATAAAAAATTGGGATTATCATGGTTCGGCAGGATAGCTTTGATTAAAATGAAGATTTTACCGAAGTTTATTTTTTTATTTAGAATGATACCATATAAGATATCAGAGAAAGAAATTAAAGATTGGCAAGTAATGTTAAATAGCTATTGCAATGGGGGGGAAAGATCAAGGATTACTAAGAATAGATGGTATAAAGCTCAAAAAACAGGGGGACTTGGGCTCCCTAATTTAAAATGGTATTATATAGCTAATCAACTTAGATATATTATGGATATTATTGGTAGAAAGGATTTTATGTGGTGGGAAATAGAAGCATTTGAATTGGGTAATAGGGTGGAGAAATTTTTATTTATAAAACAAGGACATATTATGACAAAAAGATTAGAAAACCCCTTTTTAAAAATTATGTTAGAAATTTGGGGTAGAAGTAAGGAAATATTTTTACCAGGTATATCCCCGCTTACTCCAGTGGTGGTTATGGAGGATTTTCCAGAGAATGTTAGACATTTAGAATGAATTTTTAGAGAGAAAAGGGTGATAAGATTAATGGATTGGCTGGAAAAAATGGAGACAAGACAGCAAATAACTGATAGGGTTGGGGCAGGAAGAATTTTGTGGTTAAATTTAATTCAATTAGTACAATGGGGTAAGAAATGGAAGAGGAGACATGAGCATGAAAGAGATTTCACCGCATTTGAGCAGTTGGTTATGTCTAGAGAACTTCTAGAAGGAAACGCATCAGCTAGGGGTCTTACAAAGATGGTATATAAAATGTTGCAGAAATCAGAAGAGCAAGTAGAAAATCTAAAAATAGTTTGGGATACAGAGTTTGAAGAGGAAATATCAAAGGATGAGTGGAATAAGATTTGGGATAGGCGAATATTGAAAAATATGTCTATAAGAATTAAAGAGAATTTTTATTTCTGGAATATGTGTTAAAAAAGGGGAAAGGGAGTTTACCCTGTCAAGATATGTTGTATTTTTGGAATAATGAACAATTATAGAGTTATTGTATTATTTGGTCCCATGGTGATGGGAGCACTATATTAGTTATATGTGTGTGTTATTTGCTTCGTATTGTTCAAAAAATTTAAAATAAAAAATATTTTAAAAAATAATAATAATAATAACATGATCACTTTCCCCCAGAGTTCCCGAAACTGCCACTTTATCCACTAAGTCGTCCCTGTTGGTTAGAATCAGGTCAAGGATAGCCAATCCTCTAGTTCCTTCCTCCACTTTCTGTAGGAGGAAGTTATCAGCAGCACAACTCAGGAATTTCTTGGAGGGGCCATGTTTGGCTGAATAATTCTCCCAACAGACATCAGGGAAATTGAAGTCCCCGATTACTACCACATCATGCCTCCTTGAAACAATGGCAATTTAAAACAGTATAAAATTTTAAAATCTTAGCCCACCCCAGATTCCCACTTGAACAGCCATGTTTTTAGTGAGCGGCAGAAGCTCAGCGGAGAGGGGGCATGGCAGAGGTCACTTGGCAGAGAGTTCCGCAGTACAGGGGCCACCACAGAAAAGGCCCTCTTCCTAGTCCCCACCAGTCTAGCTGCTCTGGCTGAAGGGACAAGGAGAAGGCCATCTGTGGCAGAACTTGTTGAGCAGCCTACTTGGTGTTGCTGGAGACGCTCCTTGAGATAGACTGGACTAGAGCCATATAGGGTTTTAAAGATCAAAACCAACACCTTGAATTCAGCTCGGCAAGCGACTGGTAGCCAGTGCAGCTCCTTGAGCACTGGAGTGATGTGATCCTGCCGGCAGCTGCCTTTAACCAGGTGAGCTGCCGCGTTCTGTACCAGCTGTAGCTTCCAAACCGTCTTCAAGGGTAACCCCACTTAGAGCGCATTACAGTAGTCTAGGCAGGACGAGACCAAGGCATGAACCACTGATGGGAGCAGATGATTAGGAAGGTAGGGGCGCAGCTGCCGTATCAGATGGAGTTGATACAGCGCCGCCCGGCTCACAGCTAACACCTGAGCCTCCATGGACAGCCGGGAGTCTAGAATGACCCCCAAGCTATGGACCTGGTCCTTCAGGGGTAAATGTACCCCATTCAGCACCAGGTCAACATCCCCTAACCTCCCCTTGTCCCCCACCAGAAGTACCTCAGTCTTGTCGGGCTTCAGCATGTTCCTTCCCATCCAGCCACCCACTGACTCCAGGCACTTGGACAGGGTCTCAACGGCCAACCTCGGTGAAACAGAGGTAGAGCTGCATGTCATCCGCATACTGATATACACCGCACCCCAAACCTCCTGATGATAGCTCCCAGCGGCTTTAGGTAGATGTTGAATAACATTGGGGAGAGGATAGAACCCTGCGGCACCCCACAAGTGAGCGGCCGAGGGTCTGAAGCCTCCTCCCGAAGAACCACCCTCTGTTACCTTCCAGAGAGGAAGGACCGGAACCACTGCAATACAGTGCCTACCACGCCCAACCACTCTAGGCAGTCCAGGAGGATACCGTGGTCAACGGTATCAAAAGCTGCTGAAAGATCGAGAAGGACTAGGAAGGAGCATTCACCCCTATCCAAGGCCCTCCTCATATCATCCACCAAGGTGACCAAGGCCGTCTCCGTCCCATGTCGAGGCCTGAAGCCCGACTGGCATGGATCTAAATAATCGGCTTCATCCAAGTGTGCCTTCAACTGAGCCCCCACCACTCGCTCAATCACCTTGCCCAGAAATGGCAAATTGGAGACTGGGCGGAAGTTGTTCAGATCCTGGGGATCCAAGAAGGGCTTCTTCAAAAGTGGTCTTATTACTGCCTCCTTGAGGGCTGATGGCATCACTCCCTCCTCGAGGGAGGCATTCACCTCTGCCTTGATCCCCTCACCCAGTCTCTCCCTACAGCTCGGGATGAGCCAAGATGGGCAAGGATCAAGCAAGCAGGTGGTCGGCCTCACAGATGAAAGCACCTTGTCCACTTCATCAGAAGGAAGAAGCTGGAACCGATCCCACAAAACCGGTCTGCCATTGGCCTCCTCCCGCTCACTCCCTGTGTCCACGGCACACGATATCCCACTCCTAATCCGATCGATTTTATCTGCGAAGTGCTTTGCTAAAGCCTCACAGGAGGCTTTAGACCAGGGGTCCTCAAACTTTTTAAACGGGGGGCCAGTTCATTGTCCCTCAGACTGTTGGGGGCTCGGACTATAGTTTGAAAAAAATATGAACGAATGGATCAAGTAAAAAAAAAAAGGACCCGGGTCCTTTTTTTTTACTTGATAAGATGGAAAGTTATTATAAATTAATAATAAATTAATTTGCTGTCTAAAATTGAAATACATTAAATTTTAAAAAGGTATAGAAAGGCTTGATTTGCACACTGCACATATCTTATTTGTAGTGCAAAAAAACAGGAAAAAACAATACAATATTTTTAGTATGAGTAATGAGCAGTATATCTACCAGCCACAGAGCTGGTGGTCCACATCCTGCAACTTTGTTCCAAATGTGCATAAGATTGCAGCCTTACAGCCTCATCTTATGCATGTCTACTTGGAAGTAAGTTTCACTGAATTCAAGGAGACTTTCTCCCCAGGTAAGTTTACAAAGGATCACAGCCTTAAAAGTACAAACCCATTCCCTGGGGTAGGCCAAGAAGACCTGGTACCCAGAGAACATAGTGAGAGCAAATGTGGCATAGTGGCTAGTTAGAGTGTTTGACTGGGACTCGGGAGATTTGGGTTCTAGTCCCTACTCAGCCATGAATCTCACTGGGTGACTTTGGGCCAGTCACTGACTCTCAGTTTAACCTACCTCACAGGGTTATTGTGAGGATAAAATGGAGAGGAGGAAGATTATGTAAGCCACTTAGGGTTCCTTGCAGGGAAAAAGGCAGGATAGAAGTTCGGGCGAGAACCATGCTTCCGCCAAAGTCTGATCTCAGACTCTATTTTAACCACACACACCCAAACACCATTCAAGGATTCTTACTGCCTTATTTCTCGCCTTATTAGATATGGGCTAACACCACTGTGGTTTGGCAGGGCTGAGTTCTCTCTTCAGGTCAGGGTAATAATACCTGTTATTAAAGTAAATACCCGGGATTAAGTAGTGAATGACAGTTCTTGGGGGAGGGACCACCTTTTGCAGTGAGTCCCCTTAGCAATAGTTTTAGGATGGCTACAGGGGGGGAAGACTTGTGGGTTTAAGTCTGTCTCCTTATACTAGAAGTAGCAGAAAGAAAACAACATCCATCCCTTACGCCTGCTGTCTTTCCCTATAGTTATCTCCACCCCTCCAAAAGTCATCGGAAAGACAGAAGGCGAGTTCTGTATGAGGCTATTTAGTGGAAGCAGCAGTAAATGGAAGGGACATTTGCTGGAGCCCCCCTGAGCAGAAGACAACTACACTTCCTTCTCAGGAACAGCAAGGGGCCCGTGTGGGGGGGGGCAGGATTTGGATGAAGGGGCTGATGCCATTTTGCCCATTTTAGGAGGGGGCAAAGGCATGGTGAGGCGAAGGCGCTTGTATGTCAGAAAAGTTGGGCCTGTGTTAGGTTATATGGGGTGCTAAAAGCAGAGTGGGTTTCTGGACCTTCTCTGAGTCTGAGGCACATATACCTTCCCATTTCTCCCATCACATCCCCTTAACTCCATCCAGGGCCAATCAGACAAAAAGGCAAGCACACCTCGTGCCCTCCAGAGGGGCTGGACCCTCCGACCCCTCTGGAGGGCACGAGGTTGATGAGGGAAGGCTGCTAGGAGCAACTATTTGGGGGAGCAGCATAAAGTACAAGGCCACGGCTTTCGCGCTGGTTCACACCCTCAGACAGACATTCAGCATACGCTGCTTCTTTTCCCGCGACTGCGCCGGCTTCCCCGGTTGAATTCCTGCCTCTCACGCAGCTCGCACAGTCGCAATGCCCGGAAATAAGGTGGCCTAAGCTCTCCCGCATTCCCCCACCCCCAGCTGTGTCCAACTTGCAAAGGGGGGGATTGTCTGGTTGGCTCTGGCTCTCCTAGGATCCCTTAGCCTGCCCGTCCTCCCCATTTCTCCCCCCTGGCAGCAGCGCCGCAGACAGCATGGCAGAGCCGGCGGCGGCAGGGCATGATCCACCTGGGGCCCGGGCAGCAACACCGCAGCCAGCGTCCCCTCCAATGGAGGATCCTCTCCTCTTCCAAAAACTTTGTAAAAACTCTGCTTACCTCTCTCTCTAGACTGGCTGCCGCCGCCGCGGCCACAACTTGGGGCCCGTCCTCCTCGAGGCGCTCACGTGGGCTCCTGCTGATGTCATGCCCCCTCCCCATTCTCCTCCCTCTTCCCCAGCGGGAGCGTCGGGCTGAGGAGCTACTGCTGTAGCGAAGCAGCGGCAACTTTTGCCCGAGGCAATTCCATTCTTGCGCTGGTAAGAGTGCCTCTACTTAGATTGGCTGCCGGGCCGGATGAAAAGACACGTCGGGCCGGATGTGTCCCGCGGGCCATAGTTTGAAGACCCCTGCTTTGGACTGTTCCATCAGGTCCGGAGCGACTGGACCGACCAGACTCCGGACCACTTGGAACAGCCTCCTGGGGCAGCACTCCGCAGACGCAATGGAGGCAGCATAGAAATTCTTTTTTGCTGCCTTCACCGCCACCTGGTAGGCTGAAGATGCAGCTCTAACCTGTATTTGATCGTCTTCAGAATGGGATTTACGCCATCAGCGCTCTAGCCTTCTCACCTCTCTTTCCAAGCTCGCAGCGAAGGAGTGAATCATGGTGGTGTGCAAGCTCTGTTTAGGCTGAAGAGGGCGCTTCGGGGCAACTCGGTCTAATGCCCTGGTGATTGCAGCATTCCAGTCGTCCACCGAGGATCTCGACCGAGATACCATTTGTGTGCTCCAGTTCCCCAAGCACAGTTCAGGAATCCATCCAGGTCCATAAGACGCCTGGGGCGGACCATCCTAATAGGTCCCATCACCCCTGCAGAGGGGTTGTGGCACCGAGAAATCCAACCCCACCAGATAGTGATCTGACCATGACAAGGATGGTGGTGGATATACCCCCGATTTCCAGATCATTTCCCCCCTCTCCAGACACAAAAACCAAGTCCAGTGCCTGACCGGCTACATGGGTAGGCCCAGTTAATACAGGGTGCAGCTCCCAGGAAGCCATGGTCCCCATGAAGTCCCGAGGTGCCCCCGTGAGGGCAGCCCCCAAATGCACGTTGAAGTCCCCCAGCACCAATAGCCTGGGGGACCGCACACGCACATCGGAGACCACCTCCAGCACCTCGGCCAGGGAGTCTGTCATGCAGCAGAGTGGACGGTACACTAGCAGAATCCCCAGGCTGCCCTTTGGACCCAACCTCCAGTACATGCACTCAGTAAACTTGGTCTCGCGGAGAGGGAGTCTGGTAAGGACCAAGGACTCCCGGGAGATAACTGCCACTCCCCCTCTCCGTCCCCCAACCCTTGGCTGCCGGGCATACGAGAAACCAGCCAGACACAAGGCCGCCACAGTTGGAGCAGCGGCCTCGTCCAGCCAGGTCTCCGTAATACATGCCAGATCCGCACCCTCATCCAAGATCAAGTCACGGATGAGACATGTTTTTTGGGTAACGGAGCCACACATCCCCCAGTCATCCCTTGGCTCTGGGCAGGCCCAGAACAAGGGACAGGTATTAAGCATCGACCCCTTGTTCCCCTTGAGCGGCGTGGCCTGCCCCCAGTGCTCTGCCAGCATCTGCCACTCAACAATCGTACGTTTTGCCCCCCAGAACTCCCCCCGTTATCTCCCTGGGAGAGACACATGCCCCCTTGCTTCTGCCAATCAGGCGGGAAACCCACCCCTAAAACCAACCCCTGAAAACCCCCAGCCCTTCAAAAAAGGAAGGGACTCTTAAAACTCCCAGCCTCACTTATATCCCCATCAGCGGGGGACAGGCCCTCGCCCTCGTGCCACCCCCGAAGTGGCTCCCCCAAAGGGGTGACCCCTTTGGAGTCACCCCGTTGGTGGCAACCCCACCGGCGGCGGATCCGCCCCCACTGGGGCCAGATCTTTATAGCCCCACAGTTGCAGGTGGGGCGGGGTGACTCCTCCTGGCTGGGCCCGGTCCTGCAAAGGGGCAGCCAGCAATCCCACAGGTGGTGCCGCCGCTTGGACACAGGCGGCAGCAGCAGCAGCGGGGCTGAACTACTTGCCTGGCTTGGTCCTCTCCCGGCAGAGGCGATGGTGGATCCGGCACCAGGTCTCCCAGCAGATGGACTCGTGGTCTGATCCAGCAGGGCTGTTCTTATGTTCTTAAGGCAGCTGTAGAGCCTTTGTGTCCTCCTGATGTGCTGGACTACAATTCCCATCATTCCCAGGCAGCACTACCAATTGCCCCCCAGGTTGGGGGAGGATGGTTCAAAGAGAAAGCAAATGTTTACCACCCACCAGACAGCGCGCACAAACTAGCCCGTCCCCACCCAGTCGGCCCAGAGGAGCCCAGGCGGCCCCCTGGTTCTGCTTGGGAGGTCCAGAGGAAGGACCCCGCGGTGTGCGACCCCTCCCCCCGGGTTAATGGATATGCCCAGGCAAGCAAAGGGCATGGTCAGGTACAAAAGTGATTAGAGGAAACACACAAAACTGCCATATTTTCTCCCTCTCACCTTGAACCTGGGGTTATCCACTAAAGCTAAATGGTGGCACATTTGGGACAAACAAAATGTAATATTTCTTTGCATAGCGCCTGGTTAAACTGTGGAATTCACTGCCACAAGATGTAGCCATGGCTCCAATTTAGAGTAGACAAATTCATAAAGGTCAGTATCTATTTTCCCTTCTCAAGGCATTACAGTAATGCCTTGGATTGCAAGTAACTTGGTTTGAGAGCGTTTTGCAAGACAAGCAAATTTTTAAATATTTATTTAATTTTTTTTGACTTGATATACAAGCGATGTCTTGCAATACAAGTACTGTAGTACGGCTTAAATTAAAAATCTCTGTACACATTTTTTGGGGGGGGATTTCGTTTTGATATAAGAGTGTTTTGGATTACAAGCACGTTTCCGGAACGAATTATGCTCTCAATCCAAGGCATGACTGTATATTACTGATAATAAAAGGGAACATCCGGGCCTGCTCCGGTTGGACTGCCCCCCCCCTGCAGGGCTAACTCACGCTCAGTTTTGTTTTGTTTTGTTTTGTATTTAATCAGACTGTATATCACTCAGAGTGGCCAGATGGGCGATTCAAAAATTGAATAAATAAATAAGGCTATCAATGGACTAGTCTAGATGCCTACATAGCACCTCCAGAATTGGAGACACCATGCCTCTGGAGACCACTTGCTGGGGAATATTAGCAGGAGCGTACTGTTACCCTCATGTCCTCCTTGAGAGCTTTCCAGAGCCTCCGGTTGGTCACTGCGGGGAAACAGGATGCTGGACCAGATAGGCCTTTCCAGTAGGGCTCTTTTTATGGACTTAACCTAACACAGAGAGGAAGGCATGAACACCACCTCTTACAAGAAGAGGCAAGCCCAGTCCCTATATACAAACCCAGGTTGCTTCAGTGTACGCAGGGACTTGGTTTGCATGAAGATGTCCTTCCTTTGGTCTGTTAAACTTACTGGGTTGAACAAGGCAATCTGGAGGTTAATTGTTGACAGGCAAGTTCAGAGCACAAGCCTTTGAAGGGCACAAATTATGTCAGTCTTAAGTCTCTGACCATCAAGGGCTATTCCTGGAGCTCCGATAGGAGCAAAGTCTAGTTTTACAGCCTGATGCGATCAATGTTCATTCAGAAGCTACTCCCACTTCTTTCCATGGGGCTTTACTCTCAAGGAAGTGGCCAGAAGACTGCTGCCTTATAGCACAATCCTAGGCATGATCACTCAGAAGTATGTCCCACGGAATTCAACAGGGCTTACTCCCAAGTAAGTGTACCATTGAATCACACTATTAGATTTAGGTAAATTCAATAATAAATTGTCAAGGAGGGCCACCGGTATTGACTATGCTTTGTTAAAAGACTCAGAAGGCTGAACAAGTTTTTTTTTTAATTATGGAGAAAGGGTATGCCTTAAATGTAAATGTATTCTGGGACAAAATATTTCAACCTTTATTCTTTTTTAAAATTCATGGTAAGAGGTTAATAAATATTTGTCCTTCCCACAATGCATATATCTTGCCATTTGAGCACATCTATCCAGTATTAAACACTGAGGCTCCATGTTATAAAGCAATCTACAACACTGACCATCACATCTGGTGGCAGCAAATTGATTATGGATTGTGTGAAGAAGTATCTTGTAACTGAGGGATAATTGTGAAATGCTGCTCCTTCTTAGAAGAGGAAGCAGCAGCAGCGCCAGTGCTAGGATGAATTATATTATTATATCTTATATATTATAATTATTACATTATTAGATTTTATATACTTTATCATCATCATCATCATCATCATCATCATCATCATCATCATCAGGTGATCAAGTAAGATTGTCTTCCAGGATAAAAATTTACAAAAATATTTTAAAAGGAGGAAATTCTAAAGAAAATTGTATAGACTCTAGCGATGGATGGGTCCGTAAGTGACTGTGGAGGCCAATTCTAGATCCACACAGCTTCCCACAGTGAGGACAGAGGTTACCAGATGGAAGATGGTCCTGTAAAGGATTCGTTTGACGTGCTTTTCGCTTAGCACGTTTCTCCCTTTCGCCTTGCACTCGGGCTTCTTCAAAGTCCATAGAACCTTTGTGAAAGGCCAACCTCCATTTAGATCGTTCATGGGCCAGAGCTTCCCAGCTTTTGATGTTTATATTGCATTTTTTTAGATTAGCCTTATGAACATCTTTAAACCTCTTATATTCCGCTTTCCATCCTTGAGTTGGGAATAAAGTAACTACTTTGGGAGATGGCAGTCAGGCATTTTTGAACAACATGACCGATCCACTGAAGGATCATTTTTTCAATGCTAGTAGTCTTTGCTTCTTCCAGTACACTGACATTTGTTCGCCTATCTTCCCAAGTAATTTGCAGGATTTTCCGGAGGCAACATTGATGAAATCTTTCAAGGAGGTGGAAGTGACGTTTATAGATAGTCCATGTTTCGCAGGCATACAATAAAGTTGGTAATACAATGGCCTCATAAACCAGTGTTTTGGTTTATAATATAAACCAAATAATATTTCATAATAAATAATAATAAATAATATTTATTTATTATTATATAATATACTATTATTATTATATTATAATATTATTATATAATAATAAATATTTCATACGTGGCTTTTGTAATTTTTTTTAAATCTTACTGAAACCATTAATTTTGGATATCTGGGTGTTTTTCAGGGGGGGTCAGTGCTGGCAAGGCAATCTTTTTCTTTTCCTTTTAAAATTGTCAGGATTGAGCATTCATTCATTGAGCAGAAGGTTCCTGCATTTCCTTCTGACACAGCTCTGTTAGGAAATGAAATCTTTGGCAACATAAGGATAGGAATCATGTGATCAAGTCCCTCCTCCTCCACCACCTCCTCTTTCCGACCAGCTGATCCCTTCCCCATGGGGCGCCCACCCGTGCACGCGCATGCAGACAGGCACGCGCACCCCTCGCCTTCGCCTCCCAGCTTTGCAGCGTCTCTCTACTCTTAAAGGGGCCGTGGGCAAAAGTCAACTGCAGCTAAGCTAACACTGCAAGCTGACCTGCAACTGCCCACGTGGCCCCTTTAAAAGCAGCTTGAAGTAGGTGTGAGGAGAAGCCCGGATGGCTGATGGGTTTTCCTGAGGGTCGCGCCATTTTCCTGGCAACTGGAGACTCTGCTCCTGCCTTTTCCTGCCCGGCGACTCTGCTCTTTCCCGCCGACTGCCTCGGTGCCTCCTTCCCTCCCGCGATCGGGTGAGACCCCCCCCTTGTGAATTTGGGTAGGGGGCGGCCCTGGGCTGCAGTAGGGGAGGGGGGCACGGTGTAAGCTGGAGCATCCCTCCCCATTTCAACTCGAGCACGTCTTCCTTCCTCTCCTCCTCCGTAAAGCCAGGAAAACCTTTTGGTTTTGGGGGGGGGGGAGGGATTAAAGGAGGTCTGCGCGGGATCCAGCAGGTTCGTGGACTCTGCGCCCGGACACCAGATAAAGTCATTGCCCCTCACCTACCCCAATCGGGCCCTGTGGCTCCGGGCTCCCCAACGCGGCTCCTCCGAGGGGTTTCTGCGCGTGGCCGAGATGCTCCCCTGGTTCTGGGCTGGCTTGGCTGGATTATTAAGATTAATATTATTGCAAAAAGGGATTTTTAAAAAAGGATATTTGTTGTGGTTACATACCACACAGTTCGTGGCGACTGACAGGATTGCTCTGTATTTATGCAACAAAACAAAAACAGGAGATGGCTTGAGTGCTGATGGAGAGGAACTCCTAGTAGTGGATGCAATTGAGCCCTGGTATGTGCCTACAGTCAGGTATATTTAGGGGCAGTGAGGGAGGCAAAGAAACTGCCTCTAGTCAGTCTTGTATTTGTCGGCCAGCAGAGCTCTTTTGGGTTGTCCGGGGGGGGGGGGGACTATTATATGCTGGCCCCAAGGACATCCTGGACCCCTCTGAGGCCCGCTACAATACAGTATATTTGCTAGGCACTTCCAGGAAAAATCACTTGCATCCACCAGGACTTGGACTCCAATGTTATAGCAGTATATATCCTTTAGGGGCCTTATTATACCTGCCCCCTCTGTAGAGGCAGTGAACAACTCTAAATAGCACATGGGGTGGTGGTGGTTATATCAACTGGTTAAACAGGGCGTGTCGTATTAACTGTTTTTTAGTCATTTGAGTCATATTTACATTTGGTTTTTAAAACAATTTCCAGGTAGTTTCGTGTAAGAGAGGGTGAAGGAGAATACAGCAGTAGCAGGATGCCTGATGGGGAGGGGTGTGGTGGGGGCTTTGGAAGATGAATGGGCAGGGGGCTCAACGGGAGGCTGAGAGTGGGAGCTGGTTTGGACGGGGAGGAACGTTGGGGTGCGCGGAGGATGCTGCATCCTCTGACTTTCAAGCCCATGAAAGGAGTTTTGGTTCGTGACTCCCAGGCAAAGAAACCTCCCCAACCCACGTCTCCATTTTCTCTTTGAGTCTTGGCATGTGCCTGCCTTTCCTTCTGGAACAGGACCTGCTTGCCACCTGGAGTCCTTGCCATTCCTTCTTGCCCTGACAGGGTAACAATTCTTTTACAGGTCTTGGCTGTGCAAAGCTTCATTAGCACCGCTCTTTGCTGCATGGATCAAAGATGGACGAGCAGGACTCTGCTACCCCTGAAGCAGGAAGAGGCCGCGATGCCATCAGGACTGGGAGTGCCAGTGAAACCTGGGAAACAACGAGACAGAAGATCCTGGGCCAGGAAATGGTCAGCTCAGATGTGTGGCACCAGCATTTCAGGCAGCTCCATTACCGGGCGGCTCAGGGCCCCCGAGAGGTGTGCACCCAGCTCCACCATCTCTCCCGTCAGTGGCTGAAGCCAGAGCGACACACCAAAAATCAGATCGTGGACCTGGTAATCCTGGAGCAGTTCCTGAGCATCCTGCCCCTGGAGATGTCAAGCTGGGTGAGGGAATGTGGGGCGGAGACCAGTTCCCAGGCGGTGGCCCTGGCAGAAGGCTTCCTCCTGAGCCGGGAGGAGGACAAGAAGCAGGAGGAGCAGCGGGTGAGAGCACTGCATCCTGGGAGCTCCACGGGGTCAAGCATGTGAGGGGGGACATCCCAAAACTCAATCTGTGAATTACTCAACCTTTTCTGGAAGTTATCTGAGGAGGGATGTCCCATACCCCTGCCCCAAGAGTCTATCATTTCTGTATTCTCTTCTCATTGCATGTCTTGGATCCACATTCCGTTTCAGGTAGAGCATCTGTGTGCCAAAGTGGGACCTGATTTCCGTGCCGCCTGCAGAATCCCCTGTGAACGGGCATCAAGCAGGAGAGTGATGGAGGTGCCGCCTCACAGGGTAAGGATTAGCTGCGGGGTTGGGGAGCGTGCAAGAAATCCTTGGGCTGCTTTTATTCTCCCCCCCCACTCAGGTATTTTTGGTGTCTCCAGCCTTTTTCACAGTTAAAAGAATCAAATGGGAGACCCCTCCTCTAGTTTCCTGCATTAAGCAGGGGGTTGGACTCGATGGCCTTGTAGGCCCCTTCCAACTCTAGGATCTATGAAATCTATGAAATTCAGTAACTGAAGACGTTAGACATTTATTTATTATATATTTATTGATTATATTTATACCCCACCTTTTTTCCTGCAAGGAACCCAAGGCGGCTTACATAATAATCCTCCTCCTCTCCATTTTATCCTCACAACAACCCTGTGAGGTAGGTTAGGCTGAAAGTCAGTGACTGGCCCAAAGTCACCCAGTGAGTTTCATGGCCGAGCGGGGACTAGAACCCGGATCTCCCGAGTCCCAGTCCAACACTCTCACCATTACGCCACACTGAAATCTGCCACATGGAAATCTGCACTTTGAATTGTGGCCAAGAGCCCAACTGGGGAGAGATGCATTTTCACCTAATCATCCTTAAACATCCAGACTGCAAATAAAGGATAAGACACCTCCGGACATGCCGGCATTCTTACACTTGCACCACTTAAGCTGCAGTCCTGTGTATTTTCCAGAGAAGGAAGTCCTGTTGTGTTCAAAGGGGCTTACTTGCTAGTAACTGTGTTCAGGATGTCCTCTTTTGCCGAGGATGTGCCTCCAGAGGCCTGGGGGATTGTGGTAGTGGGAATAGTGATCCTTAGACAGCTGTGTTTGTGATGGGCATACATAGCTATACACGATCCCCAGGATCAGAGGCAGTTGCTGGGGAACATGGGCGGGAGGGTGTTGTTGCACTCATGTCCTGCTTGTAAGTTTCCGTGGGCAGTTGGTTGACCAGTGTGTAGACAGAAGAGTGGACTAGATGGACATTTGGCCTGATCCACAATGGCCCTTCTTACGGTCATTCGTTCTTAGGACTGTCATCTTAATCTCCAAGACAAGCATACGCTCCCGGTTTCCTTTCTCTCTCAGAGGGGATGGCATAATGCCAGGAATCAATCCTCAGCCACCGCTTCTTCTTTGTGATGGCGTGGGAGCGGATCAGGTCGGGAGAAGGATCCCTTGGGTGCCCCTGTCCCCCGCTCACCTCGCTGGGCCTGAACAGAACTCTCTCCTCCTGTTTGCTTCCAGCAAGAATAAGAACACAAGAAGCACCCTGCTGGGTCAGGCCAAAGGCCCATCTAGTCCAGCATCCCGTTTCCCACACTGGCCAGCCAGAAAATACCTGTGGAGCCCACAAGCAGCACATGAGCGCAATAGCCCTCGGACGCTGTTCTTCCCCTGTAATTGGTCTTGAGAGGCATGCTTCCACAGATCCTGGAGTTTGCTATCTGGACTAGTAGCCCTTTGGTAGCCTTGTCCTCCAAAAGGAAGGATGCAAATGCCACTCCTAGATGCTTAAATCGTCCACTATAAATGCCCAGCCAACTCACTTGAAGCAGCCCTTTGGATTTTGTTACTACACGATCTTTACGTTAGGTGTGAGGAGGAAATGTTGATGTTTTTTTCTCTCCAGGGTCTGGTGCCCTTTGAGGAGATTGCTGTGTCCTTCAGCAAGGAGGAGTGGGCACTGCTGGATCCTGACCAGAGAGCCCTGCACAGGCAAATCATGGACGAAAATCGTGGGATTGTGGCCTCTCTCAGTAAGTCTCCCTCTTTCCCTGGCTGACGATAATATCTCTTTACAAATGCAGTTATGGTAGTAGTAGTGGTGGGAATGTTAAAAAATTTTCCCCATTCTCTATGTACATTGAAGTGTTTTTAGGCTACCTTTTGGTCATCCCCCTCGCAAGTGGCATACGCAAGCAAAGGAGGATGCATTAAAATAATCCAGTCATTATACACTGTTACAACAGGAGCTTCAAGACACCGGGCTCAGCCATATCAGAAACATTTCCAGGAGACACATTCAGACAGCTCAGGAGTCTCAAAAACCAGCAGCACAACCACCGTGATTAGGGAAAGGCAGCCGAGGACAGGCAAGCTTGTAAGCAACACTGGAAGGCCTGCAGTGGAGGGGCCCGTGTGCAATTCGATGGTGTATCCCAGCATCTCGGGGTCCCTTCTTTTCGGTCTAGCAGGATTTGTCCACTAAGGAGGAGGGAGGCTCGTGTCATAGGAACCTCGGAAGCTGCCTTACACTGAGTCAGACCCTTGGTCCCTCTAGCCCAGTATTGTTGACAGTGACAGGCAGCAGCCGCTCTCCGGGGTTTCTTGCAGGATTCTTTCCTAGCCCGACCTGGAGAAGCCAGGGATCGAACCTGGGACCTTCCGCATGCAAAGCACGTGCTCTATCCCACTGAGCTGCGGTCCCCCCCCTACAGCACCTGGTCTTCCTAGGCAGTCACCCACCCAAGTACTGACTAGGCCCAACCCTGCTTAGCTTTCGAGATCAGATGAGATCGGGCTGTTCAGGGCTGTTCAGATGTCCGCTACTCAGAAGGTCCCGTGCCACACACCATAGGCAGAGTGAGAAAGCAGAGCCGGGCAGCCAAGGATGATGTTCACGTGTTGAGAGGCTCACCTGGGACTGGTCCTTCCTATGTCAAGACAGAGTTGGAATGGATTCGATCGACTTTATCCATAAAGAGTGAGGAACTTTTTAAACATTATTTTTGTGGAGAAAGCCTGACACACATACACTCACACGCACATACACCTACCATCTCTCCCCGAGGGGGCGAGAGAGAGGCACCGGAGATACAAGGAGGTAACCAGACAGATCTGCATACCAACAATGGGGCACCTCAGTCGGAATCCACAAAACCCAGGAAAGGACCATCAAAATGGCAGAGCAGTCTCAGAGAGCTGTGAAGTATCCAATACGTCACCTTTTCCCGGGCAGAATAAGCCCACCTGACATGAAGGGGCAGGGCAGGATAGGCCCACCTGACACAAAGGGGCAGGCATAAGCCCCACCTGACCACGCAAGGGCGGGAGAGTGGGAAACTGGGGGTAGAAAGCCCCTCTCCCCACCCTTAGGGGGTTGTTGGGAACACAGGTCGCTTCGGCAAGTCCATTCCCCAGTGGTGGCTGGGATAAGCTGTTCTCTTCCCCGGATCAGGCGGATCCTGGAGCCAGGCATGAAACTGACCAGCGTAGAGTCTCGGGTCTAAGGTAACTGACTTTCCTCAATACCTAGCCTGGGAACCCATTCATTGATAAAACTCGGAGATCACATCAGGTCATGTTGACGTTGTAGTATACCTAGAAAGCTATTAGTTCCGCTCCATTTAACGTGTAGTAAATAAACGCCTTATATGGTAATACAAAGGCTCTGGAGTTTAGTCAATTTCAATCGCTTGTACGGGCTGTAGCTCAGTGCCGGTTAACCCGTTAAGCACCGAACTCACGCAGAGGACCTGGGTGCTGGTCCTCCACAATTTTTTATTCTGAATTTCAACAGAGCAAAACCATAAAAGGAAAAAAACAAAGAAAAGGGAAAGAAATATAATGTTCTTATATAAATTTAAATAAAGCACTTACAATAAATCCATTGATGATACTGCCATAGACACGGAAACCTACCGTACATCCCGTGAGATTCAGTGATCAACTTATTCAAGTTTAACTTTGTCATGTGAGAGATGTCTCTGGGAATATGCATTCCCAAATGAGTTATAAACTCCGGGCAGCATCAGAATTGACTGTTGAACATCAGCCCTTTGGGCTGGGTCAGGAAAGGCCGGGAGCCGTAGACTCAAGCTGTGATTAACGTGGCAACCAGCTTAGAATGGACAGGAGCAACTTTATCCATAAAATGCTGAGCAAGTTGATCCCAGTGGGGAGTGGGCTCCAGTGGGGAGGGTACCTTCATTCCTCAGGTCCCATGGTGGGTTTGGATACCACAGGCTCCACTGGATGGTGCTGAGTCCATAACGGTAGGAGAGAAATATGCTATCTTTGCCACCAACACCACCATAGCTCAGACGTTAAAATGAGCATATTTAACTTATGTACATAATTTATGGGGCACCGAAGAAGAAAAGG
Source organism: Shinisaurus crocodilurus (assembly GCA_021292165.1). Taxonomy (NCBI): domain Eukaryota; kingdom Metazoa; phylum Chordata; class Lepidosauria; order Squamata; family Shinisauridae; genus Shinisaurus; species Shinisaurus crocodilurus. The sequence goes on from CM037879.1 coordinate 9,732,131, forward strand.
TTCTCTGCCACTCTTGATGGCTCTTCTCCTTTCTCTTTTTATCTGGATTTGCATCCTAATGTTGCTCGAGACAGCTCATAACATGATGCCTCAGATTGTCCAGTTACCTGCACAACAATCCAGTGGGGTAGGCGAGGAAAATCTGAGCTCGGAGCAGAGCCCAGGACTCTGGTCCCAATCCATTGCTCTTGACTACACCAGCTCTCAGTCAGTGCAAGTCAAAAGAGGCTGTTTGGCACATAGTAAGAACTGCTTCCAGTCTCAGTGTTGAGAGTTCTTCCTTTTATCACAATAGTCAACTGAAGTCATTCAATGATTTGAAGCTCTATTTCTAACTCAGGCTTTTACCGATTTCTTGTCTTCATTCTAGAAAGTGACTGGTGTGAAATGGAGAATGAGAGAGAACCATTTGGGATGTCCCCGAAAACAAACAGATGTAAAAATAGGGAACCTCAGAGAAGGGAAAGTGAACTAAATCAGAAGAGGAGGAATAAATCCTTTGCTTCTCAGGGCACTGATTATGATGATATCTCAATGGAAGAAAAACTGGCTAAAAAACAGGAAATCTATGTGTGCTCTGTGTGTGGGAAAACCTTCAAGTCTAAATCAAGCCTCAATGTTCATTGTAAAATCCACACAGGGGAGAAATCACATCAGTGCTTGGAGTGTGGAAGGAGATTCAGTTGGAAGTCACAGCTCACTTCTCATCAAAGAATTCACACAGTGGAGAAACCACATGAATGCTTGGAGTGTGGAAAGAGATTCAGATCGAAGACACAGCTCACTTCTCATGAAAGAATTCACACAGGGGAGAAACCACATGAATGCTTGGAGTGTGGAAAGAGATTCATTCGGAAGACACAGCTCACTTCTCATCAAAGTATTCACACAGGTGAGAAACCACATCAATGCTTGGAGTGTGGAAAGAGATTCATTTGGAAGACACAGCTCACTTCTCATCAAAGTATTCACACAGGTGAGAAAGCACATCAATGCTTGAAGTGTGGAAAGAGATTCATTCGGAAGACACATCTCACTTCTCATCAATGTATTCACACAGGTGAGAAACCACATGAATGCTTGAAGTGCGGAAAGAGATTCATTCGGAAGACACAGCTCACTTCTCATCAAAGTATTCACACAGGTGAGAAACCATATCAATGCTTGGAGTGTGGAAAGAGATTCATTCGGAAGACACAGCTCACTTCTCATCGAAGTATTCACACAGGTGAGAAACCACATCAGTGCTTGGAGTGTGGAAAGAGATTCAGTTTGAAGACACATCTCACTTCTCATCAAAGAATTCACACAGGGGAGAAACCACATGAATGCTTGAAGTGTGGAAAGAGATTCATTCGTAAGACACAGCTCACTTGTCATCAAATAATTCACACAGGTGAGAAACCACATGAATGCTTGGAGTGTGGAAAGAGATTCAGTCAGAAGACACATCTCACTTCTCATCAAAGTATTCACACAGGTGTGAAACCACATCAATGCTTGGAATGTGGAAAGAGATTCATTCAGAAGAAACAGCTCACTTCTCATCAAAGTATTCACACAGGTGAGAAACCACATCAATGCTTGGAGTGTGGAAAAAGATTCATTCGGAAGACAAATCTCACTTCTCATCAAAGTATTCACACAGGTGAGAAACCACATCAATGCTTGGAGTGTGGAAAGAGCTTCAATCACAAGATAAGTCTCACTTCTCATCAAAGAATTCACACAGGGGAGAAACCATATGAATGCTTGGAGTGTGGAAAGAGATTTAGTCAAAAGACACATCTCACTCGTCATGAAAGAATTCACACAGGGGAGAAACCATATCAATGCTTAGAGTGTGGAAAGAGATTCAATCAAAAGATAAGTCTGACTTTTCATCAAAGAATTCACACAGGGGAGAAACCCTATCAATGCTTGGAGTGTGGAAAGTGCTTCAGTCGGAAGACACATTTGACTTCTCATCAAAGAAGTTACACAGTTGTGAAACCATATAAATGCTTGGATCATGAAAAGAACTTTGATTTGAGGAAAAGCTATGCGTAACATAAAAGAACTCACATAGGGGAGATATTATATCAATTCGTAATCACAATTTAACTCATATTTCATGTTGAAAAATCCATGTACGTGGTGCACTCTATACAGTAAATGAATGCAGACATGGGGCCATATTTATGTGCTGAAGCTAAAGCAGCAAAGAAATATTAATGTAGTTAAGCTTTGTTTCTTGTAATTAAATGCATAGTGAGATATATTGAACTAGATAGTATCTTCCTAGATCACATGGCTGGTTTGATTTTCTCACTTAAGTGCTCCTGAGTTGCAAATCTCTTTATGTATTTATTCATTTATTATATTTATACCCCACCTTTTTTCTTGCAAGGATCCCTAGGCGGCTTACATATTCCTCCTCCTCCCCATTTTATCCTCACAACAACCCTGTCAGGTTGGTTAGGCTGAGACTCAGTGACTGGCTCAAAGTTACCCAGTGAATTTCGTGGCCGAGTGAGGACCAGAACCCGAATCTCCCGAGTCCCAGTCCAACACTCTATTGAACACATATTTCCAGTTAGCAAAACCAAGACAATCATTCATACACAGAGAGACAGACAGACACGCGAGGGATGGAGAAACAAAGAGACAGTTCCCATAATTCACAGCGTAATGGGTTTTTTCTCTTTCTTTATAAGAACATAGAATCATAGAATCATAGAAAAGTAGAGTTGGAAGGGGCCTACAAGGCCATCGAGTCCAACCCCCTGCTCAATGCAGGAATCCAGGTCAAAGCATCTCTGACAGATGTCTGTCCAGCCGCACCTTGAATGCCTCCAGACCGGGAGAGCCCACCACCTCCCTAGGTAGTTGATTCCATTGTCTTATTGCTCTGACAGTCAGGAAATTTTTCCTGATGTTTAGGTGGAATCTAGGTTCCTGTAACTTGAGCCCATTATTCCGTGTCCTGCAAACTGGGATGAACGAGAAGAGATCTTTGCCCTCCTCTGTGTGACATCCCTTCAAATACTGGAAGAGTGCGATCATATCTCCCCTCAGTCTCCTCTTCTGAAGGCTAAACATGCCCAGTTCTTTCAGTCTCTCCTCATAGGGCCTTGTTTCCAGTCCCTTTATCATCCTTGTTGCCCTCCTCTGAACCCTCTCCAGTTTGTCTATGTCCTTGTTAAAATGAGGTGCCCAGAACTGGACACAGTACTCAAGATGAGGCCTAACCAGTGCCGAGTAAAGGGGAATTATCACTTCCCGCGATTTGGAAGCTATACTTCTATTAATACAGCCCAAAATTGCATTTGCCTTCTTTGCAGCCACGTCGCATTGCTGGCTCATATTCAGTTTGTGATCTACCACAATTCCAAGATCCTTCTCACTTGTAGTATTGTTGAGCCAAGTGTCCCCCATTCTGTAACTCTGCATTTGGTTTCCTCTCCCTAGGTGCAGCACTTGGCATTTATCCCTGTTAAATTTCATTCTGTTGTTTTCGGCCCAGCGCTCCAGCCTATCGAGGTCACTTTGAATTTTGTTTCTGTCTTCCAGAGTATTAGCTGTTCCACCCAACTTTGTGTCATCTGCAAATTTGATAAGCATTCCCTGTACCTCCTGATCCAAGTCATTAATAAAAATGTTGAAGAGCACCGGGCCCAGGACCGAGCCCTGTGGTGCCCCGCTCGTTACCTCTCCCCAGTTTGAGAAGGAACCATTGATAAGCACTCTTTGAGTCCGATTCTGTAGCCAATTGTGGATCTACCTGATAGTTGTTCCATCTAGCCCACTCTTAGCTAGCTTACTAATCAGGATATCATGAGGCACTTTGTCGAAAGCTTTGCTGAAGTCCAGGTATATAATGTCCACAGCATTCCCACAGTCCACAAGGGAGGTTACCCGATCAAAAAATGAGATCAGATTAGTCTGACAGGATTTGTTCTTGACAAATCCATGCTGGCTTCTAGTAATCACTGCATTGTTTTCAAGGTGCTTGCAGACTGACTTCTTTATAATCTGCTCAAAAATCTTCCCGGGGATTGATGTCAGACTGACTGGCCTATAGTTCCCAGGTTCCTCCTTCTTGCCCTTTTTGAAGATGGGAACAACATTTGCCCTCCTCCAGTCGTCTGGCACTTCACCTGTCCTCCATGATTTCTCAAAGATAATAGACAGTGGTTCTGAGAGTTCTTCTGCCAGTTCCTTTATTACTCTAGGATGCAGCTCATCAGGCCCTGGAGATTTAAACTCGTTCAGAGTAATCAGGTGCTCCTTGACCATTTGCCTATCAATCTCAAGCTGCAATTCTGCCCCTTCAGTCTGCATTTCAGGTTTGCCAGGGGGGTCATAGACCCTCTTTTGGGAGAAGACCGAGCCGAAGTAGGAATTGAACACTTCTGCCTTTTCTTTGTCTTCTGTTATCAATTTGCCATCCTCATTGCGTAGTTGAACCACCAGTTCTTTCTTCTGTCTTTTACTGTGCATGTATCTGAAGAAAGCTTTTTTGTTGCTTTTAGCATTCCTCGCTAACCTTAGCTCATTCTCAGCTTTAGCCTTCCTGACACTATTCCTGCAGTTCTGTGCTACCTGCCTGTACTCTTCCCCTGTAGCCTGTCCTTCCTTCCACTTCCTATACGTGTCCTTTTTTTTTTCAGGTCATCTTTGAGTTTATTGTGAAGCCACATTGGCTTCTTCTGTTGCCCTCTGCCTTTTTTCCTTGTGGGAATTGTTTGCAATTGTGCCTTTAAAATTTCCTTTTTTAAAAACTCCCACCCCTCCTGGGCTCCCTTTCTCGTGAGAGTCATTTGCCATGGGATCTTACTAATCATTGTTCTGAGTTTGTTAAAATTGGCTTTCCTAAAATCCAGGGTACGTGTTTGGCTACACTCAGCTTTTGCTTCTGTTAGAATCAAGAACTCAAGTATAACATGGTCACTTTCCCCCAGAGTTCCCGAAACTGCCACTTTATCCACTAACTCGTCTCTGTTGGTTAGAATCAGGTCAAGGATAGCCGATCCTCTAGTTCCTTCCTCCACTTTCTGTAGGAGGGAAGTTATCAGCAGCACAGCTCAGGAATTTCTTGGAGGGGCCATGTTTGGCTGAATAAGTCTCCCAATAGATATCAGGGAAATTGAAGTCTCCCATTACTACCACATCGTGCCTCCTTGAAACACTGGCAATTTGTTTTTCAAAAGTTCCATCCTCGTCTTCTCCTTGATTGGGTGGTCGGTAGTAGACTCCAACCGCCATGTTCGCTTTATTCTTTGCCCCCTTTATTTTAACCCAGATGCTCTCAATGGGGCTGCCAAGCTCCTCTTCCTGTATCTCTGTGCAGAGATACGTATTTTTAACATACAGTGCAACTCCACCTCCCTTTCTGTTGCTTCTGTTCCTTTTGAACAAGTTATACCCTTCAATTGCTGTATTCCAGTCATGGGAGTCATCCCACCAGGTTTCAGTTATCCCTATCAAGTCGTACTTGCCCTCATGTATCAAGAGTTCAAGTTCGTCTTGTTTGTTGCCCATACTCTGGGCATTAGTATAGAGACATTGAAGACTATGTGCTTTACAGTCCGACTTTCCCCCTACATTTTGTGGTAGACTATCAATGGGCACCGCTGGAGCTGTTCTCTCCATTGTGGCAAAGAGGCCTTCTTCCATTGGTACCCCCGAGTTTATGTCTCCCTCCCCTGTTGGATTCAGTTTAAAGCCCTCCTGATTAAGTTCCTCATGCTGTGTCCAAACACATTCTTCCCAGTCCTTGTGAGGTGCAACCCATCCTTTGCCAGCAGTCCATCTTCCAGGAAGTGTAGCCCGTGGTCCCAGAATCCAAATCCCTCACGTCGGCTCCACCTTCGTAGCCAGTTATTCACTCGGAGTATTTTTCTTTCCCTTTCTATGCCTCTTCCAAGTACTGGAAGGATGGATGAGAAAACTATCTGGGCCCCGAAGTTCTTGAGTTCCCTTCCCAGCTCTTCAAAGTCTGCCGTGATTTCTTTGTAACTCCGCTTGGCAGTATCATTTGTACCCACGTGGAAGAGAAGAAAGGGGTATGTGTCGGTGGGCTGCATGAGCCTCGGCAGCTGCTCTGTCACATCCTTAATCCGTGCCCCAGGGAGACAGCACACCTGGCGAGTCCATGGGTCTTCGCGACATACTTTGGCTTCGATCCCCCGCAGGAGGGAGTCTCCCACTACGAGTACTCTTCTCTTCCTCTTGCTGTAGGCCTTGGTTTGATTGCCTCCACTTGACTGACCCTCAGCCTCTTGCTCGCTGTCACGTTGGGTGCCCGGTAATCCGTCCTCTGCAGGCTGTCCTCTGCTCTCGTCCTCAAGTACATGGAAGCGGTTCCATAGCTCCACTGCTTCCACAGGCGCAGAGTGTCTTGTAGTTCTTCTGCTCCTAACAGTCACCCTTTTCCAGGGAGTTCCCCCTGCGTTATTTTCCCTTGCCTCTGCAGTCTCCGACTCCAGCCTCATCCTGCCGTTGCCCTTCTGGCTCCTGTACTGTGCTTTGGTGCTGTAGATCCACCGTTCTGTCTAAGAACTCCTCGCTTTCTCTTATACTCCTGAGGGTTGACACTTGCTGCTCCAGTCCTCTGACCTTTTCTTCCAACAGCGTGACCAGCTTGCACTTGTTGCACGTGTAGGCCATGTTGATCTCCGGCAGGAAAACAAACATTGCACACCCCTTGCAGGTCACCACCACTGCTGAGTCCTTTCCTTCCATAGTGCTCTGTTTCTGTCTTCCTAGAATATATATATATATATATATATATATATATATATATGGGTTTTTTGTTTTTTTTTGTTTTTTTTTTTTTTTTTTTTATTTTATTTTTTAGGGACCTCCCCCTTGACCTCCCCCGCCGAACTCCGCTGCCAAACTCCTGTTTGCTCTCCCTGTTCGCTCGCTCTCTGGGAGCCTGCTTGCCTTTTCACAGTCCCAAAAACAGTCCCAAAAACAGCTGGAGCCTCTCTCCTGTTGTGCTCCTGCTCAGCTGGGAGTCAGGAACAGAATGAGCTCCCAGGCCACGCCCTGCAATCAGCCCCACTTCCTGCAATCAATCAGCTGCAATCAGCCCCAGGTAGTTGCAGTCAGCAGGAGCTTCTGCTCAACAGAATGAGCTCTCAGGCCACGCCTTTCCCTTGCAGCACTTGTTGTTGTACTACTCCGCTGCCAAACTCCTGTTTGCTCTCCCTGTTCGCTCGCTCTGTCGCTCGCTCTCTGGGAGCCTGCTTGCCTTTTCACAGTCCCAAAACAGTCCCACAAACAGCTGGCAGCCTCTCTCCTGTTGTGCTCCTGCTCAGCTGGGAGTCAGGAACAGAATGAGCTCCCAGGCCACGCCCTGCAATCAGCCCCACTTCCTGCAATCAATCAGCTGCAATCAGCCCCAGGTAGTTGCAGTCAGCAGGAGCTTCTGCTCAACAGAATGAGCTCTCAGGCCACGCCTTTCCCTTGCAGCACTTGTTGTTGTACTACTCCGCTGCCAAACTCCTGTTTGCTCTCCCTGTTCGCTCGCTCTCTGGGAGCCTGCTTGCCTTTTCACAGTCCCAAAAACAGTCCCCATCAGAAGAGCCATGCTGGATCAGACCAAGGGTCCTACTAGTCCAGCATTCTGTTCACCCAGTGACCTACCAGCTGCCGACGGGATCCCACTCGCAGGACATGAGTGCAACAGCACCCTCCTGCCCATGTTCCCCAGCCACTGGTGTACTTGAGCATACTGCCTCTGATACTGGAGGAGCACATAGCCAATCAGGACTAGTAGCCACCAGTGGCCTTCTCCATGAATTTGTCCCATCCCCTTTTCAAGTCCTCCAAATTGGTGGCCATCACGGCATCTTGTGGAGGTGAATTCAGTATAACTATGCGCTGTGTGAAGATGTCCTTCCTTTTATCTGTCCTGTATCTCCCACCGATCAGCTTCACGGCATGACCCCTTTGGGTTCTAGTATTATGAGAGAGGGAGAAAAATGTCTCCTTGTCCACTTTCCCCACACTATGCATAGTTTTATACACTTCTGTCATGTCTTCCCTTACTCGCCTTTTTGCTCTGCTAAACCATCGCAGCTGCTGTCACCTTTCCTCCTAGGGGAGTTGCTCCAGCCCCTGGATCATTTTAGCTGCCCTTTTCTGTTGGAGGATATGAAAAAGAGTCAGTCCTATGCTGGTTAGGATGAAGCAGATTCCCCCCCCCCCCCATGCACAGCCTTGTTATTGAAACTGGTGATCACCACGTGGGTTGCTAAACCCTGCTGAAAGGCTCTTAAAAGGAACAGATTGTCCAAATAAGGTTTAAAACTAATAAAGACATTTATTAGCTTTACTTACAGTCCGCTTATTCATATATGCAGGATGCATGTAGGCTGACTAGAGTCTTTGGTGTTAAAGGTCCGCTTAATTGGAGATCAGTGGCTGGAAGGCAGCTCAGACCGTGCATCCATCAGGTTGGAGGGAGAGAGAGAGCTGGCCACAGAGAGGCCGGGAGGAGGGAGGAGGGGCTTTGAAAACATGCACCCTGGGGATTGCTCAGTTAACCTTTCCTCCCATTCTGACTAGTGGTTACATTACCTCGTTGGTTTAAGCAGGCAATATTACAATTTGCATCATTTTCTGCACTTTTTCCAGCTCTGCAATGTCCTTTTTTAGGAGTGGTGACCAGAACTGTACACATTATTCTAAGTGCAGTCGCACTATACATTTGTATAAAGGCAGTACGATCTTGGAAGTTTTATTTTCTATTCCTTTCTTAATTATGCCTAACATGGAGTTTGCCTTTTTCACAGCAGCTGCACACTGGCTCGACATTTTCATTGAGCTAAAGATCCTAGAGGAGCCAAGCTTAGGTGGATGGGAGGGTAATGAGCCTAACACAGTGGGAAGATCAGCCAAATATAAATTAAATAGAATAGGGGCAAGCACACAACCTTGCCTGACTCCACGAGTAGAGACAATATCCTTTGAGAGATGGCCAACATTGCTGCATCGTATCTGAGCAGATGTATTATAGTACAATGAATTTATCAGAAACAATAGCCTCTTATCAATTGAACATTGCTCCAATTTACCCCAAAGACGTTCACGAGAAATGGAGTCAAAGGCGGATTTTAAATCAATAAATGCCGTAAAAAGTGGTCTAGGGTAGAGTGGCCCGGTTTAAAGCCTATCTGTTCCTCCCCTAAGATGATGTTGAGCCACGCCTTTAGCTTAAGGCCCCGAAAACTAGTGTACAGCTTCCCAACGATGGATAACAAACTGATTGGTCGATAGTTATTTGGGACCTTTTTTGTAAATTGGAATAATAAAGGCCTTTAACCATGATACGGGGATTATACCGGATTTGTTTATCAAAGAAAAAGAAGTCAACAGTGGGGACCCACCAGGAGAGGTTATTTAACAGCATCTCTGAAAGGCTGCCATCTGGTCCAGGTGCCTCCCCTGTCTTACGTTTAAGAATTAGATCTTCGACAACTTTTGTATCGACTGGAGGCCACTCCGGAATATTGTGAGGTAGGCAGGGAGGTGCAAATCTGCGCCATTTTCTGAAGGAAGCCTTCTAATCTCTAATAGTTTCCTTGTCACTGCCCGTTAACCATGCTGGTGACCTCTTCGACTTGGTACTACCTTTCCTAACCTGTGGTATACATTTTATTGGAGCTTCTGTTATTGAGTCCAAACTGAAGCTGGCCTTTCCCTTTCTGTCTGTGGGCAGACTTTCCCACTAGCTAGGCCTGCACAGTGCCTCTTCTCAGTACAGAGCTGTGTCTTGCCCTTATTCCCCCTTTCTCAGCTTGCGTTGAGTGTAAATGTGGAATCTCTGTTTGGGCCAGACTGCAAGATCAGGCTGGGATTTAGCTTCCAACGGTAAGTTTGTAAAGGGTTTTCCCCGATAGGTTGCCGGGCACGACCACTCTGCCTGGCAATGCTAGATGTTAACCCTTTCATCATCACACACGGGATCGTTGCTTCCGTAATTTCTGAGCTGAGCCGTTCAAACTCACTGGGCTCAGCTTCGCAATGGCTCCCGGGCGCAATCGAGTCATAGCCCAAGGGACATGGAGACCCTGTCATGCGCCTTCTTTTTTAAAAAAAACCCACATAGATTCTTCAGCACACTTCTGGAGTGCATAGCTCTTCCCTTCCTAAGAGAGAAGCCCACTCTGCCGGAGATCCTTCTCAAAGATGCTGTAGGACTCTGTTTCCCAACCACACTGGAAGCAGAAAGGTAAGCGATGGAACCTGCCAAATTATCTGGCGTATCGTCTTTTCACGATTTTGTTTGGGAGATGGGGTGGGGGGAGGCCTCCCACTTGTGGGTCTCTCTCACCAACTTCCACTAGGTTCAATCCCTGCCCAACTCATGTGTGCATCTCCCTGATTTTCATCCATGCCTCCTGCCCCATTTCTAAATTAAAATTCTCTTCTGCACTGTCTTATGGGGCGTGTGTGTGTGTGTGTGTGTGTGTGTGTGGATAGCTAGCTAGACAGACACCTACAGACACACGGAGATATTGGCCAGATCAATAAAGGAAATCTTACAACATGGTTCTAATCTTGGCGCTTTCCCTTTCCTGCCTTTCTGCACAGAACTAGCCCTCTAATGTGGACTTGGCGGGGGGGTGGGGTGGCTTGGCAGGGTGGAAGGGAGATCACTGTCGGGGAATTTGGTCCTTACGAGACATTCCAGTCCCGTAGTAGGCGATCACTCGTGACTGAGTAAGATTGTCTTTCAGGATAAAAAATTACAAAAAGGAAATTTGTAATTATTAAAAATTGTGTAGGGATTTATTAAAAATTGTGTAGACTCTAGCGATGGATGGGTCCGTCAGTGACTGTGGAGGCCAATTCTAGATCCACACAGCTTCCCACAGTGAGGACACAGGTTACCAGATAGAAGATGGTCCTGTAGAGGATTCATTTGACGTGCTTTTCGCTTAGCACGTTTCTCCCTTTCACCTTGCACTCGGGCTTCTTCAAAGTCCATGGAACCTTTGTGAAAGGCCAACCTCCAGTTAGATTGTTCATGGGCCAGAGCTTCCCAGTTTTCGATGTTTATATTGCATTTTTTTAGATTAGTCTTAAGAACATCTTTAAACCTTTTATACTGACCACCGATATTCCTCTTTCCATCCTTGAGTTGGGAATAAAGTAACTACTTTGGGAGATGGCAGTCAGGCATTTGAACAACATGACCGGTCCACTGAAGGATCATTTTTTCAACGCTAGTAGTCTTTGCTTCTTCCAGTACACTAACATTTGTTCGCCTATCTTCCCAAGTAATTCGCAGGATTTTCCGGAGGCAACGTTGATGAAATCTTTCAAGGAGGTGGAAATGACGTTTATAGGTAGTCCATGTTTCGCAGGCATACATTATAAAGTTGGTAATACAATGGCTTCATAAACCAGCGTTTTGGTCTCCTTAAAGATATCCCGATCCTTGAACACTCTCATTCGAGAAAACGCGGCACTTGCGGAGCTCAAGCAGTGCTGGATTTCACTGTCAGTGTTAGCTGTAATAGAAAGATAGCTGCCAAGATAGAGAAAATGATCGACATTTTCCAGCATTGCCCCACCAAGCTGGATAGATGGCATCACCAAAGGGTTAACTTGCACTTGCTGATAAAGCACTTTGGGTTTTTTGATGTTGAGTGAGAGACCAAATGTTTCGTGTGCTTCTGCAAAAGCATTTAGGATAGTTTGGAGATCATCCTCTGAATGTGCGGAGACCACATTATCATCAGCATACTGAAGTTCCACAACGGAGGTTGTAATTACCTTGCTTTTTGCCTTCAGCCTACTGAGATTAAAAAGCTTTCCATCTGTTCGATATATAATTCCCACACCAGTGAGAAGTTTCCCCTCGACAAGATGTAAAATCATGGCGATGAAAATAGCAAATAATGTTGGGGTGAAAACACATCCCTGTTTAACACCTGATCCCACTTTAAATGGAGCGCCATGAGAGCCGTTGTTGTCCAAAACCGTTGCCGTCATGTTGTCATGGAAAATTTGCAAGATATTCACAAATTTATTGGGGCATCCAATTTTCATAAGGCTAGTCCAGATAGTCCACATTTTTGATCCAGTCCCTTACCTTGATGTGGAACAATTTCAAGAGCCTGTAGCAAAATGCCGCCAGCTATAGGATTTCTGAAGACTGTACCCGTTAAGCTTATGCCGTGGGATTTGCTGTAATAAAAGGATCTCGCCGATTGGAGTCTCTGGTGTCAGAGTGCTAGAATGTGTGATTGCCGCACTGGAGCCTCGACAATCACCATCCTGCCACTTAAACACCCCTGGGAAAGAGGTGGTGCCTATACAGGGCGGCTGGAGCTTGAAAGGGTTAATGAGCTACATCCTTGATGGCTTGCAATCCACTCTGTAGGCCCGCCAGCCTACGTGGATAAAGCAGAGCGTGAGATGGAAGATTTAGATCCTGCCTCTGTATGCAGACGCCCATAAATCTACAGACAGAAGTCCAGACCTTCTCCCCCTTCTCGCAGCGTTCCTGGCGTATCGGATTTCAGCCAGCTTGCAGCTCGTCCTGTCACAGCTGCGCTGTAATTAGGAATTAACTCCATAGAATCCACAACAGGTTTTTTGCTACCTGTTTATTCTACATCAGAGTAAATACAATCTCCTAAATTACAGTCCATATTGCAGATTATAATGCATAGCATAGTCCAGTGGAGCAAGTCCACCCTAGCGTACCTCATTACATGTTTGCAATAAGTCAGAGCATCAGAGAGAAGAACAAGCAAAGAAGCAATCCATCTCTCTACTAAAATGGTTACAGAAAACGAAACCTAACAAATCATACTACGTCATCAGAAAGTACAAACCATGTGATCAGCTCGTATTTCTTTCCCACCTACTTTTCCCATGAGAACAGAACAGTAAGTGCCAGACTCAACACGACTTGTTTTTCTAGCCATTCTGTACCTTTCCAAATGAAAACACTTGTGCCACAGCTGTTGTCTTGCTAAATGTCACAACAGAGCTGAGCAGGAGGGAACTGCTCATGGTGGCGCAGCAGGGCAGACGAGCAAGAGAAGAGACCTTGCGGGTTGAGGAGTCTCCTTGCTGCCCGACTTTGAAGAAAAGGCTGGCTGGTCATCGTTGAGGCACAGAATGCCACAGCAAAAGGGGTCGTGGGTGACCCCCTGGTTTCTTTCCAACCCTCCGAGTGTACGATCTGGTGCTTCCTCCTCTCAAAAGCTGCTCCCATATCCACACACAAGGCAGGCACTCCCGCTCCGCGTGTCACTCGTAACAAAATCCCACAGCCACCAACAGGGTGTGGCAGGTTAAATGGGAAAAAAGGTGAGCATTCAGTATAATTTATTTTTAGGGGCGGGGGAAACCATGCACGTGTAGCATCGGCTCCCTGCTGGTCCTAAATAAATTAGGGGGAGGAGCAATTCAACACACACGTACGGATCAACCCCCAGTGTCCAGATCCCATGTTGGTTGAATTTTTTTAGCTAGCCTCCTTTTCTAAAACCTTTGAGGTATCTAACAGCATTTCACAACAATAAACATACTAAAATCACAGAAATGAAAAAGATGAGGTGCCACAGCAGAGAAGGCCTTGCCTGAGCTGTGCGGCATGAATCGCTTTTGTATTTCCCACCCACATACTGCCCCCGTCCTGATGCTGGTGTCTCTGCTCTTGTTTAGGCTGGATCCTTTTCTGGGATAAAGAGGAACGGCCACCGGGAAGCCAACGCTACCTGTGACCGCTGCTGCAGGACAAAGAGCGCAGCTGGTGTCAAACCGCCAGGAAGGCGGGAGAAGGGAAATGGGTCCCAAGCCTCTGGGGTGAGGAAGCGCAGGCACCGGGGGGCCTGCGCAAGAGGCGACAGCACATGTTGGTGATCTCTTTGCCCTTTTGAACCACCTATTTACACACGGTGTGATTAAACTGTATAAAAAGGGTTGGTCCCCCTCCCCAGTCAATTTGAGTGTATGGGAGTGAATTTCATTTCGATGGGGCCTACGCTGGAGAGTGTCATTGTGGATTGTGCCGATGGGCCGGGTCCATCCACCTTAATGGTGCCCAGAGTCACCTGCCTCACCTTTGCCTGGCCTCCCTCGTCCCCCACCCCCCTTTGCTACAGCAGACAGACATAGCCGCGCGCTTGTGCCTTTACTCAGGAACATTTTTTTAAAAAAATTGTTTATTTGAATGTTAACATATACAAAACAACCGAACAACCAACAAAACATCTAATCCATTACAGAACTTGTATTAGATCAGAACAAAGTAAATCCCCCCCCCCCCGAACCAAAATTCAAAGGAACAAATCTGACTGGGCACCTTTTCCGGAGTCTTTTTCGGCCAATTTACTCAGGAACATTTAATGTCATTTACTTTTATATTTATACTGGCTCTCATGAAGCAATGCACAATCCGACAGGGGTATCTCAGCATCCCCTGTGCCACTGCGAGGGGATCTTGAGATAAGAACATCCCTGCTGGACCAGGCCAAAGGCCTAGCGACTCCGGCATCCTGTTTCCTACAATGGCCAGCCAGATGCCTCGATGGGGCGCTCACAGGCAGGGCGTGCTTGAGGGCCAAAGGCCTCTCCCTGCGTCATTTCCCAGGGACTGCTATTCAGAGCCATGCTGCTGTGACCACTGAACTTGGCGCATGGCATCAAAACTGGTCTTGAAAGGTCGGTGTGGTACGGCCTGAGGACAATACCACTGCTTGGTCAGTTGCCATAGCAAGGGAGGGCTTGTTATTTACACCCGCCCTCACTGCGAGGAAGAGAGTGACTTAAAGACAAGTTTTTTGTGAGGAGACCTCATTCCTTTCCTATCCAGAAAACTTCTCCTCCCACTGTGAAGTTAGTCCAGGTTTCCATTACCTCAAAATGTGTCCCATTATACCCTCCATCTGTCCCAGGGAACCTGTAACCTAGGAGGCTGGGAGACTGATCAGTGGAAGTGATGTGGAGTTCAGTTTTCCCATTGTAAGGCTGGATAGTTTGACTGTTCCAGTCAGACTGTGTGGTTAAGTGACAGTGCTGGAGAGGGACCCACCCTGGAATTGGGCCTGTGCCATTTATCCTTTCAAAGCAGACTGAACATTTCCCCACCCGTCGAGCGATAGTGTGCCATGGGGACCCTGGCTTGGAGGCTGGGAGTTTTGCTCCACTGCCTCTGAACTTGGCCATGGTGGGAAGCTGTGAGGTCACGGAGAGCCCTCCCCCCCCCATGAATGTTACTAACTCCCTTAGAAAGCAAAAGGCCCTCCTTGGGCCTTGAACCCGTAGCCTTGGGAGAGTTAGTTAGGTGCCCCTCTCCACACTGAGCCACCAGAGCCATCGTGGGGTACATCTGCAGGACCGTGTGGGGGTGCCACTCGGGAGGGCAACATTTCTGGACCTCCCACGCCATTATGCATGTGTCGGGGTGTTGTGCTGCCGACTGGGGCTTATGGAAGTAGCCATCCGAATCGGGCATGCAGAACCGACCCTCGAGGCTCACCAATCTGGCCTGCAGAGCCTCCTGCAGTCCCTCCAGGGCTTAGATTACAAGTAGAAACCATCGTTGGGAGTCAGAGGCCAGGTCCGCACGACACTTTAAGCCCACAGAGGCTCTGTGGATGCCCCCGGCGGCCCCGGCTGTGCCCAGCTAATGATTGAGCACAGTGGGGGTTTGGGGGCACCGCCTCTCCCCTCTCCCCCCCCCAGTCCTCCCGCTGGTATCCCAGGGGACACTGCACGGGAGCACTGAGAGGAGTGGAGCGGGAACGACAGCTGCCGAAACTTTCCACACCCCACGCTCACGAGCAACCCGGCTCTCCCAGCATCGGCATGAGCATGGGGCGGGGAAGACAGACTGTGTGGGCGTGGGACGGGTCACCGAACACCGGGCTTGGAAACCCAGCGCAGGGAGCCGTGCTGCGGCCGAGCAATGGGGAGGGGGCAGGGGGTCATGTCCCCCCCGCCTCCTCCCAGGGTGACCAAGGGGAATCCCCTCCCCTTGCTGTGCGTGGCTGCCACTTCAGCAGCACAGAACAAGGGGAAGTCCCGAGCCGCCCGGCTGGCGCTGTGTTCCCTCAGCAAGAAGTGCAGTGCTGGGCGGCCAGGGCCGGTGCTACCATTAGGCCAACTAGGCAGCCGCCTAGGGCGCAGGGCTAAAGGGGGCGCCAGAAACGCCTTAAAAAAATTACAGTGCTCTCAAGTGGGAAGGGGGGGCGCTAAATATCTGATCTTGCCTAGGGCACCAAACTGCCTTGCACCAGTCCTGTGGGCGGCACAGCCTCCTTCGCCCCCCCCCCGCCCTCACCCCTGCCTCGGTGGCGGGGAAGGGGAGGCCATTGGCATCACGGAAGCCAGTCCTCAAAAGGCCAGAGGAACGGCTGCCACCGAGGGGTATGGAAATGTAGAGAATGACATTGTCAGGCCGCCTGGAGAAGTTCCATGGCTAGAAGCTGGGAGGAAGGCCCCGAGGTCTCTCGCATCTTGGGCACAGTATAAACAAGCAACCAAATATATCCCGGCAAGAAGAGAGCCAAGGAGGCAGGCATATTTCTTGCTTGAAGATCTGCGTTATTGTTTGCAAGCTGCTAGCTAGGGCGGCGGCAGGGGGGCGGGGGGCTTCATAGGGTTTTCTACACTTTGTAAAAATAATGCTGTTGCTGTTTCTAAAAAAATAAAAAAGAGACACTATTTATGAGTTGGTAATGTATTTGAGCTTGAACTGGTGAAGGTACTGCGAGTGGGTGGACAGGCAGGAGGAGAGAGGTGTTAGCCTTGATTTGTGAAAATGGGGGTCTTACACGTTTATATGAAAGTGTGTGTGTGAGAGAGAGAGAATCATAGAAAAGTAGAGTTGGAAGGGCCCTACAAGGCCATCAAGTCCAACCCCCTGCTCAGTGCAGGAATCCAGGTCAAAGCATCCCTGACAGATGGCCGTCCAGCCGCACCTTGAATGCCTCCAGAGTGGGAGAGCCCACCACCTCCCTAGGTAGTTGGTTCCAGTGTCTTATTGCTCTGACAGTCAGGAAATTTTTCCTGATGTTTAGGTGGAATCTGGGTTCCTGTAACTGGAGCCCATTATTCCGTGTCTTCCAAACTGGGATGATCAGAAGAGATCCTGGCCCTCCTCTGTGTGACATCCCTTCAAGTACTGGAAGAGTGCGATCATATCTCCCCTCAGTCTCCTCTTCTGAAGGCTAAACATGCCCAGTTCCTTCAGTCTCTTCTCATAGGGCCTTGTTTCCAGTCCCTTTATCATCCTTGTAGCCCTCCTCTGAACCCTCTCGTAGTTTGTCTACGTCCTTTTCTTATTGCTACAAAAAGACTTCTGGTGCCTTCAATATGAGACCCTTAAACATCATGGTTTCTACCTTTGTGAATTCTGAAACCCCACAAGAACTCTTCTTTTGTGAGTGTGCAGTAACAGATTAAGTCTGCAATCCTGCACACACTTACTTTGGAGTAAAACCTGTTGGGTCAAATTGTATTGTAATGTAGCTAACCCCCCCCCCTCCTGTGGAATGCACTGCATGCTCATTTTAGGGAAGAGCCACTTTGTGTGTGAACCCCAACATTTTTAATAGATCCTTCAAAAAAAATGCATCTTGGAGCCCTGCATCCAAGCTCTGGGGCCAGCCCAGTTTACAAATGTACTGAGCTAAGAACAAAGGAAGAACCGTGCTGGATCAGACCAAACGTCCATCGAGTCCAGTGTTTGGTTTGCAGTGATTTGATCTTGGTACCTAGGAATTAAAAAACATCCCCTCATCTACCCAGCCCCACTTTGTACAAGGCTTTCTCCTTTAAAAAAAAAGGTTCTGGTCTCTTAAGAATTGGAAAATTATTTTTCAGCTGTGTGTAAACTTAGTAGGACTACTTTACACCTTTTGCGTTTGCTTTGTGGAGGCTTCTCCCCCCTCCCTTTGAAGCACTTTGGTACAGTTAGTTTTGTGTGTGAGACACTTGAGGAGAGTTACTGGAAGTTGTGAGGAAGTGATGTGTGTGTGTGGAGTTCTGTAAGTGTCCCGACTTGTGCCCCAGGGCCACTGCGTGTGAGTACATGCAAAAGGGAGTTTTATCCTCCGTCCACTGAAAGTTCCATCGGATCCTCACAAACATGTTTTCAGGCTGGGTCTTCTTTTTTCCATCACGCAGAAAGCCAAAGAGGTCAGAGAAATGGTCCCTCACACTTCAGAACCAGACCCCAAACCTCCCACTCCGTACATCGGGGGGCCCCAACGTGGTACCCGCACAGCTCTTTACCTTCCTGCCCCCTTCCAGCCGGAGCCTTCGGCAGAACCTTTGGCCAATTCTATTTAAGCATGTACTAAGAAACATCGTCCTTTGCATGAAGCGGCTGTGCCGTTACTTTCCAATAGGAGACTGCAGAATATATTGAGATGTTTAGAAAGTGTAAACAGCCTTCAGTATATGGATTCTGAAGAATTCTTGCCCTTAAAGTCTCTCATAGTCTTGCTACAATGAAAGGAGACAAGGGAGACGTTGCCAGAACATTGAAAAGACTAATCCCAAATGAGGGAAATGAATAGAGATTGTAGGGCAAGGAATCTTCCTAGATTTCCCAAGTTTTGTAAAATGGCTAACAGAATCAGGTTTGGCTTTCATGACTATGCGGCGGCATTTGGAGACTGGGTTTATACGTGTCTCTCCCCCAACCGTCACCGGGCAGCAGCCGATCCACCGGGCTCCCTGCACTGCCTCCATCTCAGCCGGCCATGATCACGTTCAGAACCGGGGCCTGCCTTTGCCTTTCTTCCTCCTCCCTCCCCACCCCTCTTTCCCTTTGTGCTCTCTTTTCCAGGCTGGGACTGCCAGGTTGCTTTTTATTGAAGCAAAAGCCACCCTGGAAGCCCTTCTGGGTTGAAGAGTGGGATGAACAGGCTTAAAGAAATAAATAACTTGTCCTATGATCCCAGCCGGAGCATTCGGCAGAACCTTTGGCCAGCTCTACTTAAGCATGTCCTAAGGAACATCGTCCTTTGCATGAAGCGGCTCTGCCGTGACTTTCCAAGAGGAGGCTGCAGAATATATTGAGACGTTTAGGAAATGTAAATAGCCTTCAGGATATTGATTCTAAAGAGAGTTGTTGCACTTAAAAGTCTTCCATAGCCTTGCTACAGAGAAAGGAGAACAGCAAAAAGGAAGGAGCTAGAGAATGATTTGGATGTTGATTTATTCAAAGTATTCATATACTGCTTTGCAGACTGAACTAACCAAGCAGTTTACCGGTACATGAAATTATTAAAACAATAAAATCAATCAAATTATGCAATCAAACAAAAAAAACAAGCAATTATTTGTCTTGGAGAAGTTGATTCCGGTTCTCCTCTCCTCAGGGCAAGATGGGAGCCTGCATGCCAGTGTGCCACCCTCCAGTGGGACTTGGGAACTGGGGCAGGGCTACGGTGCCCATGAAATCCACACACAGAACCCCCACACCTGCTGACATTCACAGAGGGCTTGGCCCATCCATGGCCATTCTATTCCAGGCAAAATTCTGTGGGCCACCTTTGATGTGTTGCTCATAGAACAGGGGAATCATAGAGGCGGAAGGGGCCATTGAGCTCATCACGGACAACCCCCTGCTCCATGCAGGAATCCAGTCTCAAGCACCCAGTCTCAAGATGGCTGTCCAGACTCTGCCTGAAGACCTCCAGCGACAGAGAGCCCACCACCTCCACAGGCAGTTGGTTCCCTTCTCTGACTGCTGCGAGGGTTAGGATGTTATTCCTGAGGTTCAGCAGCCGAAATCTGCCTTCCTGGAACTTAGGCCCCTATCTTGTGTCTTCGACGACAGAGGGCACGTTGCAGCCTCTTCTCTGTGACAACCCTTTAGGTACTTGGAAAGCGCTCTCAAACCCCCTCGGTCTTCTCTTCTGGAGGCTAAACATACCCCGTTCCATCCATCTTTCCTCATAGGACTAAGTTTTTAGTCTCCCGATTATTTTTGTTGCCCTTCTCCAAGCTCATTCCAATTTAGACGAATCCTTCTTCAAGCGTGGGGATCAAACCAGGACACAGTATTCAAGGTGTGCTCTGACCAGAGCAGAGGACGGTGGAACCATCACTTCCCATAATTTTGTAATTATGCTTCCATTAATGCAACCTAAAATTGCATTTGCCTTCTTTGCAGAGCACTTGATACTCCTTTACTGTCTTCATAGAATCATAGAATCATAGAAAAGTAGAGTTGGAAGGGGCCTACAAGGCCATCGAGTCCAACCCCCTGCTCAATGCAGGAATCCAGGTCAAAGCATCTCTGACAGATGTCTGTCCAGCCGCACCTTGAATGCCTCCAGACTGGGAGAGCCCACCACCTCCCTAGGTAGTTGATTCCATTGTCTTATTGCTCTGACAGTCAGGAAATTTTTCCTGATGTTTAGGTGGAATCTAGGTTCCTGTAACTTGAGCCCATTATTCCGTGTCCTGCAAACTGGGATGAACGAGAAGAGATCTTTGCCCTCCTCTGTGTGACATCCCTTCAAATACTGGAAGAGTGCGATCATATCTCCCCTCAGTCTCCTCTTCTGAAGGCTAAACATGCCCAGTTCTTTCAGTCTCTCCTCATAGGGCCTTGTTTCCAGTCCCTTTATCATCCTTGTTGCCCTCCTCTGAACCCTCTCCAGTTTGTCTATGTCCTTGTTAAACTGAGGTGCCCAGAACTGGACACAGTACTCAAGATGAGGCCTAACCAGTGCCGAGTAAAGGGGAATTATCACTTCCCGCGATTTGGAAGCTATACTTCTATTAATACAGCCCAAAATTGCATTTGCCTTCTTTGCAGCCACGTCGCATTGCTGGCTCATATTCAGTTTGTGATCTACCACAATTCCAAGATCCTTCTCACTTGTAGTATTGTTGAGCCAAGTGTCCCCCATTCTGTAACTCTGCATTTGGTTTCCTCTCCCTAGGTGCAGCACTTGGCATTTATCCCTGTTAAATTTCATTCTGTTGTTTTCGGCCCAGCGCTCCAGCCTATCGAGGTCACTTTGAATTTTGTTTCTGTCTTCCAGAGTATTAGCTGTTCCACCCAACTTTGTGTCATCTGCAAATTTGATAAGCATTCCCTGTACCTCCTCATCCAAGTCATTAATAAAAATGTTGAAGAGCACCGGGCCCAGGACCGAGCCCTGTGGTACCCCGCTCGTTACCTCTCCCCAGTTTGAGAAGGAACCATTGATAAGCACTCTTTGAGTCCGATTCTGTAGCCAATTGTGGATCCACCTGATAGTTGTTCCATCTAGCCCACTCTTAGCTAGCTTACTAATCAGGATATCATGAGGCACTTTGTCGAAAGCTTTGCTGAAGTCCAGGTATATAATGTCCACAGCATTCCCACAGTCCACAAGGGAGGTTACCCGATCAAAAAATGAGATCAGATTAGTCTGACAGGATTTGTTCTTGACAAATCCATGCTGGCTTCTAGTAATCACTGCATTGTTTTCAAGGTGCTTGCAGACTGACTTCTTTATAATCTGCTCAAAAATCTTCCCGGGGATTGATGTCAGACTGACTGGCCTATAGTTCCCAGGTTCCTCCTTCTTGCCCTTTTTGAAGATGGGAACAACATTTGCCCTCCTCCAGTCGTCTGGCACTTCACCTGTCCTCCATGATTTCTCAAAGATAATAGACAGTGGTTCTGAGAGTTCTTCTGCCAGTTCCTTTATTACTCTAGGATGCAGCTCATCAGGCCCTGGAGATTTAAACTCGTTCAGAGTAATCAGGTGCTCCTTGACCATTTGCCTATCAATCTCAAGCTGCAATTCTGCCCCTTCAGTCTGCATTTCAGGTTTGCCAGGGGGGTCATAGACCCTCTTTTGGGAGAAGACCGAGCCGAAGTAGGAATTGAACACTTCTGCCTTTTCTTTGTCTTCTGTTATCAATTTGCCATCCTCATTGCGTAGTTGAACCACCAGTTCTTTCTTCTGTCTTTTACTGTGCATGTATCTGAAGAAAGCTTTTTTGTTGCTTTTAGCATTCCTCGCTAACCTTAGCTCATTCTCAGCTTTAGCCTTCCTGACACTATTCCTGCAGTTCTGTGCTACCTGCCTGTACTCTTCCCCTGTAGCCTGTCCTTCCTTCCACTTCCTATACGTGTCCTTTTTTTTTTTCAGGTCATCTTTGAGTTTATTGTGAAGCCACATTGGCTTCTTCTGTTGCCCTCTGCCTTTTTTCCTTGTGGGAATTGTTTGCAATTGTGCCTTTAAAATTTCCTTTTTTAAAAACTCCCACCCCTCCTGGGCTCCCTTTCTCGTGAGAGTCATTTGCCATGGGATCTTACTAATCATTGTTCTGAGTTTGTTAAAATTGGCTTTCCTAAAATCCAGGGTACGTGTTTGGCTACACTCAGCTTTTGCTTCTGTTAGAATCAAGAACTCAAGTATAACATGGTCACTTTCCCCCAGAGTTCCCGAAACTGCCACTTTATCCACTAACTCGTCTCTGTTGGTTAGAATCAGGTCAAGGATAGCCGATCCTCTAGTTCCTTCCTCCACTTTCTGTAGGAGGAAGTTATCTGCAGCACAGCTCAGGAATTTCTTGGAGGGGCCATGTTTGGCTGAATAAGTCTCCCAACAGATATCAGGGAAATTGAAGTCTCCCATTACTACCACATCGTGCCTCCTTGAAACACTGGCAATTTGTTTTTCAAAAGTTCCATCCTCGTCTTCTCCTTGATTGGGTGGTCGGTAGTAGACTCCAACCGCCATGTTCGCTTTATTCTTTGCCCCCTTTATTTTAACCCAGATGCTCTCAATGGGGCTGCCAAGCTCCTCTTCCTGTATCTCTGTGCAGAGATACGTATTTTTAACATACAGTGCAACTCCACCTCCCTTTCTGTTGCTTCTGTTCCTTTTGAACAAGTTATACCCTTCAATTGCTGTATTCCAGTCATGGGAGTCATCCCACCAGGTTTCAGTTATCCCTATCAAGTCGTACTTGCCCTCATGTATCAAGAGTTCAAGTTCGTCTTGTTTGTTGCCCATACTCTGGGCATTAGTATAGAGACATTGAAGACTATGTGCTTTACAGTCCGACTTTCCCCCTACATTTTGTGGTAGACTATCAATGGGCACCGCTGGAGCTGTTCTCTCCATTGTGGCAAAGAGGCCTTCTTCCATTGGTACCCCCGAGTTTATGTCTCCCTCCCCTGTTGGATTCAGTTTAAAGCCCTCCTGATTAAGTTCCTCATGCTGTGTCCAAACACATTCTTCCCAGTCCTTGTGAGGTGCAACCCATCCTTTGCCAGCAGTCCATCTTCCAGGAAGTGTAGCCCGTGGTCCCAGAATCCAAATCCCTCACGTCGGCTCCACCTTCGTAGCCAGTCATTCACTCGGAGTATTTTTCTTTCCCTTTCTATGCCTCTTCCAAGTACTGGAAGGATGGATGAGAAAACTATCTGGGCCCCGAAGTTCTTGAGTTCCCTTCCCAGCTCTTCAAAGTCTGCCGTGATTTCTTTGTAACTCCGCTTGGCAGTATCATTTGTACCCACGTGGAAGAGAAGAAAGGGGTATGTGTCGGTGGGCTGCATGAGCCTCGGCAGCTGCTCTGTCACATCCTTAATCCGTGCCCCAGGGAGACAGCACACCTGGCGAGTCCATGGGTCTTCGCGACATACTTTGGCTTCGATCCCCCGCAGGAGGGAGTCTCCCACTACGAGTACTCTTCTCTTCCTCTTGCTGTAGGCCTTGGTTTGATTGCCTCCACTTGACTGACCCTCAGCCTCTTGCTCGCTGTCACGTTGGGTGCCCGGTAATCCGTCCTCTGCAGGCTGTCCTCTGCTCTCGTCCTCAAGTACATGGAAGCGGTTCCATAGCTCCACTGCTTCCACAGGCGCAGAGTGTCTTGTAGTTCTTCTGCTCCTAACAGTCACCCTTTTCCAGGGAGTTCCCCCTGCGTTATTTTCCCTTGCCTCTGCAGTCTCCGACTCCGCCTCATCCTGCCATTGCCCTTCTGGCTCCTGTACTGTGCTTTGGTGCTGTAGATCCACCGTTCTGTCTAAGAACTCCTCGCTTTCTCTTATGCTCCTGAGGGTTGACACTTGCTGCTCCAGTCCTCTGACCTTTTCTTCCAACAGCGTGACCAGCTTGCACTTGTTGCACGTGTAGGCCATGTTGATCTCCGGCAGGAAAACAAACATTGCACACCCCTTGCAGGTCACCACCACTGCTGAGTCCTTTCCTTCCATAGTGCTCTGTTTCTGTCTTCCTAGAATATATATATATATATATATATGGGTTTTTTTTTTGTTTTTGTTTTTTTTTTTTTTTTAGGGACCTCCCCCTTGACCTCCCCCGCCGAACTCTGCTGCCAAACTCCTGTTTGCTCTCCCTGTTCGCTCGCTCTCTGGGAGCCTGCTTGCCTTTTCACAGTCCCAAAAACAGTCCCAAAAACAGCTGGAGCCTCTCTCCTGTTGTGCTCCTGCTCAGCTGGGAGTCAGGAACAGAATGAGCTCCCAGGCCACGCCCTGCAATCAGCCCCACTTCCTGCAATCAATCAGCTGCAATCAGCCCCAGGTAGTTGCAGTCAGCAGGAGCTTCTGCTCAACAGAATGAGCTCTCAGGCCACGCCTTTCCCTTGCAGCACTTGTTGTTGTACTACTCTGCTGCCAAACTCCTGTTTGCTCTCCCTGTTCGCTCGCTCTGTTCGCTCGCTCTCTGGGAGCCTGCTTGCCTTTTCACAGTCCCAAAAACAGTCCCAAAAACAGCTGGAGCCTCTCTCCTGTTGTGCTCCTGCTCAGCTGGGAGTCAGGAACAGAATGAGCTCCCAGGCCACGCCCTGCAATCAGCCCCACTTCCTGCAATCAATCAGCTGCAATCAGCCCCAGGTAGTTGCAGTCAGCAGGAGCTTCTGCTCAACAGAATGAGCTCTCAGGCCACGCCTTTCCCTTGCAGCACTTGTTGTTGTACTACTCCGCTGCCAAACTCCTGTTTGCTCTCCCTGTTCGCTCGCTCTGTTCGCTCGCTCTCTGGGAGCCTGCTTGCCTTTTCACAGTCCCAAAAACAGTCCCAAAAACAGCTGGAGCCTCTCTCCTGTTGTGCTCCTGCTCAGCTGGGAGTCAGGAACAGAATGAGCTCCCAGGCCACGCCCTGCAATCAGCCCCACTTCCTGCAATCAATCAGCTGCAATCAGCCCCAGGTAGTTGCAGTCAGCAGGAGCTTCTGCTCAACAGAATGAGCTCTCAGGCCACGCCTTTCCCTTGCAGCACTTGTTGTTGTACTACTCCGCTGCCAAACTCCTGTTTGCTCTCCCTGTTCGCTCGCTCTGTTCGCTCGCTCTCTGGGAGCCTGCTTGCCTTTTCACAGTCCCAAAAACAGTCCCAAAAACAGCTGGAGCCTCTCTCCTGTTGTGCTCCTGCTCAGCTGGGAGTCAGGAACAGAATGAGCTCCCAGGCCACGCCCTGCAATCAGCCCCACTTCCTGCAATCAATCAGCTGCAATCAGCCCCAGGTAGTTGCAGTCAGCAGGAGCTTCTGCTCAACAGAATGAGCTCTCAGGCCACGCCTTTCCCTTGCAGCACTTGTTGTTGTACTACTCCGCTGCCAAACTCCTGTTTGCTCTCCCTGTTCGCTCGCTCTGTTCGCTCGCTCTCTGGGAGCCTGCTTGCCTTTTCACAGTCCCAAAAACAGTCCCAAAAACAGCTGGAGCCTCTCTCCTGTTGTGCTCCTGCTCAGCTGGGAGTCAGGAACAGAATGAGCTCCCAGGCCACGCCCTGCAATCAGCCCCACTTCCTGCAATCAATCAGCTGCAATCAGCCCCAGGTAGTTGCAGTCAGCAGGAGCTTCTGCTCAACAGAATGAGCTCTCAGGCCACGCCTTTCCCTTGCAGCACTTGTTGTTGTACTACTCCGCTGCCAAACTCCTGTTTGCTCTCCCTGTTCGCTCGCTCTGTTCGCTCGCTCTCTGGGAGCCTGCTTGCCTTTTCACAGTCCCAAAAACAGTCCCAAAAACAGCTGGAGCCTCTCTCCTGTTGTGCTCCTGCTCAGCTGGGAGTCAGGAACAGAATGAGCTCCCAGGCCACGCCCTGCAATCAGCCCCACTTCCTGCAATCAATCAGCTGCAATCAGCCCCAGGTAGTTGCAGTCAGCAGGAGCTTCTGCTCAACAGAATGAGCTCTCAGGCCACGCCTTTCCCTTGCAGCACTTGTTGTTGTACTACTCTGCTGCCAAACTCCTGTTTGCTCTCCCTGTTCGCTCGCTCTGTTCGCTCGCTCTCTGGGAGCCTGCTTGCCTTTTCACAGTCCCAAAAACAGTCCCAAAAACAGCTGGAGCCTCTCTCCTGTTGTGCTCCTGCTCAGCTGGGAGTCAGGAACAGAATGAGCTCCCAGGCCACGCCCTGCAATCAGCCCCACTTCCTGCAATCAATCAGCTGCAATCAGCCCCAGGTAGTTGCAGTCAGCAGGAGCTTCTGCTCAACAGAATGAGCTCTCAGGCCACGCCTTTCCCTTGCAGCACTTGTTGTTGTACTACTCCGCTGCCAAACTCCTGTTTGCTCTCCCTGTTCGCTCGCTCTGTTCGCTCGCTCTCTGGGAGCCTGCTTGCCTTTTCACAGTCCCAAAAACAGTCCCAAAAACAGCTGGAGCCTCTCTCCTGTTGTGCTCCTGCTCAGCTGGGAGTCAGGAACAGAATGAGCTCCCAGGCCACGCCCTGCAATCAGCCCCACTTCCTGCAATCAATCAGCTGCAATCAGCCCCAGGTAGTTGCAGTCAGCAGGAGCTTCTGCTCAACAGAATGAGCTCTCAGGCCACGCCTTTCCCTTGCAGCACTTGTTGTTGTACTACTCTGCTGCCAAACTCCTGTTTGCTCTCCCTGTTCGCTCGCTCTGTTCGCTCGCTCTCTGGGAGCCTGCTTGCCTTTTCACAGTCCCAAAAACAGTCCCAAAAACAGCTGGAGCCTCTCTCCTGTTGTGCTCCTGCTCAGCTGGGAGTCAGGAACAGAATGAGCTCCCAGGCCACGCCCTGCAATCAGCCCCACTTCCTGCAATCAATCAGCTGCAATCAGCCCCAGGTAGTTGCAGTCAGCAGGAGCTTCTGCTCAACAGAATGAGCTCTCAGGCCACGCCTTTCCCTTGCAGCACTTGTTGTTGTACTACTCCGCTGCCAAACTCCTGTTTGCTCTCCCTGTTCGCTCGCTCTGTTCGCTCGCTCTCTGGGAGCCTGCTTGCCTTTTCACAGTCCCAAAAACAGTCCCAAAAACAGCTGGAGCCTCTCTCCTGTTGTGCTCCTGCTCAGCTGGGAGTCAGGAACAGAATGAGCTCCCAGGCCACGCCCTGCAATCAGCCCCACTTCCTGCAATCAATCAGCTGCAATCAGCCCCAGGTAGTTGCAGTCAGCAGGAGCTTCTGCTCAACAGAATGAGCTCTCAGGCCACGCCTTTCCCTTGCAGCACTTGTTGTTGTACTACTCCGCTGCCAAACTCCTGTTTGCTCTCCCTGTTCGCTCGCTCTGTTCGCTCGCTCTCTGGGAGCCTGCTTGCCTTTTCACAGTCCCAAAAACAGTCCCAAAAACAGCTGGAGCCTCTCTCCTGTTGTGCTCCTGCTCAGCTGGGAGTCAGGAACAGAATGAGCTCCCAGGCCACGCCCTGCAATCAGCCCCACTTCCTGCAATCAATCAGCTGCAATCAGCCCCAGGTAGTCTTAGCTTCCACACTGCCTGTCCTCGAGCATCAGCCTCTGAGGACTCGCCAATTTCAGAAGACCTCGCAGAGCCTTGACTGGGACACCCCACCCCCGGGGACTTGTGACTTCTCCTGCCCTAGAAGAGATGGCTTAGGCTGCCTGGACATCCCACTGGTTGCTCTCCCATGGTGGTTTCTGGAGGTGCCCCCTCTTCTCCTCTGTACCCCATTGATCTGCCTCTTAAGGGCACCATCTCTGTGTCTGGTTGAGCCTGCAAGTGGGCAGGGAGCAGCCTTAGTGGTGGGTGATCCCAGCACACCCACTGGGAACAAAACATACCCGAGTAATGAAAAAGGCTACCTCACGAGCCCTGCCGCTTATTCAAATGTGACATGATGGTTAACTCCACCCCTGTCAGATGTCCAACTCCAATCCCAGGTGTCCTACCTTCGGAGGTCCTGCCCCGGATGGAGGGATTACTCGTCATGCAACCGTGGACCCATATGCTGAGGGTTTATGCTAGGGACGCCGGAGGAAACCGAAATGGACTCAAATTAGTTCAAATTTCAAGAATCTGACCATGGATTCTGCACCAGACTGTCTCTCCCAGACTGGTGGGGATTCCGTTGAGGACTGGTCTTTTTACCTTCCGTAATTTGGCACAAATTTTGTCGTACGAAAATACGGAAAATAAAAGAAGAAACACCCACCAAAAATGCATATTTCCCCTATAGGCTAAATCATACAAATACACATTAGTGTATGTTGGGGGAGGTGGTGGGCATTTTTGGGGAATTTGTGAATTTGCGTACAAATGCATTTGCACAAAATCCGATTCCATCAGTGCGAGGACGATGCAACAAAAGCTGCCTGAACATCTGCAAAATGTAGACGGAATGGATTTTACAATCTCCGTACATCCCTATAGACCCCCGCTGTACATGTGTGGGACTGGAAGTGATTACACAGGGGTCATTTCCAACACCATGCTCAGAAGTCTGTGGCTCACGCTGGCTCAGCTTGTCTGAGTGTGGAAAGCTAAGCAGGGTCAAGCCTGGTTATTACTTGGATGGGAGACCCCTCCTCTAGTTTCCTGCATTGAGCAGGGGGTTGGACTCGATGGCCTTGTAGGCTCCTTCCAACTCAATGACTTATGAATCGCTGGAGGTCCTGCCTTGGATGGAGGGGTCACCTGATGGGGTCATGTGACCCGTCCACAAACTCATCATGCCACCATGAACCAATAGAGAGGTTTCAGACAACTGCTTTTGATGGGGGAACAAAGGACTCCACATAAAAACTAGTTTTCTGCAGAAAAAGAAGGGGGAAAGGCAGTGCATCCGAGGCAGGACCTCCGGATCTGGGACTTCCAGGAATGGTGTTGCAGATTAATCCTGTGTGGTCACTCCCAGTCCCCCACGTGCATGGCAGGGGTATAAACCGTCTTCATATGGGTCCATCTCAGCTTGACGAGTCCCTAGAGGGCTCAAATGACCCCCATCCGGTTGATGCCTTCATCCGGAAAGGGCGTCTGGAGGTGGGACTTCCAGGGGATGGGGTGGGACTTCTGCCAGGAGCAGGGCTAAACCACCTGTCACATTTGAATAAGGGGCGGGGCTCAGAGTTAAATGTGAGGTAGCGTTTTTCAGTACTCACTTGACCTTGGCTCTCCATCTCCCACGGCAGGCTCACCAAAGTCCAAGTCTAAGCACCTTTCCTTGAGCATCAAGGGGCTCCATTCCAGGAGGGACGATGGAGATGTTCCTAGGACTGGATAAAAAGAGGGTCTTTTGCTTCAAATTCCCACCCTGAAGCATTAGGCATGGGCAGGTCCTGACACAGCAGGAGGCCAATGGGAAGTGGTCTGCACCCCATGTTCAGTGCCTGTTCTGGGCCTCACTAATCAACGCAAGGTCCGCTTTGGACAAAGCGGGAGGCAAGGCTGGACCTTTGAGAGTGCACTGTATGAGATGCTGACTAGAAGGTTCTCCCCTGAGCAGCGTTCTTTCTGGTGAGGGACCACAGCCATCTGAGGCCTTCACACAGCTGGCAGGGCCTCTGAGGATGCTTCAGTATCAGCTTGCCTCTCACTTCAGCAGGTACCCTAGATCTCCCTCCAACCCTACAAGGGATGCCCAGGCAGTGTGAGCCAGCCCAGTAGTTGCTCTCCCCTCCTGGATTCTGGAGCTCCAACCCCTTCTCCTCTGTGCCCCATTGATCTGCCTCTTAAGGGCACCATCTCTGTGTCTGGTTGAGCCTGCAAGTGGGCAGGGAGCAGCCCTAGTGGTGGGTGATCCCCACACACCCACTGGGAACAAAACATACCCGAGTAGTGAAAAAGGCTACCTCAGGAGCCCTGCCGCTTATTCAAATGTGACAGATGGTTAACTCCACCCCTGTCGGATGTCTGACTCCAATCCCAGGTGTCCTACCTTCGGAGGTCCTGCCCCGGATGGAGGGATTACTGATCATGCAACCGTGGACCCATGTGCTGAGGGTTTATGCTAGGGATGCCGGAGGAAACCGAAATGGACTCAAATTAGATCGAATTTCAAGAATCTGACCACGGATTCTGCACCAGACTGTCTCTCCCAGACTGGTGGGGATTCCGTTGAGGACTGGTCTTTTTACCTTCTGTAATTTGGCACAAATTTTGTCGTACGAAAATACGGAAAATAAAAGAAGAAACACCCACCAAAAATGCATATTTCCCCTATAGGCTAAATCATACAAATACACATTAGTGTATGTTGGGGGAGGTGGTGGGCATTTTTGGGGAATTTGTGAATTTGCGTACAAACGCATTTGCACAAAATCCGATTCCATCAGTGCGAGGACGATGCAACAAAAGCTGCCTGAACATCTGCAAAATGTAGACGGAATGGATTTTACAATCTCCGTACATCCCTATAGACCCCCGCTGTACATGTGTGGGACTGGAAGTGATTACACAGGGGTCATTTCCAACACCATGCTCAGAAGTCTGTGGCTCACGCTGGCTCAGCTTGTCTGAGTGTGGAAAGCTAAGCAGGGTCAAGCCTGGTTATTACTTGGATGGGAGACCCCTCCTCTAGTTTCCTGCATTGAGCAGGGGGTTGGACTCGATGGCCTTGTAGGCTCC
Organism: Shinisaurus crocodilurus; assembly: GCA_021292165.1. NCBI lineage: Eukaryota > Metazoa > Chordata > Lepidosauria > Squamata > Shinisauridae > Shinisaurus > Shinisaurus crocodilurus. The sequence continues at coordinate 9,762,877 of CM037879.1, forward strand.
TTCCAACTCAATGACTTATGAATCGCTGGAGGTCCTGCCTTGGATGGAGGGGTCACCTGATGGGGTCATGTGACCCGTCCACAAACTCATCATGCCACCATGAACCAATAGAGAGGTTTCAGACAACTGCTTTTGATGGGGGAACAAAGGACTCCACATAAAAACTAGTTTTCTGCAGAAAAAGAAGGGGGAAAGGCAGTGCATCCGAGGCAGGACCTCCGGATCTGGGACTTCCAGGAATGGTGTTGCAGATTAATCCTGTGTGGTCACTCCCAGTCCCCCACGTGCATGGCAGGGGTATAAACCGTCTTCATATGGGTCCATCTCAGCTTGACGAGTCCCTAGAGGGCTCAAATGACCCCCATCCGGTTGATGCCTTCATCCGGAAAGGGCGTCTGGAGGTGGGACTTCCGCGGGATGGGGTGGGGCTTCTGCCAGGAGCGGGGCTAAACCACCTGTCACATTTGAATAAGGGGCGGGGCTCAGAGTTAAATGTGAGGTAGCGTTTTTCAGTACTCACTTGACCTTGGCTCTCCATCTCCCACGGCAGGCTCACCAAAGTCCAAGTCTAAGCACCTTTCCTTGAGCATCAAGGGGCTCCATTCCAGGAGGGACGATGGAGATGTTCCTAGGACTGGATAAAAAGAGGGTCTTTTGCTTCTCAATTCCCACCCTGAAGCATTAGGCATGGGCAGTTCCTGACACGGCAGGAGGCCTCTGGGAAGCGGTCTGCACACCATGTTCAGTGCCTGTTCTGCGCCTCACTAATCAACGCAAGGTCCGCTTTGGACAAAGCGGGAGGCAAGGCTGGACCATTGAGAGTGCACTGTATGAGATGCTGACTGGAAGGTTCTCCCCTGAGCAGCGTTCTTTCTGGTGAGGGACCACAGCCATCTGAGGCCTTCACACGGCTGGCAGGGCCTCTGAGGATGCTTCAGTATCAGCTTGCCTCTCACTTCAGCAGGTACCCTAGATCTCCCTCCAGCCCTACAAGAGATGCCCAGGCAGTGTGAGCCAGCCCAGTAGTTGCTCTCCCCTCCTGGATTCTGGAGCTCCAACCCCTTCTCCTCTGTGCCCCATTGATCTGCCTCTTAAGGGCACCATCTCTGTGTCTGGTTGAGCTTGCAAGTGGGCAGGGAGCAGCCTTAGTGGTGGTTGATCCCAGCACACCCACTGGGAACAAAACATACCCGAGTAGTGAAAAAGGCTACCTCAGGAGCCCTGCCGCTTATTCAAATGTGACAGATGGTTAACTCCACCCTTGTCGGATGTCCGACTCCATCCCTGGAAGTCCTAGCTCTGGAGGTCCTGCCCCAGATGGAGGGATCAGGCGTCATGCAACCGTGGACCCATATGCTGAGGGTTTATGCTAGGGACGCCGGAGGAAACCGAAATGGACTCAAATTAGTTCAAATTTCAAGAATCTGACCATGGATTCTGCACCAGACTGTCTCTCCCAGACTGGTGGGGATTCCGTTGAGGACTGGTCTTTTTACCTTCCGTAATTTGGCACAAATTTTGTCGTACGAAAATACGGAAAATAAAAGAAGAAACACCCACCAAAAATGCACATTTCCCCTATAGGCTAAATCATACAAATACACGTTAGTGTATGTTGGGGGAGGTGGTGGGCATTTTGGGGGAATTTGTGAATTTGCGTTCGAATGCATTTGCGCAAAATCCGATTCCGTCAATGGGTGGATGATGCAAGAAAAGCTGCCTGAACATCTGCAAAATGTAGACGGAATGGATTTTACAATCTCCGTACATCCCAAAATTAGACCCCCGCCATACATGTGTGGGATTGGAAGTGACTACGCAGGGGTCCTTTGCAACACCATGCTCGAAGTCCCATCTCTGGAGGTCCTGCCTTGGATGGAGGGATCACCTGATGGGGTCATGAGACCCGTCCACAAACTCATCATGCCACCATGAACCAATAGAGAGAGGTTTCAGACAACTGCTTTTGATGGGGGAACAAAGGACCCCACATAAAAACTAGTTTTCTGCAGAAAAAGAAGGAAAAAAGGCAGTGCTGCTAAAGATGAACCTAAAACTCTCTCTCAAGAAAAAGGGACCTGCTCTTCTCTTTCTCCCTAGACTTGTTTCTGTGTTGATTAGTGCCTAAGTATCTTCGACATCTCAAAGGGAGATCCGTGATACAAAGCCCACATTTCAAAAATTGGGAAAACCACCTACATGTAACTTATTTCAGGTCTCACAAGACCGCTCTGGGCCAATCCAGGAAGTGTTGGAGTTGACCCTGGTGGGGTGCTTTCTTTCCCCGTGTACAGCAGCTGTCTAAAACCTCTTCCTGTTCAGCCACAGTGGCATGCTGAGTTCATGGGGGGGGGGGGTGTCACATGACCCCCTCACGTTTCCCCTCCATCCGGGGCAGGACCTCCGGATCTGGGACCTCCGAGGATGGTGTTGCATATGAATCCTGTGTGGTCACTCCCAGTCCCCCACGTGCATGGCAGGGGTATAAACCGTCTTCATATGGGTCCATCTCAGCTTGACGAGTCCCTAGAGGGCTCAAATGACCCCCATCCGGTTGATGCCTTCATCCAGAAAGGGCGTCTGGAGGTGGGACTTCCGGGGGATGGGGCGGGACTTCTGCCAGGAGCGGGGCTAAACCACCTGTCACATTTGAATAAGGGGCGGGGCTCAGAGTTAAATGTGAGGTAGCGTTTTTCAATACTCACTTGACCTTGGCTCTCCATCTCCCACAGCAGGCTCAACAAAGTCCAAGTCTAAGCACCTTTCCTTGTGCTTCACGGGGCTCCAGTCCAGGAGGGACGATGGAGATGTTCCTAGGACTGGATAAAAAGAGGGTCTTTTGCTTCTCAATTCCCGCCCTGAAGCATTAGGCATGGGCAGTTCCTGACACAGCAGGAGGCCTCTGGGAAGCGGTCTGCACACCATGTTCAGTGCCTGTTCTGTAAGCAAGATCCACGTTGGCCACGCTTGGAGGCAAGGCTGGGGGCAAGGCAGGCCCTTAGAGAGCACTAAGTGTGGAATGCCGGGAGAATGTTCAGGGAGATTGTCAGGTGGAGATGGAAAGCGAGGGGTCCACTGTCATCACAGGAAAAGAAGGCTGCAAAGCTCCCTCTGGAAATGGGTCGGGCAGCGTGCGAAGAAGGACCACTGCCCCCCCAACACCTGCCAGGGAAGGTCTGGTGAGTCGGAGCTTCGAGCTCTCAGCCAGACTGAAGAATGAAGGAATCGCTTCACATCTGCTGAGGAGCTTCAGCCACCTCTGCCCCCATTGGGCCAAATCCAGCGGACGGAGGCCCCGAGCCGCGGCCAGTGCTGCTGCTCCCCTGGCGTGCGCCTTCCTTTCCTTCAAGGCCAGGGAGCAGCAGGTGCTGGGGAGCGGATGGGGGGGGGGGCAAAGCAGTGTGGCGGCCTGCCATGTGTGCCCCCTCCAGCAGGGCCGTGGATGATTCAGCCCAGCAGTGGAAGTGGGGGGAGGGGCGTGGATGCTGAAAACCGGCAGTTAATCTGCACCCCCTGCAGAGCAGGACCAGTGGCCAAGGCAGCCGTCTTCTTGGTTGGCGAGCAACGCAACACTGAGCACGGATTCTTCTGTGGGTGGGCGATCCTCCGAGAAGAGGGCTGTAAAGGAGTAACTCCAAGATCTCCCTAGTGGCACGTTTGACAGTGGAGTTTTAACACGGGCAGCTGGAAACCTTTGAGAAATCCTCCTTGAAGATAAAGAAATTCCAGGATACTTCAAGATCGCTGTGGCCTTCTATGTTGAGGGGAGGCATGTTGAAATCGTCCGGGATCTCTTGACAGGTGGGTAGAGCACGGAGCTGGAGGCAGCAGGGGCAGGCGGGTGGGCGGGGGTCTCCTTGTCTGTTGTGCCTTTTCCTTCAGGAGCTGCTACAATCTGTTCCGGGGCTCTTGTCAACGGCCCTGGCTTCTGGGTCCCGGCACAATGAAGCATCTTCGAGGGATCTTCCTTGAAGGGGAAGAACCAGGGTCCTTGTCTGTCACCCTGGCCATCTGCATCAAGGTGAGCTGTATAGAAATGGCAGAACTCTTGGCAGATGGGCCGAGCGAGGAGCCCGAAGACCAGCTTCTTGGGATCCTGGGGGTGCGTCTGAGAGCTGCTGTCCCCCGTCTTTCTCAGAGGGAGATGCCTGGCATTGCTTCCCTTCCATGAAGAGTCGAGAGAGACTTCCCATGGCCTAGTTCTGGGGTTTCGCTGCCATGCTCATGCAGGCGTGGGCTGTGTCGAAGGGCCAGTCAAGGGTCTCCAGGAATAGAAGGTGGAACTTCTCCCTCTCTTCCCCTCCTTTTCTTCCTCCTGGGTGGCCCCTCTTCATCCATGGGAGGAGCTCCTTCTCTTCTTCCAAGGGAGGCAGGCAACATCGGATCAGAGCCGCCCGTGGATCAGAAGGCAGGCACCTCCCAGCCCTTCCAGGGTGCTTGTCTTCTTCAGGGAGGACGGGAGGTTCTTCGAGTGGTCGCAAGCCGGAGAAGGAGCCCCGCGTTGTGTCAGAAGGATGCTTCTCAGAAATGTTTCCCTAAAGTATGGAGAGAGGCAGCATTTAAACACTCTTTGGTTTTGCCTACAGAATGCATTCGATCACTTCTGCAGAGTCAAACCAGGTGGGTTTTTTGTTTGCTTTTTAAATACAGAGGGAGCCCATAATAAAACAGCACCACCCTATCAGTTCTGGTCTTCAGCTGATGTGCCCAACTGTCCATCCTGCCTCCCCAACCCCAGAAAATGCCATTGTGACCACCACAGCAGGGCTCACAATGGGATGTGCCACTGCAGCTCTCCCCCTGGCAAGGGAAAGTACCATTGCACAGCTCTCCCTCTGCTGATATGCAAATAGACATCCCAAATTAGGTAAAGGGCTTACCTCTGAGTAAGTCATAGTCATGAGTGATACCTGTGAAGATGGGACTTGTAGTAGCTGAGACTTTAGAAGAAACCCTGTTAGATGTCCCTTCCTCCCCCCCCCCCATTGCTGTTTAGCTAACGGATTTTTACTGTAGTCTTTGGAATGTACTGGGAGGCTGTTTGGGAGCACCTGGGAGATAAGGGTGAGCTGCAGAGCTGAGAAGCAAGGTCAGGCGTTAATTGGGATGAAGTCATGAGAAAGTGTCTACAGCTGAGAAAGGGCGGGGGGCCCTCCTTCGACAGTTAGGAAGACAGGATTGGTGAACGCTGGGCGGGAAACTGGACCCTGGTGACAATAAAGGAGCTAGGGGGAAAGGCTTCGGGGTTCTTCCATTGGGGCGTGGATGCTGGGAAGTTCCATCTGGGCAGGTATGCCACTCTGACAGGGTAGCTAGGAAAAGCTAGGCCTGGTTTGACTTGCTTTGTTCCTGCAGACTCTTGGGGTTTGTTTTTATGTTCTTTTAGAGTCCCTTTTTATTCCCATTCCCTTTTCCTCACAACAACTACCTCACCCCTTTTCCCCTACCTTCTTTTAGCCCTTTCTTATAAGGGATTATTTTACTTATATTGGACACTTGGAGACCCTACACTGACTAATTTGTTATTTTTACTTTTTAATAAAGTCTCCAACTTAATCTTGGCGTGTATTCCTTTTTTGAAAGGTTGGGGCTGCTACACCAGTTTGGTGTATGGGACCTTGGGAGGTGTGTGCCAGTCCAGGGAACCTTGGGACTGTGGCCTGCCCTGCAGGGTTGGTGTAAGGGCAGCCTCCTTCACAATACCCACCAATACTGAGGCTTGTAGAAGTGAGCAGTAGTTCTCTCCAACCAGCATTTAACTCCTGTTTTTATCAAAGCTGCCCATCCATACTATAGGAACATCGGGATCTGCCTTACACTGAGTCGAACCCTTGGTCCAGCAGTGGAAGTGGGGGGAGGGGCGTTGATACTGAAAATCGGCAGTTAATCTGCATCCCCTGCAGAGCAGGACCAGTGGCCAAGGCAGCCGTCTTCTTGGTTGGCGAGCAACGCAACACTGATCACGGATTCTTCTGTGGGTGGGCGATCCTCCAAGAAGAGGGCTGTAAAAGAGTAACTCCAAGATCTCCCTAGTGGCACATTTGACGATTGAGTTTTAACACGGGCAGCTTGAAACCTTTGAGAAATCCTCCTTGAAGATAAAGAAATTCCAGGATACTTCAAGATCGCTGCGGCCTTCTATGTTGAGGGGAGGCGTGTTGAAATTGTCTGGGATCTCTTGACAGGTGGGTAGAGCACGGAGCTGGAGGCAGCAGGGGCAGGCGGGTGGGCGGGGGTCTCCTTGTCTGTTGTGCCTTTTCCTTCAGGAGCTGCTGCAATCTGTTCCGGGGCTCTTGTCAACGGCCCTGGCTTCTGGGTCCCGGCACAATGAAGCATCTTCGAGGAATCTTCCTTGAAGGGGAAGAACCAGGGTCCTTGTCTGTCGCCCTGGCCATCTGCATCAAGGTGACCTTTATAGAAATGGAAGAACTCTTGGCAGATGGGCATAGCGAGGAGCCCGAAGACCAGCTTCTTGGGATCCTGGGGGTGCGTCTGAGAGCTGCTGTCCCGCGTCTTTCTCAGAGGGCACTGGCACTGCTTCCCTTCCATGAAGAGTCGAGAGAGACTTCCCACGGCCTAGTTCTGGGGTTTCGCTGCCGTGCTCATGCAGGCGTGGGCTGTGTCCAAGGGCCAGTCAAGGGTCTCCAGGAATAGAAGGTGGAACTTCTCCCTCCCCCCCTCCTTTTCTTCCTCCCGGGAGGCCCCTCTTCATCCATGGGAGGAGCTCCTTCTCTTCTTCCAAGGGAGGCAGGCAACATCGGATCAGAGCCGCCCGTGGATCAGAAGGCAGGCCACCTCCCTCCCAGCCCTTCCAGGGTGCTTGTCTTCTTCAGGGAGGACGGGAGGTTCTTCGAGTGGTCGCAAGCCAGAGAAGGAGCCCCGCGTTGTGTCAGAAGGATGCTTCTGAGAAATGTTTCCCTAAAGTATGGAGAGAGGCAGCATTTAAACACTCTTTGGTTTTGCCTACAGAACGCATTCGATCACTTCTGCAGAGTCAAACCAGGTGGGTTTTTTGTTTTCTTTTTAAATACAGAGGGAGCCCACAATAAATCAGCACCACCCTATCAGTTCTGGTCTTTGGCTGAAGTGCCCAACTGTCCATCCTGCCTCCCCAGCCTCAGAAAATGCCATTGTGACCACCACAGCAGGGCTCACAATGGGATGTGCCACTGCAGCTCTCCCCCTGGCAAGGGAAAGTACCATTGCACAGCTCTCCCTCTGCTGATATGCAAATAGACATCCCAAATTAGGTAAAGGGCTTACCTCTGAGTAAGTCATAGTCATGAGTGATACCCACCAATACTGAGGCTTGTAGAAGTGAGCAGTATTTCTCTCCCGCCAACATTTAACTCCTGTTTTTATCAAAGCTGCCCATCTACACTATAGGAACATCGGGACCTGCCTTATACTGAGTCGAACCCTTGGTCCAGCAGTGGAAGTGGGGGGAGGGGCGTGGATGCTGAAAACCCGGCAGTTAATCTGCACCCCCTGCAGAGCAGGACCAGTGGCCAAGGCAGCCGTCTTCTTGGTTGGCGAGCAACGCAACACTGATCACGGATTCTTCTGTGGGTGGGCGATCCTCCAAGAAGAGGGCTGTAAAGGAGTAACTCCAAGATCTCCCTACTGGCACATTTGATGATTGAGTTTTAACACGGGCAGCTTGAAACCTTTGAGAAATCCTCCTTGAGGATAAAGAACACTATGTTGAGGGGAGGCGTGTTGAAATTGTCCGGGATCTCTTGACAGATGGGTAGAGCACGGCGCTGGAGGCAGCAGGGGAAGGCGGGTGGGTGGGGGTCTCCTTGTCTGTTGTGCCTTTTGCTTCACCAGCTGCTCGATCTGTTCCGGTGCTCTTGTCAACAGCCCTGGCTGCTGGGTCCCGGCACAATGAAGCATCTTTGAGGAATCCTCCTTGAAGAACTGCTGTCCCCCGTCTTTCTCAGAGGGAGATGCCTGACACTGCTTCCCTTCCATGAAGAGTCGAGAGAGACTTCCCACGGCCTAGTTCTGGGGTTTCGCTGCCGTGCTCATGCAGGCGTGGGCTGTGTCCAAGGGCCAGTCAAGGGTCTCCAGGAACAGAAGGTGGAACTTCTCCCTCTCCCCCCTCCTTTTCTTCCTCCTGGGTGGCCCCTCTCCATCAATGAGAGGAGCTCCTTCTCTTCTTCCAAGGGAGGCAGGCAACATCGGATCAGAGCCGCCCGTGGATCAGAAGGCAGGCCACCTCCCTCCCAGCCCTTCCAGGGTGCTCGTCTTCTTCAGGGAGGACGGGAGGTTCTTCGAGTGGTCGCAAGCCGGAGAGGGAGCCCCGCGTTGTGTCAGAAGGATGCTTCTCAGAAATGTTTCCCTAAAGTATGGAGAGAGGCAGCATTTAAACTCTCTTCGGTTTTGCCTACAGAACGCATTCGATCACTTCTGCAGAGTCAAACCAGGTGGGTTCTTTGTTTGCTTTTTAAAGACAGAGGGAGCCCACAATAAAACAGCACCACCCGATCAGTTCTGGTCTTCAGCTGATGTGCCCAACTGTCCATCCTGCCTCCCCAACCCCAGAAAATTCAATTGTGACCACCACAGCAGGGCTCACAATGGGATGTGCCACTGCAGCTCTCCCCCTGGCAAGGGAAAGTACCATTGCACAGCTCTCCCTCTGCTGATATGCAAACAGACATCCCAAATTAGGTAAAGGGCTTACCTCTGAGTAAGTAATAGTCATGAGTGATACCCACCAATACTGAGGCTTGTAGAAAACTCCTGTTTTTATCAAAGCTGTCCACCCATACTATAGGAACATCAGGATCCGCCTTATACTGAGTCGGACCCTTGGTCCATCTAGCCTAGTGCTGTCAATGTATACAGGCTTGTGGCTCACGCTGGCTCAGCTTGTCTGAGCGTGGAAAGCTAAGCAGGGTCAGGCCTGGTTATTACTTGGATGGGAGACCCCTCCTCTAGTTTCCTGCATTGAGCAGGGGGTTGGACTTGATCACTTTATAGGCTCCTTCCAACTCTATGATCCATGAAATCTATGAACACTGGCACAGGTATCCGCTCTCCAGGGCTTGAGGCTGGATCATTTCTTCGCCCTGCCTGGAGATGCCTGGGATTGAACCTGGGACCTCCTGCGAGCCAAGCAGGGTCTCTACCCCTGAGCTACGGCCCTTCCTATTGCTGGATAATGGTAACTAACAACAGCAACCAAACCAGGCCCAGATCCCTTCCTCTGCAACCACGGGAACCCGCTTTTCTCAAAGACCTGGGTGAAGAGAAGGAGAACAACAAATCCACCTTTTGTTTGTTTGTACAAAGTCCTATGCAGTCCAGAACGTCTCTTGCCCACCACCCTCCCTGCTGGAGAATTATTATTATTATTATTATTATTATTAACATTTATTTATCGCCCATCTGGTCAGCAACCGGCCACCCTGGGCGATGTACACAGAATAAAATACATAAATGCAATAAAATACATTAAAACAATATAAAAAATTTAAAATCTTAACCCACCCCATATTCCCGCCTGAACAACCAGGTTTTTAATGAGTGACGGAAGCTCATCAGAGAGGGGGCATGGCGGAGGTCACTCGGGAGAGAGTTCCACAGTATGGGGGCCGCCACAGAAAAGGCCCTCTTCCTCGTCCCCACCAGTCTAGCTGCTCTGGCTGAAGGGACAAGGAGAAGGCCATCCGTGGCAGATCTTGTTGAGCGGCCCACTTGGTGTTGCTGGAGATGCTCCTTGAGATAAACTGGACCAGAGCCGTATAAGGTTTTAAAGGTCAAAACCAACACCTTGAATTCGGCTCGGCAAGCAACTGGTAGCCAGTGCAAATCCTTCAGCACTGGCGTGATGTGATCCCGCCGGCGGCTGCCTTTAACCAGGCGAGCCGCCGCGTTCTGTACCAGCTGCAGCTTCCGAACCGTCTTCAAGGGTAAACCCCACGTAGAGCGCATTACAGTAGTCTAGGCGAGAGGAGACCAAGGCATGAACCACTGATGGGAGCAGGTGATTAGGAAGGTAGGGGCGCAGCTGCCGTATCAGATGGAGTTGATACAGCGCTGCCCGGCTCACAGCTGCCACCTGAGCCTCCATGGACAGCTGGGAGTCTAGAATGACTCCCAAGCTGCGGACCTGGTCCTTCAGGGGTAGATGTACCCCATTCAGCACCAGGTCAACATCCCCTAACCTCCCCCTGTCCCCCACCAGCAGTACCTCGGTCTTGTCGGGGTTCAGCTTCAGCATGTTCCTTCCCATCCAGCCAGCCACTGCCTCCAGGCACTTGGACAGGGTCTCAACGGCCAACCTCGGTGAGGACTTGAAACAGAGGTAGAGCTGCGTGTCAGCCGCATACTGATGACACCGCACCCCAAACCTCCTGATGATAGCTCCCAGCGGCTTGAGGTAGATGTTGAATAACATCGGGGAGAGGATGGAACCCTGCGGCACTCCACAAGTGAGCAGCCGAGGGTCCGAAGCCTCCTCCCCGAGAACTACCCTCTGGTACCTTCCAGAGAGGAAGGACCGGAACCACTGCAATACAGTGCCTCCCAAGCCCAAGCCCTCCAGGCGGTCCAGGAGGATACCGTGGTCAACGGTATCAAAAGCCGCCGAGAGATCGAGGAGGACTAGAAAGGAGCATTCGCCCCTATCCAAAGCCCTCCTCATATCATCTACCAAGGCGACCAAGGCCGTCTCCGTCCCATGTCCAGACCTGAAGCCCGACTGGCACGGATCTAAATAATCCTGGAATACCCCAGGACATGTTCTGGGTGGGGAAAAAGAAGGGAGAGGAAAACCAAGATAGGGGAGGGAAGAAGAGGGAAAGAAGAATGGTGATTGGAATGGGGGGGGGGAGCGAATTCCCCAAGCCGAGGGGCTCCTTTCAGAGGGGAGCACTTCAGAGGAATTTTGGAGGGTGTGGGAGAGTTGAACAGACTTCAATTACCTCTACGCAGAGGGGTGGCTGTGGCTGAGGTCTGTTCCTTGCAATTTTGAAACTGTAAAACCTATTGAACAGAAGCCCCAGCACTTCCTGGATTATGACATCACGGAGCCGCAACCCTCTTCTTGGTATAATCTGCTGCCTGCAGCTAGATGGGTGCAATTAAGGGGGGGCGGGAGAAAGAAGCTTGGGGTGGCTGGTGAAATCCTTTGCTGTGCTGAAAGGACTGAAGTTCTGCAGGAGCCAAAGGATCCAGTTTGGGGCAGTAATGTCAGGTGCCAGGATTTCACAGGGGGCTCTCCTTGCCCTTCCCTCTCCCGCTTCACCCTTTCATGGCAAGCAAGCTCCAGCAGTGGAGATGTAAAAGCAGGAAGAGAGAAAAATCAGGGAGCAGACTCTGGAAGGAAAGGCGGCCGTCTCCCCTCTGTTTTGAAAGGCCGGTGCCTTCATGCTGCACACCTTCTTGGTCTGCTGCGGGAGGGAGTCCTGCGCTCACCTAGTCACTGCAAGGCTCCTGAGTTCAGCGGAAAAACACAGGCCTCTATTAAGGCAGACGACAGCATCTGGGGCAGCTCCTCAGAGGATCCGGGGCACAGCTTATCCGGGGAGGGGCATGCCTAGGTGGGCTCTTCACTAACACCACTGCCAATAAAACAGCACCACCCTATCAGTTCTGGTCTTTGGCTGAAGTGCCCAACCATCCATCCTGCCTCCCCAGCCTCGGAAAATTCAATTGTGACCACAATGGGATGTGCCACTGCAGCTCTCCCCCTGACAATGGAAGGTACCATTGCACAGCTCTCCCTCTGCTGATATGCAAATAGACATCCCAAATAAGGTAAAGGGCTTACCTCTGAGTAAGTCATAGTCATGAGTGATACCCACTGTGGAGAAAGGAGCCTTTGGGGGTTCCTACACACACACACACACACACACACACACACCCTCATGTGTGAATCGGCTGGGTGTGTTTGTGCATAGTTCCTCTCGAATGGATGGCGCCTGGAAGTCCAGAGGAGCCAGGCTGAAAGCTTTCATATGTAAATGTAGTTCAAACCCAGTAAGTCATGAGTTCCCCTCCCTGCCTGGCCAGGTGAAGTTCATCTTGATGGGCTAAGAGGCAGCAGAGCTACAGGGAGGAGGGGGGGGGAAGGTATATTTCCCAAAGCGTGGGTTTTGGTCTTTGTCTGTCTTTGGGTCACCGCATGGTTGCTGTTGGAGTAATGGCGGCAGGCCAAGCAGAGGTCCGAGCCTTCGGGAGGAGGCCTCTGGATTCGACCCCAGGTAGCTCCTGGTGAAATTAGCTGAATGGGGGCTCTGGTAAAGGCAGGCCCTGTGGAGGGCTACCATCTCGGACCTTCAGGTAGATGGAATAGTTCTTCCCAGGTGGCAGGGCTGTGCTGGATCTAACCCTGGAAGGAAGAGGACTGACCCCCAGGTAACAGAGTTATGTGCCTGGGAGATAGAATCAGGTTTTATTATTTTGTAGCTCTATTTCTGTGTGCCAAAGCGTCTCTCTCTCTCTCTCTCTTTTGTGCTTCTCTCATTTCCCACCTTTTGTTGTAAAATGCTACCAGAATAAACCTTGTCTTGGTTTTACCCCACATGGGTGTTGTAGTTGCTCGGTGGCTTCAGTATCTAAATCCAGGTTACAGAATTGAAGGCGAGTCCCTGAACAGACATTCAAGTAGGGTTGCAAGGAGCTGAGGCTTGGCAATCTGGTACCTTGAGATCTCTGGGGGTCTTGGTTCCTTTGGGGTAGGTAAGGGTGGGGGGGTGGACCCCCCCTTCCTCCACACCCACCTATACAGAGGCTTGTAGAAGTGAGCAGTAGTTCTCTCCCGCCAACATTTAACTCCTGTTTTTATCAAAGCTGTCCATCCATAGGAACATCGGGATCCGCCTTATACTGAGTCGGACCCTTGGTCCATCTAGCCTGGTGCTGTCAACACTGACACGTATCCGCTCTCCAGTAACTGCAAGGCTCCTGAGCTCAGTGGGAAGACTCAGGCCTCTATTAAAGCAGATGACAGCAACTGGGGCAGCTTTAAAAACCCCGGGGCACAGCTCAGAAGATCCAGAGCCCATGACTAGGTGGGCTCCCTTCTAACAGTGCCTATGCCCATCAGCCTCAGCTAGCCTGCCAATGGTCAGGAATGCTGGGGGGAGTTTTCCCAAACATTTGGAGGGCACTGGGTTGTGGGAGGTAGCTGCCAGACATAATGGAGAACATCCTCTTACTTCCCTAGAGGGAGTGTAGGCATTCTCCCAAGTCCTCCTCCAAGGGAGAGATCTTAACCAACATCAGCCTGGAATGCAAGAGGAGGTGGGGGGGGGGGGCACTGAGGAGTGGGGGGAGGGCGGGCACAGCACAGCCTCGCGCTTGCACCCCTCACAGTCACTGTTGCGCCTGGAGTGTTGGGGGGGAAATACCCATCCCTTCCCTGCTGGCTGGGGATGATGGGAGTTGTAGACCAACACATCTGGAAGTCACCAGATTGGGGAAAGCTGCTTTGCACACACAAGTATACAAATGCAACACCGTTCCAAGGGTGACACTGTGAACTGAAAGGCTTTTTTTTTCTTTTTCTTTTGTTCTTATGCAGTCTCATAGAGGTAACCTTCAGCCTGGCTCCAGCTCCCCAGTGATCCTTGCCGGGTCTTCCATGAGCTCCAGCCAGCTGCTGCCTCTTTTTCTCCCAGGGGCAGGCACTGCTGCCTGCGCCAGTCCGAGATGCCATCCCAGTATTTACCCAATCATAGCAAGGTGCGGGGGACGGGACCTTTTTTGGCTTTCTGTTTGAGTGATGGCGCTCGGGGCCAATGGGCCTGCTGCAAACTTTATTGGTTCTGCATGGGGCTAGCAGCCAGACCCCGCCCTGCCTGCGGGGTGGGGTGTGGGGGTGTGGCATGGTCGTGGGAATGAAGCCCTTTAGCAAAGCCGGGCGAGGAGCGGAGCAGCGCGCTGGGGCTCCGTGGGGCAGGAGGCCGGCCTTGCATGGCGTGGCCCCGGAGGAATGGGCGCGGCCCTTCAGTCTCGCCCAGGTGCGCGCGAGAGCCCTGCGCTGCGCTGCGCTGCGCTCGAGCCGCGGATCCTCCTCGGCAGCGCCCCTCTCGCATGGCATCCTCCCTCCGCGCTGCCTCTTTCAACACGGATCCAGATCAGGGAAAAGAAATCCCACCCCCTACAAAAAAAAGAAGAAGAAGAAGAAGAAGGAAAAGGGGGGGGGCATTGGCAGAGTGTTTACACGGACACAAGGGAGGGGAGAGGTGGAATTCGGATCGTGGGAAGCGCTGGCAGAGGAGACGCGGAGCCTGCCAAGGGGAGGTCGCCCAGCCCTCGCCTTGCACATTCCTGAGCCGCAGGCCCGGGGGACCGGCCGTCTAGCCTTGCTGGTTGTGAAGCTGGCTGGGTCATTGCTTCTAGCGACCCGGCGCCCTCCGGATGGGTTGGACTGCAATTCCCATCATCCCCAGCCAGCCCAGCCAATGGGAGTTGTTGTGCAACGCATCTGGATCAGCCTGCCAGGTTGTGGAAGGCTGTTATACTGGGAATGCGAGCGGGGGTCAAAGAGAGCAAAGATTCTGTTGCGACTGAACAGCTGTGGAAGGACTGCCCTGCTTCTGCGCTTCCACTTCTGGGGAACCGGATTCTGCACTCAATCGCTCCTTGGTCTCTCTCTCTCCCCCCCCCCCCGTTTATTTTCTCTAGCTTTATCGACCCCCAACCTTGGTGTAGTCTTCTGCATGTTTAGACAGAAAGAAGTCCCACAACTCCCAGCATTCCCCATTCAGCTGCGAGTTGTAGGACTTATTTCTGTCCCAAACAGGCATCCTTAGTGTGCTTAACTCCCAAGCTGCCCCCCCCCCCCCCGAGCATTCTAAGGCTAGAAGCCGACAGTTAAGAGAGAGGCAAGGACTGGGTTGCCTGCCTCCACCCAAGTAGGTTTTGCAGGTTTTTTTAATGTATGCAAAAGCCTGCCAAGCCTGTTGACCAGAGGTGAAGGTGAGCTGAAGTCGCCATCTAGGTTGCCGCTTTCATAGTGCCTTCCGGTCTCCGAAAGATCCATCAACTGTCTCCCAGCCTGAGGGGCTGCTGCACACAATAGCACAGGCTTCCTTGAATCATAGAATCATAGAAAAGTAGAGTTGGAAGGGGCCTACAAGGCCATCGAGTCCAACCCCCTGCTCAACGCAGGAATCCAGGTCAAAGCATCTCTGACAGATGTCTGTCCAGCTGCACCTTGAATGCCTCCAGAGTGGGAGAGCCCACCACCTCCCTAGGTAGTTGATTCCATTGTCTTATTGCTCTGACAGTCAGGACATTTTTCCTGATGTTTAGGTGGAATCTAGGTTCCTGTATCTTGAGCCCATTATTCCGTGTCCTGCAAACTGGGATGATCGAGAAGAGATCCTGGCCCTCCTCTGTGTGACATCCCTTCAAATACTGGAAGAGTGCTATCATATCTCCCCTCAGTCTCCTCTTCTGAAGGCTAAACATGCCCAGTTCTTTCAGTCTCTTCTCATAGGGCCTTGTTTCTAGTCCCTTTATCATCCTTGTTGCCCTCCTCTGAACCCTCTCCAGTATGTCTATGTCCTTCTTAAAGTGAGGTGCCCAGAACTGGACGCAGTACTCAAGATGAGGCCTAACCAGTGCCGAGTAAAGGGGAATTATCACTTCCCGCGATTTGGAAGCTATACTTCTATTAATACAGCCCAAAATTGCATTTGCCTTCTTTGCAGCCACATCGCATTGCTGGCTCATATTCAGTTTGTGATCTACCACAATTCCAAGATCCTTCTCACTTGTAGTATTGTTGAGCCAAGTGTCCCCCATTCTGTAACTCTGCATTTGGTTTCCTCTCCCTAGGGTGCAGCACTTGGCATTTATCCCTATTAAATTTCATGCTGTTGTTTTCAGCCCAGCGCTCCAGCCTATCGAGGTCACTTTGAATTTTGTTTCTGTCTTCCAGAGTATTAGCTGTTCCACCCAACTTTGTGTCATCTGCAAATTTGATAAGCATTCCCTGTACCTCCTAATCTAAGTCATTAATAAAAAAGTTGAAGAGCACCGGGCCCAGGACCGAGCCCTGTGGTACCCCGCTTGTTACCTCTCCCCAGTTTGAGAAGGAACCATTGATAAGCACTCTTTGAGTCCGATTCTGTAGCCAATTGTGGATCCACCTGATAGTTGTTCCATCTAGCCCACTCTTAGCTAGCTTACTAATCAGGATATCATGAGGCACTTTGTCGAAAGCTTTGCTGAAGTCCAGATATATAATGTCCACAGCATTCCCACAGTCCACAAGGGAGGTTACCCGATCAAAAAATGAGATCAGATTAGTCTGACAGGATTTGTTCTTGACAAATCCATGCTGGCTTCTAGTAATCACTGCATTGTTTTCAAGCTGCTTGCAGACTGACTCCTTTATAATCTGCTCCAAAATTTTCGCAGGGATTGATGTCAGACTGACTGGCCTATAGTTCCCAGGTTCCTCCTTCTTGCCCTTTTTGAAGATGGGAACAACATTTGCCCTCCTCCAGTCGTCTGGCACTTCACCTGTCCTCCATGATTTCTCAAAGATAATAGACAGTGGTTCTGAGAGTTCTTTTGCCAGTTCCTTTATTACTCTAGGATGCAGCTCGTCAGGCCCTGGAGATTTAAACTCGTTCAGAGCAATCAGGTGCTCCTTGACCATTTGCCTATCAATCTCAAGCTGCAATCCTGCCCCTTCAGTCTGCACTTCAGGTAGACTGCACTTCAGTCTGCACTTCAGGGGGGTCATAGACCCTCTTTTGGGAGAAGACCGAGCCGAAGTAGGAATTGAACAATTCTGCCTTTTCTTTGTCTTCTGTTATCAATTTGCCATCCTCATCGCGTAGTTGAACCACCAGTTCTTTCTTCTGTCTTTTACTGTGCATGTATCTGAAGAAAACTTTTTTGTTGCTTTTAGCATTCCTCGCTAACCTTAGCTCATTCTCAGCTTTAGCCTTCCTGACACTATTCCTGCATTTCTGTGCTACCTGCCTGTACTCTTCACTTGTAGCGTGTCCTTCCTTCCACTTCCTATACGTGTCCTTTTTCGTTTTCAGGTCATCTTTGAGTTTATTGTGAAGCCACATTGGCTTCTTCTGTTGCCCTCTGCCTTTTTTCCTTGTGGGAATTGTTTGCAATTGTGCCTTTAAAATTTCCTTTTTTAAAAACTCCCACCCCTCCTGGGCTCCCTTTCTCATGAGAGTCGCTTGCCATGGGATCTTACTAATCATTGTTCTGAGTTTGTTAAAATTGGCTTTCCTAAAATCCAGCATTCATGTTTGGCTACATTCAGCTTTTGCTTCTTTTCGAATCAAGAACTCAAGGCAGTTTGGGGAGGCAGGGCAGGGCCCTGTCTCCATGGCAACGGCACCTCCCTCCACCCCACCTCAAAGTCATAAAATGTCCCTGCCCCCCACCCACGTCCCTCCTTCCTCTCCTGCAGACCCTCCAACATTTCACAGATGAAAATAGGGACACACCTGTGAATTTGTCAGAGGTAGGGTTAAGCAACATGAAGGTGTGATCAAGAGGGTGTGGCCAGGCAGCATGAGGGCGTGGCCAGACAAGCAAAGGGCACGGTCAAGTACAAAAGTGATCAGAGGAAACACAAAACTGCAGTATTTTCTCCCTCTCTCCTAGAACCTGGGGTTATCCACTAAATCTAAATGGTGGCCCATTTGGGACTAACCAAATGTTTGCATAGAAAATGAATAAATAATAGTGCATAGTTAAACTATGGAATTCACTGCCACAAGATGTAGCCATGGCTGCCAACTTGGAGTAGACAAATTCATGGAGGTTAGGATCTAGTTTCCCTTCTCAAGGCATTATATTACTGATAAATAAAAATAAATAAATAAATAAGGCTATCAAAGGACTAGTCATGATGGCTAGATAGCACCTCCAGGATTGGAGACACCATGCCTCTGAAGACCACTTGCTGGGGAACATGAGTGGGAGCGCACTGTTACCCTCATGTCCTGCTGGAGAGCTTTCCAGAGCCTCTGGTTGGTCACTGTGGGAAACAGGATGCTGGACCAGTAGGGCTCTTTTTATGGACTTAACCTAGCACAGAGAGGAAGGCATGAACACCTTCTCTTACAGGAAGATGCAAGCCCAGTCCCAATATACAAACCCAGGTTGCTTATTATTTATTTATTTATTTATTTATTTATTTTATTATATTTATACCCCGCCTTTTTTCCTGCAAGGAACCCAAGGCAGCTTACATAATCCTCCTCCTCTCCATCTTATCCTCACAACAACCCTGTGAGGTAGGTGAGGCTGAGAGGCAGTGACTGGCCCAAAGTCACCCAGTGAGTTTCATGGCCGAGCGGGGACTAGAACCCGGATCTCCCGAGTCCCAGTCCAACACTCTCACCACTACGCCACACTGGTGTATGTGGGGACTTGGTTTGCATGAAGATGTCCTTCCTTTTGTTTGTTAGACTTATGGGTTGAATAAGGCAATCTGGAGGTTAATTTTTGACAGCCAAGTTTAGAGCACAAGCCTTTGAAGGGCACAAATTGTGTCAGTCTTCAGAATAAATTCATGAGCAGTTGCCCATTATAACTCTGACTCTGACCATCAAGGGCTATTCCTGGAGCTCTGATGGGAGCAAAGTCTAGTTTTACAGCCTGATGCGATAAATGTTCATTCAAAAGCTACTCCCACTTCTTCCCATGGGGTTTTACTCTCGAGGAAGTGGCCAGAATACTGCTGCCTTATAGCACAATCCTAGGCATGATCACTCAGAAGTATGTCCCACGGAATTGAACAGGGCTTACTCCCAAGTAAGTGTACCATTGAATCACACTATTAGATTTAGGGAAATTCAATAACAAATTGTCAAGGAGGGCCACCGGGATTGACTATGCTTTGTTAAAAGACTGAGAAGGCTTAACAAGGTTTTTTTGTTTTTTGTTTTTTAATTATGGAGAAAGGGTATGCCTTCAATGTAAATGTATACTGGGGCAAAATATTTCAACCTTTATTCTTTTTTTAAAAAATTCATGGTAAGTGGTTAATAAATATTTGTCCTTCCCACAATACATATTTCTTCCATTTGAGCACATATATCCAGTATTAAAGACTGAAGCTCCATGTTTTAAAGCAATCTACAACACAGACCATCAGGTATCCTGTCATTGAGGGGAAATCGTGAAATACTGCTCCTTGCTAAAAGAAGAGGAAGCAGCAGCAGCACCAGTGCTTGGATGACTGTCCCAGAATTTTATTATTACTGTATATAATATCTTATATATTATAATTATTACATTATTAGATTTTATATTCTTTTATAATATTTCATAAGTGGCTATTGTAATTTTTTAAAATCTTATTTAAACTCTTAACTTTGGATATCTGGTGTTTTTCAGGAGGGGGGGGGTCAGTGCTTGCAAGGCAATCTTTCCCTTTTTTGTTTCAAAATTGTCAGGATTGGCACAAATTCAACAGGTAAAGCTTACCCCACCCTCCACCCCAAACATGGAGCTTCAGCGAAGGTTCTTGCATTTCCTTCTGACACTGTATCACGCCGGTTAGAGGCACCGAGTCAGCTCTGAAAGGAAATGAAATCTTTGGCAATATAAAGATAGGATTCACGTGATCAGTTCCCTGTTTCTCCTCTCCCTCCCTCCGTCCAGGCCACCCAGGGCAGCCCGCACCTCCTCCTCCTCTTTCCCCCCAGCTATAATCCCTTCCCCATGGGGCGCCCACCCGTGCACGCGCACGGACAAAGGCGCGCGCGCGCACCCCTCGCCTCCAGTTTAGCAGCGCCACTCTTCTCTTAAAGGGGCCGTGGGCAAAAGTCAATTGCAGCTAAGCTAAAACAGCAAGCTGAGCTACCATTGTCCGAGGCCCCTTTAAAAGCAGCTTGAAGTAGCTGGGAGTTCCCGACTCTGCAGGACAAAGTGAGAAGAAGCCCTGATGGCAGATGGGTTTTCCTGAGGGTCGCCCCATTTTCACGGCAACTTCAGACTCTGCTCCTGCCTTTTCCTGCCCGGCGACTCTCGTCTTTCCCACCGACTGCCTCGGTGCCTCCCTCCCTCCCGCGATCCGGTGAGACCCCCCCCTTGTGAATTTGGGCAGGGGGTGACCCTGGGCTGCAGTGGAGGAGGGAGGCATGACGCGGGGGGGGGGGGAAAGCTGGAACACACCCCATTTCACCCCACAGGCTGTTCTGTTTGGGGTTTCCCCACAAGCTCGGGTGCTTTTTTCTTTCTCCTCCGTAAAGCCAGGAGAACCTTTTGGTGATGGTGGTGGTGGTGGGGGATTAAAGGAGGTCTGCGAGGAATCCAGCAGGTTCGTGGACTCTGCACCCGGACATCGGCTAAAATCATTGCCCCCCCCAAATCGGGCCCTGTGGCTCCGGGCTCCCCAACGCGGCTCCTCCGAGGGGTTTCTGCGCGTGGCCGAGATGCTCCCCTGGTTCTGAGCTGGCTTGGCTGGACCGCCCAAAGCAAACCCAATTGGGCCGAGGGGGGCGGATGAGATGCCCCCCACCCCCGCCCAGGGCTGGCCCCACCATGGGGCAGAGGGAGGTGTCGCCCCTGGCAGCCGATTCGGGGTGCCCTGAAAGTCAAGCGACTGGGTATTTCCCACCCTCTTCTTGCGCTTCTCCTGCCAGGGATGTGGGGAGACGCGCTTTGGCAGGGCGGGGAGCAACATGTCTTCTGTCAGCCCTAATGCACTCCTGAACAGAGAGAGATCAGTCTGGTCGACAGGGCCGGATTAAGAGCATTATGGGCCTGGTGCTGAGGATTTTGGTGGGCCTTTTTATGGAAATAAATAAAATGAAGATGCAATTTATATTAAACAAATTAAATATTTTAATTACCATTAAAGTGCCAAAACAGAAACATATTGAAAATATTTCTTTTTTTGTAAACAATAAGCTTGTTAACTCAATACAACCGTTATAAATAGAACATTCACAACAACCATTTTTAAATAAACATAAACCATATAAACAATTTAAATATAAGTGTATGATGTTTGGCTCATAAAATTTGTTCCTTAAAGTATTATTATTATTATTATTATTATTATTATTAAAGCATCATAATCAATACAGCCTGCGTTATGATTATGGTGCAGAGAGTAACTCTTGAAATAAATAGCAACCACTAGTTTTAAACACACAAACAGGTTATTCACTGAACTCTAACCTGCATTTAAACTAAATGAATCAAGCTGGTAGATTAAAATAAAATTACACATTAACTTTTCTTGCTTTTTTACTTGCAAATTCCTCAATTGTAGAATCAAGATTAAGCTCGTTCAGCAAACCATTTTCAATGCACAACAGAGAGAGCACATTTAAACGCTCCTGACCCATGGAAGACCTTAGTTCATTTTTCACACGTTTTAATGCTGAAAATGAACGCTCACCACTGCAGTTGCTGACCATTAAACACAAATACATGCGGAGGGTCACAAATGTATTTGGAAATGCACTGACTAGAGATTGAGCAATCACAAACTTGTACATTTGTGTTTCTTGACTCCCATGAATGTCTTGATTTGCAGTGGAAGATTGGTACATTTTGAAAATAGATGAAAACTGTACAATTTCGTCTGCAAACAGGGGTTCAAGATCTTCAGGATATTTTGACACTAGTGTAGTGGCTCTGGAACGTAGACTATCAGCTGCTAGAGTGCATATTTCTGATATCTGGTGTTTTTCAGGGGGGTCAGTGCTTGCAAGGCAATCTTTCCCTTTTTTGTTTCAAAATTGGCAGGATTGACACAAATTCCACAGGTAAAGCTTACCCCACCCTCCACCCCCAACATGGAGCTTCAGCGAAGGTTCTTGCATTTCCTTCTGACACTGTATCACGCCGGCCGGTTAGAGGCACCGAGTCAGCTCTGAAAGGAAGGCCTGTGGCTCACGCTGGCTCAGCTTGTCTGAGCGTAGAAAGCTAAGCAGGGTCAGGCCTGGTTGTTACTTGGATGGCAGACCCCTCCTCTAGTTTCCTGCATTGAACAGGGGGCTGGACTCGATAGCCTTGTAGGCCGCTTCCATCTCTATGATCTACGAAATCCATGAAATGAAATCTTTGGCAATGTAAAGATAGGACTCACGTGATCAGTTCCCTGTTTCTCCTCTCCCTCCCTCCGTCCAGGCCACCCGGGGCAGCCCCCGCCGCCTCCTCCTTTCTCCCCCCCCCCAGCTATAATCCCTTCCCCATGGGGCGCCCACCCGTGCACGCGCACGCACAAAGGCGCGCACGCGCACCCCTCGCCTCCGCCTCCCAGTTCAGCAGCGTCTCTCTACTCTTAAAGGGGCCGTGGGCAAAAGTCACCTGCAGCTAAGCTAAAACTGCAAGCTGAGCCGCAACTGCCCACGTGGCCCCTTTAAAAGCTGCTTAAAGTAGCTGGGAGTTCCCGACTCTGCAGGACAAAGCAAGAAGAAGCCCTGATGGCTGATGGGTTTTCCTGAGGGTCGCCCCATTTTCAAGGCAACTGGAGACTCTGCTCCTGCCTTTTCCTGCCCGGCGACTCTGTTCTTTCCCACCGACTGCCTTGGTGCCTCCCTCCCTCCTGCGATCCGGTGAGACCCCCCCCCTTGTGAATTTGGGCAGGGGGAGGCCCTGGGATGCAGTGGGGGAGGGGGGCATGACGCGGAGGGGGGGAGGCTGTTCTGTTTGGGGTTTCCCCACAAGCTCGGACGCTTTCTCCTCCTCCGTAAAGCCAGGAGAACCTTTTGGTTTGGTGGGGGGGGGGGTTTAAAGGAGGTCTGCGAGGAATCCAGCAGGTTCGTGGACTCTGCACCTGGACATCGGCTAAATTCATTGCCCCCCGCCCACCCCCAAATCGGGCCCTGTGGCTCCGGGCTCCCCAACGCGGCTCCTCCGAGGGGTTTCTGCGCGTGGCCGAGATGCTCCCCTGGTTCTGGGCTGGCTTGGCTGGACCGCCCAAAGCAAACCCAATTGGGCCGAGGGGGGCGGATGAGGTGCCCCCCACCCCCGCCCAGGGCTGGCCCCACCGTTGGGCCGAGGGAGGTGTCGCCCCCGGCAGCCGATTCGGGGTGCCCTGAAAGTCCAGTGACTGAGTATTTCCCACCCTCTTCTTGCTCTTCTCCTGCCGGGGATGTGGGGAGACGCGCTTTGGCAGGGCGGGAAGCAACATGTCTTGTGTCAGCCCTAATGCACTCCTGAACAGAGAGAGATCAGTCTGGTCGAGATTATTATTAAGATTATTATTATTGCAAAAAAGGATTTTTAAAAAAGGATATTTGTTGTGGTTACATACAGAGCTGTTCTTGGTGATTGACAAGATTACTCTGTAATCGTGGTAAGCAAAAACAAAAACAAGAGAGGGCTTGAGTGCAGATGGAGAGGATCTCCTAGTAGTGGATGCAATTGAGCCCTGGTATGTGCCTACAGTCAGGTGTATTTAGGGGCAGTGAGGGAGGCAAAGAAACTGCCTCTATTCAGTCTTGTATTTGTCGCCCAGCAGAGCTCTTTTGGGTTGTCCAGGGCCTATTATATGCTGGCCCCAAGGACACACTGGACCCCTCTAAGGCCCACTACAATCTATCTATATAAAAGAAAGTGGACTGACTGACTGACTGACTCGTAAACGCCCAGATCAAACCGTTTAATCTAGGAACGTGAAATTTTGAAGGAACATTGCTTTTATGACGTAGAGCCCCACCAAAGAAGGGTTTTTGGAAATACCATCCCTAAGGGAGTGAAAAAAGGGGGCAAAATCGCCCCACAATCATATCTCCTATGGGCAAAACAATGGGGGAGCAGTTATTCAATTTGACTTCACCTCAGAATTGCTGCAGGATCCAATAGGAACAGTTATGCAAATAGCCCATACGACACTTAGAATGTTCCTATGAATTCCTACAGGGACCAGTTGGGGTGGGTACGCAAATATCCCCTCGGCCGTTTAGAATGTTCTCTGAGGGGGTGAAAAGGGAGGGGAACTTGTTAAATAAATGCCTGACTGAATGACTGTTGTGTGTGGGGCGTCATCGCATAGGCTCCATCACGTTTTGATGGTTCCGCCCCAAACTTGGCACACATACTCTCCATCACCCAAGGACAAAGACTGGCAGGTTCAAATCTCTGAAAAACCCTCACTGCACCTGTATGGCTCAAAATAGATGAGAGCCAATGGCGTCACTTGGAATGTTCGCAGAGGGGCCATTCAGGAGCGGTTATGCAAATCACTCCAACTTCATATAGAATGTTCGTATGAACTGCCTCAGGGGACAATCAGGAGCGGATATACAAATCTCTCCTGCATCAAAACAGAATGTTCATATGAACCACAGCCAGGGTGGAGCTAGGATTTCATTGTTGGGTAGTCTGGGGGGGGCAAGCAGGGATTACGTTGTGGGGTAGTCCCGAGGAGGAGGGGGCAAGCAGGGATTTCATTGTTGTGTAGTCCCGAGGAGGGGTAAACTGGGATTACAGTAATACCTTGGATTACAAGTAACTTGGTTTGAGAGCGTTTTGCAAGACAAACAAATTTTCATTGTATAGTCCCGGGGGGGGGGGGAGAGCTGGGCTTTCATTGTGTAGTCCTGGGGGGGGGAGCAGGGATTGTACAATATACAAACTATTGTGAACCACCCAGAGAGCTTCAGCTGTGGGGCGGTATAGAAATGAAATAAATGAAAAATATACGAAACTTTATGGCGGGAAAAAGATACTCCTGGATCTCTTGGCGGATTTCGATACCATCGCCCATGGTATCCTTCTGGGGTGGCTGTCTGAGATGCCAGTGGGGGGTACTGCATTGCAGTGGTTCTGCTCCTACTTGGATGGCCAGCTCCAGAAGGTGGTGCTTGGGGAATGCTGCCCGGCCCAGTGGACTCTCCAGTACGGGGTTCCCTCAAGGGTCGGTCTCATCCCCCATGCTATTCATGTTGCTCACGCTGGCTCAGCTTGTCTGAAGGAACTGGGCATGTTTAGCCTTCAGAAGAGGAGACTGAGGGGAGATATGATAGCACTCTTCCAGTACTTGAA
Source organism: Shinisaurus crocodilurus (assembly GCA_021292165.1). Lineage (NCBI taxonomy): Eukaryota > Metazoa > Chordata > Lepidosauria > Squamata > Shinisauridae > Shinisaurus > Shinisaurus crocodilurus. The sequence continues at coordinate 9,787,834 of CM037879.1, forward strand.
GGGATGTCACACAGAGGAGGGCCAGGATCTCTTCTCGATCATCCCAGTTTGCAGGACACGGAATAATGGGCTCCAGTTACAGGAACCCAGATTCCACCTAAACATCAGGAAAAATTTCCTGACTGCTAGAGCAATAAGACAATGGAACCAACTACCTAGGGAGGTGGTGGGCTCTCCCACTCTGGAGGCATTCAAGGTGCAGCTGGATGGCCATCTGTCAGGGATGCTTTGACCTGGATTCGTGCACTGAGCAGGGCGTTAGACTCGATGGCCTTGTAGGCCCCTTCCAACTCTACTTTTCTATGATGCTTAGGTGGAATCTAGGTTCCTGTAACTTGAGCCCATTATTCCGTGTCCTGCAAACTGGGATGATTGAGAAGAGATCCTGGCCTTCCTCTGTGGTTAAATTTGGTTTTTAAAACAATTTCCAGGTAGTTTTGCCTAAGAGAAGCTGAAGGAGAACAGAGCAGTAGCAGGATGGCTGATGGGGAGGGGTGTGGTGGGGGCTCTGGAAGAAGAATGGGTAGGGGGCTCAACGGGAGGCTGAGAGTGGGAGCTGGTTTGGACGGGGAGGAACGCTGGGTGCGCGGAGGATGCTGCATCCTCTGACTTTCAAGCCCATGAAAGGAGTTTTGGTTCGTGGCTCCCAGAACCTTCCCTGGTCTCTGGTTTCTCTTTGAGTCTTGGCATGTGCCTGCCTTTCCTTCTGGAACGGGACCTGGTTGCCACCTGGAGTCCTCACTGTTCCTTCTTGCCCTGACAGGGTAATGATTCTTTTACAGGTCTTGGCTTTGCAGAGCTCCATTAGCACCGCTCTTTGCTGCACGGATCAAAGATGGACGAGCAGGACTCTGCTACCGCTGAAGCAGGAAGAGGCCGCGATGCCATCAGGACTGGGAGTGCCAGTGGAACCTGGGAAACTACGGGACAGAATATCGTGAGCCAGGAAATGGCCAGCTCAGATGTGCAGTGCCAATGTTTCAGGCAGCTCCACTACCAGGCGGCTCAGGGCCCCCGAGAGGTCTGCACCCAGCTCCACCATCTCTCCCGTCAGTGGCTGAAGCCAGAGCGACACACCAAAAATCAGATCGTGGACCTGGTCGTCCTGGAGCAGTTCCTGAGCATCCTGCCCCTGGAGATGTCGAGCTGGGTGAGGGAATGTGGGGCGGAGACCAGTTCCCAGGCGGTGGCCCTGGCAGAAGGCTTCCTCCTGAGCCGGGAGGAGGACAAGAAGCAGGAGGAGCAGCGGGTGAGAGCATTGCATCCTGGGAGCTCCAACGGGTCAAGCATGTGAGGGGGGGGACATCCCAAAACTCAGTCTATGAATTACTCAACCTTTTCTGGAAGTTATCTGAGGAGGGATGTCCCATGCCCCCTGCCCCCTGCCCCCAAGAGTCTATCCTTTTTTAAATTCTCTTCTCATTGCATGTCTTGGATCCACATTCCGTTTCAGGTAGAGAATCTGTGTGTCGAAGTGGGGCCTGATTTCCCTGCCCCCTGCAGAGTCCCCTGCGAACAGGCATCGAGCAGGAGAGTGATGGAGGTGCCACCTCACAGGGTAAGGATTAGCTGCAGGGTTGGGGAGCGTGCAAGAAATCCTTGGGCTGCTTTTATTCCCCCCCCCCCAAGTCGTTTGGGGGGTGGGGGGAAGAAACCTGTCTCCAGCCTTTTTCTCAGTTAAAGAAATCATATTCAGTAACTGAAGACGTTAGACAAGGAAATCTGCACTTTGAATTCTGGCCAAGAGCCCAACTGGGGAGAGATGCATTTTCACCAAATCACCCTAACGCATCCAAACTGCAAATAAGGGATAAGACACCTCCGGACATGCCTGTGTTCTTACACTTGCATCACTTAAGCTGCAGTCCTGTGTATTTTCCTGAGAAGGAAGTCCTGTTGTGTTCAAAGGGGCTTACTTGCTAGTAACTGCATTTAATATATCCAGGGGCTGGGTGGTGGTGGTGGCTCAGCTGTCATCTTAATCTCCAAGACAGGCATACGCTCCCGGTTTCCTTTCTCTCTCAGAGGGGATGGCATAATGCCAGGAATCAATCCTCAGCCACCGCTTCTTCTTTGTGATGGCGTGGGAGCGGACCTGGTAGGGAGAAGGATCCCTCGGGTGCCCCTGTCCCCCGCTCACCTTCCTGGGCCTGAACAGAAAACTCTCCTTCTGTTTGCTTCCAGCAGAGCTCAGAACATAAGAAGCAGCCTGCTGGGTCAGGCCAAAGGCCCATCTAGTCCAGCATCCCGTTTCCCACACTGGCCAACCAGAAAATACCTGTGTAGCTCACAAGCAGCGCATGAGCGCAATATACCTTGGACGCTGTTCTTCCCCTGTAATTGGTCTGGAGATGCATTCTTCCCCAGATCCTGGAGGTCACCATCATGACTAGTAGCCGTTTGGTAACCTCTAAAAGGAAGGCTATAAATGTCACTCCTGGATGCTTAAATCGTCCACTATGCCCAACCAACTCACTTGAAGCAGCCTTTTGGATTTTGTTACTCGATGATCTTTACATTAGGTGTGAGGAGGAAGTGTTGATGTTTCTTCTGTCCAGGGTCTGGTGCCCTTTGAGGAGATCGCAGTGTCCTTCAGCGAGGAGGAGTGGGCACTGCTGGATCCTGACCAGAGAGCCCTGCACAGGCAAATCATGGAGGAGAATTGTGGGATCGTGGCCTCTCTCGGTAAGGCTTCCTCTTTCCCTGGCTGGCAATAATATCTCTTTACAAATGCAATGATGGTAGGAGTAGTAGTGAGAATGTTAGTAATTTTTTCCCCATTCTCTATATTCATTGAAGTATTTTTATGCTACCTTTTGGGCATCCCCCTCGCAAGTGGCATACGCAAGCAAAGGAGGATGCATTAAGATAATCCAGTCATTATACACTGTTACAACAGGAGCTTCAAGACACCGGGCTTAGCCATACCAGAAACATTTGCAGAAGACACATTGAGACAGCTCAGGAGTCTCAAAAACCAGCAGCACAACCACCGTGATTAGGGAAAGGCAGCCGAGGACAGGCAAGCTTTTAAGCAACACTAGAAGGCCTGCAGTGGAGGGGTCCGTGTGCAATTCGATGGTGTATCTCAGCCCCTCAGGATCCCTTCTGTTTGGTCTAGCAGGATTTGCCCACTTTTATTTATTAAAACATTTATAATCCTGCCTTTCGATTAAACAAAAAATCACAAAGGAGTGAACAGTGTTAGACATCAATACAAAATGGTAAAAAAGACACAGAACATAATCAAAACAACAATGAGCTTCTGGTCCTGAAAACGTCAGGAATTATGAAGAGCTGCAGTGAATGCAAATACAGACATGAGCCAATGTGCCGGCGCAAAACCTGATGGCGCAGCACTGTCGTGGCCTAAAACCCAAAAGGCGACAGGGAGGGAGGAGGGAGGCATGTGTCACAGGAACGTCGGGACAGCGGAAGCTGCCTTCTACTGAGTCTGGCCCTTGGTCCCTCTAGCCCAGTATTGTCGGCACTGACTGGCAGCAGCCGCTCTCCGGGGTTTCAGGCAGGATTCTTTCCCAGCCCGACCTGGAGAAGCCAGGGATCGAACCTGCGACCTTCCGCATGCAAAGCAGGTGCTCTCTCACACTGAGGTGTGGTCCCCCCCCCCCCAGAGCACCAGGTCTTCCTAGGCAGTCACCCACCCAAGCACTGACTAGGCCCAACCGTGCATGGCTTACGAGTTCAGGCTGTTCAGATGTCCCTACGGAGGGCGTTGCACAGCATTGGCGCCTGCTGTGCCCCTGCCCATGGGCAAAGCGTTATAGCTGTAGGTGTGTGAGGGGAGGGGGGAGTGTGAGAGGCGTGTGGAATGCTGAGGTGTCTGCTGATTGGCTGAGAGAATGAGGAGGCGGGGTGAAGCCTGTGTTATAATGACAGTGGGCGGAGCTGTTCAAAGGAAGTCTGGAGGAGCCTAAGGGAGGAGGGGGGGAGAGAAAGAGGGAAGGGGTCTTTCTGAGAAGTCTGAGGGGAGTCAGAGGGAGGTGTTTTTTTTTTAGCGTTTAGAATCTATTAACATTATTCATTTCCCTACCCTTTATTGTGAAAAAATGAACTTGCTTTCCTTTTAAAAACATAAAAGGAGTGGTCTGAATTAGTTACCCAGAAGAGGTTGATGGCAGGGGAGACCTCACTGCTCTACTACTGAGAAGGTCCCGTGCCACACATCATAGGCAGAGTGAGAAAGCAGAGCCGGGCAGCCAAGGAAGACGTTCACGGGTTGAGAGGCTCACCTGGGACTGGTCCTTCCTGTATCAGAAATGCTGAACCTTTAGGACCAGGGGTGAGGAAACCTTTTCCCGTGAATGTCCGTTGACCCACAGGGGAAGTCGGTCGGGGGCAGCTGCTGATGGCGGGTTGAGCAGGAGCAGGAACCTGTCGTTAGTGTCAGAACAAATTTCATAGATCATTGAGTTGGAAGGAGCCTATAAGGCTATCGAGTCCAACCCCCTGCTCAATGCAGGAAACTAGAGGAGGGGTCTCCCATCCAAGTAATAACCAGGCCTGACCCTGCTTAGCTTTCCACACTCAGACAAGCTGAGCCAGCGTGAGCCACAGGCAGTTGGAATGGATGGGATCAACTTCATCCATAAAGTGTGTGCACACTTTTTAAAATTAATTTTTTATTGTGAATTTCAATAAAGCAAAATCATATAAGGAAAAGAAAGAAATAAGATTCAATGTTCTTATATAAATTTAAATGAAGTACTCACAGCAAATCCATTGATGATGCCGGCATAGACGCGAAGACCCACAACCCGTGAGATTCATTGATCAACTTATTCAAGTTTAACTTGGTCATGTGAGATTTGTCTCTGGGAATATTTATTCCCAAATAAGTAATAGACTCTGGGCAGCATCAAAATTGACTGTTGAACATTAGCCCTTTGAGTTGGGTCAGGAAAGGCCGGGAGCCGTAGACTCAACCTGTGATTAATGTGGCACCCAGGTTAGATTGGGCGGGAGCAACTTTATCTGTAAAATGCTGAGCCAAGTTGATCCCAGTGGGGAGTGGGCTCCAGTGGGGAGGGTACCTTCATTCCTCAGATCCCATGGTGGGTTTGGATACCACAGGCTCCACTGGATGGTGCTGAGCCCGTAACGGTAGGAGAGAAATATGCTATCTTTGCCACCAACACCACCATAGCGCAGACCTTAAAATGAGCATATCTCATATCATGCCTCAGATTGTCCACTTACCTGCACAACAATCCTGTGGGGTAGGCGAGGGTGGGAGAGAGTAACCGGTCCCACAGCATCCAGAAAAATTCATGTCTGAGCTGGGAGCAGAGCCCAGGACTCTCTGGTCCCAATCCATTGCTCTTGAATACACCAGCTCTCAGTCAATGCCAGTCAAAAGAGCTGTTAGGCACATAGTAAGAACTGCCTCCAGTCTCTGTGTTGAGAGGTCTTCTGTGAAGGACTGCCAACTGCTCCTTTAACTCAAGATGAGAGATCAAAGGTGCCAAACTTCCAGATTTGGCTCTGCCGTCTTGATTCTCTCAGGGCATTGCCTTTGGTCTATACACTGGATTTAGCTCTGAACCACAGTGGAACCTCACACACTGTGGGGTAAAACCAGGAAAGTTTATTTAAGGTAGACCAATTACAATAAAAGGTGGGAAATGAGGGAAAGGTGGGGAGACACTTTGGTATACACAAGTAGAGCTACAAAACAACAAAACTAGTTCCTTTACTATATAAACACCCAGGCACTTACTCTTTGCCTGGGGGTGGGTCTTCTTAGGGTTAGCTGGCAGTATCAAATTCTCCCCCCACTCCTCCTTTTGGTAGCTTGGCTGTCCTTGGCCAATCAGGATGAACTTCTTCTGGGCTAGGCAGGGGAGGGGTGGCTCTTGATCATGACTAGAGTGCTTGGGGAAACATTTGTATGCGAATACCTGGGGCACAGGGACATCAAAGGGAAACTATGCACATTTGCAAGAGACACTCTTGAGGCCTAGTCTTCCCAGGAACCATGTACATTTACATGATTACACCTGTCTACACGTGTGTGGCGGAGAAGGGTCTGCCTTTCTTCACAGCTTCCTTTTAGTCAACTGAAGTCATTCAATGATTTGAAGCTCTATTTCTAACTCAAGTCTTTTACTAATTTCTTGTCTTTATTATAGAAAGTGACAGGAGTGAAATGGAGAATAACAGAGAACCATCTGGGATGTCCCCGAAAACAAACAGATATAAAAATAGGGAACCTCTGAGAAGAGAAAGTGAACTAAATCAGAAGAGGAGGGATGAATCCTTTGCTTCTCAGGGCAGTGATTATGATGATATCTCAATGGAAGAAAAAATGGATAAAAAACAAGAAAACTATGTGTGCTCTGTGTGTGGGAAAACCTTCAAGTCTAAATCAAACCTTAATGTTCATTGCAAAATCCACACAGGGGAGAAACCACATAAATGCTTGGAGTGTGGAAAGAGATTCCATTGGAAGACAAGGCTCACTTCTCATGAAAGAATTCACACAGGTGGGAAACGATATCAATGTTTCAAGTGCGGAAAGAGATTCAATCAAAAGATAAATCTCACTTCTCATGAAAGAATTCACACAGGGTTGAAACCATATCAATGCTTGGAGTGTGGAAAGGGATTCACTTGGAAGTCCGTGCTCATTTCTCATGAAAGAATTCACAGAGGTGAGAAACGATATCAATGCTTGGAGTGTGGAAAGAGATTCAGTCAACAGATACATCTCACTTCTCATCAAATAATTCACACAGGGGAGAAACCATATCAATGCTTGGAGTGCGGAAAAAGATTCAGTTGGAAGACAGTGCTCACTTCTCATCGAAGGACTCACACAGGGGAGAAACCATATCAGTGCTTGGAGTGTGGAAAGAGATTCCGTTCAAAATCACAGCTCACTTCTCATCAAAGAATTCACACCGGGGAGAAACCATATCAGTGCTTGGAGTGTGGAAAGAGATTCAGTCAGAAGACACAGCTCACTTCTCATCAAAGAACTCACACAGGGGAGAAACCATATAAATGCTTGGAATGTGGAAAGAGCTTGAGTCGGAAGACACAGCTCACTTCTCATCAAAGAATTCACACAGGAGAGAAACCATATCAATGCTTGGAGTGTGGAAAGAGCTACAGTCAGAAGAGAAATCTCACTTCTCATGAAAGAATTCACACAGGAGAGAAACCATATCAATGCTTGGACTGTGGAAAGAGATTCATTTCGAAGACAAGGCTCACTTCTCATCAAATAATTCACACAGGGGAGAAACCATATCAATGCTTGGAGTGTGGAAAGAGCTACAATCAGATGAGAAATCTCACTTCTCATGAAAGAATTCACACAGGGGAGAAACCATATGAATGCCTACAGTGTGGAAAGAGATTTATTCAAAAGATAAGTCTCACTTCTCATCAAAGAACTCACACAGGGGAAAAACCATATGAATGCTTGGAGTGTGGTAAGAGATTCAGTCATAAGGCAAATCTCACTTCTCATCAAGTAGTTCACACAGGGGAGAAACCATATCAATGCTTGGAGTGTGGAAAGAGATTCAGTCATAAGGCAAATCTCACTTCTCATCAAGTAGTTCACACAGGGGAGAAACCATATGAATGCTTGGAGTGTGGAAAGAGCTTCAGCCAGCAGGCACAGCTCACTTCTCATCAAAGAACTCACACAGGGGAAAAACCGTATCAGTGCTTGGAGTGTGGAAAGAGATTCAGTCATAAGGCAAACCTCACTTCTCATCAAGTAGTTCACACAGGGGAGAAACCATATGAATGCTTGGAGTGTGGAAAGATATTCAGTTGGAAGACACAGCTCACTTCTCATCAAAGAACTCACACAGGGGAGCAACCATATAAATGCTTGGAGTGTGGAAAGAGCTTCAGGCAGCAGGCACAGCTCACTTCTCATCAAAGAAGTCACACAGGGGAGAAACCATATCAGTGCTTAGAGTGTGGAAAGAGATTCAGTCATAAGTCAAATCTCACTTCTCATGAAAGAATTCACACAGGGGAGAAACCATATGAATGCCTACAGTGTGGAAAGAGATTTATTCAAAAGATAAGTCTCACTTCTCATGAAAGAATTCACACAGGGGAGAAACCTTATCAATGCTTGGAGTGTGGAAATAGATTCAGTTCGAAGACATATCTCACTTCTCATCAAAGAATTCACACGGGGGAGAAACCATATCAGTGCTTGGAGTGTGGAAAGGGATTCATCTGGAAGACACTGCTCACTTCTCATCAAAGAACTCACACAGGGGGAGAAGCCATATCAGTGTCTGGACTGTAGAAAGAGCTTCAGTTAGAAGACACAGCTCACTTCTCATCAAAGAGCTCACACGGGAGAAACCATGTCAATGCTTGGATCATGTAAAGAACTTTGATTTGAGGAAAAACTGCACATAACATCAAAGAACTCACACAGGGGAGATATATCAATGCGTGATCACAATTTAACTCCTATTTCATGTTTTTAAAAAAACCCATGTACACGGTGCACTGTATACAGTAAATGAATGCAGACATGGAGCCATATTTTTGTGCTGAAGCTCAAGCAACAAAGAAATATTAATGTAGTTAAGCTTTGTTTCTCATAAATTAATACATAGTGAGAAATATTGAGCTAGATACCATCTTCTCAGATCACAGGGCTGGTTTGATTTTCTCAGTTAAGTGTTCCTGAGTTGCAAATCTCTTTAACAAATATTTTATTTTTGGAAAGGGTTAAAAAGAAGAAAAAATTGTATGTCTGTATTGAACACATATTTCCACTTAGGAAAACCAAGACAATCATTTATACACACAGCACATGGAGAGAGAAAGGAGGGATAAACAAACAAAGAGCGTCCCCATAAATCACCGTGTAATTAGTTTTTTCTTTTTCTTCTTTATAAGAACATAAGAAGAGCCATGCTGGATCAGACCACGGGTCCAATGAGTCCAGCATTCTGTTCACACGGTGGCCAACCAGCTGCCCACGGGATCCCACAAGCAGGACATGGGTGGAACAGCACCCTCCTGCCCATGTTCCCCAGCCACTGGTGTACATGTGCATACTGCCTCTGATACTGGAGGAGCTCATAGCCAATCAGGACTAGTAGCCACAAGTGGCCTTCTCCATGAATTTGTCTGACCCCCTTTTCAAGGCCTCCAAATTGGTGGCCATCACGGCATCTTGTGGAAGTGAATTCAGTAGTTTTACTATGCGCTGTGTGAAGATGTCCTTCCTTTTATCTGTCCCGAATCTCCCACCGATCAGCTTCACGGCATGACCCCTTTGGGTTCTAGTATTATGAGAGAGGGAGAAAAATGTCTCCCTGTGCACTTTCCCCACACCATGCATAACTTTATACACTTCTGTCATGTCTCCCCTTACACGCCTTTTTTCTAAGCTAAACAATCCCAGCTGCTGTCACCTTTCCTCCTAGGGGAGTTGCTCCAGCCCCTTGATCATTTTAGCTGCCCCTTTCTGCACTTTTTCCAACTCTACAATATCCTTTTTTAGGTGTGGTGACCAGAATTGTACATATTGAACCCAGATCCCACCCAAACATCAGGAAAAATTCTGATATTAAAAAATTATTAAAAAAATAAAAGTATAAAAAAAATTGTGGGATTCTTGAAAAGTAGTAGTTTATGAAGAAGTAGTTTATACAGAAGTGAAATATAATAATCTAATGTGGATTGAGTGGGGAGGGATTGGGGTGGGTTTATGTATTAATATTGTTAAGTTTTGTTTGTTGCTGTTGTAGTTGTATGTATTATTTTATTTTTTTGGTAGATTCTCGGTCTTTAGCTTAGATTAGCATGGGTTCTCGGTTGTTTTTGTAGTTCTGACTGCGTGTAACAAAGGTACAGTACTGCCTTGGATTGCAAGTAACTTGGTTTGAGAGCGTTTTGCAAGACAAGCAAATTTTTAAATATTTCATTATTTTTTACTTGATATACAAGCGACGTCTTGCAATACAAGTACTGTAGTACGGCTTAAATTAAAAATCTCTGTACAATTTTTTGGGGGGGATTTTGTTTTGATATATGTGTTTTGGATTACAAGCACGTTTCCGGAACGAATTATGCTCTCAATCCAAGGTGTGACTGTATTCCATTCTGTCAGTTTCATTCCCCTTATCTCCCTTTCCGATTTGTAACCGACTAATCCCACAATAAACTTCCTTTCGCTTTACCCTAAGTGGAGTATACGTAGTTTCTCTTAGACTCAGTGCTCAATTCCAGTGTTTACGATCCGATCCGAGTCGGAGATTGCGTGCGGTGAGATCAAGGCTGTCGGGGAAAGCCGCGGAAGGACCGGCGGCGGTCCTTCCCAGTTCCCCAGTGCCAAACACATCTGAAGCCCTCCTCCCTGCACCACAGTCTCGTCCACGCATTGAGACCCCTCAGCTTCGCCTGTCCAGCTGGCCCTGCGTGTGGAACAGGGAGCCTTTCAGAGCGAGCCATCTTGGTGGTCCCGGATTTCAACCTCCTACCTAGCAATGTAAATTTGGCTTCCAGGAACTCACAACTACCGGTACTTTCCCCATGTCATTGGTACCCACATGGACCATGACCACTGACTCCTTCTATAGCCTGCCTCCTCACACAGGCTGGCCCAACTGCTGCTGCAGCCGATCTGACCGGAGGGCCTCATTTGGAAAGCAGGGGAGGCTGTGCCTGAACTCCTGGCCTGGCTCGCTTCTGCTGGGTGGACATGCGGGAGTGGGGAGCTTGCATCGAGGTGGGAGGACAACAGGGAAGGGGTGGTTGGAAGGGACAGCAGGACAATGGCGAATGGGTTCTTTGGAGTAGACCACAGACAAAAAGGGTAGGTGATTTGGAAGGGCTGGGTTCCTGTGTGTGTGTGTGTGTGTTTTAAACCAAGTGACAAGCTGGCCTCTCAGACTTGGGATGACTACAGTTTGTATGCTTCTCAATAAGACCTAATTACCTGAGCCGACTCTGAGTCGGCTTTTCCTTTTTTGTCTGTAGGCAGACTTTCCCACCAGCTAGGCCTGCACAGTGGCCCTTGTCAGCACAGAGCTGTGTCTTGCCCTTATTCCCCCTTTCTCAGCCTGGGTTGAGTGTAAATGTGGAATCTCTGTTTGGGCCAGGCTGCAAGAACTGCAAGATTAGGCCGGATTTCCCCCTGGGATTTAGCCTCCAACGGTACGTTTGTAAAGGGTTTTCCCGCTGGGATTGAGCTCTCCTTGCTGGGCCCTTGTTTTGGCTTCTGCTGACAATATATGAGTTTTTAGCTGATTACCTGGAGTGATTTAAATATATAAATGAGTAGATAAGTAAATAGCACTTTCCATCTCCTCGCAGGGTTGCTTAACTCGCTGGTGTGCTGACGCTTTTGTCACTGGGTGCCTCTGCAAAATGACCCTCTAGAACAGCCTTCGCCAACCTGGGGATGCTGGGAGTTGTAGTCCAACACTTCGGGGGGGGGGCAAAAGTTTGGGGAAGGCTGCTCTAGAACTATGAAGATTTCCATTCTTCCTCTTGAGCTGGAAGGCTGCAGAAGTGCCTGAGATGAGCATTCGTTCCACAGACTTCTGAATTCTGGATGTCTTTGTAGGAGGGGTGCTTCATCCCCCCGTTTGTTTGGAGGGGTGATGGGTAAAAATGGAGGACAGTCTGTACTTGCTTGGCTGACTTTAAAAACAAAATGACCCGTGCATTCAGAACAATGAACAACATGATGTCGAAATGACACTGCTTAGTTACTTCGTTGCTTCCGTGGTTGGAGGACCCTCCATTTTGAGTCCTCTGGGCTGGAGGGTGGAGGCAGGACACACACCAGCTCCTGCAGCTCAGTGCCAAGCTCTGGCTGGATCCCAGCCCTCAAATCCCACCCCCTCACTGTCCCTGCTAATGTGTGTTTCTTAATCTGCCCCTGTGGACGTGTGTGCAAACCTGCGTACGTTCTCAGGACACGCCTTTGTTACGGGACCTTTGAACCGTGGCAATAGTGTGTTGTTGGCAAGAGGAAGGACTCCTGGGTACACAGAGACAAGCTTCTACAGAACAGGAGAGATAAAGTGGAGAGGAGGAGGAGGATTATGTAAGCCGCCTTGGGTTCCTTGCAGGAAAAAAGGCGAGGTATAAGATAAATAAATAAAATCACACTCTGACTCCACCGATGAGGTAAGTTTCCCAGACATCATTTTCTCCCTCTCACCTAGAACCTGGGGTTATCCACTAAAGCTAAATGGTGGCACATTTGGGACAAACAAAATGTAATATTTCTTTGCATAGCGCATAGTTAAACTGTGGAATTCACTGCCACAAGATGTAGCCATGGCTGCCAACTTGGAGTAGACCAGTGTTTCTCAAATAGTGGGGCGCGCCCCCCAGGGGGGGCGCGAGGCTCCGTAAAGGGGGGCGCGCCTGATTGGCCAAACCAATTGGTAGGCCCGCGTGAGGCAGCGTCATGCTGCGCGCCAGGGCTCAGGCCGTGATGCGGCGGACGGGGACGACGGGCCTACCTGCTGCCTCCGTGCCGGCCGCGCTGGACCCGCCGCTGCCCGTCGCATCATGTCCTGCACGCCGGATCCGCCGCCCGTCGCGTCATGCCCTGTGCGCTGGATCCCCGCGCTCTGTTTTTGGCGGGGGGGAACCAGGGCAACAGGGCTGTTTAAGTCCTGTTGCTGCCCTGGTTCCCCCCCCCCGCCGCCGCCAAAAACAGAGCGCGGGGATCCAGCGCACAGGGCATGACGCGACGGGCTGCGACGGCGGAGCCGGCTTCAGCAGCGCGGAGAACACGCCGCTCAGAAGAGCGACGGACGGCAGCAGCAGCTTGAGCGGCGTGGAGAACGATCCACGCCGCTCAGAAGAGTGAGATCGGGCCGCCGCAGGAACGATCGGAAGAGCCCAGGTAAGGCTCGTATTACATCCCTGCCCGTGCGTTCCCATGGAGCCGCCTCATTCTTGCCCCCCAGCCACCTCATTCCCTCCTAGCCAGCACCTCCTCCTCCTTTCCCCACATTCTCCCTGGCTTCTTCACAATCCCCCCCTCTTTCCCCCTAAATTACCTTCAGGCTATGTGTACAATGTAGTACTATTTAAAAAAATTGAGTTGATGTTTTTTTTATTTAAAAATGTATCATTGAAAGCCCTGTTATTGTGTTTTTCTTTTAAGACAAAATATGTTAATTAGTTCAGACAACTGTATGAGTTGTTTTTACTAAACTAAAACCCCAGTATTCAGGTTTAATTGCAGTGTTGGCACTTTGAAATAAATAAGTTGGTTTTGTGTTGCAGTTTGGGCACTCGGGCTCAAAAAGGTTTGCCATCACTGCTTTACAGTCGCGCGGGGGGGGGGGCGCGAAATGTTTTCTTCTTCCTAGGGGGGGCATGACAGAAAATAATTGAGAAGCACTGGAGTAGACAAATTCATGGAGGTCAGTACCTAGTTTCCCTTCTCGAGGCATTATATTACTGATAATTACAAAGAGTAGCACTATTAGGTACTAGCTGCATAATCAGACGATACCTCACTAACTCTTAGGTACTGGGTTGTACCCGAGCAGTGGGGTTCCAAAAATCCGGTCCAAACATCTGGTGGATTGTGGATAACAGGGTGATGGTGAATGGTGATGATGATGATGATGATGATTTAAAAAATTATTTCTTACACGCCTCTCTGTTTGGATCGAGGTGGGGAACAACAACAAACATAAAATATATAAGCTAATTAAAAACATAGTATACATTATTAAACATCTTTAAAGCATCCTAAAATTCCACCGGATAGGCCTGCCGGAAGAGATCAGTCTTTAAGGCTTTCTTGAATTCCAAAAGACTGCTAAGTTGACCAATCTCCTCCGGCAGGCCATTCCACAATCTGGGGGCAGCAGAAGAGAAGGTCCTCTGGGTAATACCTGTCAGCCTAATTTTGGCTGACTGAAGTAGATTCTTCCCAGAGGACCTGGGTGTGCGGGGCAGATTGTACGGGAGAAGGCGATCCCGTAGGTAGCCTGGACCCAAACCATGTAGGGCTTTAAAGGTAATAACCAACACTATATACTTCGCCCGGAAACTAATTGGCAGCCAGTGAAGTGCTTTTAAAACTGGTGTAATATGGGCACCCCTAGGCGTACTGGTTCCCAGCCTGGCTGCCATATTTTGCACTAGTTGAAGTTTCCAGACTAAGTAGAAAGGTAGCCCTATGTACAGCGTATTGCAGAAGTCGAGCCTCGCAGTTACCAGCGCACGCACTACCGTCTTTAGGTCTTCCAACTCGGGGAAGGGGCGCAGCTGACATAGCTGAAGCTGATAATAGGCACTCCTAGCTGTCGCATCTATCTGGGATGTCATTTGGAGCAACGGATCCAGGAGCACCCCAAGCTGCGAACACAGTCTTTCAGGGGGAATGTAACCCCATCCAGAACTGGTTGACACACCTCCAAACCCAGGTTGTGACCTTTGACAGCAAGCACCACCGTCTTGTCTGGATTCAGTTTCAGTTTATTTTTTCCTCATCCAGCCCATTTCCACCTCCAGGCATTCATTCAGAGGAGACACACACTATCCTTTGCTGATGCTGTTGCCGAGGGCATAGAGAAATATATTTGGGTGTCATCAGCATACTGATAGCACCCCGCCCCATGCCTCCGGATGATCTCTCCCAGCAGCTTCATGTAAATATTAAATAGCATTGGGGAAAGAATGGCACCTTGCGGTACGCCACATAGCAGCTCCTTCTTTGAGGAGCAGCTATCCCCAAGCATCACCATCTGGAACCTGCCCGAGGGTAGGACCGGAACCACTGGAGCACAGTGCCCCCGATTCCCAGTCCCCTCAGGCGTTCCAGAAGGATACCATGGTCGATGGGATCGAAAACCACTGAGAGGTCCAGAAGAACCAACAGGGACACACACAAACAATTCCCACAAGGAAAAAAGGCAGAGGGCAACAGAAGAAGCCAATGTGGCTTCACAATAAACTCAAAGATGACCTGAAAACATAAAAGGACACGCATAGGAAGTGGAAGGAAGGACAGGCTACAAGGGAAGAGTACAGGCAGGTAGCACAGAACTGCAGGAATAGTGTCAGGAAGGCTAAAGCTGAGAATGAGCCAAGGTTAGCGAGGGATGCTAAAAAAAAAAAACAAGAAAGCTTTCTTCGGATACATGCATAGTAAAAGACAGAGGAAAGAAATGGTGGTCCAACTACGCAATGAGTTGAAATGGTGGTTCAACTACGCAATGAGGATGGCGAATTGATAACAGAAGACAAAGAAAAGACAGATGTGTTCAATTCCTACTTCGGCTCGGACTTCTCCCAAAAGAGGGTCTATGACCCCCCCCCCCCGGCAAACCTGAAGTGCAGACTGAAGGGGCAGGATTGCAGCTTGAGATTGACAGGCAAATGGTCAAGGAGCACCTGATTACTCTGAACGAGCTTTCTTGTTGTTTTTAGCATCCCTCGCTAACCTTAGCTCATACAGTCATGCCTTGGACTGAGAGCATAATTCGTTCCGGAAATGTGCTTGTAATCAAAAACACACATCAAAACGAAATCCCCCCCAAAAAAATTTGTACAGAGATTTTTAATTTAAGCCGTACTACAGTACTTGTATTGCCAGACGTTGCTTGTATATCAAGTAAAAAAAATTTAAATATTTAAAAATTTGCTTGCCTTGCAAAACGCTCTCAAACCAAGTTACTTGTAATCCAAGGTATTACTGTATAAGATATATTCTATATTCCAAAAATGTAACAAAGAAGCAACTTTTTATCACATGCTGTGGACTGGACATGCACGGCTCAAGGATGTTGACAAGGTGCTTGGACAGGTTCGTGCAACCACTTCCAAATATGATCCTTGCCCCTCTTGGCTTATTAAATCTAGCAGGGAGGGAACAGCCGCCTGGGCCAGGGAGGTGAGGTGATCAATGCCTCCTTGCGAGAGGGAGTGGTCCCATGGCACTTGAAAGAAGCGGTGGTGAGACCACTCCTTAAGAAACCCTCTCTGGACCCAGAAGATCTAAACAACTTTAGGCCAGCAGTGGATGTTCCTTTACTGGGCAAGGTCCTTGAGCGGGTGGTGGCCAACCAGCTCCAGACCCTCTTGGATGAGACTGATTATCTAGATAGACTCTTGTTCTGATCCAGCAGGGCTGTTCATAAGGCTGCTGTAGAGCCTTTGTGCCCCCCAGATGCGATGGACTACGATTCTCATCATTCCCAGCCAGCATGGCCAATTGCCCGCCACAGTGGGGGAGGCTGGTCCAAAGAGGAAGCAAAAGGACACGTGCACAAACTAGCCCATCCCCACCCGGCTGGCCCGGAAGAGTCCAGCCTAGCAGGGGTGCTGCGCCTGCCCCGGCCCGCTAGTTCTGCTTGGGGGGGTCCCGAGGAAGGACCCCGCTACGTGCCCCCCTGCAAAGGAACTGAGCCGGAATCCTAGAGAGGAAGGCAATTTAGGGAACCAGGGCAGGGCCCTGTCTCCATGGCAACGGCACCCCCCTCCACCCCACCTCACAGTCATAAAATGTCCCTGCCCCCCACCCCACATCCGTCCTTCCTCTCCTGCAGACCCTCCAACATTTCACAGATGAAAATAGGGACACACCTGTGAATTTGTCAGAGGTAGGGTTAAGCAACATGAAGGTGTGATCAAGAGGGTGTGGCCAGGCAGCATGAGGGCGTGGCCAAGGGAGTGGCCAGACAAGCAAAGGGCATGGTCAAGTACAAAAGTGATTAGAAGAAACACAGAAAACTGCAGTATTTTCTCCTTCTCACCTAGAACCTGGGGTTATCCACTAAATCTAAATGGTGGCCCATTTGGGACCAACCAAATGAAATATTATGTTTGCATAGAAAATGAATAAATAATAGTGCATAGTTTAACTATGGAATTCACTGCCACAAGATGTAGCCATGGCTGCCAACTTGGAGTAGACAAATTCATGGAGGTTAGGATCTAGTTTCCCTTCTCAAGGCATTATATTACTGATAAATAAAAATAAATAAATAAATAAATAAGGCTATCAAAGGACTAGTCATGATGGCTAGATAGCACCTCCAGGATTGGAGGCACCATGCCTCTGAAGACCACTTGCTGGGGAACATGAGTGGGAGCGCACTGTTACCCTCATGTCCTGCTGGAGAGCTTTCCAGAGCCTCTGGTTGGTCACTGTGGGAAACAGGATGCTGGACCAGTAGGGCTCTTTTTATGGACTTAACCTAGCACAGAGAGGAAGGCATGAACACCTTCTCTTACAGGAAGATGCAAGCCAAGTCCCAATATACAAACCCAGGTTGCTTCAGTGTATGTGGGGACTTGGTTTGCATGAAGATGTCCTTCCTTTTGTTTGTTAGACTTATGGGTTGAATAAGGCTATCTGGAGGTTAATTTTTGACAGCCAAGTTTAGAGCACAAGCCTTTGAAGGGCACAAATTGTGTCAGTCTTCAGAATAAATTCATGAGCAGTTGCCCATTATAAGACTCTGACCATCAAGGGCTATTCCTGGAGCTCTGATGGGAGCAAAGTCTAGTTTTACAGCCTGATGCGATAAATGTTCATTGAAAAACTACTCCTTCTTTCAATGGGGCTTTTACTCTCAAGGAAGTGGCCAGAAGACTGCTGCCTTATAGCACAATCCTAGGCAAGATCACTCAGAAGTATGTCCCACGGAATTGAACAGGGCTTACTCCCAAGTAAGTGTACCATTGAATCACACTATTAGATTTAGGGAAATTCAATAACAAATTGTCAAGGAGGTCCACCGGGATGGACTATGCTTTGTTAAAAGACTGAGAAGGCTTAACAAGGTTTTTTTGTTTTTTAATTATGGAGAAAGGGTATGCCTTCAATGTAAATGTATACTGGGACAAAATATTTCAACCTTTATTCTTTTTTAAAAAAATTCATGGTAAGTGGTTAATAAATATTTGTCCTTCCCACAATACATATTTCTTGCATTTGAGCACATATATCCAGTATTAAAGACTGAAGCTCCATGTTTTAAAGCAATCTACAACACAGACCATCAAGTATCGTGTCATTGAGGGGAAATCGTGAAATACTGCTCCTTGCTAAAAGAAGAGGAAGCAGCAGCAGCACCAGTGCTTGGATGACTGTCCCAGAATTTTATTATTACTGTATGTAATATCTTATATATTATAATTATTACATTATTAGATTTTATATTCTTTTATAATATTTCATAAGTGGCTATTGTAATTTTTTAAAATCTTATTTAAACTCTTAACTTTGGATATCTGGTGTTTTTCAGGGAGGGGGGGGTCAGTGCTTGCAAGGCAATCTTTTCCTTTTTTGTTTCAAAATTGTCAGGATTGGCACAAATTCAACAGGTAAAGCGTACCCCACCCTCCACCCCAAACATGGAGCTTCAGCGAAGGTTCTTGCATTTCCTTCTGACACTGTATCACGCCGGTTAGAGGCACCGAGTCAGCTCTGAAAGGAAATGAAATCTTTGGCAATTTAAAGATAGGATTCACGTGATCAGTTCCCTGTTTCTCCTCTCCCTCCCTCCGTCCAGGCCACCCAGGGCAGCCCCCACCGCCGCCTCCTCTTTCCCCCCAGCTATAATCCCTTCCCCATGGGGCGCCCACCCGTGCACGCGCACGGACAAAGGCGCGCGCGCGCACCCCTCGCCTCCAGTTTAGCAGCGCCTCTCTACTCCACCTCCCAGACAGTGTAGCAGCGCCTCTCTACTCTTAAAGGGGCCGTGGGCAAAATACAATCGCAGCTAAGCTAAAACTGCAAGCTGAGCCGCAACTGCCCACGTGGCCCCTTTAAAAGCAGCTTGAAGTAGCTGGGAGTTCCCGACTCTGCAGGACAAAGTGAGAAGAAGCCCTGATGGCTGATGGGTTTTCCTGAGGGTCGCCCCATTTTCACGGCAACTGGAGACTCTGCTCCTGCCTTTTCCTGCCCGGCGACTCTGCTCTTTCCCACCGACGGCCTCGGTGCCTCCCTCCCTCCCGCGATCCACTGAGCCCCCCCCTTGTGAATTTGGGTAGGGGGAGGCCCTGGGATGCAGTGGGGGAGGGGGGCATGGCGGCGGGGGAAAAAAAAAGCTGGAACACCCACCCACCCCATTTCACCCCACAGGCTGTTCTGTTTGGGGTTTCCCCACAAGCTCGGGTGCTTTTTTCTTTCTCCTCCTCCGTAAAGCCAGGAGAACCTTTTGGTTTGGTTTTGGGAGGGGGGGGGGTTAAAGGAGGTCTGGTCGAGATTATTATTAAGATTATTATTATTGCAAAAAATGATTTTTAAAAAAGGATATTTGTTGTGGTTACATACAGAGCTGTTCTTGGTGATTGACAGGATTACTCTGTATTCGTGGTAAGCAAAAACAAAAACAGGAGGGGGCTTGAGTGCAGATGGAGAGGAACTCCTAGTAGTGGATGCAATTGAGCCCTGGTATGTGCCTACAGTCCGGTATATTTAGGGGCAGTGAGGGAGGCAAAGAAACTGCCTCTATTCAGTCTTGTATTTGTCGCCCAGCAGAGCTCTTTTGGGTTGTCCGGGGGCCTATTATATGCTGGCCCCAAGGACACACTGGACCCCTCTGAGGCCCGCTACAATCTATATAAAAGAAAGTGGACTGACTGACTGACTGACTCGTAAACGCCCAGATCAAACCGTTTAATCTAGGAACGTGAAATTTTGAAGGAACATTGCTTTTATGACGTAGAGCCCCACCAAAGAAGGGTTTTTGGAAATTCCATCCCTAAGGGAGTGAAAAAAGGGGGCAAAATCGGCCCACAATCCTATGCATAACTGTTCCTATGGGCAAAACAATGGGGGAGCAGTTATTCAATTTGGCTTCACCTCAGAATTGCTGCAGGAGCCAATAGGAACAGTTATGCAAATAGCCCATACGACACTTAGAATGTTCCTATGAATTCCTACGGGGACCAGTAGGGGTGGGTAGGCAAATATCCCCTCAGCCGTTTAGAATGTTCTCTGAGGGGGTGGAAAGGGAGGGAAACTTGTTAAATAAATGCCTGACTGAATGACTGTTGTGTGTGGGGCATCATCGCATAGGCTCCATCACGTTTTGATGGTTCCGCCCCAAACTTGGCACACATACTCTCCATCACCCAAGGACAAAGACTGGCAGGTTCAAATCTCCGAAAAACCCTCACTGCACCTGTATGGCCCAAAATAGATGAGAGCCAATGGCGTCACTTGGAATGTTCGCAGAGGGGCCATTCAGGAGCGGTTATGCAAATCACTCCAACAACATATAGAATGTTCGTATGAACTGCCACAGGGGCCAATCAGGAGCGGATATGCAAATCTCTCCTGCATCAAAACAGAATGTTCATATGAACCACAGCCGGGGTGGAGCTCGGATTTCATTGTTGGGTAGTCCCGGGGGGGGGGGCAAGCAGGGATTACGTTGTGGGGTAGTCCCGAGGAGGGGTAAACTGGGATTACATTGTTGGGTAGTCCTGGGGAGGGGAGAGCAGGGATTTCATTGCGTAGTCCTGGGGGGGGGGGGAGCAGGGATTGTACAATAGTACAAACTATTGTGAACTGCCCAGAGAGCTTCAGCTGTGGGGCGGTATAGAAATGAAATAAAATGAAATAAATGAAAAATATACGAAACTTTATGGTGGGAAAAAGATACTCCTGGATCTCTTGGCGGCTTCCTCTACCATCGCCCATGGTATCCTTCTGGGGTGGCTGTCTGAGATGCCAGTGGGGGGTACTGCATTGCAGTAGTTCTGCTCCTACTTGGATGGCCAGCTCCAGAAGGTGGTGCTTGGGGAATGCTGCCCGGCCCAGTGGACTCTCCAGTACGGGGTTCCCTCAGGGGTCGGTCTCATCCCCCATGCTATTCGTGTGGCTCACGCTGGCTCAGCTTGTCTGAAGGAACTGGGCATGGTGGATTCACAGGAATGGGGAAATTACTGTAATTCACTGTTTCACTTACACAATTATACTTTTGTAAGTGTTCATTTGAATGCAAAGGCCCAAACTGCCAGCACTGGGGTGTTCTTGTTTTTTAAATCTACCTCACACGGTGGTTGTGAGGATTGCAACTAGAGAATGCATGTGCATTGTATGAAAGTGCTATACAAATGTTGTTAAGTATTTGTTGTTGTTGTTGTTGACGGTGTCGACTGTATTTCTTTCTCTAGCTATGAGGAAATCAAACACTGGCCAGCCAAAAAGAAGCAGGGTTTTTTTTCGGCAAGAGCTCCCACTGCCATTTCAATCCAGTTTAAAACGAGGAAATAAAATCTAGTGGACCTGGGTTGCATCCAAATAGTAAGTCCATGATGGGCAGGTGCAGAATAAGTGACATGGCAATGGCTAAGCACACTGACAAACCAGAGAGCGTCCAGAAGAGGGCGGCCAGGATGGGGAAGGGGAGGAATTGACCCGGACACTACCTCCATCATCTAAGGCAGGGGTCCCCAACCCCCACTTACCCACCTACGTGCAGATGGTGAGGGACCCGGGAGGAGGCTTTTCAGAGGATGCTTGGCCACAGCGATGTGGCAGGAGGCAGCCCTTTCTGTGCCGGCTCCCAAGTTGTTTAGGGCTTCGTACGTAAGAGCACCAGCAGCCTGAATTACACCCAGAAGCCGGTGCAGTTGTTGAAACAACTGGTGAGAGATAGCAGCCCCACATACACCTGAATAATCTCTGCCCAGGCCAGGAGAGCTCAGTCCGAGAGACAACATTTACATTCAAATGGTTTTCCCCAAACACCCTCAATGGGTTGCCAATCGCCCTTCCGAGCACCTCTGATGGGCCATGGGCAAGGTGGTACTGAAACCTCCGCACACCCACACTACAGGCCTGTGGCTCACGCTGGCTCAGCTTGTCTGAGTGTGGAAAGCTAAGCAGGGTCAGGCCTGGTTATTACTTGGATGGGAGACCCCTCCTCTAGTTTCCTGCATTGAGCAGGGGGTTGGACTCGATGGCCTTGTAGGCCCCTTCCAACTCTATGATCTATGAATCTGTACATGCCTGACCTGTCCGTCTTGTCAGTAGAGGGAAGGGTGGGGGGATCGAGGGGGGGAAGCGAGCGGGTCAAAGAAGCAACCAAGGCTCCGAGAGGTTGTTGGAAGCAAGGTGCAGGGAAGCACAGAGCAGGTTGTTGGCTCAGGCCAGCCCAGACACTCAACCCCCAAGCAGACTGCCTGGGTACATTACCGTACATCCACTACAGTTACTAGTATTAGACTAGAGTAGATTGTGTAACAAGCTTTACTTTCCCTTTGTCAGTTTCACTCCCTTATCTCCCCTTTCAATTTGTATGTTTACTACCACCAATAAACCTGTTTTGCTTTTGCCCAAAGTGTAGTTTCGCTTTGACTCAGTGCCTCAATCCAGTGTAAGTGACCGTTGAACTGGGGATTGCAAGCGGGAGCTCTGAGCTGTCAAAATAGCTGCCTAGCTCCCGATCTTGTGGGAAAGGACTGGTGGCGGTCCTTCACAAACACTTTTTCAGTAGTCTAACCGAGAGGTGAACATGGCATGGAGAACTGTAGCCAGGCTCTCCCTATCCAGGGAAAAGCAGATGAGGGTCACTCCACACCACAAAGACCACTTGAGCCTGTAATGACGAAACTGAATCTAGCAGCATCCCAAGCTATGAAGCTGGTACTTTGGGAGGGTGCTGCCCAATGTAGAATAGCATGGGAAATAAAAATTACGTTGTCCAAGGGGATTAAACTGTTGGAGATATCAAAAGGCAAAGACAGAAACAGGAGGAGATAAGCATCCAAATGCAACGGAAAAAAGGAGAGAACTAGGTTCTCAGGATGCAAAAATCTTTATTAAAGGAGCCCGACGCGTTTCGGCCTGTGTATTTTTCAAGGCCTTCCTCAAGGGGTTGTAGAAGAGTCTGCAGATTGCTTAAACAACTAATGTCTTTCACTGAAACAGTGAAAGACATTAGTTGTTTAAGTAATCTGCAGACTCTTTTACAACCCCTTGAGGAACCTAGTTCTCTCCTTTTTTCCGATATCAAAAGGCAGCCTTCCACAGCACGCACAGAACTGAATTTGAAAGAACAACACTTGTTTTAATAAGCATCCACTAAAACCCCAAATCATTGGATGACTCCCCAAAGTATCATTATGACACCCAGTGGCAGCTTGAAAATTTAGCGGGCCCTTGGGCAAGAGGGCCTCAGGGCATTCAGTAAGTGGCTTCTCCAATAGGAAATACGGGTTCAACTGTGCCTGAATCTTACGCATACGCCAAGCATATCTATGGTTTCTCTCCTGTGTGCGCTATATGATGGGAAGCGAGATCTGTCTTCTGACTGAAACTTTTCCCACATTCCAAGCATTTATACAGTTTCTCCCCTCACCTTGCTTCTTTGATGAGAAGCAAGGTTGGTGTTTCTACTGCAGCTCTTTCCACAGTCCACGTACTTCTATGCTTTCTCCCTTGTGTGAATTCTTTGATGAGAAGTGAGCTGTGCCTTCTGCCTGAAATTCTTTCCACACTCCAAGCACTGATATGGTTTCTCCCCTGTGTGAATACTTTGATGAGAAGTGAGAAGTGCCTTCGAACTGAATCTCTTTCCACACTCCAAGCATTGATATGGTTTCTCCCCTGTGTGAATTCTTTGATGAGAAGTGAGCATGTACTTCCACATAAAGGTCTTTCCACAGTCCAGGCATTGATATGGTTTCTCCCCTATGTGAATACTTTGATGAGAAGTGAGATGTGTCTTCTGACTGAATCTCTTTCCACACTCCAAGCATTGATAGGGTTTCTCCCCTGTGTGCATTCTTTCATGATAAGTGAGCTGTGTCTTCTGACAGAACCTCTTTCCACACTCCAAGCATTGATATGGTTTCTCCCCTGTGTGAATTCTCTGATGAGAAGTGAGCTGTGCCTTCTGCCTGAAACTCTTTCCACAGTCCAGGCATTGATATGGTTTCTCCCCTTTGTGAATTCTTTGATGACAAGTGAGAAGTGCCTTCAAACTGAATCTCTTTCCACACTCCAAGCATTGATATGGATTCTCCCCTGTGTGAATTCTTTGATGAGACGTGAGCTGTGTCTTCTGCCTGAAACTCGTTCCACACTCTAAGCATTGATATGGTTTTTCCCCTGTGTGAATTCTTTGATGAGAAGTGAGCAGTTTCTTCCAACTGAATCTCTTTCCACACTCTAAGCATTGATATGGTTTCTCCCCTGTGTGAATTCTTTCATGATAAGTGAGCAGTGTCTTCTGCCTGAAACTCGTTCCACACTCCAAGCATTGATATGGTTTCTCCCCTGTGTGAATTCTTTGATGAGAAGTGAGCATGTACTTCCACATAAAGGTCTTTCCACAGACCAGGCATTGATATGGTTTCTCCCCTGTGTGAATTCTTTGATGGGAAGTCAGACGTGTCTTCCAAATGAATCTCTTTCCACATTCCAAGCATTGATGTGGTTTCTCCCCTGTGTGGATTTTGCAATGAACACCAAGGTTTGATTTAGACTTGAAGGTTTTCCCACACACAGAGCACACATAGTTTTCCTGTTTAATATCCATTTTTCCTTCCATTGAGATATCATTGTAGTCACTGCCCTGAGAAGCAAAGGATTTATTCCTCCTCTTCTGATTTACTTCAGTTTCCCTTCTCTGAGGTTCACTATTTTTACATCTGTTTGTTTTCGGTGGCATCCCGCATGCTTCTCTCTCATTCTCCATTTCACACCTGCCACTTTCTAGAATGAAGACAAGAAATTCGTAAAAGCCTGAGTTAGAAATAGATCTTCAAATCAGATAAAAAGAGAAAGGAGAAGAGCCATCAAAAAGTGGCAGAGAACCTTTTCTTGTTGGGTGCCCCATAAATTATGTACATAAGTTAAATGTGCTGATTTTAAGGTCTGCGCTATGGTGGTGTTGGAGGCAAAGATAGTATATTTCTCTCCTACCGTTATGGATTCAGCACCATTCAGCGGAGCCTGTGGTATCCAAACCCACCATGGGACCTGAGGAATGAAGGTACCCTCCCCACTGGAGCCCACTCCCCACTGGGATCAACGTGCTCAGCATTTTACGGAAAAAGTTGCTCCCGTCCATTCTAACCTGGTTGCCACGTTAATCACAGCTTGAGTCTACGGCTCCCGGCCTTTCCTGACCCAACCAAAAGGGCCGATGCTCAACATTCAATTTTGATGCTGCCCAGAGCTGTGAGTGCTTCATTTAAATTTATATAATAACATTATATCTTCTTTTTCTTTCTTTCTTTTTATGGTTTTGCTTTGTTGAAATTCACAATAATGACAGGTTCCTGCTCCTGCTCCACCCACCATCAGCAGCTGCCCCCAGTCGACTTCCCCTGTGGGTCAACGGACATTCACGGGAAAAGGTTTCCTCACCCCTGGCCCTAAAGGGTCAGCATTCCTGATACAGGAAGGACCAGTCCCAGGTGAGCCTCTCAACACGTGAACATCTTCCTTGGCTGCCCAGCTCTGCTTTCTCACTCTGCCTATGATGTGTGGCACGGGACCTTCTGAGTAGCAGAGCTGTGAGATCTCCCCTGCCATCAACCTCTTCGGGGTAACTAATTCAGACCACTCCTTTTATGTTTTTAAAAGGAAAGCAAGTTTATTTATTCACAACAAAGGGTAGGGAAATGGATAATGTTAATAGATTCTAAACGTTGAACCTCCCCCCCCGCTCTGACTCCCCTCAGACTTCTCACAAAAACCCACTCTCCCCTTTTCAGGATTGAGGCCTACACAGGCTTGAGTTAGGTTGAAGCCTGTAGGTCCAAACATCTCCTGATGGGAGGGGGGCATTCATGAGTTTCATTTTCCCCTCATGGAGTTAAGTTTCCTTTTCATTGAGAGAAGTCTCCTTTTCCCCCTAATAGAGTTAAGTTTCATTTCCCCAGTTTTAGGTCACATGATTGTAACCTTCTAGTTCTGTGGGAGTGTATATAAAGAGGTGTGGAGAAGCTGTGTGAGTGAGACAGAGAAATTGGAGAGAGCGGAGAGGTTTTGCAGGCACCAAGAAGCAGTGAGCAGACAGAGAAGCAGAGTCTGAATATCACTGAAGAAGCAGAATGGCCAGGGACAGACTGAGAAGAAATCTCTATTAAGGTTACAGGTGAAAGAGTACCTAGGTTAGAGAGAACTGCATTATTATTTATTTTATTTCTATTATACCCGCTGTTGGAAAGTATACAGCTCTATTTATGTAATTACTTTAAGTTAATGTGAATCTACTTTACCAATATTTACTAAAGTAAACAGTTATTGTTAAAATTCAGCTGTTGGAGTGTCTTTTGCACCCTGCCTAAGGCCTAATCCCGCGTTACTGGGAAGAGAATGTAAAAGGCAAAGAATTGGCACCGTGAGACAGGAGGGGCTCTTAAAGAGGCAGATATATTTAAGGAGCTGATCAAGGGGTCCTGGTGCAAGTAGAACCTTGACACACAGCCCTCCCTTTCTCTCCCCCCCTCTCCCCCCTCAGGCTCCTCCAGACTACCTTTGAATGCACCGCCCACTGTTTTTATAACACAGGCTTCACCCCGCCTCCTCACTCTCTCAGCCAATCAGCAGACATCTCAACATTCCACACTCCTCTCACACTCGCCCCTCCCCTCACACACTTACAGCTATAATGCTTTGCCCATGGGCAGGGGCACAGCAGGCGCCAATGCTCTGCAACGCCCTCCATAGGGTCATCTGAACAGCCTGAACTCGTCTGATCTCGTAAACTAAGCAGAGTTGGGTCTGGTTAGTTCTTGGGTGGGTGACCGCGTTGGAATACCAGGTGCTGTGTGTGGGAGGGGGACGGGGGACAGGACCGCTCAGTGGGATAGAGCACCTGCTTTGCATGCGGAAGGTCCCAGGTTCGATCCCTGGCTTCTCCAGGTCGGGCTGGGAAAGAATCCTGCAAGAAACCCCCGAGAGCGGCTGCTGCCAGTCAGTGTCGACAATACTGGGCTAGAGGGACCAAGGGCCTGACTCAGTAGAAGGCAGCTTCTGATGTTCCTGTGACACACGCCTCCCTCCTCCCTCCCTGGCGCCTTTTGGGTTGCAAGCCACGACAGTGCTGCGCCATCAGGTTTTGCGCCGGCACATTGGCTCATGTCTGTATTTGCATTCACTGCAGCTCTTCATAATTCCTGACCTTTTCAGGACCTGATGCTCATTATTATTTTGATTATGTTCAGTGTCTTTACCATTTTGTACTGTTCACTCCTTTTTTTGTTTAATGGAAAGGCAGGATTATAGATGTTTTACTAAATAAAAGTGGACAAATCCTGCTAGACCAAAAAGAAGGGATCCCGAGATGCTGAGATACACCATCGAATTGCACACGGGCCCCTCCACTGCAGACCTTCCAGTATTGCTTAAAAGCTTGCCTGTCCTCGGCTGCCTTTCCCCTAATATATTACCGTCAGCCAGGGAAGAAGGGAGCCTTACCGAGAGAGGCCACGATCCCATAATTCTCCTCCATGATTTGCCTGTGCAGGGCTCTCTGGTCAGGATCCAGCAGTGCCCACTCCTCCTTGCTGAAGGACACAGCGATCTCCTTAAAGAGCACCAGACCCTGGACAGAAAAAACATCAACATTTCCTCCTCATACCTAACGGAAAGATCATCTAGTAAAACAAAATCCAAAAGGCTGCTTCAAGTGAGTTGGCTGGGCATTTATAGTGGACGATTTAAGCATCCAGGAGTGGCATTTATAGCCTTCCTTTTAGAGGTTACCAAAGGGCTACTAGTCGTGATGGCGACCTCCAGGATCTGTGGAAGCATGCCTCTCACGACCAATTACAGGGGCAGAACAGCGTCTGAGGCCTATTGCGCTCATGCACTGCTTGTGAGCTACACAGGTATTTTCTGGCTGGCCAGTGTGGGAAACAGGATGCTGGACTAGATGGGCTTTTGGCCTGACCCAGCAGGGTGCTTCTTGTGTTCTGAGCTCTGCTGGAAGCAAAGAGAAGGATATAGTTCTGTTCAGGCCAGCAAGGTGAGTGGGGGACAGGGGCACCCAAGGGATCCTTCTCCCTGCCTGATCTGCTCCCACACCATCACAAAGAAGCAGCGGTCACTGAGGATTAATTCCTGGCAATATTCCATCCCCCCTGAGAGAGAAAGGAAACTGGGAGCGTATGTTTGTCTTGGAGATTAAGATGACAGTCCTAAGAACATACGACCATAAGAAGGGCCATTCTGGATCAGGCCAAATGTCCATCTAGTCCACTCTTCTGTCTACACACTGGTCAACCAACTGCTCACGGAAACTCACAAGCAGGACGTGAGTGCAACAACACCCTCCTGCCCATGTTCCCCAGCAACTGGTATACTGCCTCTGATACTGAAGGTCATATATAGCTATATATGCCCATCACAAACACAGCTGTCTGTGTGTCTATGGATCACATTTCCCACTACCATGAGTCCCCCAGACCCTGGATATATTAAACGCACTGACTAGCAAGTAAGCCCCTTTGAACACAACAGGACTTCCTTCTCTGGAAAATACACAGGACTGCAGCTTAAGTGATGCAAGTGTAAGAACACAGGCATGTCAGGAAATGTCTTATCCTTTATTTGCAGTTTGGATGATTTAAGGCGATTGGGTGAAAATGCATCTCTCCCCAGTTGGGCTCTTGGCCACAATTCAAAGTGCAGATTTCCTTGTCTAACATCTTCAGTTACTGAATTGGATTCTTTTAACTGAGAAAAAGGCTGGAGACAGGTTTCTTCCCCCCCCACCCCCAAATGACTCATGGGAGGGAAATAAAAGCAGCCCAAGGATTTCTTGCACACTCCCCAACCCCGCAGCTAATCCTTACCCTGTGAGGCGGCACCTCCATCACTCTCCTGCTCGATGCCCGTTCGTGGGGGACTCTGCAGGGGGCAGGGAAATCAGGCCCCACTTTGGCACACAGATTCTCTACCTGAAACGTAATGTGGATCCAAGACATGCAATGAGAAGAGAATACAGAAATGATAGACTCTTGGGGCAGGGGGCAGGGGTATGGGTCATCCCTCCTCAGAGGATTTCCAGAAAAGGTCGGGTAATTCATAGACTGAGTTTTGGGATGTCCCCCCTCACATGCTGGACCCCTTGGAGCTCCCAGGATGCAATGCTCTCACCCGCTGCTCCTCCTGCTTCTTGTCCTCCTGCCGGCTCAGGAGGAAGCCTTCTGCCAGGGCCACCGCCTGGGAACTGGTCTCCGCCCCACATTCCCTCACCCAGCTCGACATCTCCAGGGGCAGGATGCTCAGGAACTGCTCCAGGACGACCAGGTCCACAATCTGAGTTTTGGTGTGTCGCTCTGGCTTCAGCCACTGACGGGAGAGATGGTGGAGCTGGGTGCAGACCTCTCGGGGGCCCTGAGCCGCCCAGTAGCGGAGCTGCCTGAAACGCTGGTGCCGCACATCTGAGCGGACCATTTCCTGGCCCAGCATCTTCTGTCCAATAGTTTCCCAGGTTTCACTGGCACTCCCAGTCCTGATGGCATCACATCCTCTTCCTGCTTCAGCAGTACCCGAGTCCTGCTCGTCCATCTTTGATCCGTGCAGCAAAGAGCGGTGCTAATGAAGCTCTGCAAAGCCAAGACCTGTAAAAGAATCATTACCCTGTCAGGGCAAGAAGGAATGGCAAGGACTCCAGGCGGCAACCAGGTCCCGGTCCAGAAGGAAAGGCAGGCACATGCCAGGACTCAAAGAGAAACCAGAGACTAGGTTGGGGAGGTTTTGGGAGCCACGAACCAAAACTCCTTTCATGGGCTTGAAAGTCAGAGGATGCAGCATCCTCCGCGCACCCCAACGTTCCTCCCCGTCCAAACCAGCTCCCACTCTCAGCTTTCCGTTGAGCCCCCTGCCCATTCTTCTTCCAAAGCCCCCACCACACCGCTCCCCATCAGGCATCCTGCTACTGCTCTGTTCTCCTTCAGCCTCTCTTACACGAAACTACCTGGAAACTGTTTTAAAAACATGCAGGGCTTTATAGGTTAAGACCAGCACCTGGAATCAGGCTCAGAAGCATCGAGGCAGCCAGTTTAAGCGGGCCAGAACTGGTGTAGTGTTTAGACCTTCTGGTCCTGTTTATTAGTCTGGCTGCTGCATTTTCCACCAGCTGCAGTTTCTGAATAGTCTTCAAGGGCAACCCCAGTTAGAGTGCATTGCAGTGGTCTAATTTAGAGATTACCAGAGCATAGATTACTGAAACCAGGCTTCCCATGTTCAAATACAGGCAAGGTGGGATACCAGCCGGACTGGTAGGTGGCACTCTGTGCCAGAGGCCACTTGAGCCTCAAGTGACAAAGATGGCTCAAGGAGGACCCCCAAGCTACAAACCTGCTCCTTCAAGGGGAGTGCCACCCCATCCAGAACAGGTTGAACACCCTCCATCCGGTCAGGGGAACCACCCACTAACAGCATCTCAGTCTAGTCTGGATTGAGCCTCAGTTTGTAAGCCCTCATCCAGTTCATTGTCGTGGCCAGGCACCGGTTTAGCACATCCACAGCTTCAGCTGCTGAAGATGAAAAGGAGAGGTAGGGCTGCGTGTCATCAGCGTATTGATGGCAACGCACTGCAAAACTCCGGATGACCCCACTCAGCGGTTTCATGTAGATGTTAAATAGCATGGGGGATAAGACCGACCCCTGAGGGACCCCATACTGCAGAGTCCACGGGGCTGAGCAGCGTTCCCCAAGCACCACCTTCTGGAGCTGGCCATCCAAGTAGGAGCGGAACCACTGCAATGCAGTACCCCCCACTGGCATCCCAGATAGCCACCCCAGAAGGATATCATGGTCGATGGTATCAAAAGCTGCCAAGGGATCGAAGAGTATTTCCCCAACCCCCATAAAGTTTCGTATATTTTATTAATACAGTCATGCCTTGGATTGAGAGCATAATTCGTTCTGGAAACGTGCTTGTAATCCAAAACACTCTTATATCAAAATGAAATTCCCCCAAAAAAATTTGTACAGATTTTTAATTTAAGCCATACTACAGCACTTGTTTTGCAAGACGTCGCTTGTATATAAAGTCAATTTTTTAAAAATAAATTTAATAAATAACAGTATTTTCTCTTATTCTATAATTACATAGAAAATTCTTTTTTGTGTTATCTAAAAACAAAAACTCTTCTTGTTCACCAAACTCACAAATGAACAAGTCATTTTTTTCTAATCCCTGCAAGAAATCAATTAAAGGTTTCCACTCAGCAATAAATTAGATATTGTCTTTTCTTTAATGACGTAAGTTTAGCCATCTCTGTCAGCTCAAGCATCCTCACCAGCACAATATATTATTTATATTTTATTCATTTATTTATTACATTTATACCCCGCCTTTTTTCCTGCAATGAACCCACAGCAGCTTACATAATCCTCCTTTTTTTTTTAAAGGAGGATTTTATCTTCACAACAACCCTGTGAGGTAGGTTAGGCTGAGAGTCAGTGACTGGCCCAAAGTCACCCAGTGAGTTTCATGGCCGAGCGGGGCCATGTTTTTCATAGAATCATAGAAAAGTAGAGTTGGAAGGGGCCTACAAGGCCATCGAGTCCAACCCCCTGCTCAGTGCAGGAATCCAGGTCAAAGCATCCCTGACAGATGATTGTCCAGCTGCACCTTGAATGCCTCCAGACTGGGAGAGCCCACCACCTCCCTAGGTAGTTGATTCCATTGTCTGATTGCTCTGACAGTCAGGATATTTTTCCTGATGTTTAGGTGGAATCTAGGTAACTGAAACTAGAGCCCATTATTCCGTGCCCTGCAAACTGGGATGATCGAGAAGAGGTCTTTGCCCTCCTCTGTGTGACATCCCTTCAAATACTGGAAGAGTGCGATCATATCTCCCCTCAGTCTCCTCTTCTGAAGGCTAAACATGCTCAGTTCTTTCAGTCTCTCCTCATAGGGCCCTGTTTCCAGTCCCTTTATCATCCTTGTTGCCCTCCTCTGAACCCTCTCCAGTTTGTTTACGTCCTTCTTAAAAGTGAGGTGCCCAGAACTGGACGCAGTACTCAAGATGAGGCCTAACCAGTGCCGAGTAAAGGGGAATTATCACTTCCCGCGATTTGGATGATATTATTGATGGTTTAATGCTATTTTTAACTTTTGTATTTTTCTATTTGTTTTCATTGTATGAGTTTTAAGGTTGTGAGCTGCCTTGGGTCCCAGGGTTGGGGAAAAAGGCGGGATACAAACAAACAAACAAACAAACACACATCATTCACCAACCTGTTGTGGGCAATATTGAAGAGATCCAGGAGTATCAACAAGGTCACACTCCCCGTCTCTCTCCCAACATAGGACATCAACAGGGCAACCAAAGCTATTTCTGCGCCAAAACCAGGGAGCCCGGAGCCACAGGGCCCGATTTGGGGGGTGGGTGGGTGGGGGGCAATGAATTTAGCCGATGTCCGGGTGCAGAGTCCATGAACCTGCTGGATTCCTCGCAGACCTCCTTTAACACACACACCCCAAACCAGGAGAAACCGAGCTTATGGGGAAACCCCAAACGGATCCGCCTGTTGGGTGAAATGGGGTGGTGGTGGTGTCCCAACTTGCACCACCCAGCCCTTCTGACACCACCCCATATCAGCAGATGCTTCCCTCCCCAGTTCCGACTTTTCTCTCCTTTCGTGGGCTGGTTTTTGAGGCTGGCCCCCCCTCCTCTTCCCCCCACTCAAATTCACAAGGGGGGGGTCTCACCTGATCGCGGGAGGGAGGGAGGCCCCGAGGCCGTCGGTGGGAAAGAGCAGAGTCGCCGGGCAGGAAAAGGCAGGAGCAGAGCCTGCAGTTTCCAGGAAAATGGCGCGGCCCTCAGGATAACCCATAATAAGCCATCAGGGCTTCTTCTCCTCACTTGGTCCGGCAGAGCCGGGAACTCCCAGCTACTTCAGGCTGCTTTTAAAGGGGCCACGTGGGCAGTGGCAGCTCAGATTGCAGTTTTAGTTTAGCTGCAACTGGATTTTGCCCACGGCCCCTTTAAGAGGAGAGACGAGACGCCGCTGAACTGGGAGGTGGGGGAGAGGGGTGCGCGTGCCTGTGCGCGCGCGCGCGTGCGCGTGCACGGGTGGGCGCCCCATGGGGAAGGGATCAGCTGGGGGGAAAGAGGAGGAGGAGGGGGCTGCCCTGGGTGGCCTGGACAGAGGGAGGGAGAAGAGAATGATGAGGGAATTGATCACATGATTTCTATCTATATATTGCCAAATATTTCATTTCCTCAACCGGGCACTCCCCTTGAAGGAGCAGGTTCGAAGCTTGGGGGTGCTCCTGGAGCCATCTCTCTGTCACTTGAGGCTCAGGTTGCCTCAGTGGCACAGAGTGCCTTCTACCAGCTCGGGCTGGAAGCCCAGCTACGCTCCTATATGGACAGGGATAGCCTGTTTGCAGTAATCCACGCTCTAGTAATCTCCAAGTTAGACTACTGCAATGCACTCTATGTGGGGCTGCCCTTGAAGACTGTTCAGAAGCTGCAGCTTGTGCAAAATGCAGCGGCCAGACTAATCACCGGGACCAAAAGGTCCAAACATATAACACCTGTTCTGACCCGCTTGCACTGGCTGTCTATATGCTTCCAAGCTCGATTCAAGGTGCTGGTTTTGACCTAAAAAGCCCTACACAGTTTGGGACCACAATACCTGATGGAACGCCTCTCCCAACCACAATGTACCCGTACACTACGTTCAACATCTGGGGCCTTCCTCCGACTGCCACCTCCACGTGAGGCTCGGAGCGCAGCAACAAGGGGGAGGGCCCTTTCTGTCGTAGCCCCCCAACTGTGGAACAAGCTCCCTCCTGAGGCCCGTCTGGCGCCAACTCTATTATCTTTTCGGCGCCAGGTTAAGACTGCCCTCTACGTTGAGGCTTTTAATAATTAAATTGTATGTGGTGGGGTGGTAAACTGTTTTTGCGGTCATATTATTAACTGTTTTAGAGATACTTTTAAAATTGGTTTTTAAAAAGTTCATAATGTTTTATTATTTATATTTTTAACTGTATCTTATTGTTTGTTTTTCATTATTGTTGTTCACCGCCCAGAGAGCTTCAGCTATTGGGCGATATATTTAATGAATGAATGAATGAATGAATGAATAAATAAATAAATTTCCTAACAGAGCTGACTCAGTGCCTCTAACAGGTGAGAGACAGTGTCAGAGGAACTGCAAGAAACTTTCTCCTTCTCTCTGAAGCTCCATGTTTGGGGCAGTGGGGGGGGGGAGTAAGCTTCACCTGTTGAATTTGTGCCAATCCTGACAATTTTGAAACAAAAAGAAAAAGATTGCCTAGAAAGCACTGACACCCTCCCCCCATGAAAAACACCAGATATCAAAAATTAACGGTTTAAGTAAGGTTAAAAAAATTACAAAAGCCACTTATGAAATATTATAAAAGAATATAAAATCTAATAATGTAATAATTATAATATATAATATATTATATACCGTAATAATGTAATTCATCCTAGCACTGGCGCTGCTGCTGCTACCTCTTCTAAGGAGGAGCAGCATTTCACAATTATCCCTCAGTTACAAGATACTTCTTCACACAATGCATAATCATTTGCTGCCACCAGATGTGATGGTCAGTGTTGTAGATTGCTTGAAAACATGGAGCTTCCGTCTTTAATACTGGATAGATGTGCTCATATGCAAGAGTAAGCCCTGTTCAATTCCGTGGGACATACTTCTGAGTGATCATGCCTAGGATTGTGCTACAAGGCAGCAGTATTCTGGCCACTTCCTTGAGAGTAAAGCCCCATGGAAAGAAGTGGGAGTAGCTTCTGAATGAACATTTATCACATCAGGCTGTAAATCTAGACTCCTATCGGAGCTCCAGGAATAGCCCTTGACTGGCACAATTTGTGCTCTTCAAAGACTTGTGCTCTGAACTTGGCAGTCAAAAATTGCCTTATTCAACCCCTTATTCAACCCATAAGTCTAACAGACCAAAGGAAGGACATCTTCAAAGAAGGATCCAAAGAAGGATCCTTCCAAGAAGGATCTTGGAATTGTGGTAGATCACAAACTGAATATGAGCCAGCAATGCGATGTGGCTGCAAAGAAGGCAAATGCAATTTTGGGCTGTATTAATAGAAGTATAGCTTCCAAATCGCGGGAAGTGATAATTCCCCTTTACTCGGCACTGGTTAGGCCTCATCTTGAGTACTGCGTCCAGTTCTGGGCACCACACTTTCAGAAGGATGTAGACAAACTGGAGAGGGTTCAGAGGAGGGCAACAAAGATGATAAAGGGACTGGAAACAAGGCCCTATGAGGAGAGACTGAAAGAACTGGGCATGTTTAGCCTTCAGAAGAGGAGACTGAGGGGAGATATGATCGCACTCTTCCAGTATTTGAAGGGATGTCACACAGAGGAGGGCAAAGATCTCTTCTCGATCATCCCAGTTTGCAGGACACGGAATAATGGGCTCAAGTTACAGGAACCTAGATTCCACCTAAACATCAGGAAAAATTTCCTGACTGTCAGAGCAATAAGACAATGGAATCAACTACCTAGGGAGGTTGTGGGCTCTCCCACTCTGGAGGCATTCAAGGTGCAGCTGGACAGCCATCTGTCAGGGATGCTTTGACCTAGATTCCTGCATTGAGCAGGGGGTTGGACTCGATGGCCTTGTAGGCCCCTTCCAACTCTACTTTTCTATGATTCTATGATTCATGCAAACCAAGTCCCTGCCTACACTGAAGCAACCTGGGTTTGTATATAGGGACTGGGCTTGCATCTTCTTGTAAGAGAAGGTGTGTTCATGCCTTCCTCTCTGTGCTAGGCTAAGTCCATAAAAATGCTTTCCCGCAGCGTTTCGCAAGGGGAGGAGGCTCTCTGGCTCCGAGGCAGGTTTGTGACCCAGCGTTGCTGCGGCTACTGCCCGGCCGGGGTTGGACCCTCCTGCGCTGCCTCCTTGCAGACCCAGGCCCAGCAACCTGCCACCCCACTCCCAGCTGCAACAACTTTGGGGGCCGGGGCCTAAGAAGCAGGCCCCTGCTGTCCCGGCAAGGCTTTTCCATCGCGTTTGGCAAGGGGAAGAAGCTCTACAGTTGCAGCTCAGCCGATTCGAGGGCAAGATTGCAGCAGTGACCGTGT
Organism: Shinisaurus crocodilurus; assembly: GCA_021292165.1. Lineage (NCBI taxonomy): Eukaryota > Metazoa > Chordata > Lepidosauria > Squamata > Shinisauridae > Shinisaurus > Shinisaurus crocodilurus. The sequence goes on from CM037879.1 coordinate 9,823,871, forward strand.
CTCCCGTGAGGAAGCAACACCCATGGGGAGGACTGAGCGACAGCAGCTGCTTGAAACGCGGCGTCCACCCCGCTCCTCTGAGAGGCTTGAGGGCAACCTGCTGCCAGCAGGGCATAATGTGTGAGGGAGCAGCAATATCAGGGCCGGATTAAGATAGGAGCTATTGGAGCTGCAGCTCCAGGCCCCTACCCCAAAATAGGCCCACAACAAATAGGGACGCCGCACGCGCGGCACCACACCGGGGAAATGAGGACGTCATCTCGCTCAGAGCGAGGTGACGTCCAGTTGCTCACCTGCGCGGGGCGTTGCTGGAGGGTTGCCCGTGTGCGCGCGGCGCGCCTACCTCTGACCCAGTTCTCACAGTGGTGGCAGGACTGGCGCGCCGGCGTCGGGGAAACAGCAGCATGCGCGGCTCTCTGGCTGGGCGCCAACGGACTCCCCTGGGTCAGCCTTCCCCAACTGGGTGCCCACCAGCGGTGTTGGACTACAACTCCCATCGTGCTGGCTGGGGGTGATGATGGGGGCTACAGTCCAGTTCACCTGGAGGGCGCCAGGTTGGGGGAGGCTGGCCGGGGGTGGGTGGGGACAAAATCCTCAGCACCAGGCCCATAATGGTCTTAATCCGGCCCTGAGCAATATGTGTTGTGCGTGGCAGAGGGAGATTTGGCGATGGCAGGGCGAAATGCCATTACAGGGGAAGGAGAGATAGATACGTAACACCCATTTTACTTTCTGCTCGCCCTGCCAACCTGGGGAACTCGGAGAACGAGCAGGCCACCCATGGAACCAAGTTCAAGTTCAAGTAGTTTATTACGGTCATAGACTTAATGGGCTAACCGGTACTTAGATATAGCCCTTTACAAGGATATCAAGCGATTTAAACCCAACCGCGACCTAAATATCACACGTTACCATATTAAAACCAAAGAACAGACTTTTATTTACTACAAGGTTAATGGAGCGGAACTAATAGACTTCCAGGAATGTTACACCATAAACAAAACCAGGTTGTGACCTGAATGGTCAGAAGGCTTCAATCTAGAGACTTAGCGTATTGCAGTAAGGAAGAGTCACTTCACACCAAAGACTCTGAACTTACGGACTTTGCGTAGCGATCTGCCTGCTGGCTCCGAGCCCGTCCTGCTCGGGGTAAGGAACTGCTTGATCTAGCGAGAGCTAGGGTTGGAAGTTGACGGCCTGTCCCATATTCCCAACAACCCAGGTCTGGCAGGGGGGTTTTCTATCCTGTACGCCCTCTCCCCGCCCCTTGACAATCAGGTGGGCTTATTCCTGCCCGGAAAAAGGTGGCACCTTGGATTTACTGGCTCCTTGCGGGATACTTTGCAGCTCTTTGAGACTGCCTCTCACCTTGGGATTGTTCCGGTAGTTCTATGTGGATTGATGCTGATGTGCCCCATTGAGGGTATGCAGATTTGGTCACGTACAACCTGTCTGACCAGAACTGTGGCTCCTGTCCCCCGGGTGGGGAGATTATGCAGAAAGGGTTGCCAAATGTACAAGGGAAAACTATGTCAGGGTTCATGTCACGGTTCGTGTCACTGTGTGTGCGCTCAGGCTTTCTCCACACGATATACAGTAATACCATGGATTGCAAGTAACCCGGTCTGCGAACGTTTTGCAAGACGAGCCCCACCCCCCCAAGGTACGCATTACATATTACAGTACATACTACTATAATCACATTTATAGTACAGTAATACCTTGGATTGCAAGTAACTTGGTTTGAGAGCATTTTGCAAGACAAGCAAATTTTTAAATATTTAAATTTTTTTGACTTGATATACAAGCGACGTCTTGCAATACAAGTACTGTAGTACGGCTTAAATTAAAAATCTCTGTACAAATTTTTTTTTGGGGGGATTTCGTTTTGATATAAGAGTGTTTTGGATTACAAGCACGTTTCCGGAACGAATTATGCTCTCAATCCAAGGCATGACTGTACACGATAAAATGGTTGTGGAACGAATCATCTGAATTTCCATTATTTCTTATGTGGAAATTCGCTTTGAAATACCAGTGTTTTGGATTACAAGCACGGTTCCTGAACGAATTATGCTCGCAATCCAAGGTATTACTGTATTTAACACGTGGTTTCTTTCTTCGCCATATAAATTTAGATAAGTCCTTTCATTGCCATATGAATTTAGATTCCTGACGGGTGTCCCCTAGGACTCCCATGGAAGTCGGGGTGGCGCAACTGATATCTCAGGAATTACCCACCGACGTGCAGATGGTGAGGGACCTGGGAGGAGGCTTTTCAGAGGATGCTTGGCCACAGCGATGTGGCAGGAGGCAGCCCTTTCTGTGCCAGCTCCCAAGTTGTTTAGGGCTTCATATGTAAGAGCACCAGCAGCCTGAATTGCACCCAGATGCCGGTGCAGTTGTTGAAACAACGGGCGAGATATATTTTGGAGCACCAGTCCCAGTTAGTAACCTAGCGGCTACATTTCGTGCTAACTGATGTTTCCGGAAAGGCGTCAGAGGCAGCCCCACATACAGCACTGCGGAGAGAAAGCCTGACAGAGCACACGCTTTGCCCCACATACCACCTGCATAATCTCTGCCCAGGGCAGGAGGGCTCAGTCCAAGACATTCAGATGGTTTTCCCCAAACACCCTCAATGGGTTGCCAATCGCCCTTCTGAGCACCTCTGATGGGCCATGGGCAAGGTGGTACTGAAACCTCCGCACCCCCACCTGCCTGACCAGACCAATCCTTCTTGTCAGTAGAGGGAAGGGTGGGGGGATTGAGGGGGGAAGCGAGGGGGTCAAAGAAGCAACCAAGGCTCTGAGAGGTTGTTGGAAGCAAGGTGCAGGGAAGCACAGAGCGGGTCGTTGGCTCAGGCCAGCCCGGACACTCAACCCCCAAGCAGACTGCCTCAGTACATTACCGTAAGATTGCTACAGTTACTAGTATTAGACTAGATTGTGTAACAAGCTTTACTTTCCCTTTGTCAGTTTCACTCTCCCCTTTCAATTTGTATGTTGACTACTGCCAATAAACCTGTTTCGCTTTTGCCTAAAGCTTAGTTTCGCTTTGACTCAGTGCCTCAATCCAGTGTAAGGGACCCGAGTTGAACTGGGGATCACAAGCGGGAGCTCTGAGCTGTCAAAATAGCCGCGTAGCTCCCGATCTTGTGGGAAAGGACTGGCGGCGGTCCTTCACAAGCACTTTTTCAGTAGTCTAACCGAGAGGTGAACATGGCATGGAGAACTGTAGCCAGGCTCTCCCAATCCACGAGGGAAAAGCAGATGAGGGTCACCGCACACCACAAAGACCACTTGAGCCTGTAATGATGAAACTGAATCTAGCAGCATCCCAAGCTATGAAGCTGGTGCTTTGGGAGGGTGCTGCCCAATGTAGAATAGCCTGGGAAACAAAAATTGCATTGTCCAAGGGGATTAAACTGTTGGAGATATCAAAAGGCAGCCTCCCACCCACAGCACGCACACACACAACTGAATTTGAAAGAACAACACTTGTTTTAATTGTCATCCACTAAAACCCCAAATCACTGGATGACTCCCCAAAGTATCATTATGACACCCAGTGGCAGCTTGAAAATTTAGAGGGCCCTTGGGCAAGAGGGCCTCAGGGCATTCAGTAAGTGGCTTCTCCAACAGGAAATACAGGTTCAGTTGTGCCTGAATCTTGCGCCATACGCCAAGCATATCTATGGTTTCTCCCCTGTGTGCGCTATATGATGGGAAGTGAGATCTGACTGAAACTTTTCCCACATTCCAAGCATTTATACAGTTTCTCCTCTCACCTTGCTTCTTTGATGAGAAGCAAGGTTGGTGTTTGAATCTCGTTTCACACTCCAAGCATTTGTACGATTTCTCCCCTCTTTGCGGTATCCCATGAGGTGAGATCCATTTTCTGATTGAAGTTTTTTCAATATTCCAAAGATTAATCTGGATCCTGGCCTCTCTGAGTTCTTTGATGAAAAGCAAGGTTTGTGTTTCTAGAGACGTAGCCAAGCAACCAGCAGACAGGAGCAAGGCCGGAACTGTTTAAGCCCTGTTGCCATGGTTCCCCACGCCAAAACAGAGCACGGGAGGGGCTCCAGCGCACCGGAGCAGTGGCCGGATGATGGCGGCGGGGGTCCTGCGGCGGCAGCGGGGGTCCTCTGGCAGCGGCAGGAGCAGCGGGGAGGCCTGGGGGGTCCTCCAGCAACGGTGCGCGAGCGGCGCGGATAACGCTCCGCGCCGTTCTGAAGAGCAGGATCAGGCCGCCGCCGCTCGCGGGGGGGGGGGGACACAAGCCCGGAACGAGCCTCAGCTGGCTCCAGCTCAGCCCCACCACTAGTTTCTACTACAGCTCTTTCCACATTCCAAGTACTTCTATGGTTTGTGAATACTTTGATGAGAAGTGAGCAGTTTCTTCCGAGTGAATCTCTTTCCGCACTCCAAGCATTGATATGGTTTCTCCCCTGTGTGAATTCTTTCATGAAAAGTGAGACGTTCCTTCCGACTGAAGCTCTTTCCGCACTCCAGACATTGATATGGTTTCTCCCCTGTGTGAATTCTTTGATGACGAGTGAGCTGTGCCTTCTGACTGAAGCTCTTTCCACACTCCAAGCACAGATAGGGGTTCTCCCCTGTGTGAGTTCTTTGATGAGAAGTGAGATGTGTCTTCCGAATGAATCTCTTTCCGCACTCCAAGCATTGATATGGTTTCTCCCCTGTGTGAATTCTTTCATGAGAAGTGAGATGTTCCTTCCGACTGAAGCTCTTTCTGCACTCCAGACACTGATGTGGTTTCTCCCCTGTGTGAATACTTTGATGAGAAGTGAGCAGTTTCTTCCAATTGAAGCTCTTTCCACACTCCAAGCATTGATATGGTTTCTCTGCTGTGTGAGTTCTTTCATGAGAAGTGAGATTTTTCTGTTGACTGAATCTCTTTCCACACACCAAGCACAGATAGGGGTTCTCCCCTGTGTGAGTTCTTTGATGAGAAGTGAGATGTGTCTTCCGAAAGAATCTCTTTCCGCACTCCAAGCATTGATGTGGTTTCTCCCCTGTGTGGATTTTGTAATGAGCATTAAGACTTGATTTAGACTTGAAGGTTTTCCCACACACAGAGCACACATAGTTTTCCTGCTTTTTAGCCATTTTTTCTTCCATTGAGATATCATCATAGTCACTGCCCTGAGAAGCAAAGGATTTATTCCTCCTCTTCTGATCTACTTCAGTTTCCCTTCTCTGAGGTTCCCTATTATTACATCTGTTTGTTTTCGGTGGCATCCCGCATGCTTTTCTCTTATTCTCCATTTCACACCTGTCATTTTCTAGAATGAAGACAAGAAATTCGTAAAAGCCTGAGTTAGAAATAGATCTTCAAAACAGATAAAAAGAGAATGGAGAAGAGTCATCAAAAAGTGGCAGAGAACCTTTTCTTATTGGGTGCCCTATAAATTATGTACGTAAGTTAAATATGCTCATTTTAACGTCTGAACTATGGTGATGTTGGTGGCAAAGAGAGCATATTTCTCTCCTACCGTTATGGACTCAGCACCATCCAGTGGAGCCTGTGGTATCCAAACCCAGCATGGGACCTGAGGAATGAAGGTACCCACCCCACTGGAGCCCACTCACCACTGGGATCAACTTGCTCAGCATTTTACGGATAAAGTTGCTCCCGTCCATTCTAACCTGGTTGCCACGTTAATCACAGGTTGAGTCTACGGCTCCCGGCCTTTCCTGACCCAACCCAAATGGCTGATGTTCCACAGTCAATTTTGATGCTGCCCAGAGTGTATTACTTATTTGGGAATGCATATCCCCAGAGACATATCTCAAATGACCACGTTAAACTTGAGTAAGTTGATCACTGAATCTCACGGGATGTGGGTTTTCACATCTATGCAGGAATCATCAATGGATTTGCTGTGAGTGCTTCATTTAAATTTATATAACAACATTGTATCTTCTTTCTTTCCTTTTATGGTTTTGCTTTGTGGAAATTCACACTAATGACAGCTTCCTGCTCCTGCTCAACCCACCATCAGCAGCTGCCCCCAATCGACTTCCCCTGTGGGTCAACGGACGTTCATGGGAAAAGGTTTCCTCACCCCTGGCCCTAAAGGATCAGAATTCCTGATACAGGAAGGATCAGTCCCAGGTGAGCCTCTCAACACGTGAACGTCTTGCTTGGCTGCCCGGCTCTGCTTCCTCAATCTGTCTGTTATGTGTGGCACGGGACCTTCTCAGTGTTAGGTTTTACATAGGCAGAACGAGATTGTCACCTGACATGGAGGATGTCTCTTGAGGTGAAGTACACAAGGTCTATTGTCACCAGACATAGTCTCAAGGTTTATGAGTCAGCAACCATGGGACAGGTTTGGGGTCAGTAAACATGTTGTGAAGAATAGGTTATACAACTGGTGAGTAATATCCTATTTATAGGTACAGGGTCTGACTATAAAGTAAGACACTTATTGACACAGTGACCACTCTCCTCTTGTTCTGGACTTCTACTTCAAGTTAGTCACTTCACTTCATCTCAGCCTTACCACTGGGGTCTTGGACTTGAATCTGCAATCATGTAGTGAGTAAGAATAATCTCTTCTGCGTAAGAGAGAAGCCTGCATTGCTTGCCTTAATCCCATGTAATTGGGTCTTACAAGTGAACTCTTTAATCTTGATTAACTGCTGTTATCTCCTCCTTCTGTCTGCGTGACTGGGACTGAGGGTCACTGGCTAGGTGAGCTTTTGAACCCGGGTCAGTCCAGCTCTCACACTCAGTAACGGAGCTGTGAGATCTCCCCTGCCATCAACCTCCTCCGGGAAACTAATTCAGACCACTCCTTTTATGTTTTTAAAAGGAAAGCAAGTTTATTTATTCACAATAAAGGGTAGGGAAATGGATAATGTTAATAGATTCTAAACGTTGAAACCTCCACCTCTCTCTGACTCCCCTCAGACTTCTCACAAACACCCGCTCTCTCTCCCCCTCCTCCCTTAGGCGCCTCCAGACTACCTTTGAACAGCACCGCCCACTGTTTTTATAACACAGGCTTCACCCCGCCTCCTCACTCTCTCAGCCAATCAGCAGACATCTCAACATTCCACACTCCTCTGCCACTCCCCCCTCCCCTCACATACTTACGGCTATAACGCTTTGCCCATGGGCAGGGGCACGACATGCGCCAATGCTCTGCAACGCCCTCCGTAGGGACATCTGAACAGCCTGATCTCGTCTGATCTCGTAAGCTAAGCAGGGTTGGGTCTGGTTAGTTCTTGAGTGGGTGACCGCATTGGAATACCAGGTGCTGTGTATGTGTGTGGGGGGGGACAACCTCTCAGTGGGATAGAGCACCTGCTTTGCATGCAGAAGGTCCCAGGTTCGATCCCTGGCTTCTCCAGGTAGAGCTGGAAAAGAATCCTGCAAGAAACCCCGGAGAGCCGCTGATATCAGTCAGTGTCGACAATACTGGGCTAGAGGGACCAAGGGCCTGACTCAATAGAAGGCAGCTTCCGACGTTCCTATGACACACGCCTCCCTCCTCCCTCCCTGTCGCCTATTGGGTTGCAGGCTACGACAGTGCTGCGCCATCAGGTTTTGAGCTGGCACATTGGCTCATGTCTGTATTTGCATTCACTGCAGCTCTTCATAATTCCTGACGTTTTCAGGACCAGAAGCTCATTGTTTTGATTATGTTCTGTGTCTTTTTTACCATTTTGTATTGATGTCTAACACTGTTCACTCCTTTGTGATTTTTTGTTTAATCGAAAGGCAGGATTATAAATGTTTTAATGAATAAAAGTGGGCAAATCCTGCTAGACCAAACAGAAGGGATCCTGAGAGGCTGAGATACACCATCGAATTGCACACGGGCCCCTCCACTGCAGGCCTTCCAGTATTGCTTCAAAGCTTGCCTGTCCTCGGCTGCCTTTCCCTAATCACTGTGGTTGTGCTGCTGGTTTCTGAGACTCCTGAATGGAAAAAAAATTACTAACATTCTCACTACTACTACTACCATCATTGCATTTGTAAAGAGATATTACCATCAGCCAGGGAAGGAGGGCGCCTTACCGAGAGAGGCCACGATCCCATAATTCTCCTCCATGATTTGCCTGAACAGGGCAGTCTGGTCAGGATCCAGCAGTACCCACTCCTCCTTGCTGAAGGACACAGCAATCTCCTTAAAGAGCACCAGACCCTGGACAGAAGAAACATCAACATTTCCTCCTTCACCTAACATAAAGATCATCTAGTAAAACAAAATCCAAAAGCCTGCTTCAAAAGGCTGGGCATTTATAGTGGATGATTTAAGCATCCACGAGTGGCATTTACAGCCTTCCTTTTGGAGGACAAGGCTACCAGAAGGGCTACTATTCATGATGGCAACCTCCAGGATCTGGGGAAGCATGCCTCTCAAGACCAATTACAGGGGAAGAACAGCGTCCTAGGTCTATTGCGCTCATGCACTGCTTGTGGGTTCCACAGGTATCGTCTGGCTGGCCACTGTGGGAAACGGGATGCTGGACTAGATAGGCCTTTGGCCTGACCCAGCAGGGTGCTTCTTGTGTTCTTAGCCTTGCTGGAAGCAAACAGGAGGAGAGAGTTCTGTTCAGGCCCAGCGAGGTGAGCGGAGGACAGGGGCACCCAAGGGATCCCTCTCCCTGCCTGATCCGCTCCCACGCCATCACAAAGAAGCAGCGATGGCTGAGGATCAATTCCTGGCATCATTCCATCCCCTCTGAGACAGAGAGGAAACCGGGAGCGTATGTTTGTCTTGGAGATTAAGATGACAGTCCTAAGAACATACGACCATTAGAAGGGCCATTCTGGATCAGGCCCAATGTCCATCTAGTCCACTCTTCTCTCTACACACTGGTCAACCAACTGCCCATGGAAACGCACAACCAGGACATGACTGCAACAACACCCTCCCGCCCATGTTCCCCAGCAACTGGTATACTGCCTCTGATACTGAAGGTCGTATATAGCTATATATGCCCATCACAAACACAGCTGTCTGTGTGTCTAAGGATCACATTTACCACTACCACAAGCCCCCTCGCCTGCCCCTGGATATATTAAACACACTTACTAGCAAGTAAGCCCCTTTGAACCCAACAGGACTTCCTTCTCAGTAAAATACACAGGACTGCAGCTTAAGTGATGCCTGTGTTCTTACAATTGCATGTCAGGAGATGTCTTATCCTTTATTTGCAGTCTGGATGTTTAAGGATGATTGGGTGAAAATGCATCTCTCCCCAGTTGGGCTCTTGGCCACAATTCAAAGTGCAGATTTCCATGTCTAACGTCTTCAGTTATATTTTTTAACTGAGAAAATGGCTGGAGACAGGTTTCTTCCCCCCACCCACCCCAAATATCTGAGCGGGGGGGAAT